>BSBN01000476.1:2326250-3030000 GCA_027924645.1 Cunninghamia lanceolata
ATATCGAGAGATTTTGCAGTTATTCAGATCTAATTTTCATTTGATGGATTGAAGTGTAATTGGCATGCATGTGTGATAGAGAAAGGATTAGTTTGATTCTTAATTGTGGGCAGTAGAGAAGTCGACATGAATGAATTATGCTGTTAAGTCTTTAACTCAACCAAAGAGACAAACCCATAAAAGCAGTCAAAGATAGGGAAGTGTAGACATTAACCCATAAAATGCAGAGAACAACAAACAATAGACATTAACCAATGAAATGCAGAGAGGCAAAAAACTATAAAACAACATTGTAAAACATATAGGAACTTACAAAGGCGTTGCTTACCACTTGCAATATGATAGACATAAACGCTCTCAACAGACAAAGATCTCACTGTCATCAAAGGATTTAAGCAAATGAATAGACAATGCAAAAATGATAGTGTAAAAGATGTAGGAACTTACAAACGCCTCCTTTTTTACTTGCTACAACTTTTGTTTTACCATAAACATGTATTAGCATGATATGCATAGAATAAAAAACATTACACACAAAAGACTACTAAACAGACACAAATTTTAGACTTATCAAACAATCTGAGCAAATGCACAAACAACACAAAAAAAAGACAGTGTTATAGATATAAGAAATTACAAATGCCTTCTTTTTTGACAAATTTCACCCTCATCAAACAATCTAAGCAAATGAATAAACAATGCAAATTTTCCTTTGCTCGACATCCTTCAAAGTTGACACCAGGAAACATTAATGGCGAGTGCACTTCAGTCTATTGACAATAAATGAAAATTAAAGACTAACAAATGCTAAATGTGCTTGCTAAAATGCTAAATGTCAACAAAAACATCCAGTTCGAAGTCATGACTATATCAAAGAACATTACAAAGCCATGAAATATTCCCAATAGAAGTAAAACATTACCAATTGATGAACAGATTTTATATAGAGATATTTTGCACTTGTGCGGACCTAATCCCCATTTTGATTTCATAGATTGAATTACATTTGGCATCTATGCATGCAGAGAAAAGATTAGTTCCATTGTTAATTGTGGGCAGAAGGAAAGTCAACATTAATGAATTATGGTGTTTAGTCTTTAATTGAACAATAGAGACCAACACACAAAAGCACTTAGAGATAGGGAAGAGCAGCCATTAACCAATAAAATGCAGAGAACAACAAACAATAGGCATTAACCCACAAAATGCAGAGATGGAAAGCACTGTAAAATGTATAGGAACTTACAAACACCTTGTTTCCTGCTTCCAAAATGATAGACATAAACCCTCTCAACAGACAGAGATCTCACTACAATTAAACAATCCAAGCAACTGAACAAACAATGCAAAAATGATAGGGTAAAAGATGTAGGAACTCACAAACGTCTCCTTTTCACTTGCCACAACTTTCATTCCATCATAAACATGTATCAACATGATATGCATAGAATAAAAAACTTTACACACAAAACACTACTAATAACTATTTTTGAAATGCCAAGCAAAGTCTTCTATGTCCATAGCATGTATGTTTGAAACATATCAATAGGCAATTGTGGAATTACATAGTGCACATAAGAAGTCAAAATAAAGTATCAGATTAGTCTTCATTAAAGTATCAACATCATTGTCTTTTGATTGATATCATTAACAACAGCCATGCTATGTATGTTCCTTATCATCTTGCTTGTTGACATTGTTCTACATTGCTATGTGCTGTCTGGATCCTGCATCACAAACAATTAGCATTATGCTTTTCACAATGTAGTTGTCACAATATGCTAAGAAATAATGAGAATCAAAATTGTAATAGTGCAAGGTAAGCACCTCTGTTAAGCTGCAAATGTTGGTGTTTCCTTCTGTGACAATCCCTACAATGTAATTATCCATTGCAAGTGTGAATGGTCCTTGTACTTGAAACTTCCATAACAAGAACATTACCACATACATGTCTTTCTTGTAGTTTTCAAATGGTATTGCAGCTAGCCGAGGGAAGGTGTTTCGTAGCAGTTGCCTGTGCAGATAACAATCCAAAGCTCCATCTATTGTTTGAACAGTGCATTGAAGAAAATACATGGATTCAAATTTTGTGTCAGCCGCACATGTTGTGCATTGTGCAACATTAGTGTTTGATGTTTGTGTAAAAAAAAATCCTTTGTTTACATGATGTGCAAACTAGTTCGTACGGGGGCAAGTGAACATTTTTAGGCCTCAGTATTCCATTGACCTGGAATGGCAATGCAGATGCCATTAGTGACAAATTAGAACAGTGCAATTTTGGACGTTTTTACAAAAGCTATAAACAATATCACAATAGCAGGGCACACATGACAAGTGCTTTGAAACACAAGCCTATACTATTATGTAAGATGTAAATGTTTTAGGTGTTTACTTCCATGCTCGAGGACTTAAGTGGTTCTAGGGAGGCTTTTGCAGAGCATCATTGAGCTCGTCAATGAAGCTGGATGCCGCTGCCTTGATTACACTTGTGCCTTTTGCCCCAACACAAACATCATTATTGAACAATATGAGGGGGATTTTTACTGATGCCAACATTAGTTGAAGCGTGGCATAGAGATTTGCATGGCCGGTGGGAACTATAACCTGTAAAATACATAATTGTTCAAATGGAAAATTCTAATGAAAATCAGTTTAGGAATTCCATAGCAGCAAACCAGATTAAAAATTGTATGTTCTAAAAAACGTAGATTAATTTAATCAAAAGAAGACTGATAAAATGCAAATGCTGTCAATCCAGAATGGTGTTCTACAAGAAAGTTAGCTCTATCAGAGACAAGTGTTAAAAAGTCTTTAGGAAAATTCAAAAAAGAAAAGCACTCAAATTATACGATGCCAACATTAATTGTGCAAAACATCTTACAATAGCTAAATCATCTTGGGACTCTTCATCCTTAACTTGCAACTCATATTGCATTGGCGCTAGATGATGACCAGTAATGACATCGACAAATGTTCCAATAGGATAGCTATTGTCCGATTGGATGAGCTGCGAGATGGTTGTGTCTGGAATCAGTCTGCGTTCCTTACAGACTCTGTCAATGGGTTGAATGGTGCTTTGAGGGGTTAATACAAGGGAATAATCAACATCTCCTCTTTCATATTGTGGTTTTTTTTGTAATGACAAAATTTGTGATACACACACTTGTATAAGGCAATAATAGCGGCATGAATGTGTCAATTAGTTTGTTGTTAATGATTGCAGTGATTGTCATTTGGCCATGGCTGTCAACCAAATCAACATGGACAATTGCTACTTTTGGTTGTGTTCCAAGATTTTTGCTAAGAGCAGGGCCATACATGACTAAATATCGCCTTCAAATGCTAAAGCCGATTGTTTTGTGCAAATGTCGAGGATGCTTGATGGCTGAACAATTTCTACCTTGAATCTGTACATTGCAATTTGAGAAATGACAGAATCTAAGTGGACAATTAAGCATACATAAATTCAAGTTATATATGACACAAATGGGATACAATACTTGCCTCTTTTGTTCTTGTTTATCATCTGATTGGCCCATCCTATGTTGTGTAGGAAATGTGCTTGGTGCCATGCAAGTGTTTCTGGAAACACATACAATGAGATGTTTGTGTCAAGAATGGATTAAAACAAAGCGAAAAGAAAAGATTAATGACATCTAATATGGATTTGAAATTTACAGATGTCAATTGTTAAAGATTTACCTGTTTGTAGATAGACTAAATGCTATGCCGCAGGTTGGAAAATCTTGGGATATATGTTCGATGAACTAGCAAGACGTCTGTATCCTGCAACTATCAATAAAAGAATTCATATCCATAGAATAAATATTATATGGATCTGCTGCAAGCTAGTTGTGCAATGCATTACAATTTTGACTTTGTAATTTGTTTGCAATGAAGAAATATATGGTGTGCAAAGATTTAGCAGTATTCTACATAACAACATACCTACTTCAAAACTGGTCCCTAGTCATTTACAACAGTATAAGCATGTGAGAAAATTTCCAAGAGTATGATTGGAAGTACTCTCTCGCAGCAATAGCCAAAGCTGAAATGTGCATAGGTAGAAAACACAAGCAGTTACGTGAGAAGCTAAAAAGATTATATCCATAAATTAAATATTATCTAGATCTGCTTGAACTTAGTTCTACAATTCATAACAATCTTGACTTTGTAATTTGTTTGTAATGAAGAAGTATATAATGTGAAAATGTTTAGTAATATTAATGCATGATAACATACCTGTTTTAGAGTGGGTATATAGTCATTTACAATATCATAATCATGGGAGAAGTTTACAAGAGAATGGTTGATAGTCCTCACCAGGAACAATAGCAAAGCTGAGATGTGCATAGGTAGAGCAGTGGAAAAACAAGTATGCTGGTTAGAGGCATGATGAGGATGAAGAACAATTAATAGATTGAAATGCAATTGGCTTACATGCATGACAGACAAAAGATTAGTTGCATTGTTAATGGTAGACAACAGAGAACTCAACATTTGTGAATTATGGTGTCAAGTCTTTAACTCAACAATAGACATCAAATTGGAGACATCATGGGAGACATCAAACTACTCCTCAACGGAATGGAGGATTTCAAGATTTCTCATATACAGAGAAGGGAATGCTATCGCAGATGCCTTGGCCAATGTGGGCAGTGGCAGAGAAGGATGGCGTTGCTGGAGGAGTACGTCCAACTTGCCTAAAGAGATTCATACTCTCATTCTGAAGGATGGTGATAGCTATAGGATTTAGGTGGCTTGGGATTGTTGTCAATTCTCTGGTGTTGGCTAGAGGGTGGCGAGAATTGAGTTTTTGTTTGCAGCCAGTCAAGGGAGGGCTGTGGTCTGGTTTGTAGAAGTGGCAAGTCCAACCTTTTGAATTTTCAAAATTACATGAGCGGGAATTTGACCCTTCAAAATTGTAGAGGCGGGAATATAGGTGCCTTGGATGGGCCGTGGTCCAGTTAGCAGACAAGATTTCCTAAGTGCTATGGGATTGAGGCTTACGTGGAATGCTGGAGTGCCACCTCCCCCCTTGTTGATAGGTGGATGGTTGGGAGGACAGGTTGGCAAATCATAAGATATACAGGCATCGGGACTAGGCGCTATCTAGGAGTTAGGCATCACTCGATAAAAAGGATGCTGCGTGGTCCATTGGCAGGGTTACGGAGGACTGGTTGGACATTTTTTCAGATGGGTAATTATATTTGGTTAATGGCTGCGACTAGTGATGTCTACTATCACACGAGGTGGTGGCTGAGTTCTCTCCCCAAGGAGATGTTTTTAAGTGGCAAGGATACGGTGTATCACCTCATTAATTACGCTATAATTATTATTTCCTTGCCGTGGCTTTCCCATTTTAACGGGCTGCTTGCTATTTTCAACACTACCTGTTTCAATTTTAGCTGCCTTAACAATTTCAAACTCAATTGCCTCATTTCAAACTATCACGATGGGCGAAGATATTGTCAAGATTGAACCCAATTCGATGGAGGAATTCAAACATGACCCTATAGGGTGGCATATCATTCAAGAAGGGGAGGTGGTTTCTTTTTTGGAAGGGATGGTTGGCAAGATGAGAACCTTTCACGCTAGTTCATGGAGACTTGGGACAATGAAACCAGAGAAGTCAAGATTGGTGGCATTGGCTTTCAGGTGTTTGAGGAAGTGATTGGGTAGGCTACGGGGCTTCCTATTAGAGGGAAGAAACATTTGAGACGCAATAGGGTGCCCGACCCTGAACATATGGCTCTCTTCTTTAGAGAGGGGGAGGCGGCCGTGAAGCTACATGGTGGGTTTGAGAGAGAAAAGCTGCCGGAGCCATGGCGCCATATCCGCTTAATGATTATGAAGTTCTTCATGCTGGAAGGGAGATTCAAGGTTTTTACCACTACCACTTTTCTCTCCTTAACTGCTTTAGAAATAAAATGGAAATCAGTTTTCCTTTTTTTCTGCTCTCTTCCTTGGATAACTCTATCAAGTCAGTAAGAGAGCTTAGGGATAAAAATGCTAGCCACCTGCTTGTTCCCATTCATCAAGGCCTCATTATGAGACTTTACTAGTTCCACCTTGCCCTGTGCCCCCGAAGCAAATTAAGGTTAAGCTGCTTGAGGACCCCCAGCTGAGCGTGTCTCTTAGTTCTAAAGGCACTGTGAAGACCTGTGTGGGGACCCCTAAGATTTCCCTCAAAACCCCTAAGGATGATCCCCGTACTATGGATGATATCCCTATTGGAACCCCTTCCACCTCTAAAAAATAAGCCCCAACAATGTGCCACCCCGGGGCCAGGGAAAAAGTTGGCTAAAAGAGATAGACTGGATTCGAAGGATGAAGGGACTGCTACTAAGAAGAAAGATAAGAAGGGTAAGGAAGCTGTGACTATGGTTGAGCTTGTGAAAATTGTTGAGCTGGACCCTGGACATAAACTTGTTGGTAGTGGGGAAGGTGTGGAGGTTGCTAACCCGAGGGTTCGTCGGTCTACCCGCATTACTGGCAAACCTTCTGCGAACCCCCAGGGGGTGGATATCTCTGATGAATCAGAGTTTGTTGAGGAAATGATGGAGGAGGGAGGGTAGGAAACCCCCACTAAGTCTATGCATGAAGTGGAAGGAGCGAGTCACTTCGCCTCCATGAACAAGTCCAGTTTTGAGGACTTGGGTGAAGATGTTAGGGTTTCCAGGGGACAAGACATCAAGGGGAATTGATCACTGTGCATTAAGACTGCTAAGGATCTAAGGCACCTCTAGAAGAAGATGGAGGGAATGCAGAAGAAGTGGAAGATTATGGCCGAGTTTGCTGCTAAGGTCCTGCATCAGGCGACGTCGATCTTCGAGGCTGTCAAAGACTTGGATTACAAGGTCAAGCAGGTGGGGCTCGATAGCTTGGGAGACTACAAATACATGGTTGATTTCCTCGCCAAATTTGGGGTGGATGACAATCCCTAGTTTCTGGTTGTTTTTGTTGTTTCTACTATTTTTGATTAGGTGTTTTTGTCTGTTGTTCATGCACTGTTAATGTGCTGTTTATGGCTTGTTAATGGTCTATAGCCCGGGGGGCCATTTTGTAAAGGGTTCTGGACCCTCTTTTCCAGCTGATGTAATAAAAAACAACAGACATCAAATAATCTAAGCAAATGAATTAAAAATACAAAAATGACAGTGTAAAAGATATAGGAAATTACAAATGCCTCTTTTTTTGATAGATTTGACCCTCATCAAGTGATCTGAGAAAATGAATAGGGAACACAAACAATCATTTTCTTGACAACCTTAAAACTTGGCACCACAATCCATTAATGACAACTGCACTTCAGTCTATTGATAGTAAATGTCCTCATTAAAATGCCACATGTCAACAGAAAGACTTGGTATGAAGACACGATTAGATTTGACCCTCATCAAATGATCTAAGCAAATGAATAGGGAATGCAAACAATCATTTTCTCGATAGCCTTAAAACTTGGCACCACAATCCATTAATGACAACTACACTTTAGTCTATTGATAGTAAATGAGAATTAGGGACTAACAAATGCTAAATGTCCTCGTTAAAATGCCACGTGTCAACATAAAGACTTGGTGCGAAGACATGACTAGATCAAAGAATATTACAAAGCCATGAAATATTTCCAATAGCAACAAATCACTATCAATTTATGAAATGATTATATACCAAGGAATTTTGCACTTATTTAGGCCTAATTTTTATTTTCACTTCATAGATTGAAGTGCAGTTGGCATGCATGCGTGCAAAGAAAAGATTAGTTCCATTCTTAATCATGGCCAGTAGAAATGTTGACATTAATGAATTATGGTGCTAAGTCGTTAGCCCAACAACAAAGACTAATCCATAAAAGCACTCAAATATAGGGAAGAATTGACATTAAGCCATAAAATACAGAGAACAACAAACAATAGACATTAACCCATAAAATGCAGAGATGTAAAAAACTATAAAATGACACTGTAAAAGATATAGGAACTTCAATAGACACAAATTTCACCGCGATCAAACAATCTGACCAAATGAATAAGCAGCACAAAGGTGAGAGTGTAAAAGATATAGGAACTTACAAATGCGTACTTGTTGGGTTCCAAAATGATAGATATAAACCCTCTCAACAGACATAGATTTCAGCCTCATCAAACAATCTGAGAAAATGAATAAAGAATGCAAATAATCCTCTGCTTGACAGACTTAAAACTTCACACCATAAGCCATTAATGATGCCTGCATTTGAGGCTATTGACATCAAATGAAAATTAGAGACTAATAAATGCACACTGTTCTTGTTAAATCGCCACGAGTTGACAGTTTGTACTTATTTAGGCCTAATCTTCATTTTCATTTCATAGATTAAAGTATAGTTGGCATGCATGCATGCAAAGAAAAGATTAGTTCCATTCTTAATTGTGGCTAATAGAGAAGCCGACATTAATGAATTATGGTGTTAAGTCTTTAACTCAACAATAGAGACCAACCCATAAAAGCATTCAAAGATAGGAAAGAATAAACATTAACACATAAAATGCAGAGAACAAGAAACAATAGACATTAACCTATAAAATGCAGAGATGTAAAAAACTATAAGATGACACTGTAAAAGATACAGGAACTTATGAACACCTCATTTTTCGCTTCCAATACGATAGACATAAACCCTCTCAACATACATAGTTTTCACCCTCATCAAACATAGTGAGCAAATGAATAAACAATGCAAACAATGCTTTGCTTGGCAAACTTAAAACTTGACACTATAAGCCATTAATGATGCCTGTGCTTCAGTCTATTCACAATAAATGAAAACTAGAGACTAATAAGCATGTAGAGAAAAGATCAGTTCCAGCTAATGAATTATGATGTTAAGTTTTAAACTCAACAACAGAGACTAACCCCAAAAAAATTGATAGATACTGAAGAGTAGACATTAACCCATGAAATGCAGAGAACAACAACCAATAGACATTAACCCATAAAATCCAGAGATGTAAAAAACTATAAAACAACACTACAAAAGATATAGGAACTTACAAACACCTTGTATTTTGCTTCCAATACAATATACATAAACCTTGTCAATAGACAAAGATTTGACCTCTATCAGACAATCTGAGCAAATGAATAAACAACACAAAAAAGGAAGTGTAAAAGATATAGGAACTTACAAATGCATCCTTTTTTGCCTCCAATACGATAGATATATGGCAATATGTGTCAATAGATTAGAATTCTATTCCCTAGGACTAGAAGTGAAGTGATATTGCAAAGTGGTCCGAGCAATATGTATCTAGTATTGTGAACTTGATAGTAGCAATATTGATGTCACATATCCAAAAGTGGTCCAATAGACTGCTTGCATGTGTTGTTGGCTTGTCAACAATCAGTGACAGGTTGTGCTATTGCATAAATTCAAGAAGAAGTGCTTTTGCTCTTGTGGATTGTAACATGTCAATGTTAAAGTCTCCAACAATAATCAATTTTGAATTAGCCGATAATGAGGTAACAACGGTTTGTATTAAATTAAATAGATTATGAATGGGTGAATTTGGTGTCAAATACAAATTTATGATGTGTAGTGTATTGTGCACATGCAACAAGTCAATTGTTATTGATTCTAGATATTTTGTCAAAAAACTGTGAAAGTTTTGCACTGACACTATTTTCCTGCAGCATGTTAATAGGCCATGAATACTTGCTACAATATAGCAATTGGATGTTTTGTCAATGAAACCAATGTGATCAAGGACATTGTGTTTGGTTTCTTGGAAGAAAAGGATAGTTGCTTGCAACAAATCATGGCCATGGGCTATTTCTTGTGCATGCAATACAAAGCTACATGTATTCAAAGAGCATATTGTAAAATGACTTGGAGAGACAAATAAAAGGCTATGTTGTACTTTCCACTGCATCGAGGTCATAAGGCGTTGCATTTCACTATTGACTTTTTCTAAGACTTTGAAGTTCTGTTCTTGTAGTTTATGCATTAGATACAGTGACTCGATGTTTTTTACATGTGACAAGACAGTGTACACAAGACCATGTTGATAGACCTTACATGGGTCCAAAGTAACTACATCCATTATGGGCCCTTGTGCTCTATGAATAGTTCATGCACATGCAAGTTGCAAGGGAAATTGTGCTCGAGTAACTTTTTTTGTACCTATCTTGACTTTTCTAATGATTCTTGTTATAGGTGTCCAAGAAGGCATAATACAATTTGTGTATAGACTTTGCGTTCTTTGTCGACACAATTTGCCAACATTGGGATCATTGAATTGTATCCAAACAATGTCTTTCTGCTCGGTTGAATGCAATTTGAAGATGCCATCTGCACCATTCACTAGCCCATCTTGTGTATTAATGTTGCCATCAATCAATTCAACCAAAATATCTTGTTTGAGCAGAATTGTACTAGCCAATGATGATTTCTCAGATTGAAATTGACTACGATCGATCGTTGTGTCCTATTTATCAATCACTTGTAAAACATACAACTTTGTTGGTAAGTAGTCTAACATTTTTTTGTTGTGCATGTCGACTGCTGTATTTCTGTGAAACAAGTATGGAAACTATGGATCATTTGGAGGTGTCTTACAACACATTGCATTCAAGTAGCAGATGTCTTGGTTGGTTTGTTGACCAATCCTAGCACGATTAAGTATGGAAATGAAATGTTGATTTGTTTGTCTAATTACAGTATGCAATTCGAAGCACTCGACTTTATCAATCCAAAAGGTATATGCTATTTTCTTCTTATCTTTTAGTGGTTCTTTGAATATCCAAGTATCATACACAGGCTGTGCTTGGTAGAAGTCACCACAAAATATGATATCTATGTTTCCAAAAGGTGTTGTTGGTGTGTGCTTGATTTGATGTAGTCTTTTGTCACTGTTGTAAAGCATTTTTGAACCATTCAATGACACTTTATCAACAAGAAGAATTTGTAATTGATCTAATTTTTTGCTTAAGGCATCAGCTGTGTTTGAATCCAGAGGCAATATTTTTGAAGAATTACATGGTAATTGGAAGATTGAATGTGCAGTAACGCCACCTGCATTGAATGCAACTTTTTCTGTTGAAGCAACAATAATGCCTTTAGGCTTGAGTGGATCACTGTCTAGTTGTTTATCATAGAATCTCATCATTGCTTCGAAAATTGATTTTATTGTGAAGGTTTTGCCTGTGCCAGCTCCACTTGTCAAGGACAAGTATAATGTTTTTTTCGGAGCAAGTCTTTTTGTCATTAGTATGTCCTTTACTATTGATTGTTGTTCTTTGTTCAATTGTCTTCGTAGATTGTAGTATTCTTCGTTGCGTAGTAGAAATGGATGTGTAATCTTTGAGAATAGTTTTTTTCTAATGGAATCCTTGAGCTTTATATTTTTCATACGGTTCAAGTCACATATGATGTCATAGTTTTCCATGCCATTCTGCTGTCTGTGTCTATTGATTTCATCTGCAATGTCTATTGCTGGGCAGTTATCATTTTTAGCTTTTGTAGAGGCTTCATCAATGTCGTCCCATTTAGAAACAATTTGTGTGGTGAAGATCTTTTTGATATTTGCAATTTGTGCTTTGTTTGGATTGAATGTTGCACTCCATGTTTCATATCCCTGTCAACAGGGTTTGCTCACTAGATTTAAAAGGCACATAGAACATAAGTTTTTCTCTACAATAATTCTCAGGATCAATGTGTGGATTGTATCTTATATAGCATATGATCTGTGGGGTCGCTCTTCTTGTCAGTTTCCTAAAATTTCTAGAGTAAAAAGCAACATATCCAACAAGTGACAAGTTGTCAAGAGCTTTTGGCTATTGTGTGTATTTT
Organism: Cunninghamia lanceolata; assembly: GCA_027924645.1. Classification (NCBI taxonomy): domain Eukaryota; kingdom Viridiplantae; phylum Streptophyta; class Pinopsida; order Cupressales; family Cupressaceae; genus Cunninghamia; species Cunninghamia lanceolata. The sequence continues at coordinate 2,338,084 of BSBN01000476.1, forward strand.
TCTATTATAGATGCGTGCACATGATGTTTTCAGAATCATCCTGCTCTTTTGCTAATAGGTTAGGGCTTTTTAACATGTAAACTCTACTTTCTAGTGGTGTAGTATTGATAAAAATAGTTTTCCTTGAGCATTTACGCAATCACAATGAGAGAATGATATGAACAACTTGACAAATGAACATTTGTTGATAGTTAAGCAATGTGTTGGAAAGTTTCCATATAAATTGCACCTTTCCGTCATAAGTAGCAGTACATTGCTGCTACAATCTGTGAAATGCAACAGACAATGTTCTATCTTGTTTTGTCATATACGAGCTATAATAAGATGCAGCAACATATGCATCTAAAATAAATTGCGTATCTGTATTCGCATACCATAGTTTGGGCACTTTCTTTGCAAAAGCATTTATCCAAATGTCAGATGGGTCTCTTTTCAACATGACAATTTTGTGTGACAATGTTGATCGAAGCATTGTAATGTACTCGATTTCATCCATTTCCAATTCATGCAAAAAACTTTGAAATGAAAGTTCCTTTGTGTAATGTTTATTTTCCAATTGTTTAATTTTTTTTTTTGCTCTCTCCTTCATTCTAGCATTAGGCATTGGAAGTGGTTCTAAAACTGTTGTTTTTCTCATTAGAGGCAAGGGGAAACTAAATATTCAACTTGAAATTTTATATTTCTTGCAACTCTTTATATGATGATGCGTTTGCATTTTGACAAGATTTGTATCAAGTAGCAATGAGTCACACGAAATATACTTTTCCACAAAGCTTTCTATTTCAGTCTTTGAGCAATTGCCATATACAGGTGCATGTTTTATCCATAGAAAAAAGTGAACATGCTCATTGCCTTGGTTTTGGAATTCTGTAACAAAAGAATAGTCCGTGACTTGGCCAAAGAGCTTATGGTTTTTTAGCATCATTTTCCGGAATGCATTGACCCTATGGTTGAGATAGCGACTGCAAAGTACTGGATTCTTTCTGATTTCAAAGTCCAAGTCCTATCTTCTATAGTTTCATTAGACTTGGATTCTTGCAAAATAGATTTTTGATGCAAAGCTTTGCACAATGGCTCCCAGAAATGCTCAACACTTGTTAATGTTACAAAAAACGTTGCAGGTCCCAATTGTCTTATCATTGCAAATATATATTTTTAGTATTTTCTAGATAATTTGGTGAGGTCCGAACGTTTTTTAGTGTTCTATAGCCCAATGGAGATCTTAATATTTTTTCAAGCTTTACTGGATTGCGTACATATTTTGCAAGCAATTTTTCACCTTTCAATTCAACTTTCCGTATGCAAATCCATGCTAGTGAAGATACTTGGTGAATAATATTTTTAATAGATTTTAAAAATATATTTGTTATGTGTGTTGCAAAGTCATTGTCTTCATGCATAAGCTCCCATCTTGCTATTTTTTGGTATGTCAAATTTTTAGTAACGTCACTTGGTCGAGCCGAACCATAAAACAAAGTCAAGAAGTTCATCTCCTTTGCATACATGTCTTGGAAAATACCAAAGAGGTTTTAACTCTTCTGATGGGGCAATTTCAATGATTGTTGTGTCAAGGTCTTTGATTGACTGTGTTTCATTAAACCAATGTATAACTGATTTAGTTATCGGCTCTTCATCATCTTTAGATCTGTCATCTTGCATACTTGGTTCTGTTTCTAAATCTATTTGCATTTGTGTTGTCTTCTTTGCCAACAACTCATACCACTCTTTATTTATAGTGATGTCCTGTTTTGTGTACAATGGTGTTTTCGATAGTGCAATTAAAGAATTCATGACTATAGCAGGCCTAACATTGCCTTGTGCATATGCATTATCATATTCTAGCTTTCACTTCAATCTAACTACTACTGTTGTGGTTTCATCTGGTTGCCTAGGCAATGCTTGTTGCACCTTATCGAAATCCACAAGAACATTAATGATTGTCCCAAGCAAGACATATTGTGCTCGTCTATATCCTAATTGCCTGATCTGTGCAAAAGCTATGCGTAAAGACACAAGCCTTTCCTCTAGAGCAGTCAAAGAGTAAACAACATCTATTTGTGCATTTATCCTTATTCTTGAAGGCATGGCAAAATATGGGATCTTACCATCTAATGCGGCTTTTATACATTGTTTGCAAATGGGCTGTCCTATTGCTATATTTTTTTCATCCATCTGAATACAAAGCAAGGACAAAGCTTGTACAAGTGCAGCATCAACTTTACAAATGTTGCGATGAAAATGAAGCATTTCTCAAAGAGAGGATGGATGGGTGGGTGGGTCGTTTACCGTTTGCAAGTATGACTTAATGAATTTTTGGATTGCTTTGTTTTTTGTATGTTGGCGTTTTGCTTTTGCTGGTTGACAAGTAGCATTTGTGTTTTGGACCATAGAATTTGTATATGACCTTTATTTCAATTTTGGCAAACGTAAAGCAAAATACTTTTGTGCATTTTGCATTTGTTTTTTCAAAGAATGCAATGATTGTCATTGGATTGGATTTTGGCTAGGATCGCAGATTTGAATTTTACCTTGTATATGAAGATCATAATCTGTTTGTGTACTGTGCATTTGTTTTTTAAGAGAATGTAATGATTGTTGACACATTAGCTTTGGGGAAGCATTATAGGACAATATTTCTTGCGACATTGGTAGTGGGTAGGACAGAACTAGATGCTGCAATGTGCGAGACATCCACATGGGACACTTGCGCATTATGGATTTTTGCTTTTAGAGAGCACAATGTCTCATGTGATTTTAACTTTGTTTCAATTGGTGTATGTATTATTGTAGCTATTTTTTTTATGAGAATTAATTATATTGTTTATTGTTTCTGATTCGAAAGTGCTTGTCATATGTTGAATACAAAGTGGATCCTTGATGTGCATGTTGCGACTCAATTGTTCTTTTGGTTGAAGTGGTTCATAATGACAATGGTCTAAGCTACTTGCAAAGCAAATTAAGTTTAGGTCTTTTTGGGCTTCATGCAATTAGAGTATGTCTTGGCTCTAGGATATGGAGATGCTTGTCATATGTGTATTGTTGCAGCAAACATGTGGGACAACCATAGTGTACAAAATTTAGACCCTGCAAGGCCACTTTGGACGTATGACATTCCAATCCTAGAAACCAATGATTGTAACTGCAATAGATGATTGTTGCTTCCTATGCTAGATTGATCAAAAGTGCCAAAACAAGCTAATGCATATTTGTTTTCAACTACCAGTGCATTGGCCAGTGACTGCGCCATAAATAATCACAAAGCAACTGTATCGAATTATTTAGCAAGCAAAAAAGCTACATCATCAAACATGCTTTCACCACATGTTGTAGCAAATGTAGCTACTCTAGAAATTCCAAGTGTATCAAACACATTTGCTATTGTGTTCCAAGTGTTGTCCAAATTGCAATATGTGATTTGTGAATCTTGTTGGATGTTTTAGATGCAATTGTATGTATATAGCCATGAAAACACATGCTCATAGTGACCAGTAGTAGGAATTGTATCATGGAAAAGAATTGATATTAGACGATTACATGCATCCTTGTTAAAATGTAAGTATATTTTTTTGTATGTTAAAGGCCAAATGCATATTGGTATGTTTAGCCAATATGCCAGCCATTTTAGATAGAATGTGTCACCCCAAAGCCCAGTTTCACCACTATCGTTGACCTCTGTGGCTAAAAGCCTCATTCTTCGTAGATATGTGTTTTTGTCATGTGTATTATGCAATTTGCTTAGGATTGTTGGGTGCAAGTCATTTTAATAGGAGCCTACAACTATGGCATAGCAATTGTGAAGGCAATCCAAGAAATGATCCACAAGACCATTGCATAGCTATTTCAATGTATAACAACAATGAAGCAAAATATGCAACATGTCAAATAGGCAGTCACCGACTTTGTAATTGAATGAGTCAATTCAGAAACAATGTGCATGGTCGAGAGCTTCATCAATTGACATGAAAAGTGCCTTAGCACTTGGTTTGTAGGTCTCTACTACAATTGATTCTTGTAATAGTTTTTGTCTTTATGACGATTGTTTGTAAACATATTGTCAAATTTCATCTCAAAGGACAAAAGATACAAATTGCATTGATGCTACCTAGTACATTAATGACTATAAAACAATGTTCCAAGCTTGGAATGTTAAATACATAGAAAGAAGAATGAATAGGTAATTACTCACCGTGATCAGCAGCAGTGCAGAGTTTGTCACTATAGCCTTTGCTTCACCAATGTGCACTAGAAAGCCTACAAAGCAAAAGCAAATTCTTAATGCCAATACATGTGACTAAACCAAAACTTGTTGCAGGACTATTGAGCAGGGTAGTGCATATTCCAAAACAGGTAAAAGGAAAACAAGCATCACAATCTATTACTCACATTGATGAGTAGCAATGCAAAATGTGTCACGATAGCACACAATTGGAAATGCTCCATTGTCTAGACCCTACAAAAAAGAAAAGCAAATAACTTAAGTAATAGTAAATGAATTGAGCAAAAGCAAATAGATACAACGAAAGCAAATCAGCTAATCAATTTTCATAATAATCTTGTTATAGTCTTGAAGCCCATGTATGGTTTGAGCTTAGATACATATATGTGTACACACACACACACACACACACACACACATATATATAGACACGTACACACACACATATATATACATATGTATATACACACATATATGTATAAAAGTAGTAGCAACCTTGGGACTTTAAAACCAAATTGTGCTTTATCAATTTGCAAACAACAGAAACTTTGCTGAGCAAATGGATATCATGCTTTATCCATTTGGTCAAAGAAACCAAAGGACAATATGCAACATCCAAGAACAAAAGGATATCATGCTATATCTATGTGCTGTAGCAAGAGAAAGTATGAAGTACAATATGCAAGAAAACTCTATTTTGTCAATTCCTTAGGAGCAACAATTTTGCAATGCCCAAGGCAATGCCACTCTGCCAACATGTAATTAGCAACAATGTTCCAAGGGCCATGCAAACTATGATTTACCAAATTCTTGCAACAAATTTGTATTTGCAAAATTACAATTTCCCTTTTTACGATTAAAAACATTAGCAAAGCTTTGCAATCCATATTTTGCTGACTGATTAGTAGTAACTAGTATAAAGTAGCCGTGACCAACATCGATGCATAGATAATCATAGAGCTTTCCAATTTTTTGAGGCTAGGCAATTTGTATAGGCTCCATTTTGTGACTGTGAATACCATCCCGGCAAAGGTTTTCCCTCTATAGCACTTGATTCCTGTACCAAAACACAGTCCATTACAAGTTGAGTGGAATTGTTGAGTGAAATAGAACCCAATTGGTATGTTGAAAAGACAAAGGGCGATAACATGTGTCATAAAGGATGGAATATGACACGAGAGAAACCAACTTTAGATGGTATGTGTGCCGTGAATATACAACTAAATGATTTATTAATGATTGTTCATGCCCGATCATGTCACTAGGATGATTAGATTTGATTTGCATCAATGTACATGTACAATGATGGAATCTCCCTAAGATCAAAATGCAACTCAAGATTTTTTATATTTAAGCACAATAATTTCCTTGCATAAAAAATAGGTCGTGATTGTGCGAAAAAGGAGTAAAAAATAGAGTCAACCTGTAAATTTAGGCCACAACACCTCATAAAGTTCATCTCCTATGAATTCATGTACCCAACAGATGATCCAAGTAACAATTGCCACTTGACAAAAATAAGGCAGCTATCAATCTTAATAATAAATAGAAAATCTATATAATAATGCATTCTAATTTCCAACTCTCAGCATTGGCACTAGTTTTAGACAAGGCATATGAAATAATATGAACAACATGACCTATCCACATAAACATTTGCAGTCAAGACATGTGTATAGCAAGAAAACATTAGCAATAAATAGGCCTATCACAATTTGCTATACAACAATGAGATACTCACTATAACAAAACTTGAACAATATACTTAAAAGTGAATGAGAAAGAATCAATATGTTACATGAGTATAATCTTATCAAAGTCTCTATTTTTAGATGGAATTTTAGGTATCTTGCTCATGGTTCTGTACTCTCCCAGTTGCAAATCACTCTTGCAAGCAAGAAAGTGAAAAATTTCACCAATTCCTTATGTTTAGTTGCTATTGGAAGTATTTCATGACTTTGTAATGTTCTTTGATATAGTCATGTCTTCACACCTAGTGTTTCTCTCTACGCATAGCGTATCAACGAGGACATTTTGCATTTTTAAGTCCCTAATTTTCATTTATTGTCAATAGACTGAAGTGCAAGTGTCATTAATGGCTTATGGTGTGAAGTTTTAAGTCTCTCAAGCAAATGATTATTTGCGTTGTTTATTCATTTGCTCAGATTGTTTGATGAGGATGAAATCTATGTCTTTTGAGAGGGTTTATATCTATCATATTGGAAGCAAAAAATGAGGCATTTGTAACTTCCTACATCTTTTACACTGTCATTTTATAACTTTTTACATTTCTGCAATGGCTTAAGTTCTATTGTTTCTCATTGTTGAGTGTTTGTATAAGTCCAGAGATTTTTTTACAGAGATCAAGACATAAAAATAGTCAATGATAGGGAACAACAAAAATATTAAAAAAAGAAGAGTTTTATGTATTGGAAGCGAAAAAGTAGGCGTTTGTAAGTTCCTATATCTTTTACACTATCATTTTTGCACTATTTATTCATTTGGTTAGATCGTTTGATGACGGTGAAATTTGTGTCTGTTGAAGTTCCTATATCTTTTACAGTGCCGTTTTATAGTTTTTTACATGTTTGCATTTTGTGGGTCTAAACAATGCATGCCAACTACACTTCAATCCATGAAATGAAAATTAGATCTAAACAACTGCAAAATCTCTTGATGCAAAATCTATGTCTATTGAGAGGATTTATAACTATCCTATTGGTATACATCCTGTAACAAATATCTCTGCATCATTTTAAAGCACTTGTGCTATTTTAACCATGTTTTGGGTCTCAGAAAGGCTTTTCATAAATTGCTAATGGTGTTCCTAACAATTTTTGATGCAAAGACTAATGTTTTCTATGCACTATTGCCTATTCATGCACTCGTTGGAAATCGTGCCACAAATGTTTATGCTATAGTTTGTGGGATTATTTTATTAATATGGAATTTAGGTTTTTTTTTTGCTATTTTCTCATTGGCTTTTGGTATTTTTTTTGTGGTTTTGTATTTTCCCAATTCAAATTAATTGTGTCCATGAAACAGTGATAGTCATTGAAACACGTCTAACTGTTCAAGATACACATGATGTCCATGGATCAAAGCATACACGATACATGAGGTATATCTTGAATACTTAGACATCTTTCATTGTCACAGACAAGAATCCCTTGGTTGACAACCACAAAACTTTGCATTTGAATATGATAACAATGAATGAAAAATTAGATCTAAATATACACAAAATGTGCCCACAGACACAAGGCACATTAACTACTATCAACAATGCCATGCGTGAACAGAAGCACTTGCAATGAAGACATGTCTATAGCAACAAAACATTAGGAATTGCTGATTTTTTTGCCTTCATTGTTCCCAATAACAACTTGCAATTGGGGAAATATAAAACCAAGAGCAAAATATGAATAATCGATGAGAGAAACACAAAAAAATAGCCCAAATTTCATTTTAATAGTTTCAAATAGACATCTTGAATAGAAGTCTTATTTCTTAAAGATATGCATGTTGTCCATGGATCAAAACATACATTAAACATCAGGTATATCTTCAACAGATAGTCATGTTTTTTACATCTCTACAATTTATGGTTTAATGTCTATTGCTTGTTGTCCTCTGCATTTTATCGGTTAATGTATACTCTTCCTTATCTTTGACTACTTTTATGGGCTAGTCTTTGTTGTTGAGTCAAAGACTTAACACCATAATTCATCAATGTCGGCTTCTCTGCTAGCCATGATTAAGAATGGAACTAATCTTTTCTCTGCATGTAATGATGCCAATTGTACTTCAATCTATGAAATGAAAATGAAAATTAGGCCTAAATAACTGCAAAATAGCTCGATATAAAATCATTGCATCAACTGGCAATGTTCTATTTTTTTTCCTCGTGGTTTTGTATTTTTCGAACCAATTTTTTTTATTAATCGATCTGTATCCTAATGTTTGGTTGCTATTATAAATATTTCATGACTTTGTAATGTTCTTTGATATAGTTTTGTTCGCACCCAGTGTTTTTGTCAATGCATGGCATTATAATGAGGACATTCTACATTTATCTCATTTATTGTGAATAAACTAAAGTGCAGGTGTCTCAAATTCGTTTTCCATATTGTTTGTATTATGTAACTGCAGTCAAGAAACAAGTTGGAGCATTTTCATTGTTAAAATGGAATCTTAGCATTTTTTTGCAATTTTCTCATTGGAACCAGACATTTTTGGCCATTTTTTCTATTTTCCAAATTGTAAATGATTGTTGGGACCTAGTTGTATATATCCATTGCCATGATGAATGGAAAAGAAAATAATTGCAATATTTTTGTGCACTATTTATTTGGGCACAATTTGTATGTTTATAAAAAATTCTTAAGTGTCCATGTCGAAACATCAAAGGATGCCATAATGCAATAAGATGAAATCAAACAAACATCCTATGAATATTCATATTAAAATATCTTTGAACATAAATATGAAGAGATAACTTATGTTCAATAAGTTTTATCAACACGAGGATAAATATCCATCAATGAATTGTCTAAAACTAAAATATGATATTCCATAAATGATAATGACAAATGAAATATCTAATTTATAGAATTTCAAATAGGTTTATGTACATTGAATCAGTCAAACTCATCGATGTAGAAACAATAATTTCATTGTGATCATAAATTGGAATGCATCTATACATAGTTTTTATTTACTATTAAGATTGATAGGTGCCTTGATAACAGAGGCACTAGCTTACTGCTATGCTTGTTATTTTAGTCACTTGTTTGAGATGGAGTTGTCCAATGTTTGAGGAAGCAACACTAACAGCTGGATTCATGTGAGTAGAAGAAATATCTCCCCTACTATATAGCACTTTCATAATTATGAGTGCAGAAGCAACAACAATTGCCAAATGAGCCAACACGTTGTCTCTTGCATCCATCATTACACACCAACAACCAGCCAACATTAGAATACAAGTTGAAAGAATGTCTGCTGCACTTCACATAGAGTGCATCAACTTCATTAGATAACATCTAATAAGCATATATCCATAACACATAATAAGTATGAATTGTATTCTAATCATAGAATATGATGCCAAATAAATATGAAGTGTAATCTAATACTGAATCCATGCATTGGAAAACCCCACAAAGCTTCATTAGATAAATGGTAAGTTTGTAATACTAGATTCATAATCTTCTAAGAAGCATAAGAAGAGTAAATGATCAAAAATGGGAAAAAGATACTGCATTGTTCATTTTTACTTTAATCTTAATCTTCATACTTCATATGATTTAGGAAACATTTTAAAATTAATATATAAGACTAATCCTACATTCTTAGTGTGGATGTGATTGTTAAAGCTATTAGAACAATCATTGTGTAGAAAATATAATGTTCTCTTCCTTTTCAGATTTCATGTCATAGTATCCACAAATGCATAAACTAGTTGAGAACATACCTTTTCACATTGTTGTAGTAGTAGATACATGTCACCGGTGGAGGTAAGGTGCCAAACAATAAATAGTTGCAATAGACCCCTGCAAAAATCAAGGATCACTGCAAAAAACACTCTGTGCCATGCTTCTAAATAAACAAGTCTTGAACACCATGCATGTATGTGACATGTGGTTATAGACAATATACATTGTGCGGCAATTTTATCTAACAACTTCTGAAACTGCCTTCTATATAGTTTTCTTTGTTTCAAGGGCTACTACTATTCAGTATTTGCTTCATGCAGCCATGCATAAATAAGAGGTAAATGCCCTCGCCCATATATAGACACACACATATATACATATATATATTTAAAACAATTTGTAGTCTGGGTTAGTGCAAGAAGTTGGGTCCACTTTTTGGCCAAAAAGTGGAAGTGTTTTCCCCGATTTTCAGAATTTGTCACATTTAACCTGAACATTTGAGGCACTTAAAGATTGAATCTTAAAAAAGTTAGTAATATGAAATGTAGTACTTAGAGTCTAGTTTCCAAATATGTAATTTATTTTAATACCTGATGATACAAATTAATTTTCAATAGGCATTTCTAAAAACCAATGTTTAAAAGTCACTTTTTTTTTACCATACCATGCACGAGTACGACCAACATAATTTGACCTAAATAAAAGTATTTTTCTAAACTCTTTTGGGGAAAGATGTGTAGTATAGTGAAGTTTGATGAGGATATTTTTTTATAATTTTTTTCCAATTTTTTTTATTAATTTTTTATTGGGCCTAATTACTGTTTTCAAAAACCCTCGTGTATGGCCAACATAATTTGAGCAAAACTAATCATAAAATATATTTTTTTTCGTTGTGTAAAGAATGATGTGTAGATTGATGACATAATTTTTTTTCAAAAAACTTTAAAAATTAAAAGTTATTAAAAAAATACAAACACATGTCATTTCAAGTTTTTGGACTAGTTTGCTCATAAATTAAATAATAAATAGAAAAACAAGTCCAATAAAAAAAATTACATATTTTAAAACTAGACACTGTCATCTATATTGGGTTTTAATTTTGTAAAAAAATTTAGAAAAAAGTATTGTCAGCCATATAGGTAAACTTAGTCTTTTCTCTTGTTCTGTACTTAGAAAAAAACTTGCAGGTCCAAGGCAAGGGGTTGGCTTACCATGCCTTTCCCAAGCCTAAGCTTTTAGGAATGGGTACCCGTTCCTTTTGTATGGGAAAAAAAAGCGCGCAGGGTTTTTTTAAATTCAAATATCTTTATAGAAACGGGTACCCATTTAGGATCAGGCACCCGTTTCTAAGCAGGTACCCGTTTAGGCTTGGGCACCCATTTAAGCTTGGGCACCCGTTCCTAAATGGGTACCCATTTCTTTTAAAACGAGTACCCATTTCGGTCAGGATTTTTTTTTGCCCGCAACTTCCCCTCTATGTGGACCCATTCTTGCGACTTCCCGTCTGCAAGTCTGCACAATGATGAACACACAAATAGAAGTATTATCTGTTCAGGATATACATGGTGACCATGGATCAAGACATCCACGGTAGATCACGTATATCTTGAACATATATACATCTTTTAGTGCCTAATCAGAGCAAATGAATAAACAACGCAAATAATCCTTTGCTCTATAGACCTAAAACTTCACACCATAAGCCAGTAATGGTGCTTACACTCCAGTCTATTCACAACAAATGAAATAAATGCACAATGCACTCATTTAAACACCACACATCAACAGAAACACTGGGTGTGAAAGTACAACTATATCAAAGAACATTACAAAGCCATGAAATATTTCCAATAGCAAAAAATATCAGGATACAGATCGATTAATTAAAAAAATAATCAATTCAGATATTACAAAACGACGAGGAAAATACCGACAACCAATGAGAGCATTGCATTTAAAAAAACTAAGTTTCATATCAATAAAAAATTTAAAAAATAATCCCACATGCTACACCATAAACATTTGTGGCACGATTTCTGATGAATGCATTAATAGGAAGGAGTGCATCAAAAACATTAGCCTCCTGACTTAAAATGTAGGGACTAACTGCACAAGAGCTTTTAAACGATGCAGAGATATTTGTTGCAACATGCATGCCAACAGAATAGTTATAAACCCTCCCAACTGCCACAAATTTTACATCGACAGATTTTGCACTTATCTAGACATAATTTTCATTTAATAGATTGAAGTGCAATTGCAATGCACTCATGGTAGACAAATGATTAGTTGCATTGTTAATGACGACCAACACATAACTCGACATTTATGAATTATGGTGTCAAGTCTTTAACTCAACAACAAATGTCAACCCATAAAAGAACTCACTGATAAGGAACAACAGAGATTAAAGCATGATAGGGACATAAGAAAAAAAATGAAATGTCAGTGTAAAAGATATAGCAATTTTCAAATGCGCTATTTTTTGCTTCCACCACCATAGATATAAACGCTCTCAATAGACACAGATTTCACCCTCATCAAACAATATGAGCAAATGACTAAACAACACACAAAAGATAGTGTAAAAGATATATGAAATTACAAATGCCTCTCTTTTTGATAGATTTTGCCCTCATCAAACAATCTAAGCAACTGAATAAACAATGCAAATAATCCTTTGCTCGACAGCCTTAAAACTTGACACCACAATCAATCAATGACAACTGCACCGCAGTCCATTGACAACGAATGAAAATCAAGGACTTTCAAATGCTAAATGCCCTCTTTAAGACAACACGTGTCAATAGTAACACTTGGTGCAAAGACACAACTAGATCAAAGAACATTAGAAAGCCATGAAATACTTCCAATAGAAACAAAGCATTACCAATTGATGAAATGATTTTTAGATCGAGATATTTTGCACTTATCTAGGCCTAATTTTCATTTTCGCTTCCTAGATTGAAGTGCAACTGGCACACATGCATGCAGAAAAAAGATTAGTTCCATTCTTAATCATCGCCAACAGAGAAGTCAACATTAATGAATTATGGTGTTAAGTTTTTAACCCATCAACACAGACTAATCCATAAAAGCAATCAAAGATAGGGAAGAGTAGTCATCAACCCATAAAAAGTAGAGAACAACAAACATTAGACATTAACCCATAAAATGCAGACATGTAAAAAACTATAAAATGACACCCTAAAAGATATAGGAACTTCAACAGACATAGATTTCACTGTCATCAAACAATCTGACCAAATAAATAAACAATGCAAAAATGACAGTGTAAAAGACATAGGAGCTTACAAATGCATACTTTTTCGCTTGCATTACGATAGATATAAACTCTCTCAACAGACACAGATTCCACCTCCATCAAACAATCTGAGCAAATGAATAAACAATGCAAATAATCATTTGTTCAACAAACTTAAAACTTCACACCATAAGCCATTAATGACGTCTACACTTCAGTCTTTTCACATTAAATAGAAATTAGAGACTAATAAATGCACAATGTCCTTGTTAAAATGCAACGAGTCGACATTTTTCACTTATTTAGGCCTTTCCATTTTCATTTCATAGATTGAAGTACAGTTGGCATGCATGTGTGCAGAGAAAAGTTTAGTTCCATTCTTAATCGTGGCCAGCAGAGAAGCCAACATTAATGAATTATGGTGTTAATTTTTTGTCAACAACAGAGACTAATCCATAAAGCACTCAAAGATAGGGAAGAGTAGACATTAACCCATAAAATGCAGAAAATAACAAACAATAGACATTAACCCATAAAATGCAAAGATGTAAAAAACTATAAAACAACACTGTAAAAGATATAGCAACTTACAAACGCCTCATTTTTCACTTCCAATACGATAGGCACAAACCCTCTCAACAGACATAGATTTCACCCTCATCAAACAATATGAGCAAATGAATAAACAACGCAAATACTCCTTTGCTCGATAGACTTAAAACTTCACACCATAAGCTATTAATGACACTCGCACTTCAGTTTGTTTAGAATAAATGAAAACTAGAGACTAATAAGCATGTAGATAAAAGATTAGTTCCATTCTCAATCGTGGCCAATAGACAAGTCGATACTAGTGAATTATGGTGTTATGTCTTAAACTCAACAACATAGACCAACCCATAAAAGAACTGAAAGATAGTGAAGAGTAGACATTAACCCATAAAATGCAAAGAACAACAAACAATAGACATTAACCCATAAAATGCAGAGATATAAAAAACTATAAAACAACACTGTAAAAGATATAGGAACTTACAAACGCCCCGTTGTTTGCTTCCAATACAATAAACATAAACCCTCTCAATAGACACAGATTTCACCCTTATCAAACAATCTGAGCAAATGAAAAATAACGCAAAAATGACAGTGTAAATATATAGGAACTTACAAACGCCTCCTTTTCGCTTCCAATACGATAGGTATAAACCCTCTCAACAGACAGATTCCACCCTCATCAAATAATTTGAGCAAATGAATAAACAATGCAAAAATAGCAGTGTAAAGGATATAGAAACTTACAAACACCTCCTTTCTTGCTTCCAATATGATAGATACAAACCCTCTCAATAGACACAGGTTTCACACTCAGCAAACAATCCGAGCAAATGACTAAACAACACAAATAATCCTTTTCTCGACAGACCCAAGACTTTGCACCATAAGCCATTAATGACGCCTGCACTTCAGTCTATTCACAATAAATAAAATAAATGCAGAATGTCCTCATTAAAATGCCACATGTCGACCGAAACAATGTGTGCGACCACAACTATATTAAAGAACATTACAAAGTCATGAAATATTTCCAGTAGCAACAAAACATTAGGATACGAATCGATTAATAAATAAATTCAATTCAAAAAATACAAAACCACAAGGAAAAGACCCACAACCAATGAGAAAATTGCAAAAAAAACCCAAAATTCCATAATAATAATAATAAAAAATCCCACAAACTATAGCATAAACATTTGTGGCACGATTTACAATGAATGGATTAATGAAATGATTGTATGCCGCTACATTTTGCACTTATCTAAGCCCAATTTTCATTTTTGCTTCATAGATTGAAGTGCAGTTGGCATGCATGCATGTAGAGAAAAGATTAGTTCCATTATTAATCGTCGCCATCTTAATGAATTATGGTGTTAAGTCTTTAACTCAACAACAAAGACTAACCCACAAAAGCTCTCAAAGATAGGGAAGAATAGACATCAACACATAAAATGCAGAGAACAACAAACAATAGACATTAACCCATAAAACACAGAGATGTAAAAAACTATAAAACAACACTGTGAAAGATATAGGAACTTACAAATGCCTCATTTTTTGCTTCCAATATGATAGACATAAACCCTCTCAACAGACACATATTTCACCCTCATCAAACAATGTGAGCAAATGAATAAACAACACAAATAATACTTTGCTCGGTAGACTCAAAACTTTACACCATAAGCCATTAGTGACACCTACACTTTAGTCTATTCACAATAAATGAAAGCTAGAGACTAATAAGCGTGCAGAGAAAATATCAGTTCCATTTGTAATCGTGGCCAGCTGAGAAGTCGACACTAATGAATTATGGTGTTAAGTCTTAAACCCAACAACAGACACCAACCCATAAAACAATTGAAACATAGTGAAGAGTAGACATTAACCCATAAAATGCAAAGAACAACAGACAATAGACATGAACCCATAAAATGTAGAGATGCAAAAAACTATAAAATAACACTGTAAAAGATATAAGAACTTACAAACGCCTCATTTTTCACTTCCAATACCATAACCATAAACCCTCTCAACAGACACAAATTTCACCCTTATGAAACAATTTGAGCAAATGAAAAAACAATGCAAAAATGACAGTGTAAAAGATATAGGAACTTACAAACACCTCCTTTTCACTTCCAATATGATAGGTATAAACCCTCTCAACAGACACAGATTTCACCCTCATCAAACAATCTGAGTAAATGAATAAACAATGCAAAAATAATAGTGTAAAGGATATATAAACTTACAAACGCCTCCTTTTTCGCTTCCAATATGATAGATACAAACCCTCTCAACAGACATAGTTTCCTCACTCAGCTAATAATCTGAGCAAATGACAAAACAACGCAAACAATCCTTTACTCGACACACCTAAGACTTCACACCATAAGCCATTAATGACGCCTGCACTCCACTCTATTCACAATAAATGAAATCAATACAAAATGTCCTCGTTAGAATGCCACGCGTTGACAGAAACACTGGGTGTGAAGACAACTATATCAAAGAACATTACAAAGTCATGAAATATTTCCAATAGCAACAAAACATTAGGATATGAATCGATTAATAGAAACAAAAAAAATTCCATTCCAAAAATACAATACCACGAGGAAAATACCCCACAACCAATGAGAAAATTGAAAAAATAAAATAAAAATTCCACTTTAATAAAAATAAAAAAAATAATCCCACAAACTATAGCATAAACATTTGCGGCATGATTTTTGACGAAGAAATTAATAGGGATCGATGCATCGAAAACATTAGTCTCCCGCCTATAAGGTAGGGACTAACAAGATACATGACCAACAATATAAAACATTCAAGCATAACCACCAATAATAAATAAATAAATAAAAATATCAAAATGGAAGAAAAGTCAATTCCAACAATAAGGCATAAAATGAGCTCAATTTCAATAGTAAATTGTACATGACCATAAAGGTCTCAAAATAAATATCAAATTCTGATGCTTGTATTTATTCATAAATAAAAATAAAATTTCAATGTTGGCCTTTACAACATTTAGAGATTTACCAAAGTCAAATAAATAAGTATCAAAATTCAAAATTTCCACATTACATGAACTATGTGACTATTTCTAGTCACTAGAGAGGGAGTACGATGCTACACTACGCTTGGATCCCAAGCAGGGGTGAGTAAGAGAACACACTCAATCACACCAACCAAACGAGTCCTCTAAGACTCCAAACACATCTATAACATAAGATCATTCTACTTAACCACACGAACATCACTCAAGATGCCCAACAACAAAGGTTGCATCCCGTTCAAGGGAATCACAATCATCATGCAAAGATACACAATCATACACTAGCGAACATTCAACAACCAAGATTAAGCTAGGACAAAATTAGGTTCACAAACCAAGATATCTAAATTGATGCAGGAGCATCAAGAGGTGTAAGGGCAATCTTGCATCACCCAAAAATAATGTTGATTCAAAACTGATGACTTTGTTTTCATTTATTTTCAAAATTTGTGTTTTTGGATACCCATTTGTTTGAATAATGATTCAGAACCTTCAAAGTTTCCAACAGGGCTAAGGATACTAGAATTTCCTATTTTTAGTAAGTCTATATCAGAGAAGCGGTTGAGGCTGAAATTTTCCCCAAACCTTTGGAATAGTCAAATAAGCATTCTTGGTAAATTTAAGCTCAAGATCATGTCTGGATTTCAAGATAAGGAAACCAAAATTTACTATTTTTAGTAAGTCTATATTAGAAAGCCGTTGAGGCTGAAATTTTCCCCAAACCTTCGGAATAGTCATATAATCATTCTTGGTAAATTTTAGCTCAAGATCATGCCTGGATTTCAAGATATTAAAGTTTCAATTTTGTAAGGTCCCCTCAAAAGTTCTGAAATCAGATATGAGGTGCTAAAACATCCCATAACACCTCAAAAAGTTGACAAAAATCTGTTTACAGATTTCCGGCGTGAAGTTCACTTTGTAAGCTTTCTAGCGCTTCAAACGGTTCGTCAATCGGACACCCGGATCAAAAGTTATGCTTCCCGCAAGTTGACCTACTTTTGGAGGGAGTTGTAAATTTTGAAATTTAGTTAGAGGCCACCAAAAAGGGCTATTTATGACTATTTTTGGGAACCCTGGGCAGTAGTAGAGATAAGGGGGAAAGTGTAGAGTCAAGAAAAGGTGGGAAATTAGAAACCCTAGTTGATTTGGGGGTTACAAAAGGCAGAAGATTCTAGAGTCTTGAGATAGGAAGTTGTAATGTGTTGTAGCCTGTGGAAGATTCATCCTCTAATTGTATTTGAGCTTTTGTAATGTAATGGGTTGTCCAAATTAATTAAAGAACATTCTATTTTTTGTGTGAAATTTTTATTGTTGTGTGTTTTATGATTTACCCCCTTCATCATAAACACATCAATCTCACCAACAAGCATCGGTTAACATTTCTCACCAAACAAGGCTTCACTAAGCATATGGATAATGCATTAATGCAACATTCGCATGAGGCTAAATTTCTTCACAACATGATCACAAGCATACTAAATGCACACTAAGCAACAAGAAAATCACAACTCAAGGTTACAAGATACAGGGTTTGCTAATTCACTCATGATTCTAATACCTCAACAT
Source organism: Cunninghamia lanceolata (assembly GCA_027924645.1). Lineage (NCBI taxonomy): Eukaryota > Viridiplantae > Streptophyta > Pinopsida > Cupressales > Cupressaceae > Cunninghamia > Cunninghamia lanceolata. Next base: position 2,356,188 of record BSBN01000476.1, read on the forward strand.
CACAAGGACTATGCAAATAACCCTTTTCACAACCCCCTTTTTCTTTTTAACTCTTCAAATAATGCAATGCAATAATTACATCCAGGTTCCCACATGAATCCTAGGTAAGAATGCAATCTAGGAACTCTTACACCCACATAATGAATCCATACTCAGGGACATGCTCTCAATAAGACAATGCAATATGCATTTCAAACAAGCATTACTAGTCACCATGCAGAGGCAATTATTAAACAATTATGACAAGCATTTCGAGGATATGCTACTCTTGCAACAAACATACACACAATAGGGTACACAATGCAAGGTACATTTAAACTAGCATTACCACAACAATTTTCTTCACGTATCAAGCATATGATCAAACATCCTCTTTCACATACTAATGCATAACTCTTAAAAGAGTAAACCAAGTTCATTCATACTCAAGAACATGGTATTTTTCTTTCACACAAAGGTTCTCATAACTTCACTATCAAAAGTGGTCACACAAGCACAAACATGACCCTACAAAGGTCACTTGAGCACTCACACACACTACAAGGGTTCATGCCAAGCATTCAAGACATCTAGAAGAAAACACACATAAGCAACTTCTTGACAGCCACCAGGGTCTATATAACCCCAAAACAATGTATTCATCACCACACACATGCAAGGAGGATATAACAAAAGAAGGAACATGCTACTCACAACACGCCAACACATAAGGACCCACACATGCTCCAATAAACTGAGCAACACAACACCCCAGAGCTCCCAAAGATGGTACCATGCTCTGATACCAAATGTAAAGTATGCATTCCATAACAAAAGTTACTAAAATAAATAATCCACTTATTTACATTAACTCAAGTAAAAAGGATAAAACTTCTATATATCAACAATAATGACATTACATCCTTCAAAAGCACGTGCTATATCTAGGTTAGCACAATAAAATAATATACAATATACATCTTAGGCTTTCCTGCCATAAGTCATCTCAAATAATAACAAGGTACAATAATCAAGTACAAGTAATCAATAATAAATTAAGTCACTCTCTCCAACTGGCACTAACCCACATGGTCATCCACAAGCTGAGAGATGAGAACATGGCCCAGATGCTTTTCTACCCAAACATGAAGCAATTACAATTCCTTGGATTCCTTCATGACACAAAGGAAACCCAACCCTGCACAAAACATCTAGCAACCTAGAAACAACTGGCAGGAGGCAACACTCGATGCAACCTGATGTCTAAATGCAGATCTAAATAATGATGTGCAAATATCTCACAATAGGATGTGGCAGAGAAATATATTAAATAAAGTTTTACTAGACAAACATTCATCTCTTTCAATGAACACTCAGCTTGACCCAAGCAATTAAAATAGTTACGATCAAATCTTGAAAAGAGGAAAAGCCTTCTTTGCTTACCCACATTCGGCATCCTAGCCCAAGAAGCAACCTAATCACACCTAAAAGATAAACTACTTCTTTCAAAGTAAATAGAAACACATGTTTTGCCTAATAACCGTTACTAATCCATTTATTTTGCACAATCAACAGAAATACACTTTCAAGAAAATATTCACAATAAAGAGCTTCATTTTATTCAGTCAAGATACATATGAAAACTATAAAACAGGGTATATTCTTTAACCCATATTCCATTCAAAAGTATCTAATATACATTTATAATAAGATTTTCTATTCGCAAGCAAGTACAAGTTCTATATTGATGTATTCGTAATATTCTTTTAACAATGGACTTCATGCATGATTTATTTTAGTTACCAATACTACCCATACTAAAGTTTTTCTAATTCATTTCCCAATACATTGGCAAAAGGGATAAAGGAATTTAGTTTTGCAAAAATAGATGCCAAAATTAGTTACATATTTCCATAGTTAATGCACAATTATTTCAAAGATTTAAGGCTATATCCATGAATTCATGACCACAAGCAGGTTTATAATTCCTCTATCTTGAATTTTTGATAGGAATTTAAGAAGAATCATATTTTCTATCAATTTATATAAACTGGGTATATAATAAACAAAGACATCATTTAAAGGAAGATTCATTCCCTAAGATTGAACAAACTTTTACAAGAGAATAAACTTAAAGCCACAATCTCGAAGGCATAAACCACTAGAACATGCTAAATTATTCGTTTATATAATCATAGATCTGAAATAAAAAAGGACAAGTCTAATATTGTATTTAATCAGTCAAACATCATAAGGTTGCAAATTGTGGTTGCTGTATCAATCCTACAAGTAAGCACAAAACAACTACAGGAATACAAAAATAAATCTACTATAGACATGTAGTAATAATTTTACTAAGGAAAACAATAAAGTCTGCTACATTAACAACAAGGTTTGCTACAGGAAACAACAAAGTCTACTACAGGAAATAGCAGAAAAGTTTGCTACAGGAACATCAAGGCCTGCTACAGGAAACAACATAAAAGTCTACTACAGGAACAACAAGGTCTGCTACAGGAAACAACATAAAAGTTTGCTATAGGAAAAACAAGGTCTGCTACAGGAAACAACATAAAAGTTTGCTACAGGAATAACATAAAAGTTTGCTACAGGAACAATAGAAAAGTCTATTCAGAGTATAATAGATAGAAAGCCACTTCATTATAGAAGAAGGCCAAAGAAAATAACATTTCAGCCGGTTTTAATATAAGCATAATGGTCGTTCTAAAAGATGAATGCATAGGCCACTTGAGAGTATAAATAAAGGCTGATGGAGAACAATATAAAGGTCGATAGAACAATACGCAGGCCATAGGTTATGCTTCACAGTGTAAAGAGAATTATTCAGGCCATGTAAAACACATATCAAAGGCATGGTAAATATGCCAATACATAAGAATCATTAAAATATAAAGGTCGATAATATATATAAGGAATCAAGTTGTTTAAGAAGATAGCTGGCCAATTCAGAACAACATAAAGTATATCATTTATATATAGAAGATAACAATACAACTATCATAGTAAACACTGGATAAAGAGAGATAAATGCAGGTTATAACAATATTAATAAGGCAGAGAAATTTAATGTAGATGCTCATAATAACCAAGACCAAAACAAAAACAATGACCAGGTTGATTTGATATTCAAAAGGCCGCATAAGGAGAAAATAAGGCTGTTTAAAAGAAGATAAAGGCCACTTAATTTAAACGCAGACAAAACATAAAATACAGTCAACCACCAAATACACCTTACAATCTTTATCAAGTATAATTTAAATGAGTAAAAATACCCAGTGGTCCATGCTCTTCTCTAAAGCTCGATTTTTGCTTCTTGTGGCCAATGCTTTCTCCTAATTTTCCACCTTTCGGTCACTAATCACAGATTTCTTTCTTCTTTTCTGAGTACTCATAATGAATTCTTTTACCTTGCTTTCTTCTTTTTAATCCCTCTCCTATTTAATCTTGGCGTTATTATATTTAGATCTTCTTTTTAATATTTTATCTCTAGTTACCTTGTGTTTTCATGGCAGAATGGCATTGAAATACCACTGATTTCTCCCTTTTAATTTTAAACTCCCTCTCTTACTACTACCGTTCCATTGCATGAAATTAGATTTATTAAAATTAGATTTTTGTTTATAATATATATTATTAATATAATATATTTATCTTTAGTAATACATATTTATTTTAAGTCTAAAAAAAGAATATATATATTTATTAATTAACTTATTTAAATAAAAAGAGAATACTTTAATTATTTATTAATAATTCAAAGTAAGACAACTTATACAATTCTTAATAATATTATATTTTCAAACTAAATAACTATATAATATATTTTTAGTTTAAACCTATCAAAGATATTATTTTCAAGCAAGAGTAAATTATATATATATATATATATATATATATATATATATATATATATATATATATATTTCTAAATAAACACTTTTAATAATTAACAAATAAATCAATTTGAAAACAACTCATATCATTTTCATTAAATCTAAAGTCGATATAGAATATAATTACATGAATAACTTATGCATTTAAACGAACATATTGTAGCAACAAAATCATGTATTTATCTGATCACCATACATCAATCGGATCCTTAATTCAAAGTTGAAAACTCAAATGCAACTATGTAATCATAGAAGTGAGGGATAAGTCAAACAAGAATGCAAGACAATAATGCAATATGATCTATGTGTGTGTGTGCAGGCATCAGGGTTCCATCCTAACAACTCTTGTTAGTGGTTAGAACGTCTCTACTTTGGCCATGTTCTCGTCTTTGATATGTACCTGCACTCATTCGCACTCAAATTCACATCAATAGGTTAGTCCAAAATCATAGCCGAAGCAAGACAAGATATACATATGTAATCTTACCAATAATATTCAATTATTAAAATGACTTTAAGTTTATGCATTTATATCATAATGATAATTACTTTCACACACGTGGGATCACTCAATAGTAAAACAATCATAGTAGATATTCTATAATGTAAATTATAAATGAAGTCCAAAATGAGATGTGATAGTCTCCCAAATCTCCCTCTTCAATTTTGGGAGGGTTCTTTCTATGAGGCCATTGACAATGCTATTGGCTGCTTCTTGAAGGTAGAATCTACAACCTCGAATATAGGGCATACTATGGTTTTTTGCATATTAGTGGATATTGACATCTCCAATCCCCTCCATGGAGATGTAGTTTTGATGGTAGGGGAAAGGCCATGGATGCAACAACTAGATTATGAGGGTCTTCCTTTTAGGTGTAGAAGATATTTTTCTATTGGTCACTTGGCCTCTGAATGCCCTCACTCTCCCTGCAAGGGTGCAAACAACTTGGTGGAAGAATGCATTCACTGATTATTTAACTGTTGGTGCTTCCCTGGTAGATTCCCCCTGGAGAGCGAGCCTTCTCAGGAGAGTGGTTCCTCCCAAGAGGATGATCCTCCCCAGGATTCCTTGCCTATCTTGCCCGCTCCCCCTGTGGAGCCTGTGGCGGTTTGGGTGGTTGCTATTTTTGATATTTCTGGGTCTTCATTGACACTGGGTGTTCCTTCGGCTCCTATTCGACCCTTGACTTCTCAGGCCGATTTGGTTGGACCTTTGGATTCTTTGTTGGTACCTGCTTTGCCTACTGTGATGTCAGATTTTGGTTCAGCGCGTGACTTCTCTTTGGCTGCAACATCTATTGAGGGCTCCCTCCTCTCACCTCACTCTAAGGATTTAGACTCAGAGTTTTCCTAGATGGTGGTTCAATGAAAGAAGAAAGGACTCTCCAAATATGTTTTTGAATTGTGATTGAGGGTTAAGGGAGTTAGATTTGCTTCCTCGGGACCTGGTGTGGTTTAGATCCTTGTTTTGTTCTACAGTAGGGCTATTGTTTTTTATTGTTTATGTGTTGTTTCTGGCTTGTTAGTGGCCTGTTTTACTTTGCCCTGGGGGCCTTTGTGTAAAGGGATCAACACCCTGTTTTGCTTCTTATCTTAATAAAAAACATACAAAAAAATTTGTTTTAATATAACCCGTAATCTTGCCTGTTGTCATGGCTTCCCTTCCAACTACAAAATCCCCTACTCACAACACCTAGCTTCTTGTCATTACAACTCCCAAAAATTTTGTTGTTTTGCTAGCTACAGGAAAAAATGATACATGTCGAATGAGGAAAATGGCTTTTTTAGCTCGACAAGTTTTGAATTTTCACCATACAGGGGAGGGGGGCCATCATAATCGGAAGTGGCGTGGAAATGGCATGAGCCAAAACATCCTATTAACGATGCTGGCGTGGATGCTCCGCCATCATGCTATCATATGGGGTATGGGGGGCATGGTGTTATGATGTCTTGGGCATGCTATTTTTTTGGGAGAATAGCTGCTGCCCTCATCTCATGTTATTTTGTGTACCACTTATTTTGATCTCAGACCATTTGTTATTTTGAATGGCTTTAAAGTCAAAACTGGATGCCAAAGTCTTTAAGACTATTTTAGAAATTAAGATTAGATATGGGGTGAACATCGATGCATAAATGATATTTCATTCCCACTGTGTCCTGCAATGAATAACTAGGTGTGATTTTATTTTCAAATCGAATGAGTAAAATGTTAGGTCTGCATTTCTTTTGATTTTTACTCTTGGATGTTGAATCCTTGAAGCCACGTGAGATGATCTTAGACAAGTTGCTAGACTAGGTGTCATGATCTTACACCACCTGCTTTGTCTTAACCAATTTCAACCTCTACCACTTGTTAATCTTTGAAATTCACCCAAATGTCTAAGTAATCAAAACCAATCCCAATTAACTATCAAATCTACATTGTTGCTTTATGTAGATATTAAATCTCTTGGAATCCATGTTTCTTGATCTCACACTATTTGGATCCCAAATGATTAAACCATTATACAAATTGATATTGGGCCCATAAAGTGATTGGAGGCAACAAAGAGTAAAATTAAAAACTTGGGGTGTGATGAAATTACAGATGCAATCTTCTTTAAATCTTGGTGTATATATGTGCTGTGATCCAAACTCTTATTCCTTTAACTACAAATTCTGGATAACAAAACAAGTCTAGTCTTGCCCCAGCTCGCCCCCTCTCGTCCCCAACTTGGCAACTTGTAAGCCCAAGGTAAGGAAGGGTTGGGTCGTGGGGACACCCCTGTAGTTAGTTAAAAAAAAAAGTCTAGAAAAACACATGTAATCTTAGATCTATCTCCCTACTACATGTTCTAATCTCACCACAATCGAATTTTAAAGCTTTTTGAACTAAATTTTAAACAAATCTCGGCTCCATTTTGAGACCTTAGACCCTTAAAGTAACATTTGACAGATTTTTCCTTTGATGAATTGTCAGATCTAATTTACTATAATATCAGGTTGGAAAGTTCAAACCTATGTTTTATCCCTACAAACACCAAGTAAACCATGATTTATCAAACCCGAGTTAGAGGAAATAATTAAAGATTATCCAATTAACATTTTCACTAATTAAAAGAAAATGCATGGAGTTTGATAACTCTACAGATGCAATATTTTTCTTAAATTGGGTATATAAACATATTGGGTTTGAGGTGAGATTAGAACCCAAGATTATTATTACTAGGCTTAACTCCTTTGATCTAAAGATTGAATTTGATGGTTACTTAAATTAGATGAAACACACGTCTAATTGTAATTTATGAATAAAATAACATACACCTAAATAATCTTGATTCAATGGTAGGCATTATAAACTCATTCAAACTAGGGTTATAGTAAAATCAAGACAAATAGGAATTATAAGGCCCAACCATCTTGCGATCTTAATAGTACTCTCTTGAGCAATTTTATTTTGTATATTGTATATGTACTTTAGTCTCAATATTATTTGTAGTTGTTAAAGTTAGCTTACTTTTATTATGTTATTGATTTGCTAATACACCTTATAGATGCTTACTTATTGGGTTCATGAATCCTTGTGTTTTGGCTTCCATTAATTAACAATAAGTTATGCTTATAACTTGCATGCATTTTGATGGTGAGGATTCCTCATTGTGATTATGATTGCAATTTTATGTATTGTTGAGTAAGTTTTGGTATGTACATATATATGGTTTTTTTGCATGTTTCCTTATAAATGCTTTGATTAGACAAAATTTAATTAAGTATTGTAATGATAGATTAGAGGTCTACTGATTAAAATTTTGGTACTCTTATAATTTGTGTATTAGCCATGATAAATACTGTACGCAAAATAGAAATGAAAACTAGAAGTCACCAACATTGTGATCATACAAATTGCTACGACCATTAGTTGGAATATTATAGTTTTGTATCATTGACATGTATTAACCTTGTAAGTGTTAGATGTCCAATCATGATTAGATATATATTCTTCTTGTTTGAGATCCACATTTGTTGCATTGTACTATATGTTGCTTTATTTGGGTTGCAATTGATTGGTCATTATGTAATGTTAAGATCCAGGTTTTCGGTTTTAGATGATATGTTCATGGGGGTGAATGTCTATGTAAAGTTGTTGTGATTGGTTTAAATAGGAGATGCAATTTAATTAATTGATTTAAAATGACATTTAATTAGATTATTAATTTTAATATTGAATTAGATGCTGATGATGGGATTGACTTAAAAGTTATTTTAAATGTTACATTAAATGTTATTTATCATGTTAAATAGGACAAGAGATATAATATTGTTTACAATATTGATGACAAGATTGAATTAAATGATATTTTAGATGTTGGAAATATTTGTGAAATTGAACAAGATTTAGAGTTTAATAGTAATTATGATATTCTTTTCACACTAATCAAAATGTATATTGTGTTGATGTAGTTAACATCATTTGGAGAATAATCTTTCAAAAAACCTACATTTTTGTCATTTTTGATGGCATCTCTGACTGGCCGCTTCCCGCTCGACGCACATTTGAATGGCATTTCTGATTTGGGCGGGCATATCTCACAAGATCTGTGCGCCTTTTTTTCAGAATCTTCTGCAGGGTTTAATACTGGATGCGCTGGTCCCTTGGCGCATGTGGAGGGTCCAACAACACAAGCTTTGCAAGGCAGCACTTCGGGATCTCAGGAGGGCGATAACATTATGACCTGTGATGGAACTAGTATGAATGTGACTGATAGGAGAACTCAAGGGCGCTCGCAATGATTTTTCGCTGATGCTGTGAACGACTCGGGTGCTCAGGCCCGCCCATCATATAGTGGGGTCTTTCGGCCATTGCCATGTGCCCGTTCATCCCCAATGGTGGTGTGTGGCCAAGATGTCTTAGAAAATGAGGAGTTTTATAACAATCACGGGGTGATTTGCATATTTAACGGATTTTGGACCTCTTTCCGACCTTCACAAACAGGTCATGGAATCATGGAAGCCATTTATGGATGGAAAGATCGAGCTCTTCCCTAGTGCATGGGGATTCTTCATTGTGACCTTTGCTTCTTCGGAGCAGTGTGAATTAGTGCTCGATGGTAGGGTTTGGATGTGGGGAAGCATTCCCTCCATCAAACCTTGGACTAATTCCTTCAACCCTCTCATTGAGCCGCTTAATATCAAACCAATATGGGTTAGGCTCTCGAATGTCCCTCTCTAGTTTTGGGAGGATTCATGTTAGATAGGCATCGGTAATGCTATCGACGGCTTCTTGAAGGTAGACTCTACTACCTCATTTATGGGTCATTCTACGGTTGCTCGCATCTTAGTGGATATTGACATCTCCAAAACCCTTCATGGAGATGTAGTTTTGATGGTAGGGGGTAGGCCTTGGATGCAAATGTTACTACGAGGGTCTCCCCTTTAGATGCAGATGATGTTTCATTATTGGTCACTTGGCCTCTGACTGTCCTCTCTCATTGCAAGGGCACTGCAGTGTGGTGGAAGAATGCTCTCCTTGATCACTTGACTATCAGTGCTTCCTAGGAGGATGGATCTTCCCAGGAGGTTGAGCATTCTTAGGAGACTTTGCATGTCCCCTTGTGGTTCCTGAAGGGGTGCTAGCGGATGAGGCTGCAGTGAACCCAACAACTTCTCTTGTTTCTTCTAATCGACTCTCAGCGCCTTCGTCGACTCCAGTTGCTTCGGCTCTTCCTGCTTCTGGGTCGACTGCTTTGTGTGGGATGTCTATGGAGGGGATGTTCATTAAGGATCCCCTCCTCTCATCTCACTCTGAGGATTTAGATGAGGAGGTTTCTTGGATTGTGGTCCAACATAAAAAGAAAGGACTCCCCAAATCTGTTGCTACTTTGCACCCTAGGGTTAGGGGAGTTAGATTTGCTTTCTTGGCATCTAGTGTTGTTTAGATCCTTTGTTTTGTTATTTTTCAGCAGGGTTGTTGTACCTGTGCTGTTGTTCTATTGTTTACGACTTGGTTGGGGCTGCTTTTGTAAAGGGATCAGGACCCTTGTTTCCTTCTTACTTAATCAAAGACATCATTTGGAAAATGAATTTTATCAGCGTGGTGTTCTTGTGTATGCAATGTTTCAAAATATAGTGCTATGAGATATACTTGTGCACGTGTGATTGATTCTTTGTGTTAGATAATGCTTCAACTATATATTACCATGGACTTAACGATTAAATTGAGTGTGAAGTTATAAATTTGGCCAACAAGGACACAATAGGATTGTCAGGGACCACTCACCATCTTGCTTCACACCGTGGAGTAATGAGACCTTGATTGTGTTTTTCCAATGACATCAAATATCTTGGTTAATTGTGGCCAAGACACCCTTCTATAGCCATGTTGTGTTGTCTAATGATGTCCCCTTCTATCTTATGTTATTATTTTGGTGTATATTTGTATGGGTAAAATCACATTTTATATAAAATATCTAGGCTAATTAATAATTAGAGAAACTAACTAAAGAAACAATATAGATAAATGAAATAGGATTAGAAATATTAAATTCTAAAATTAAATTCAAAAGTTAAATAAATTAGATGTGATACTTAACATGAAATTTGATGACAAAAAAGTACTGTGATAGATGTTAGAAGTTGAGTCACCAATATTTTAAAGTTTTAAGATTGTCTCAAATGGATATCTTAGATTTTGAAAAATGATTATATTTCACTTTGGATCACCTATTTGAGTGTGGACTTGATCTCCATGAGGGTAGATCTAAATTAGCAAACTGTGGATTGTTAGAATTTGCAAGTCACCTTAATTTTTGTTGTTTGAATGTGCATAAAGACATGTAGTGTTTAGAAACACCTTTGAGGAATCTATTGAATCATGAGGGTCAAGTTCTCCTTGGTCAATATCCAAATGGACTGCATTTATGACTTTGAACAAAATATCCAAGAGAAAAAGAGCATGTAATGGACCTAGGAAAATTTGCTCTCATATAATGTTATGATAATTATTCTATGATGTTCTCATAAATGCTCAATGACAAGTTCTTGCATAAACCCTAGGTGATTTCCAACATGATTTCAAATGAGCAAATGAATGTCTTTAATGTAACCAAGCACACAAATTAACCAAACATGCACTAAGTTGGCTCACAATGACTAGTGAAGTGATGGGCAAGGTGTTATTTGAATTTTAAAAAGTTTTTAAATTTATAACTGCAAAAATGACTTTGGTCAAGTCTGCACCCATGGATATGATCTAGGGTTATAAATGATAAATCTATGAATTATGAATAAATCTCTAGGGATTAGTGATAGAGGAGATCAAAATGTGTAATGCCATGAGTTGAACTCAGGCAAGAATATGCCATTTGCCCCCTTAGGTGGATGAGAGATATTATTTTATTATTATTTTCTCACGACTTGGAATATTAGTTGTAATGGAATTCATAAAGGTGGAGCATGAAAATGGTGACTTTACAAATGAATTAGAGGTTATTTATGAAATTTTCCCAATCCTAGGTGCAAAGAGGGGGTTATGGAGCATTTCTTCATTTTTGGTGGGTCCCATGTGAGGTGGTTGTTGACGTTGGACAACATTCTTGGGATGTGTGCCATTATGAGGAGTTACAAGTCAAATATGTTGTTCATAATGATTCTATTTGTGGTGCGAAAGTTACTTTTGCTATTGTTGACTTCATGGGAGTTACATTTACTATTCTATGAGGTTGCCCATGTGAATGGGGTGTGGGATTTTTGCATGAGATGGATTTAGGTGCTTAGTTTGGGCCCATGGTATTTGCCTCTTGTTTTGTAAATCTCTTATGGTTTCTTGTTTCCATATGCTCTATAAATTGGAGCCTTGGGATAGTAGTTTCATGGGTTATTTGTAAGTTCACAGGTGCTACTAAAATGCTATTGAATTGAAGGGAGATATTCTGTTGCATATGTACTTTTATTGTTGAATATTAATACATACTAGTGTCTCTCTTTGATGGTGGAGTTTTTCTCACAAGGGTTTCTCCATGTATATCCTATGTCATGTAATGATTTATCATGGTTTGCTAATTTCTATTTGTTGATTTAAGCTTTATCATTATATCTTAATGGACAATCCAATGTTGCATTATTAAAACTTAAATTTGAATAATCTTTGGAGAACTAACATTTCCAATAATTCACCTTATTTTTGACAAGAGGATCCACTTAGCACACAAACAGCTTTTATAATTCATGTATGTCAGTAAAAATTTCAAGGCAAGGGGCCTCAGTTAACATGGAAGCACCTCTAAACATTTTGATACATATATTACAAGGCAAAGTGATAGACTTAGAACACAAGTATCTAGATAAAAATTCATTGTATGTTGGTAATAATTGCAAGGCAAGATGACTTAGCACACACCTCTAAGCATTCATTACAATGGTGGTAATGAAATTATGAGCTAAGGGGACTCAGTTAACATACAAGTACTTGTAAACATTCATGTATGATGACCATTATTAAACCTAGGCCTATTGAACACACAAGATCCTCTAAGCATTTATGTATGTTGGCAATAACTACAAGGCAAGGGTACCCACTTAAAATATAAGCACATCTAAATATTAATGTATGTTGGTAATTAGTAGAAGGCAAGGGATCAATTTAACTCACAAGCATATCTAAGCATTAATTTACGTTGGTAATAACTACACGCTAAAGGGACTTGCTTAGCATTATAAGAATTCATGTATGTTGGTAATAATTTTAAAGCAAGGGGATCCACTTAGAATAGAAGCACCTTTTAACATTCATACGTGCTGATAATAATTACAAGGCAAGAAGACACATTTAGCATGCACAGAAAAATGTAAAAAAATATTATTTATCAATAATTATAAGGTAAGAAGTTCCATTTAACATACTTGAAATTATAGTGAATGCAATCACAATTCTAGACTTTTCATCTTCTAACCTCTTTTCCCACCAAAACCCAAAAAAAATTCATAAAAAATAAAATTCTACTTTTATATATAATAAAAAATTATATTTTTATATAATAATAAATTTAAATACATAATTAGATATCAACATTATATAAATTTGCATTATCATTTATACTCTAAATTTAATAAATTATTTACAATAATTATATGATTCTATCACAAATCAAATTATGAATTAAGTATAGAGATATACGTAAGAGATGAATAGATATTGTCCCATATAAATGTCATTACTAAAGCATGTACATACAATATCCACAATAAGAGATGAATAGATATTGTCCCATATAAATGTCATTACTAAAGCATGTACATACAATATCCACAACCATGCTTACTTGTAAAGTTTCACTATATTCTAGAAATGCACAGAAACCCTAAATTATGTCGTTCAACATTATCTATAAAGTCATAAAAAAAGGTTCACATGTTAGATACTAGGCGTGCACGCATTGAAAACTCCAAATGAAGCACAGAAATCAAATGCACAAACTTGAAAAATATATTAAAAAATATTAAAAAACCATTTTAGAACAAGGAAAAATACAAAGTGAAATGCTTCAAAGGGTATCATAGTAACATCAAATAATTGAATCGATAACCAACTGATCTTTACATATGATGTGGGCGGGCTTGATCTAATTATTAGATTTTAGAAAACCAGAAAAATCCACAAGGATGCCAATTTTGGAGTCAATGGTAGTTAGAGAGAACATGGTGTGGCCCATTCCTTTTTCTGCAACTTCCAATTCAACTTCACGTTCATCTGCTTCCTATACCATAGCCTATCAAATGCATGCAGTTTTTCTATGTCTGCCAATCAAACAACATTTTTTGTGCAGAGTTTGCTTTATCTGCTCTCATATTATAATTTAGATTTACCTTCACAGTGAACAGAACAGTGAGCAAAAGAAAAACAAACCCAACGTCAATTCACCATTCAATGGCATTTCAAAGTTGATTGGTTGACATGGCAATCATCTCGAAATTATTGCTATCTAATTATTTGTCAGGGCGGCTCTTCAGAGACATTTTACTAGAGATGAAAGGACAAAAATTGATATACTGTACGAGATGACCATGTGATTTTTTCTTTTTTAATAGATTTGTTGTTATACTGACAGAAGTTGCAGAATGAAAGAAACAATACAGATCAAAACAAGGAAGTTAGACCCTACAGGCCAAAACAGTATAACCTTGTTCAGACAGCTGTTGAAATGTGAAGTCAATTTTACGTATTCTAGTTGTGAAAATGGAAATTTTTTTGGTCATGTGTTGCGTGTATTGAAATGTGAAGTCAGTTTTACTTATTCCAGCTGTTGAAATGGAAATTTTTTTTGGACATGTGCCAGGTGTACACCATACAAAATTGCATCCGAAGTGCCACTCGCCCTTTTATGCATGAAAATCTATCTTTAGATTTGATTTCCTTTTTGCATGTGCTTTTTAGTGATTATTTAAGTTAGTTGAGCTTGAATGCAAAGAGAAAAAAGTTTAGTAACTGCCAATTTTCTTGTGAGAATAAAATTGAGAGATCTTTGCACGTGCTGATACATTACCAGGTGGAATCCATATAAGTCTGTGTTGTCTATTCTATACTTTTTATTGCTAATTCTCTCTTATTTCAATTCTGCACTGTTTGTTTTTCTAATCTCACAGCCAATAAAAAATATTGTTTTGAATGACGAACTGTTTAGAAATAGTTCACCCTGTATCAGCCTATATGCTAAATTCAAAATCTAAAACACTACATGAGTTGATAATGCTACAGCATAATTTCCTTTCCAGCTGTAAGTGGTGCATTGGTTTGTTAGAATCGCATTATAGTTAATCCTTGATTACGCCGAGAGGCGTTCCTACATTCACAACACGGATGTAGAACAAGAGCTGAAAGATTTATAAACAAATTCAGATTCTATGAAATTTTATAAGATTCTGATAAAAATAAAAATATAGAAAAAGAGCAGGTGAAAGGAATAAAAGAAAAAATAAAAAAATAAAATGCAAGCAGATGGAAAGGAAGGTGGATGGCAGTTTCAAAGAAGCCATCACTATCCACTAAGATCAAACGTTACATGGCATATCAAAAGACACATTCATCTCTCATCTCTATTTTACCTGGAGAAAGATATCTCTCAACATACTTTAGATATATTTTTTAAATATAGATATACTAATATATAGTACTTTACTTTTGGTTGATATTTTTTAAATATAGATATACTAGTATATAGTACTTTACTTTTGGTTGCCTTGATTTAAGTGAATGCTTATGGATTACTTTTAATTATTAAATTATGTTGTTATTTTTATGTTCTTCATTCAATTCTTCTAGCAGAGATTAAAAAAAAAAATTTCTTCTAGCAGAGATTGGGGTGTGTCCTATCTTTGTCTCATTAGTTTTTCACTATGTTGCATTGGATTCCATGTATGAAGATTCTAAATCTGGTCAGAATAGGTATTGTATTTGGCACTTCAATCTTCAATGCAAGATGTTAAACGATGCAGATCTTGTTGGTATGTTACAGTTACTGTTTTCTTCTTTAAAAGTTGGATATTGATATAAAAAGATTTCCTTTTCTGGGGTTTTCTATTAATGCCTTTGAGTTTATTTATTGAGAAATAAGTAAATAGAGGTATTTGTGAAGAGAGTAATAAATTTTGTTTGAAAGTTATATGGATTAATTTTACACAGTTTTTGACAGTATTTAAAAAAAAAAAAAAAATTATTTGTGTTTTTATGAAAATTGAATTTCAGTTTTTGAGTATGTGAAGAAGGTATTGACATTTTAATTAAGGATCTTTTAATTCAATTTGAGGTTCACTTTCAGTAGCTTCAAATATAATTTAACTATGAAGAATAAACTTATATGTAAATTGTGTTTTCTTAAATTTTGAAGTAATATTTTATATTTAAGTGTCTTATCTACTATCAGATTTGTAAAAAATATCATTGTCCTTTTAGAGATTTATATAGATTCCTGAATTAAAATATCATTGTCCTTTTAGAGATTTATATAGATTCCTGAATTCTCATTTAGTATAAGGACTAAATATATTTAACTTTGTTTATTTTTAAAATGTAATGTATTAATTTTGACAAAGAACATTCAAATTGAAACTTTTACATAATTCATAAAATTATGTGAACATCTTTGCACCCCTGCTATGAAATGTGAAATATTGTCCACTGAAACTGGAGGTAGTTGAAACTGAATAACATTTCATTACTGAGTGTGCTACCTATGTAGATATTAGAAGCCAGTATGGAAACAGTTGGAATGTGGACAGCCTTAGTGAGTTATTTGAGGAGGTACAGATTCACAGTACTACTGGTTTATTGATCAAGATTCATAGCAGGAGATCTGACCTAGAAAAGAGATTGAAAATGTCTTGAGAGGTCGTTTTCTGGGCCCCTTAAACTGCTTGATCTTGTGGACGTTATTAAAATCTTTCATTCATTCATTCATGAACTGGAACAACACTGCTGTCATAAGGTTGACAAAATAACATTAAACAATGCTCCTCCCCATTGCCCACTGTTTGACTTGAATTCCGCACTCAATAAGTCTCAAAATACAAACAAATACAAAGGATCCTTATTTCTTCTGTTCGGCCACCTATGAACATCTAGTCATTGTTGTTAAGGCCCTAGGATAACCTTGATTTCAAGGTTTTACATCTTATCATCCGTACACAATAAAATTTACAGATTTTCTCGTCACCCGGAAAAAGGAAAAGGTACAAAATATGGGATGTTAAGTTGCCAACTATGTTAAAATTACGTTTAATTATAATCATAAATAATAAGAGTTTAATTATAATCATAAATAATACGAGATTTGAAATTTTTCTAAATGATAAAAGATATCTATTAATGTTTGATTTATTCATGCATTAATTAGATAAAAGCTTAAACAGTTAAAAAGGGTAAGAAAGTACAAATATTGTCTGTCATTTAATTTTTATTTAACAAAAAATCATATAAAATAATGTTAAATTATAGGTATGATAAGATCATTGATAAAATATAGTAGATTTGATATTTTTCTAAATAATAAATATATCTATTGATGCAACTTGTAAGAATACTTGATTTATTCATACACCAATTATTAATTAATTAGATAAAAACTTAAATAATTTTTTGTATTAATTGGTCATTCAACTTTTTATTTTAAAAAATATACAAAATAATGTTAAACTATAGGTACAAGACAAGATCATTGATAAATATCAATAGTTTTGACATTTTTCTAAATGATAAATATATCTATTGATGTAACTTGTAAGAATAATTGAATTATTGCTACACCAATTATTAATTGATTAGATAAAAACTTAAACAATTAAAAAAATTGGTAAGAAAATATAAATATAATAGATGTATTAATTGGTCATTCAATTTTTTATTTTGAAAAAATCATATAAAATAATGTTAAACTATAGGTACAAGACAAGATCATTGATAAATATCATAGGTTTGACATTTTTCTATATGATAAATATTTCTATTGATTATATTTATTGATGCAACTTGTAAGAATATTTGATTTATTAATATACCAATTATTAATTGATTAGATAAAAACTTAAATAATTAAAAAATTGGTAAGAAAATATAGATATAGTCAATATATTAATTTATCATTCAATTTTTTATTTAAAAAAAATCATATAAAATAATTTTAAATTATAAATAAGATCAAATTATTAATAAATATCAATAAGTAATAACTTACAATAAAAAAAATAAAAAATTGATTATTATGTCTATTTTAAAACTATCATGAAGGATAGATTAAAAAGGAAGCCATTAAAACCACTATACAAAGCATGAAATCAATTTTATATACATCCATAAATTAATAATTATAGCAAAAAAAAGTGTGAATAATAACTAGATTGTTGAACCTTGCTTCCATATGCATATAGAGAAAAATCCTTGGCGTTTAGCTTCTACAAAGTGGACATAAGAGTTTAAAGTGATTGTGATAGAATATAGCCTTGGGGTTACATGATGAGTTTCCTTTAGATGAAACTCCCACCCTTGAAGATAAGCTAGTCAATTATCAAAATAATTTTCCAAATGATACTTCATCCTACAGTTTAGATAAAGTGTAAACCAATGTGAGTAAACTATTCATCTTGACCATACATGGCAATTATGCGTTTCCTCACTCGCACATTCTAACAATGCATGTTCAAATCCCACATAATTTTATGTTCTATGTTAAGATAACTTAAAAACCTTCAAATATTATTTGTAGTCAAAGATTAACATCATAGAGAGTTGATCATATAATGCATAGTTAGATGACTATGATGTATCTACAAACACAAGAGATATGGTACACAAAAACAAAAAATAATTCGGGACACTTACATAGCTAAAATGTAGATGTACAATTACACAAAATATAGAATAAATTAGGACACCCACCCATTTATAATGTAGATGTGCATAATAGATAGAATAAATTGGGACACCACACACTTAAAAATGTGAATTGTACCTATAAATTTAAAAATGCGGGCGAAATTTTTAGTGAATTTGCAACTGTCGTTATACTACCAAAGTTGCTTTAGATTCCTTAGTTGGTCATACTCTTGTGAAGGCATAGTCTAGAGGTTGTATTATAACCTTATTGTTGCTAATAATACAATTGGTTTTTCTTGGAGTGGGATTTTCTCTCGAAAGAGCTTTCCCTATGCAAATCACTATATTATAGTTGTAATATTTTTGTGTTATTTTTTCTATACAACAATATGCAAATTTAATTTCTTACACATTCTTCCCTCATATATTAGTGTAGAAAGCATATTATGCACCTTTGTTTCCTTTCATTTGGTATTAGAGCCTAATCACCTTAGATTCTAAATGTTAGGGACTTGATGTATTTGTATTAATCTTGGATTGAGTGGGAGCTTTCATAGAAGATCTTGTTGTAGGAAAATGGAAAGCACATCAAGGTAGAGATGGAGAGATTCATAGGTACTAACTTTGAGCTCTGGAAGCCCAAGATGGGGGATATGCTTGTAGATAGAGATCTATGGGATGTTGTATCTAGATCCAAACCTATTGCAATGTCACAAGTCGACTGGGACATATTGGACAAAAAAGAAAAGGGTCTTATTAGATTCTTCTTAGTAGATTTAGCTCTATTGAATGTACATGAAGAATCCACCACATAATCTCTTAAGAAGAACTTGGGAGAAATATACTAGGATAAATTGTAAACGAACTTTTCCTAAGAAAGAAGTTATATACCCTCAAGATGGAGGATGGTGGTTTTGTGGCTGAGTACTTGAGCACATTCAATATGATTGTAACCTAGTTGCACTTTGTTAGAGTGAAAATGGAGGAGGAGGATCATTGTATGACACTTCTTTTTTATTTACTAGACTCATGAGATCACCTTGTGATTGCAATCAAGAGAATTACCTCTAAACTCAAGATGGATGAGGTAGTGGCATTGATACTCTTGAAAGAGATGTAGAGTAAAACTTTTGAATCAAATAAGGAGGCCCTATTAGTTCATGGAAGACTGAAGGAGAAAAGAAAGAAGAAGGACATGAAGAGAAAAAAGTCAAGATTAGGCACTACTATATAAATCTTGTGGGAGATCCAAATCTCTTGGAAAGTCCAAGGATAAGTGTTGGAATTGTGGCAAGCTTAGGCACTACTATAGAGACTACAAAGAGGAGAATAAGAAAAAGAAACATAATACGAGTCTAAAAATTCCTCTCAAGATGATGCAGATGCTTTTGTCATAGCCTTGGTAACTCATGCATTGGAAGGCATGTAATTGATTGACTAAGATTCTTTCATCCATATGACCTCCCATCGAGAGTGGTTCTCTAAGTACACATAATATGATTAGTAATGTGTACCTTAGAGATGACTCTCACCTAAATATTACTGATTGTGGAAGAGTTTTGATTCGAATCTTAGATGGATGTGTGAAGGGGATTAATGGTGTTTTACATATCCCTAGTTTGGCATGGAACTTGTTATCAGTAAAGAAATTGAATGATGTGGGTGGGCAGGTTGTTTTCTCTAGTGGAGGGTGCAAGATTATGTGAGGAGATATGGTTCTCACTAAGGGTGTCTGTTTGGGCACTATGTTTTAGTGGATGCAAGCATTATTGAGTGCAATAGTTCCCTTATTCTTGTAGTGAAAATATCTACATAATCTACACTCTCACCATTTGAACCAACAACAAAGAGAATTTTTATTTCCACTTTTTATGGTTGTGCATTTTAGGTACCTAAGCAAGATCTTGCTTTAGAGAGAAAGTTACTTGTAGAGAAGATAATGTTATGGCACCAAAGAATGGACCATATAGTTGGGAGGGGTTCTAGAAAATCAAAAAATCAAAATCTTATAAAGGGTTTAAATGATTGTGCTCTTGAATTTTATTTCTGTGAACATTATATATGGAAAATAGAGTTGTGTTCAATTTTATTCTAGTTCTCAAAAATCTTTTGGGGTGTTGGAAATTTAATTCATTAAAATGTAGTTGGTTGTATTAATGTTCCTTCCATTCATAAGTCTTTGTACTATGTATCTTTAATAGATGATTATATAGGATGATATGGATGTATTTCATCAAAAGTAAATATAAAGTTTTCAATCATTTTAAGGGGTTTAAATCTCTTCTAGAAAAATAGACTAGTAGAAGGATTAAGGTCTTGAGAATTGACAATGGTAGTGAGTTTTATTCAATAGATTTTGATAGATTATGTAAGGCATTGAAAGACATAAGACAACTCCATATGTACCCCTCAATAAAATGGAGTTGTAGAAAGGATGAACAAGACATTGATGAAGAGGGCAAGGAGTGTGCTTAGTGGAGATGAATTGGAACATAATTTCTAGGTAGAAGAAATTTTTAACATGTCTCCTACATTAGCTCTTGTTGACAAGACTCTTATGGAGGCTTGAATAGGCAAAAATCCCTCATTATGGTATCTTCACATTTTTGGTTGTGACACATATGTACATGTGCCAAGGGAGAAGAGGTCTAAGTTGGGAAACAAGGAAATGAAATGTATCTTCATTATCTATATAGTTAGTGTGAAAGGATATAGGCCTTGGGACCCTATGGCTGAGAGATTTCTTACAATAGAAGTGGCATTTTCAAAGAGATTAAGCCTTCTTCCATAATATTACTTGTAGCTAGAAGAGGATGGCAATAAAGATGTGGTTCATCTACCCCTAAAGAGTTGAGAAGGTTTAACTAGAATTTTGTGAAGGACCTGAAGATGAGGAGAGCTCAAATAGTTTAGATAGTTTTGAAGAGGAAGTAGAACCTCCACTCAACTCTTGAGGAGGTCCACTCAGTAGAGACAACAACTAGATAGGTATACTCATCTTGATTAGAGATGTATTTTTATTTGATTAGTAATACTAATGAGCTGAGAATTGTGAAGGAGGCAATGGATATGAGTGATTCTAAGTCTTGGAGAGTGGCTATGGATGAGGAGATGGATGCATTGAAAAAGAATGACACATTAAACTCGGTACTATTTCCAGAAGGAAGAAGGCCTATTGCATGTAATTGGGTATTCAAAAAGAAGATCAATTTAGATGGTGGTATTGAAAAATATAAGGTGAGATTGGTTGTAAAAGGATATCCCTAGGTTGAAGGGATAGACTTTGCTGAGATTAAATCCCTAATTGCTAAGATGACCGTAGACACCTAAATTTAATTATATCCTACCATCACCCAACTTTCCTAACATCATCTAATTAATCCCACTTTCCCACTTCCTAGCATTAATTAAATAATTTAAAATTATTTAATTAACTAATTCATTTATCTATTAATTAATTAAATCATATTCCAACATTAATTAAATAAATCAATCAATTAATTAATTAATTAATCTCAATCATATCCCTTTTGATTTATTTCTATTTTTAACTCATGGGTATCTAATTAAATTAAATTAATTAGATTTAATTCTATCAATTATCTTTTAATTATCCTATCTTATCCATCTCGATTTCTTTCTATTTTTGAAACTCACGTGAAATTAATTATGAAAATAAATAATTAAATCTTTAATTATCTTCTCACATCCTCTTTTTATCTCTTTCTATTTCTTTCAAGTTTTTAACTCATGTGCAACTAGTGATTTATAAATAAATCAAGGATCCTCATCCTTATCCTACTTTTCTCCAAAAATCTTATCTTTATTCACCTTAAAATTTTATCCTTATCCTTCCACAATAAAAAATCTATAAATTGAACATCTTCTAAACCATAATCATCACAACTTGGAATGCAATGTTATGTTGTTGCAGTGAGTACCTTACATCCATTATCTCAAACCAATCTACCTTTTAGGTGCAAAGGTGCAAGGAGTTGGGTGAGATCAATTTATTTCTTGCTATATTTATTTCCTTGGGTTCAATCGGAGGTTGCATTGAGTGTAGAATAGGGTTTAATTTCCATATATGAACCTATTATTTTGTTTATATTTTATTGCATACATTTTGGCATGCTCGGTGGGCTTGAGTCCCTTGTCTAATCCTTGAGTTTGTAGATTTTTGTAAGCTTGTTTTTGTAGGTTTAACTCTCTTTTTGAGGGAGATCTAAGGGTGAGATTTTATTGGAAGCATCCTACAGAAAAATAGACATCATGGATGAGTCCAGAAGGCCCGAAACATAAAAATTCATATATAATATGCCGTAAAAACACAAACCCGTGTCACACTTTTATAAAGGAAACATGCAACATTGATCTAACTTTTTAA
Organism: Cunninghamia lanceolata; assembly: GCA_027924645.1. Taxonomy (NCBI): domain Eukaryota; kingdom Viridiplantae; phylum Streptophyta; class Pinopsida; order Cupressales; family Cupressaceae; genus Cunninghamia; species Cunninghamia lanceolata. The sequence continues at coordinate 2,378,806 of BSBN01000476.1, forward strand.
CTTGAATCACTACAAAGTGACGTATATGTTCTAAATTTTAAAATGATGTGAACTAATAAAATGTAGATTTTTAGTGTATTTTATGTTTCAATTTTTTTTAAAAATTAAAAAATTAATTAAATGTAGTATTTTATAAAATTGACACTATAATTTAGTTGCTAATAAAACGCTGAAAAATAAGGTTGAATGGGACGTCACACTTTATATGGTAAATTTCATTTATTTTCCTTCTATATTTTTTTGTGTATTCATAGCTCAAAACTTTAGTGCATGGATTATTTTCTTCCCCAATTTGATAAATATTTATTTTTAAATAAATCTTAGAAGTTGCGTGTAATGAAAACACAATTGTTTCGATAGGACGTCAACTTTTGTCTTCATTATTTATCCAAAATAGGAAAAACTTATGTCATCTTGACAAGGAATCTCTCCTCTAGTGCATCATTATTTTTTCAATTTTTTTGGATAAAATTTACTATTTTCTCTTGAGAGGACAATCAACACCATATTTTGGTGCTGATGACCTACTTTTAGTAGAAATAAAAAATAAAATATAAACACTACTTCAAATGTTTAAAAAATTATATTTTTACAAAGTAGGTTGATTGATCTACAAAATCATATTTTTAGATTCATTTAAAATGATTATTTGCATGAGTAGGAGTTGTTAGAGCATCAAGTTTTTTAAATAATTTTATTTTTTTGGTAAATGATCCCCTAAAAGATGCTACATATGTTTTTAGTGGATGGTTCCAATTGGAAAAGTTGTGGCCTAGATCGAATTTAGCTAGAATGAATCCAAATAGAACATAAGTTTCACCAAAATTGACTTTTAGTTGGAAATACTTAAATTCGTTTATGCTGATAAGTTAGCCCAAAGTGTGACACAACTTTGAATTTTTACCCATATATGATATATTTTGGTGCAGGGAAGCTTTTCCAACATTTTTTTTTACTTTTTGGGCTCTTTCTTTGGCAATCTATACATTTGTATGGATTTTTACTATTTTGACTATGCTTTCATTGCTACAAACTTTAAATTATGTAAAAAATTGATTTCCTTTTACTCATTGATTAAATCTTTTATTCATAGGGGCTTAACTACCTAGCTAAGGCCCTCACTCTCTTTTTAGTCTTTACGACAACATTGTTGTTACAAAATAGCATAACTTTTGCCAACATATCAAATTTTCAATTTTTTATAGGCATCAAAAAGATGTTTTGACACACAAAATTGTGGATCAGATACAAATTTGAGATTCAACTTAAGTTTTTAGGTATAATTAGTCAAACACCATCTTTATCTTTAATCTTCAAACGCACATATATTTTACATACACAGTGCAAATTTGACAATTGTTTTTTGAAATTGCATAGAAAATCATAAAGAATATTGTAATGAAATTTATTTTCCTATGTGCTCAAATTTATTTTTGATTTCTTAGGAATTTAAATTTTATTTTATTTTAACAAGTCCTTACAACAAATTGTGGGTCCAAGACTTTGATCTTTGAAACCATTAATGTTTTTTATTGCAGAATGTGTGTTCAAGAATCTTTTATCAAACTTTTAACATATTTGATGTAGGACATTTTTTAGAAGACATTGATTATAGATATTTTCTATTTTTGTATGCTTTGTCTTCTTTTCTTGTTTGCTCACATTGGAAATTGGGATTAAAATTAACCATCACATTTGGATTTGGATTAATCAATTTACCACTATCTTTTAATCTTGAAGTGATATCTTACGTATGCTCTTCTCTTGCACTTTTGGATGATCTTGAGGATTAAAAACATGTATCATCTTCCCAAATTTATTTTTAGGAGGCCTGCCTTAGATTTCATCACTAAGGGGACGACCTCAACTCTAGCGTTCCAACAGAGTATAAAGAGTGGGGGTTGAATCAAAAGACACGCCTCTTAGAAGTTAAAATTTTGTCATTTAGGCTAAGCTCCCAAGAACTTTATACTAGGTTGGGGAAGTCAAGGAGAAGGGTGGGTTACCCTTTTGTAACATCCACGTTCTAAAAACATAGTTAAAACCAAAAAATTCACCATAAAGTAAATTTACAAGGTAAAAATGAGATAGAGAAATTTTTTCTTTTATTCAACATATAGTCGAGTAATTACAATTACAAGATATCTCGTTACAAGTTCAATAAACCATATTGTCTTTCTCAAATACAATGTTTACAAAAATAAATCTATTATAAATACCTGAATCAGATAATGTTTTACTTAATCTCAATCAACACAAGTTTCAAAGATATACTGCATCCAGAAATCTGACATCTTTATCGCAAGCCTCGGCATGTCTTCTGCTAGAGAGAGAGAGAGTATCTTTCCAGTGTTTTACCTCCAACCACAAACTGTCGGTCTCCTGCACTCCTTCCTAACCGGAAGTGGCCCTTCCCTTCACGAGAAGTATAGACCAAGGTGACCAGTGGTAATTTGCCTTTCCGAGTACATAGTGTTGTATCTTACAAAACTCTATCTATCATACAACCCTAGATACCCTCTAGCTAAGTATGATTCCTGATAGGATGTGCAATCCAGATACAGTTAACCGACAATGCATGCAGAGACATATGCATTACTATGGCCATAGTTTTCAATATAAATTGATGTTCACAATGAACGTTGTCGTAATGTTCACCCACTCCAACTCAACTTGGATACTATCATATTCCTATAGATCGACTTGGTCAATTATGATTAACTTATGAAGTCATGGCGTTTTCATTAATTTAGTCTTCCCGACTCATACATGATTTCTTTCCTTGTCTATAATCCATAGACCTATTCAATTTTCTTTCTTTACAAGGACTCTCATTGCATCCTTGCAATACCCGAGGTCCACGACTTATTGTCTCATAATAAATATAGATAGATTAATTACAACTAATATGATAACCTTACCCAGGTTAAGCAATGTAGTCTAGGAATATAATTCCCTTCTTGCAAGTAAGAATAATTACACATAATCAGGGCACTTGTCCCTTCAATCACGATCTAAATAATGATCTCAATGACTCAATATAATAATTACAATATCTTGGTTAAATTTAGATTCAATTGATGAGTTTTGCCTAAATCAAACCTAGTCTTTCTAACTTAGGTAAATTCACAAGACTCTGTCGTTGCTCTATTAATCATTATGGATTGACTATCCATTCTTAGGTATCTTTCCTTGCATCTTTGCAATGTTTGAGATTCACCCCTTGTCGACAAGTAATAGCTTAGAGAAATTGTGATATAAAGATATAATGATTTTTAATGTTTGACTAATCCTTTAATGGTACCTCTTGCACACTTGCAAAAATCTGAGGCTTACGACTTGAAGCCTATCACATGGTTTTTCCCCTTCCTAGGGTTAAACATTGTCGATTAGAAACAATTCTCTTCTCAATAAGATTGACATGAGCATTACCTGATTACTTGATTAGGATTTTTTGACCTTCTTTGTTGACCCATACATAATCCACTAAAACAAGTTGTAACCCAAAAGGTATAACTTATAACCTTACCCTACTGGGTCTAAACTTGGGTTTGGTCTACCCTTTCCCATAACAATGGATTAATAAACCTTTTAGTTCAAGTTCGAAATGGGTTTTAAGTAATCAATTATCCCCTAGTCTTCTTTCAACTAAAAACAAAAAATCATTTCAAACAAGACCATTTCTTATTTACAAGAAAACCTTAGTTAAAAACCCACCAAAAGGTTCCAATCAAGTTTGTATATCGGCTATGATCAATTTGATACCAAAAAGGTGGATAAGTCTACTTCGAGTTTTCTATCCACTAATATTCAATGTCGAAGGCTACTCTTTCAACCATATTCTATGTAGTCAATGAACCTTACTATCTATTTTGAGCAATTCAAGGAGACTATATATAAGTCCTCGAGCTTGACAATCATTTAGACAATGTCTTATGCACTAAATTCCGTTGAGCATAGGTTTATTTACCCTATTCCAACTCAATGGGAAAACTAACATACTTAATCTTGAAAGTAAGAATATTGTAAGAGAAACGTTAACCTCTTAGTCTTCTTCTAACTTCGAGGTTGTTTTAAGTTTCTCCACCCTTAACTAGTTTCAATATGAGTAATCCTCAGTTATAGCTAAACTAAAGGTTCTCAACAAGTTTAAGCTTTGACTAAGTTTGAATTGATATCAAATAATATAATAAGACTTAGTTATGATATTTTGATAGTTGTTCTAAAAATACTCACAGCATGATATCTCAAAATAACATGATAACTTTAGTTCACATAACGTGAGTATAATGGTCTCGTGGTTTAAAAAGAACATAAGATTGTAATAACAAAGAATCCTAGGACTTGCAAAATCTACATCATTTGCTTACATTGCTCCATAAATTTTGTCTCATAGGGTGACATAATGCCAATCCATAAACCCTTCTCAAGTGCTTTCCACTCATATTGTTCACATTGGCCCAATAAAAGAGATGCATACCTGTGAATGCACAACTCAATCTTTTGTGAATATCTTGATATTCCTTGTGAGATATATTGTACCTTGACTCAACGTAAATGAGCATATTTCTTAAGATGTTCAAACCTTCGAAGTTCGGGAATACAGACCCGTCCACAGGCTATGATAGAGCCAAATTTTAAACCTGGTGAACTTTCAATCGGTTGTCCATTCGGTATCTAAATTGTAACAGGAATGCTATGTACTTATGACAGTCAAAGAGACATCTAAACCAACACTTTGGCCAAAACACAATTGAGAAAATTACCATACACTATAAAAAATAGAGTACATATAAGCAGTTGTAAAGATCCTTCAAAGACAAGTAAAGAACTCAATCCAAACCAATTACTAAACCTGTAGGAAGTTGATTCAATGGAAAAGGATCTGGTCTTTTTACCCTTTACACAGATCATTTGCCAAGAAGAGACCAATCGAATATGATGGTGTTTAAAATCACTTAAGCGGTTCAAACTGGTTACACAAGCTGAATTCACTCAAACTTAGTCCGTTCTATAGGATATAGGTGAGTATAAGAAAAGAGAAAGGCACAAGAACAATATCAAGAAATAAAATCCGCATTCAAACTAAGCTAAAAGTCGATGGTTCTCTCTTAAGCAAATCTGAGCTATAGGTATGCGGTTAGGACAGAGGCACAACAATGATTAACTGAAGCAAATTGAAGCATAGGCTTACCCTATGGCTCTGCACACAGCGTTAGATCTCCCACATCATGGAAGGGAAAACTTATTATATGCGTTAAATTTGCAAGTGCTCTAGTAACTATGCATATTGACAAACCAATTCACAATTCATCTAGATTTAAAACGATATCTTGGAGTGTAAGATAGCATGAAGCTCTGCATACTAACTTGTCTCTGCCTTTCTCCGTGTTTCCCCACAGCATAAGGGAGCAGTCTCCACTAATGCTGATGCGCTTCTTCCTAAACGGTCTCCACGACTCCCTCTTTTCCGTCGTGCATAGCGAAATAGCTCCGAGCTCTCTCTCTGTGGTTTCTTAACATCGACAGCCTAATCTGCTACCTCCCGCGTCCCCTATCATGGAGTAAAAGGTATCTATCTCATGGTTACACTTAAACATCAACCGAATAACCTCCTGCATGACCCCCGTGAAGAAGATCTCTCCCTCCCTTTCTCTGCGGTTTAAGTTTTAAAAAAAAACCACTGCCACACTCCTCCTTTCTCCCCACGACGTGGGAGAATATGCATTCAACTCTGGTTCTCCCCTTCTCTCAATAGCATAACATCCTCCTTAAAGAAACGTGACCACTATGAGAAAAATGGTTAATCTCTATGATGGAGTTCTCCACTTTACGAGGTGGAAGATACCAGATTTAACCATTCGACCCACTACTCAAAACTAATTTTTCTCATTTGACAAATGTCAACACGTCTCCTATAAAACTGCCACCACTCTCCATAAGGAGCTCCACTACGTGATGTGGCAGTTGTGGCACAACAACCTCGCCCACTTGCTCAGGCATCATGGCTTTTAAACCTCTACGTTTGCACTAATAACCGAATGCTCTTACAAGGTGGTGAATAATAAGTGCAAAGAGTGTCTCCAATGTCAAAAAAGAGATAAAGGATCAAGACCAACTAGAGAAAGAAAGTGTGGGTTCAATTTGAAGATAACTCAAGTCGTAAACTCGAAAGAAAAGGACGTATTCGCAAGGGATGACGTCCAACATGACAGAGCTTGGGCGTACAACAACTTGACTTGGCGAGAAAACCAACATCAAGCAAACTGATGAAAATACCTCTCGTTAGCCAAGTTATGACTAAAACAATTTTGGAATATCCTTCCAAATGATGACAAAAATAGTTATAGCATAAATTGACTTCACATTCGACTTCCGTCGATTTACAAAAGGGAAACAAATTCACAACACATGATTAACGCGTTTTGACGGCAATCATGACGGATTGGGCGTAACGCAACACAAGTTTTCTAAATCATTTGACGCACAAAATGACTTCTCGCATCTTTCGACTACAAGACGTGATCCACAAATCTGCCACAAATAGGTTCATCTGTTGATGTTAAACGTTGGCAATATTAGCGTCATCTAACTTGATGGGAACATCTTGACGTTTAAGAGGTGACAATAAAACCTCAAGCGATACAAGAAGAATAACGCAACCGTTTTACGGCTATGACGTTGTTAACTTAACAAACGACTATGTCGACTCATCATCGACTTGACTAGATGATAATCAAGGTATCGACTACCCGTCGAATTAGATTCAAAAGTAACTGGCAAGACAAGACATACCTCATACGACTCATTGGTTCATATTATCGTTTAACACTAGACTCGTTTGGCAAATTAACCACTCGTAATCCAAGGTCTATCTCTCTCTTCTCGAAAGATACTCTCTCTCTCTCTTCTTTGAGAGTTGATAACCTGTAATCCTGTTTTCACTTGTCACCAAACAATAAGAGATTAGTGCATCATTATTCAACAAATTCAACTAGTAAATCAAATCTCATAATACAATTATTAGATCAACCATAACATAATCATTTCCATGATTTCATAATTGATATTCACTATAATTCCATGTCATATCCTGTCATAAGTCTATAACATCTCAACAAATTTACTTATGCCCAAGTAAAAAGTAAAAGTATAGCAAGTCAGGAAATAGGGATGTAACACCTTTTCTCCCAATTGTTTGGCATTGTTTCACTTTCATTTCATGGACTTGGGTCTCAACATACCTAGTGTATATCGAGGACTCCCTTAGAATCCTGTATATCCTAGATAAGACCATCGACCATCCTTCCTTGTGGTGCATCAGATACTAGTTAGGTGCAAGAAGTTACTCACAACATACTTTCAAGTTGAGGAGATAGAGCTAACCTTGGGTAAGGCCTTGGCCTCTGAGGTAAGGGGTGTATAGGTGGTACATGACCTTGCATTCCCTAGCTATCCATCACTTGATAGATAGTACAAATTGTGGGCCCAAAATGATTGATACTCCCAATTGAATAATTTAGGCTTGTTCACATGTTTGAAGTGTTTTCTTGTCAAAACCCATGAATTACCCTTTTCATCCAAGACTATTTTGAATTTTTCCACCTTGAAAATCTTGTGTCAAAATACAAAGACAAACACATCTCTTGCCTCTAGTTGAGTACTTTGCAAATCCATACATCCCATCATCCTTACACATCTCCATCATGGAACCCTAGTTTGAAAACTTCATTATGCAAGCTAAAACCCTTATGCCTTTCCCCTTGTGTGAAGCTCATACCAAACCCAAAATCATAATCAAAGGCAAGGGCATGCATCTATTATATGAGATCTCCCATCCAAATCGGTCCCAAAATCCCTTTGATAATGATGATGATGATGATGATAGTCTTGTGGATCAAGATTAATATCCCAATTTGATAATGAACTTGATGAAGAAACCCTTGAAAAATCAATATGAACAAGTTGGCCATAAGTTGTAATCACCTAATCATGCATAATAAAGAGCATTTCAACCAAGAAAATGCCAACACTAGCTATCCCTCAAACCCAAAAAACACATGTATTGGTCATTTCTATGGCACCTTTGACAAGGAAAATACCACTCTAGCCTCTACATCCTATGTAAATCCTCTATCCTCACAACCTTTGAAATCTAACTCATCCCATCAAGCCAACCATAACCCAATACAAACATCTAATCCTAACACATCCAAATGGTCCTATTCAGATTTTTTCCTACTCAAAAGACTACTAGCAAAGGATCCTAAGCACACAAACAAAAACAAACCCATGGAGTGCCACCCCACTACTCCAAATCCAAGTGTATCATTGACAATACTATCACTCACCAACCATCTATCCCTAATCCCAACCCCATCAAATCCCAAATTCTTGAACAACCAAAAGCCACCATTCCTCCATCTACACAACTCAAGGAGCCTATCAAAACAATTGAAACTAAATACTCCTCTCCCATTTGTCATCCAAGAAAATACAACTATGTCAAGACCTTGTTCTAAAGCATGTTGAAACATCACCCCATCTAAATCAAGATCAAAGCATCCACACTAATCCCTTCCATGATCCCCAACCTACACATATCAACCCCACCCCAAACGCATCACCCTATCACCTCAGTCCTAGTACCTTTATCCATGGTGGTTCTCTGACAACAAAAGACCAATTTATATCCACCACCCCTCCTTCCCCATCTCACATCAGACTTGTGTCTTTTTTCTAAATAAATAAACATCCCATTTCCTATCGCATTCTTCAGAACATGAACTATCAAGGAAGAGGCTTAGGCCTTCACAACCAAGGCATCTTGGAGCCCATTCATTTCAAAATCCATTCACAATCGCATGGCCATGGTTACATATCTCAAGGAAAACAATCCAAACATGTTGGTACCACCTTCATAAATCCTAAGAGAGCTTTTCCCAATCCAAAAATAGGTACCTCTTTTTGCTCCTCCAAATAGTATGTTTCCATTCCCCCTCCTTGTGTATCAATATAAAAAGTTTACTAAAATCCTGTCACGTCTCATACTTTTCACATTTGATTGAATGGTTAAATGCAATAATAATATTGATTGGATAAATTGATTCGCTTCAGCTATTTCGTTGCTTCGGGTATATTGGTACTAACTTATTGATGGTTTTATGAGTTTGATTTTTTGCAGTCTTATCGACGACAAGAGCATGGCTCAGGTAGGAGAGCCCTAGCTTCATGGCAACATCTGACGGGTTTTATCTGGTGTTTACGCACACTCACATAGGATTCATTCATGCATGATTGATTTGATGGATATTTGTGTGGCATGTTTGATTTAATGGATGTATGTAGTTACATGTTGACTCGATGATGTTGACCTCTTTTGTCGTTTGATATCGTCAAAATCTCTTTTATCGACATTATCTTAAGTGTGCTTTCACTATTAATCAAGTTTGATACCTGTCATGTCAAGAAAACAAGGAAACAAGTTAGTTTTATTTTTGAATTGCTTAGATATAAGAATTCCTTACAGTTATCAAATTAAAATAAAAGCCAGTTCTTGTTTTTTTTCCAATATGGTCCTTCTGTAAGGAATCTAGTTTTGAAGAAATAAATAAGTTAGTTTTAAAATTTGATTTAAATTTAGATATCTTTTGTAATTATAGATTTATAACTAAAAAGAAAAATATTAGAATTAATTTAATATAAAATAAAAAAAATAAAATTAAGAAGCTTTTATTAGAGTTAATGGAGTATTTTTAGTTTTATTTAAATGTAAAACATATAAAAGAAATGAAATTTTAGTTTTTAAATCTAATAAAAATAAAATAGTTATATTCAAATATTAGTCATGTTGCGCATGGGAAGAAGGGGGACTTTTGCATGAGTATCAAAAAGAAACTTTTAGGGTTTTAAAGGAGAAGAACGAGGGAGGTTCTTTTTTTATAAAAAGGGGAGAAACGGAAGAGGAGGGATATCATTGACAGTGGAGAAAAAGTCACAGTGGAGAAAATATAGAGAGAGGCGCGGGAAACTTGATCGCCATTCTTCTACGGGATTTCGATACCCTACAGGTATTCTTCTTGGATTTGGCCGATTTCTTTCCTAATTCTACTGATTGTTTATGACGATTTGTAGTTACTACTGTAGTATGTATGCCATCCATACTTGTGTGCCTCCCAACGTTCGATATATGACTTTTACAGTAGTGATGGTAATTCACCAATAAGATAGCCATCCGTTTATTCTTTTTTATGTATACCAATTTAGATTGATGAAACCAATTGAACGTAGTTGTAAGCTGATTCACCCTTGATGGAAGTCATTTGCTGCAGAGTATGCCGATTTCTGGCTTTTCATTTTAAAATATCATTGCTATTCGTGTAGGCAGATTTCCATAGCCACACGATCTATGGTTTTTATGACTTCTTTCTTCCCTTATGATTGCCTTGTAAATTTTCTGTCAACCATGGACACTAGATTTACATGTTAGTGCCGTCGACTCCGGCAGAATAGTCAATCTTTGGTTTTTTTTATCTATTCAGAACCTCAGAAATTGCATGCTGTTTTCTGTGGATGCCGACTATGGTATATTCAATGTCGTTTCCTGTAGTAAAGCCGATTTAAAAATATCGTATGACATTCTTCTTCTGTCCTAGATAGATGTCTACCTTGCATGCACACTGAACTTCATTCACCAAACGCCAAGAGTAATGAAACCCATACGCTCTTTCATCAAAATGGTCAATCACTGTTATTTTGTTATATTGTTGTTATTTTGTTATATAGCTGTTATTTTGTTATATCGCTGTTATTATGTTATGTGTCGTTGTTTTCTCTTTACTGACTTCTAGCTGTTAATTTAGCTATGTGTCGCTATTTTTCTCTTTACCGACTTTTAGCTATTAATTTAGCTATGTGTTGTAGTTTTTCTTTACCGATTTCTAGCTGTTAATGTGTTATGGTGCCTTTCGCTGCCTTGTAAATCGACTCCCTCGTCCTAATGATGATTTCTACCATGCATAATGATCCTAAACTCCAACTGATCTGCATGAGTTTTGATGTGATTGGAAGTGGACCTTAATGTAGTCTTTCCTTACTCCCTCTGTTGTTAAAAATCATTTTGTTAGCCCATCGATTTGCCGGAAAAGACTCTTCTTTTAATCCTTATGACCGGCTCTTGAGAGTTCCATCAGCTTAGTTGTAATCTATGACGTTCCCTACATAACACATACCATTCAATGTTCAGAAATACCAATCATTGTTTATGTGCCGTTACTATGAAATTGTATGCCAATTTTAGTATTTTTTTATATGACGATTTCTTTGGTTTCCTTGAAAGCCACTTACTGATTAGTGTATATGTTTTTCTTTCCTATTCAAACTCATTGTTTATGTGTTGTTTCTTGTGCTTACTGCATTATTTATATGTCGTTTGGATGTTTAGTTTGAATCGTTCACTTTGTAGGTAAAGTCATCATTAGTATGGTGAAAACATTCTATGTTTAGTATGTCTGCTATCGTTATTTATAGGTGCACACTATCCTCAAATGCCGATCACTGTTGTTGACTACCGACTGCTATTTACTAAAGCCGATTACTATTTGAAATGCCGATTACCCAACAAGTATATTGTTCATTGTTTAAAGCCGTCGTTCACAGTTTGGTCTTGTCTCTATATGATGTAAATCCATAAAAGTAAATAGATCAAATCTAATCGTATCTAAAATTTCACAGAATTGTTTAACCATTGAAGTGGATGATATTTAAAAGAAACAATGAATTCATGAATGAATCAACCTTACTAATTTATCAAACTTTGAGTTTCATTACCTTGTTGCTGTGAATATGATAAAATAGGCATAGCATGAGTGAGTTTTGTTTCTTTGAGTTTATGTTTGGAAAAATTGCCTTCTATAACAAGGACACATTTCCTTCACAAACCCAGACATAGAAAATTGAATAACCAACATTGTAAACTTCATATTGTGGAAGAGAGTATCTTTCTTTTTTTGCTACTATGTTAGAAGAGATTAGTTAAGTGTGTTTCTGTTTTGCTATGCATTGAGAAGATTGCCTTCCGGGACGGGTATCGAATGTGGGTTAATAGGGAAGTGAGTTTTCTTTTTCAAAACTTGCATGCCGTTACAACGGATAGATGCTTTGGCCAAAGTGAATAGAATGTTGAAATAGACATGCACCATTGAAATAGATGGACTTTTCCTAGCTATATATTGTATATTTTTTTCCTACCACATCCTATTGATGAGATGCTGCATTCATATTAGTGATGCATGTAGATTGATAGGCACATACCAGATTCCACCCTGCATATGTTTCCAGGTTGCTAGGCTCTTCAGGCAAGGTCGGGCATCCTTCAGTTTGAAGGATACCGGGGAAGCGCAAGCTTCGTTGTTGGGCGGAAAAAGTGCCTGAACCATGTTCTTGTCCTTTGACGCAGTAGATGGCCGGTTGGTCGATGGCGGTCGAGGACTCCTTGATAGATTTATTTGACATTGATGATAGTTGTACTTCTTGTATTTAAATGATTGTAAGGCTTGATGCCATTATTTGATACTTGTAATATTATTTCTACTTACTCTGTAAATGACTTCAGACGTATTTATATATGCATTGTAATAATGGTTGTACCCCTAATCATGATTCTAAAATTTTTCTTGGACTCTTGAATGTTATCTTATTACATTTCCTTTAGAATGATGAGTATAAGTTATATTAATTTACTGTACATGATTTTACTTTCAGTAAATCTTTGTTTTACTCCAGTTTCTTGTGATGTGAATTCCCAGTACTTTACATTTGGTATCAGAGCGATGGTTCTATGCTAGGACTTTATGGAACCATTACGCTAAAGGTTGTAAACTCTTGCAGATAGTTCATCATGAACACTAGGAACTTTGGACGTAGGGGAACAACCTTAGGATCTGGCAGTAACCCCGATACTAGTAACAATGAAGAAGGCAATGTTGGAAACAATGCTGGCACTGCCGCAGGAGGGTCTAATGCTGGAAACAATGAGGGAAATAATAATAATACTGGACAGAATGGTGAGGGACAGAATAATCAATTGAACCAAATCTTAGCTCTTCTGACTCAACAGGGAACCAGAATGAATACCATGGAAGAAGAAATCAGAGGCATAAGGGGAAATATGAATGAGGAAAGGAGAGAAGAAGCTTGAGGTCCTGAGGGTGAAGTGAACTGAAATAATAGGAATAAGATTGCTAAAGAGTTAGGAAAGGACCTTAAAAAGGTTACACCTCCTAAGTTTGATGGTAAGACTATTGGTGACGGTGCTGAAGCTTGGATCATTGACATGGAAAAATACTTTGACCTTCATGATTTGTCTGCCGAAACTAAAGCTATTTGGGGATCTTATCAGCTTACTGGGGAAGCAGCTTCTTGGTGGGACAATGAGAAAGCTGAAAAGAAACTGCTTCCAGGAGAAGTCACATGGGATCATTTTCTTGAGCTCTTCTGAAAGAGGTGGCTACCACAGCTCTACTTCGACAAGAAAATGACAAAATTTCAAAACCTCACTCAGGGAGGTATGACTGTGACTCAGTATTGGGAGAAATTCTCACTTATTGAAATATGTTCCACAATATCAGCTTGATGAAAGGTTCAGGATTCGCAAATTCATTTTGGGCTTAAGGCCGCAGATTGGTTCAGATGTTGATATGCATAATCCATTAACCATGGATGAAGTGTTTGAAAAGGCTACCAAGCAGGAACAGAAACTACAACAGATCTCAAATTACCATAAGAATTGGGATATGAAGAATGGAAACAAAAGGTATCAGAATGACAGTGGCAACTAAGGAAATAACAAATGCCAGATAAGAAATCTCAAGAAGGGCAACAACTACCAGGAAAAGAACAATGGAAACCAAGGTGGAAATAACAATAAGAGAGGTAGCTATGGTAACAATGGTAATGGTAATTGGAGAGACAATCCAGCTAGGCACAGGGGACCCAGAGATGGATGTTACACTTATGGAGGAGAGCACTATGCTAGTGCATGTCCTTGTCGAGCAGAGAATCAGAGAAATGGAAATCGACAGAGAGCTCCACAACACCAGATTCATGCAGCAGTAGATAATCGTCAGGCGGATTTCCAAGCTACACCCATTCAGATGTCTGGTAAGCTCTTTGGCCTTCCAATTTCTATTTTAATTGATATAGGAGCTACAGAATGTTTTGTTGACCCAAAAGTTGTAGCTAAGTTAACTGTTAAACCTAGATACATGGAAAACTCATGGATGGTGCAGTATGGTAACAATGCAGAGAGAAGGGTAGATTCATGTCTTGTATGTAGTGAAATAGATCTTCCCACTTTCCAAACTCAAGTCAATCTTTATGTTGCACCTCTAGGATATTATGATGTGATTCTTGGAATTAATTGGTTGTCAGAACATAAGTCTTTAGTAGATTGTGAAGAGAAAGTAGTGAAATGCCTCGATGATTTTGGGAAACCGGTAGAAATTCATGGATCATGAACACCCCTTAAGCTAAGACATATATCTGCCATGCAATTGAAAAAGGCTAAGAGAAAGGGTTGTTCTATCTATGCAGTGAAGATAAGAGATCTAGATAATCAGGAACCATCTTTTGATCAGTATCCTATCCTTAGAGAATTTAAAGATGTCTTTCCTGATGAGTTGACTGAACTACCGCCTAAAAGAGAATTTGATTTCTCTATAGATCTTATGCCAGGAACAGAACCATAGTCCAAAGCACCTTACAGGATGATAATAACAGAATTATATGAACTTAAGGCACAATTAGAGGAATTGTTAAAACAAGGGTTTATCAGGCCTCGTGTGTCACCTTGGGGAGCACCAGTAATCTTCGTTAAGAAGAAGGATGGAACATTGAGGCTGTGCATTGATTACAGAATGCTCAATAAAGCAACTATCAAGAACAAATATCCGCTTCCAAGAATTGATGAATTGTTCGATCAGATGAAAGGTGCAAAGGTATTCTCTAAAATAGACCTTAGATCCAGAATCATCAATTACGGATTAAGGATGAGGATATTTCAAAAATGGCATTCAGAACACGATATGGTCACTATGAATTCACAGTAGTGCCATTCGGGTTACTTAATGCTCCGACAACATTCATGAATTTGATGAACAGTGTATTCAGGGATTGCCTTGATGATTTTGTTCTGGTCTTTCTTGATGACATTCTGATTTGTTCTACATCATTGGAGGAGCATGAAAGACACTTGAGAAGAGTCTTGTAGCATTTGAGGGAAAGAAAACTTTTTGGTAAGTTATCTAAGTGTACATTCTATCAGAGTAAAGTGCACTATCTTGGCCACGTAATTTCAGTAGATGGGATAGCAGTAGATCCTGAAAAGATCAAGGCAATAATGGAATGGCCTACACCATAGACTGTGACTGAGGTAAGAAGCTTTATGGGGATGGCAGGATACTACAGGAAATTTGTAGAAGGATTCTTGATAGTTGCAGCACCCATAACCTCGTTGCAAAAGAAAGGTAAAAAGTTTGAATGGACGGAAAATGTGAACAAGCTTTTCAGTTGTTGAAAGAAAGACTCACATCAGCACCTATTCTAACCATACCTAATCCTAATGGTCATTTCATAGTGACTACAGATGCTTCTGGTGAAGGTGTGGGAGGAGTGTTGATGCAGGGAGGAAAAGTAGTGGCATACGAATCAAGGAAACTAAAGCAACATGAGTTAAATTATGCACCTCATGATCTTGAGTTGTCTGCCATTGTTCATGCACTTCAGATGTGGAGGCACTATCTCTTGGGTAAGCCTTTTGAGCTTAAAATAGATCATTTGGGGCTCAAATATATCTTCACCCAGCCTAATCTCAATGCTCGACAGAGAAGATGGTTAGAATTCCTTAGCGAATATGATTTTGGAATCGAGTACATAAAAGGTAAAGAGATTAGGGTTGCAGATGCTCTTAGCAGAAGATGACATTTGTTAGCCATGGTGACTTCTAGATCTAATCTGAGACAACAGGTAATCCAGAACTTGCAGGGAGATGAACACTATGAAAGAGTTAAACAAGCATTAGAAGTAGACCCTACAGATCATCGATCTGATGGGTATGCGATAGAATCAGACAGGCTTTTGAGATATCAGGGGAGAATGTGTATCCCAGATTCAGGAGAATTGAGGAAGTTAGTTCTCAAGGAGATTCACAGTGCTCCATATTCTAGACACCCAAGTGTGACAAAGACAATGGAAGGATTGAGGCCATTGTACTTTTGGCCTGAGCTTAAACAGGATGTGACAGAATTTGTCGCTCGATGTTTAGAATGTCAACGTGTTAAGGCAGAACATGTCCATCCTACAGGATTGCTTTATCCACATAGCATACCTGAGTACAAGTGGCAGGTGATTAGCATGGACTTTATTCAGGGATTGCCCATGTCGAAGAATCGGCATGATGTCATCTTAGTGGTGGTCGACAAACTAACGAAAGTGGCTCATTTCATTCTGGGAAATCTCACGGATGGGTCGTTGACTTTAGCAAAGAAGTTTGTACAAGAGATCTTTCAACTACATGGAGTGCCAGAGACGATCATTTCAGATCGTGACACTCGCATGACCTCTAGATTTTGGATCACACTTAATGCTGCTTTGGGGACTTAGTTGAACTTTAGTACAGCTTATCACCTTAAAACAGATGGTCAGATAGAGAGAGTCAACCAGGTTGTAGAAGACCTTCTGAGGATGTACTGTATGGACCAGCAGTACAAATGGGAGGAATATCTACCATTGGTAGAGTTTGCTTATAATAATTCCTACCATGCATCCTTAGGTATGGCACCTTTTGAGGCTCTCTATGGTCATAGGTGTAGAACTCCAATCAGTTGGGACATGATTGAAGACCGAATAGTAGTTGGACCTGATATGTTGAAGGAAATGGAAGATCAGATGAGATTAATCAAAGAAAAATTGAAGCAAGCCTCGGATAGACAGAAGAGTTATGCAGACAAGAACAGGACTTTTAGGCAATTCTCCGTGGGTGACAAAGTGTTCTTAAAGGTCAAGCCACATAAGAGTTCGATATCGTTTGGCAAGGCATCCAAACTAGCCCCACGATTTGTAGGACCTTTCAACGTTCTTGAAGTGATCAATCCAGTTGCATACAGACTTGCATTGCCGCAAGCTCTCACCAAAATCCATAATATTTTTCATGTGTCATTGCTCAAACCTTATCATCCTGATGTTTTGCATATTCTTGATTGGCATGCTCTGCAGATACAGGATCCAGGAGTGGTGCTAGTGGAGCCCATTCGATTCTTGGAGAAGTGCAATGTTAAGTTGCATAATTGAGACATAGTGCAGTATAAGGTCCAATGGGACTAGTATTCAGTGGACAGTGCCACTTGGGAGGATGCTTCAGATATTGATAGATCTTTTCTGCATTTGGAAAATTAGATTAGATGTTTTATTTACATGCATATTCAGATATTATGATACTTAGATGATGATACATTATTGTTTTGATTTTATTGTTTACATGATGTAATAAGACATCGAGGCGATGTCTCTTCCAACTGGGGAAAGATGTCACGTCTCATACTTTTCACATTTGATTGAATGGTTAAATGCAATAATAATATTGATTGGATAAATTGATTCGCTTTGGCTATTTCGTTGCTTTGGCTATATTGGGACTAACTTATTGATGGTTTTATGAGTTTGATTTTTTGCAGTCTTGTCGACGACAAGAGCATGGCTCAGGTAGGAGAGCCCTAGCTTCATGGCAACATCTGACGGGTTTTATCTGGTGTTTACACACACTCACATAGGATTCATTCATGAATGATTGATTTGATGGATATTTGTGTGGCATGTTTGATTTAATGGATGTATGCAGTTACAGGTTGACTTGATGATGTTGACCTCTTTTGTCGTTTGATATCGTCAAAATCTCTTTTATCGACATTATCTTAAGTGTGCTTTCACTATTAATCAAGTTTGATACCTGTCATGTCAAGAAAACAAGGAAACAAGTTAGTTTTATTTTTGAATTGCTTAGATATAAGAATTCCTTGCAGTTATCAAACTAAAATAAAAGCCAGTTCTTGTTTTTTTTCCAATATGGTCCGTCTGTAAGGAATCTAGTTTTGAAGAAATAAATAAGTTAGTTTTAAAGTTCGATTTAAATTTAGATATCTTTTGTAATTATAGATTTATAACTAAAAAGAAAAATATTAGAATTAATTCAATATAAAATAAAATAAAATAAAATTAAGAAGCTTTTATTAGAGTTAATGGAGTATTTTTAGTTTTATTTAAATGTAAAACATATAAAAGAAATGAAATTTTAGTTTTTAAATCTAATAAAAATAAAAAATTTATATTCACATATTAGTCATGTTGCGCATGGGAAGAAGGGGGACTTTTGCATGAGTATCAAAAAGAAACTTTTAGGGTTTTAAAGGAGAAGAATGAGGGAGGTTCTTTTTTTTATAAAAAGGGGAGAAACGGAAGAGGAGGGATATCATTGACGGTGGAGAAAAAGTCATAGCGGAGAAAATATAGAGAGAGGCAAGGGAAACTTGATCACCATTCTTCTACGGGATTTTGATACCTACAGGTATTCTTCTGGGATTTGGCCGATTTCTTTCCTAAATCTACTGATTGTTTATGACGATTTGTAGTTACTACTGTAGTATGTATGCCATCCATACTTGTGTGCCTCCCAATGTTCGATATATGACTTTTACAGTAGTGATGGTAATTCACCAATAAGATAGCCATCCATTTATTCTTTTTTATGTATACCGATTCAGATTGATGAAACCAATTGAACGTAGTTGTAAGTTGATTCGCCCTTGGTGGAAGTTGTTTGCTGCAGAGTATGCTGATTTCTGGCTTTTCATTTTAAAATATCGTTGCTATTCGCGTAGGCAGATTTCCATAGCCACACGATCTATGGTTTTTATGACTTCTTTCTTCCTTTATGATCGCCTTGTAAATTTTTTGTTAACCATGGACACCAGATTTACATGTTAGTGCCGTCGACTCTGGCAGAGTAGTCAATCTTTGGTTTTTTTTATCTATTCAGAACCTCAGAAATTGCATGCTATTTTCTGTGGATGCCGACTATGGTATATTCAATGCCATTTCCTGTAGTAAAGCTGATTTAAAAATATCGTATGACATTCTTCTTCCGTCCTAGATAGACGTCTACCTTGCATGCACACCGAACTTCATTCACCAAATGCCAAGAGTAATGAAACCCATACGCTCTTTCATCAAAATGGTCAATCACTGTTATTTTGTTATATTGCTGTTATTTTGTTATATCACTGTTATTTTGTTATATCCCTGTTATTATGTTATGTGTCGCTGTTTTCTCTTTACCGACTTCTAGCTATTAATTTAGCTATGTGTCACTGTTTTTCTCTTTACCGACTTCTAGCTGTTAATTTAGCTATGTGTCGCTATTTTTCTTTACCGATTTCTAGCTGTTAATGTGTTATGGTGCCTTTCGCTGCCTTGTAAATTGAGTACCTCGTCCTAATGACAATTTCTACCATGCATAATGATCCTAAACTCCAACCGATCTGCATGAGTTTTGACGTGATTGGAAGTGGACCTTAATGTAGTCTTTCCTTACTCCCTCTGTTGTTAAAAATCATTTTGTTAGCCCATCGATTTGCCGGAAAAGACTCTTCTCTTAATCCTTACGACTGGCTCTTGAGAGTTCCATCAGCTTAGTTGTAATCTATGACGTTCCCTACTTAACACATACCATTCAATGCTTAGAAATACCGATCATTGTTTATGTGCCGTTACTATGAAATTGTATGCCAATTTTAGTATTTTTTTATATGATGATTTCTTTGGTTTCCTTGAAAGCCACTTACCGATTAGTGTATATGTTTTTCTTTCCTGTTCAAATGCATTGTTTATGTGTTGTTTCTTGTGCTTACTGCATTATTTATATGTCGTTTAGATCTTTAGTTTGAACCATTCACTTTGTAGGTAAAGTCATCATTAGTATGGTGAAAACATTCTATGTTTAGTATGTCTGCTGTCGTTATTTATAGGTGCACACTATCCTCAAATGCCGATCACTATTGTTGACTGCCGACTGCTATTTACTAAAGCCAATTACTGTTTGAAATGCTGATTACCCAGCAAGTATATCGTTCATTGTTTAAAGCCATCGTTCACAGTTTGGTCTTGTCTCTGTATGATGTAAATCCATAAAAGTAAATAGATCAAATCTAATTGTATCTAAAATTTCACGGAATTGTTTGACCATTGAAGTGGATGATATTTAAAAGAAACAATGAATTCATGAATGAATCAACCTTACTAATTTATCAAACTTTGAGTTTCATTACCTTGTTGCCGTGAATATGATAAAATAGGCATAGCATGAGTGAGTTTTGTTTCTCTGAGTTTATGTTTGGAAAAATTGCCTTCTACAACAAGGACACATTGCCTTCACAAACCCAGACATAGAAAATTGAATAACCAACATTGTAAACTTCATATTGTGGAAGAGAGTATCTTTCTTTTTTTGCTATTGTGTTAGTAGAGATTAGTTAACTGTGTTTCTGTTTTGCTATGCATTGAGAAGATTGCCTTCCGGGACGGGTATCGAATGTGGGTTAATAGGGAAGTGAGTTTTCTTTTTCAAAACTTGCATGCCGTTACAACGGATAGATGCTTTGGCCAAAGCGAATACAATGTTGAAATAGACATGCACCACTGAAATAGATGGACTTTTCCTAGCTATATATTGTATATTTTTTTCCTACCACATCCTATTGATGAGATGCTGAATTCATATTAGTGATGCATGTAGATTAATAGGCACATACCAGATTCCACCTTGCATATGTTTCCAGGTTGCTAGGCTCTTCGGGCAGGGTCAGGCATCCTTCAGTTTGAAGGATACCGGGGAAGTGCAAGCTTCGTGGTTGGGTGGAAAAAGCGCCTGAACCATGTTCTTGTCCTTCGACGCAGCAGATGGCCGGTTGGTCGATGGCGGTCGAGGACTCCTTGATAGATTTATTTGACATTGATGATAGTTGTACTTCCTATATTTAAATGATTGTAAGGCTTGATGCCATTATTCGACACTTGTAATATTATTTCTACATACTCTGTAAATGACTTCAGATGTATTTATATATGCATTGTAATAATGGTTGTACCCTTACTCATGATTCTAAAATTTTGCTTGGACTTTTGAATGTTATCTTATTACATTTCCTTCGGAATGACAAATATAATTTATATTAATTTACCGTACATGATTTTACTTTCAGTAAATCTTTGTTTTACTCCAGTTTCTTGTGATGTGAATTCCCAGTACTTTACAAATCCCTCCCCCATCTTGTCGTCCTTCTCCTTCCATCCAAAAATCTACTAATCCTTTCATCCATAAATTATCCTTTAATCCTTCCATCTAAAAATCCACTAATCCTTCCATCCACAAATCCACTAATCCTTTCATCCATAAATCCACTAATCTCTCCCTAAAAAAATTCACTAGAATCATTCAATCCATAAATCCTCCATCCCAATTACCACTAGTAATTCCCCATCCCCCACAATCCCTAATCAAGACCAACAAATGTACACATCATTGGACCTATTCCAAAATGATGAAGCTATTTCTAGCCCCATAAGATTCAAAGATAATACTTCCCCATGGGACCACACCATTGAATTTGGATGCACTTTGGAAACCTCCACTCATAAACCAATTTTTTCAAAAGCCTAAGGACTATCATACTGTAAAACATCAATATACAAAATCAAATCCAAATAATTAAAAAAAGCCACAAAGGCCCACACATCCAAAAGCAAAAACTAAAACAATGTGCCCCCCAAGCAAAAAGAAGCATAAATCTAAGTGGAGCTTCCAAATCCACTTTTCCAAAGTCCCACTCCATCCCCAAATCCCACAACCCTTATATCCCATCCCGCATGCAATCAAACAATCCCAAAAAACCCAAGTCAATTTGGGTCCCCAAATCCCCAAAATAGCAATCCCAAAATCCCCTATCCTGACCCCATAATAAAAAGTTCACAATCCCCATTAATTCCAACTCCCCATTACTCCCCACTCCCCATCACAAGCTTCCAACTCCAATATGGTGTGTGTAAATGTTGGTCTTGGTTCCCCTCGACCCCATGATATTTCCCCATGCATCCATACCCCCATCCTATCACCCTCAAATCCATTATCTAACCTATCTCCCTCATCACACCCCTCTTATCCATGCCTTCGCATAATCTATCCATTCTCCATCAAAATTGCCTTCCACTCCATCTCTCTCAACAACATATTCTACCATCAAATCTATAGTGGTACTTTGTTTACATTTGGGAGACATCCACTTAGCCATCACTAAGGCCTCTACTAACATCTATGAGCACAATGACAATTGACATGGTCCGTGTGCAACAATTATTTAGAATAGGATCCTATCATCTCCTTGTGGAAACATAGGCTTGAGTCCTTAAAATCCACATCCATTCATCCATCTTGGAAAATCCCCATCCATTCATCCATCCACTCTCATCCCAACATCCCAAATCCAAAAAATCCATAACACTTCAAAAAAATTAAAAAAATAGAAAAATATACAAAAAAGAAGTCCCCTAGTGCAAACCTCTTTGAGGCACTATTAGACACTAAAAAAAATGAAAATCAAAATAGTGAAGAGAAAATTATTCATCCAATGGTGAAAACAATTTCATGGTGCCTTGGATAAGTACCATGATGAAAATCCATTCATAGGCATCATGTGTAGTCAGCTATCAAAGAGTACCCTACACTTGGGGGGCAAGCCTCACCTACATTATCACTCCCCCTCCATCCCATCCACTATATCTGCATATCCTATTGTCTCCCCATCCATCCTCCCTCCTTCTTTTTAATCTTGATAATGATGGGGAAATCAATGTTAAAACATATTTTGGACACCTCTTTGCATACACCCATCCATCATTTGCATTTATCCTCCCTACCACACATCATCAGAAACATCATAGTGCCTCATCATGAGTGACATATCTAGAGTGGGGTATGTTATTCCTATGTGACACAATCTTGGAGATCACATTTGAATCCCCCATTTATCTATCATGAATCCCCCATCTATCCCCTTCACTATTGACAATCCCTCCATATATCCATCCATCCAATCCATTTTTCATCCTCTTTGTTCATAGACTTGGTTTTCCCTTGTCATTTGTATCTAGCTATAGGCTACCCAAATGCAATCCAATGCAACCATCCTAGAGAAAAGAAAAACAATAAATCTAAGTGCAAGCAATCCTTAATCCATGCAAATATAGCAAAGCAATCTAAGAAACATCCAAAAGAATCCATTGGTTTTGTTACCAGTCTTGCTACAAACCTAATAATCTCAAATCATCATCATCAGGGTATATCGTTCCCAATCCTCATATTGCTTTCATTCTTAACAAAACTATCCTTGCATTATTCTTATCATCAACAATGATATCCTCATCATCAATCAATCAATCATCAGTTTTTAGCTTGACCAGAGGAAACAACTCTTGTAACTTGTCTTTGCATCATTTTGTGCATGCTTGTTGTTTGTGTGCATTATCATTTTGTCTTGCATTTGTATCAATCCTTGCAGCCTACCTACCACAATAGTATCATGATCTTCTATATCATGGTGTTATATGGTTTAGGGTTGCTTGCGGCCTTTTTTGTGAGTCAATCTTAAGCATGGGATACATTGTCACGTTGGTCTTTATACCCTGGTGCATAACATCTCATGCTATATTAAAATAGGTGCTCACCATGTATTAGCATATACTTGCATTCAACATCACTTGTTATCCCAATAGATTATCCATAACCATTTATTATTTATCACCTAGTTAGTTTTATCCTTTTATCCAATACAAATAAACCTTTCATCATCCATCTATTCATTTATCCTTCTCTAGTTGCACATTTTCAAATTTTGCCTTTCATCTATAATTTTCACCCCTTTTCCGTTCCCCCTTTAAACACTTCTATGTATTAATTTTTAATCCTTTTTTCATACAATCTTCTAACTCCATTTTCTATTCCAGTATTTCTATCATCTTCTTCTTCATCCATTTCGAGAGCACACCCGTGCTCTTTGAACCCTCCTACCCTCTTGAGGGGCCATCACCATCACTACCTTCATTTCTCCTCGTCACTCCTATTTAAAGTGGTTGGGGCATCATCATCCATAATATAACCATCTTCTTCCAAATTAAAGTATTCTTCTAATCTTCTTCCAAATCAAAATATTCTTCTAATCAAATCAAGCACCATGTTTTATTTTTCTTTGAAATGATGTTTCTTCACAATACCATCTCAAAGACAATCAAAATGTAGATGCCTAAATTTAACTATATCCCACCATCACCTAACTTTCCTAACATCGTCTAATTTATCCCACTTTTCCACTTCCTAGCACTAATTAAATAATTTACAATTAATTAATTACTTAATTCATTTCTCTAATGTTAATTAAATAATTTATTAATTAAAATCATATTCCAACATTAATTAAATAAATCAAATATTTAATTAATTAATTAATCTCAATCATACACCTTTTGATTTATTTATGTTTTAAACTCATGTGTATCTAATTAATTAAATTAATTAGACAATTCTATCAATTATCCTATCTTATCCATCTCGATTTCTTTCTATTTTCAACTCATGTGAACTTAATTATGAAAATCAATAATTAAATCTTCTAGTTATATTCTCACATCCTCATCTTATCTCTTTCAATTTATTTCTATTTTCTAACTCATGTGCAACTAGTGAACTATAAATAAATCAAGGATTCTCATCCTTATCCTGCTTTTCTCCAAAAATCTTATCTCCATCCACATTAAAATTTTATCCTTATCCATCCACAATAAAAAATCCTATAAATTGAACATCTTCTAAGCCATAATCATCACAAATTGGAATGCAATGTTATGTTGTTGCAGTGAATACCTTACATCCATTATCTCGAACCAATCTACCTTTTGGGTGTAAAGGTGCAAGGAGTTGGGTGAGATCAATTTATTTCTTGCTTTATTTCCTTAGGTTCAATTAGAGGTTGCATTGAATGGAGAACATGGTTTAATTTCCATATTTGAATATATTATTTTGTTCACATTTTATTGCATACAATGACATCTATCAAGTTCTTGTTATCTATAGATACAACTTTTGATTTAAAGATAGAATAGATGGATGTGAAGAAAACATTCCTAAATGGTGACTTGGAGGTGGAGGTCTATATGATAATGATGGAGCACTATGTGGAGAAAGGCAAAGAAACTTTGGTTTGTGGATTAAAAAAATATTTATATGGTCTCAATCAATCTCCTAGGACGTGGTACCAAAAGTTTGACTCTTTTGTGTTTGGATTGGGATTTTTGAGATCCAAACCATATCATTGCATTTAGTACTAGATAGATGGTGATTGATTCGTTGTTATCACATTGTACGTAGATGACATATTATTCTTTGGTAATAGTAAGGACATGATTTGTGATTTAAAGTCTTAGCTTTCAACCAATTTGACATGAAGAACTTGGGATTAGCTAAGTACATTTTGGGCATGGATATCAAAAAAGATAAAGCAAACATAAAGCTTTGGTTGGGCTAGGCAAGTATGTGAACTTAGTGTTGGAGAGATTCAACATACATCAATTTGTAGGCCTTTGATTGTTCCTATTTTGATAGGGACTAAGTTATTTGTAGAGTAGTGTCTATCTACACCTAATTAGATGGAGGACATGGCTTGATTACCTAGTTCTAGTGCTGTTGAGAGTTTTATTTTTGCTATGGTTTGTACAAGACTAGACATTGCTTGATTAGTGGGAATCCCTAGCTACTTTATGGATAATCCTAGATGAGATTATTGCAATGTAGTTAAGGGTATTTAAATATTTGTGGGGTAAATTTAAGTACCCTATTTCTATTATCATAATGTTACAAAGGGCCAACACTCTATTGAAATTCATGGATTTGTGGATTTAGATTGGGTTGGAGATGTTGATAGAAGAAGATTCACTAGTAGTTATGTTTTTAATTTATTTTGTGGTGATATGAATTGGATGAGAAAGCAACAGGTTGTGGTCACCTTGTCCACTATAAAGGATATGTGTATGGTAGCTACTCATCCTTGTAGGGAATCCATTTAACTTATTGTGTTCAAATGTGGGGTTGAGTTAGGAAGCTATTTGAATTAGGAGGGTGATGCTGGAGAAGGTTGACACTTTGTAGAATTTTATATATTGATTGATGAAGTTGGTGAGATAGAGAAATTCAAGTGTAGCTAGTTTATAGGCCTCACCTCCCCTAGTAGTTGTGGATAGTGTTAGTGTTCCCCTTTGCTCTTGCAAGTTATATGACAAGTGAGAGAATATTGGGATAGGTGTGCTACACACCTTGTAATTCTAATGTTTGAAATTAATTATTACATTTGTTTATTATTTATGAGCCCACATGGAAAAGGGTGTCCCACTTATGACTTGGCAATTATACCATGTGTATGCCTTATTATGATTAGTATAATGGTGTGCAAGATAATATCTTTGTCATGAACAATGTGTAAGAGCATCTATGATGAAGATAGTGGTGTAAGAGAAATTATGATGTGTGAGAGCATGATTGTAGGGGTTTTACATTGTTGACTAGGAATCTTGACCAACTTTATGATGCATCATAGAGCATCTTTTTAGGGAGATTATGGAGACAAAATTGAGCACCCATTTTGGTGAGTGGATTATGATGGAATTATTGAGCATTATGAAAATGTAAGCATATCTAACTCATCATGAAGGCGGGTGCTAGAATTTGGGTCCTAGATTTGGACGCCATATTTGGGTCATGATATTGGCCCATTGTTTGTGGTTTACCACTTGCGGTTTCATTTATTGAATATACTATATATATTGGATTATAGAGATAGAGGTTTTATAATGAATTTATAGGTACCTTTGTGTTGCCAAAGTTGCTCCAAATTCTTAGTTATGATACTCTTGTGAAGGCATAGCCTAGAAGTTGGATTGTAACCTTATTATTGTTGAGAATACAATTGGTTTTTCTTGGAGTGTGGGGTTTTTATCCCAGAAGAGTTTCCCCACATAAATCAAGTTGTAATGTTTTTGTGTTATTTATTTTTGTAACAATATGATCATTTGATTTTCTATACATTCTTCCTCATAGATTAGAGTAGCAAGTGTATTTTGCACGTTTGGTTCCTTTGTGAGGATCCTAATATGATATAGTCCTAATTATAATAAGTTAAGCACTTGTGGCATGCTTAACCTTAATATATTCATTTATTAGTCTTAGTTATTCCTTAAGATAACTTAGTTAGGATGAAGAGGTGTGTCCCTACATAGTTATGCATATAAATAAGGAAGAGAGAGACTCTTCCAAACCATCATATCATCAATATTAAATTCACATATTTTTTTCTGATTATTGGAGGTCAGCCCCTCGAAGTGATATGCCATTTTCTTGATTTTTTCATTTATTTCCAAGAAATATCATAACAAGTGGTATTAGAGCTATGATTTGGGCCAAGATTTTTGTTTCTGCCATAACTTTAAAAAAATGTGAATTTAGACTTGATTTTTTCTAGGTTTTGAGGTATTTGGTAGGTAAGGTTCCAGGTAAGATTTTAGAGTTTAATCATAAATTTTACACAAGCTATTTTAATTTTATTTTTTTGATTAATTAGCTCTATGGGCCACAAATTTTAGAAGTTTTTTAAAAAATTACATTTTTGGAAAGCTTATGAAAGTTAGGTGGGGTTAGTTCTTTGGAATTTATTATTAGAGATAAAATATAGTCTATAATTTAGTGGTCAAAGTTAGGTCAAAAATTTTATTATTCTACTCTATAGGCCAAATGTCTTGGAATTTTTGAATTTTTTTAATATTTTTGGAAAGATATTGAAAAACTAGAGTTTAAAATACATACACATAAAAATCCATGTCATCTTTAGGATTCAAAGACTTTTCTATAAAAATTGTATCCAATGACCTTTATTCTCCACCACCTAAAATTGAAGGTAAAATTCCTCCAAGATGTGAAACAATGGTACATTTTATTTTATTTTATTTTATTTTGGTTGGTGAATGCTTTTGACCGAAGCTATCAACTGGTGAGGCCACAACATGGGGGACCTCATCCCCAAGCATGAACACTTTAGAATTTGAACCTTGGTGGCCGCCACTACAACCAAGCGACTTAACCACCCAACCATACCCTTAACGACTACAATGATACATTTTATTAAGGATAATTTGATTGACCCATTTACATCATCTTTCAATAAAGGTTGAGATAGGTTTAAACAAGAACTACTACATGAATTTAAGTCCCAACAAAACCACCTAGGTGGGTTCAACCCTAATAGACAAAATCAAGGGATAAAACAACCTTTTCAAGATCCAAAACTAAACCTACCCAAAATAAATATCCCTACATTTGATGGTACTAATGTAACTTCATGGATAATTCTCATGAAATAATACTTTAAGATTCATAATATAATAGACAATGTAATGGTTGACATAGCCTCACGACATTTAGAATATGAACCTTATCAATGGTATCGATGGATGATGAGTAAACAATGTTGAACACACCCGGATACTGAGAGGGGGGTGAATTAGTAGCCAAACAAACTTCAAATCATCCGGAACAGATTAAAACTTAAACTTTACATCATTAACATAAACATGAAAGATCAACACAATGCATAACAACACATAACACTAGATATACATGGAAAACCCCAAAAGGGGAAAAACCACGGTGAGGATTAACTCACAATATATGAAGCTCATTACAATAAAAGATTACAACTTTGTTTTAGGGATAGAACCCAAGGAAGCTACTACTCCCTACTGACTTTGTTGTAGGGCCACAATCTAAGGAAGATACTACTCCTTGAAGAAAGGTTTTAGGGCCAGTCACAAGGAAGATACAACTCCCTGCTAACTTTGTTTTAGGCCTACAACCCAAGGAAGCAACTACTCCCTAAACTGAGAATAAACTTAGAAATGATTACAACATGACAATCCTTCTACTGCCTAAAACTAACAATGAAGTTCTCTCCTTTGATGATTGCACTTCTACCTTGATACTCCTCTTTTGATGATTGCTCTTTTTCTTTGACAACTTTTGCACTTTCTTCAATAGTCTTCTTTGTAGCTTACTAATTCATTGCTTTTAGCCTTCAAGAAGTTTTGCCTCTGGCTCTCTACCTCTAGCAATCCGTTAGGCACACTCTTCACTTCCCTTCTGTCTCAAAACACCTTCAAGATGAATCAGGACATGCCTTATTGCTTCTGCTCTTTCCCTTCATTTGTACATCATAATTCATATCATATTCATATTTTACTCTTCACACACTCATATTCGCAATCATACATCATCTAGATCAACTAGGTTTACAATTTCTACATGTTATTACATTGATTTCATTACAAGTTGGCTAATATAACAAGAATATTACAATTTACAAGTCATCCAAAGATCACACAACATGAAACATGTGGAGGGCAAGCCCTAACATGAACTACACACAACTCTAGGAAGAGAAACATGCCTTGCGGATCCCAACACATGCTTAGCCTGATCCTCAACATCCTTCACAACATCATCCTTCAAAGAACAACATCTGCACACTTCACAAAATTAAATTAGGTCACCCTTAAGCAAGAACACATGAAGCTTGTAGAACACTGGTCATTACAACTTGGCTGTACTCATGGATGATTAAACATTACTTGTTCTTCTCCCTGATGAGTTGACATGACCCATACAACATCTCCAAACACTCCTTGATATTTACACAATAAGAAATTTGTGGCACACACCTCCAACATTCCCAAGTAGGCCTCAACAACAATAACTCTTCACACAGTATCTTGAAAACCTTGTGCGGTACTGGAAACATGAAAGATTTGCATGTGCTTCAAACCTAAGAAACATAGAGACATGTAGAATGTCCACATAAAATTATATAACTAATCTATACAATCTCCAACTAGCACAAGTACTCAAACATGTGTCTTGAGAACAATTAGGCATCTGGAACCATCCGTAGTACACTGTCATTTAAAAATTGAATTTTCTTACCTCTAAATCACCTGATACTACTGCATAGTAGCATGCATTGAATATCTCCGATCATGTTTACAAAACCACATGAGAAAACCTTCACTTCCAGAGGAATGTGGAGCATTCCGATCAGCATTCATCATCACATTATTCTACCCGAGCACAGACCAGAACTCTATCGCTTGTAACTTTCATTACTGAAGGTATAATGACTTAAACTCTTAGATATAACATCTTCATAACATATTGAACCCAAATTCTAAACTGCATGACCATAGATTTGAATGTGAAGGAATGCAGAGCATTCTACCAACCAGTCTTCAAGGTAGCTTCCTACATCAGAAACCTTCACCAACATCTAGAGACCGAAACCTTTTTGTAATAGCACATACATCCTTAGGAACAACAAGAAGGATCATACAACATGCCATAGACCATTAGCAACATCTTCTTAGCCTCAACATTACTTCTAATCCTCATTTAGATGCCATCTGAATATATAATCATGATATCATCTCTGCCGACCACAAACATGCTCAATACAACTTTACTTGACATTAATCAAGGCATGACATCCAACCATAAACAGCAACAACACCATTGCAGTATATCAGTGACAATCCAAACTGAGTGTTTCAAACTAAGTGTTGACATCAATGACAACCACATCAATGACAACCATAGGTGGCATATGTGCAACAACCTCCCCCTTTGGTATTGATGGAAACACACAATTGCTCATTCTCCCCCTTTGACATCAAGGACAAAGGGCAACTTCTTCTCCCCCTTAGGACACAAAACTCTCCTTTTCAACCTTCTCCCCTTGTTAGCAACAACCACTACCTGCTCCCCCCGAGAGGTAGCCACCATCAGTCTAGGAAAAAGATATAGGATGAATTACTCCCCTTGGACAGATGCACCAACTATGCATCTAGAAAGAAGGAGGGGCAATTACCCCTAACCTCTATTGGAGATACTCAAAAGTATCCTTTGCAAGAGCCTTTATGAAAATATCTTCAATTTGATCCTTTGTTGGAACATATTCCAACTTCACTTCTTTATCTGTAACCTTCTCTCTCAAAAAGTGATACCTAATTGATATATGCTTGGTTCTAGAATGCATCACTAGATTCTTGGAAATATTGAGAGTACTAGTATTATCACATAAAATAGGAGTAGGCTCATCATATTGTACCTTAATATCTTTCAATGTTTGCTTCATCCACAATACTTGTGTGGAGCAGGATGCTACAACAATATGCTCTGCCTCTGCAGTTGATAAAGATATTGAATCTTGTTTCTTATTATGCCATGAAACCAATCTTCTTCCTAAAAAGAAAACACCAACACTTGTACTTCTTCTATCACCAACACAACCAACCCAATCAGTATTAGTGTAAGCACTCAGATCAAAGTCATTACCTCTTAGATACGATAAGCCATAATCTGGAGTTACCTTCAAGTATCTGAATATTCTTTTCACTATCTTCTCATGAGTTTGCTTAGGATTAGCTTGATAGATGGAAACCCCACATACTTCATGCATAATATCAGGTCTAGAAGTAATCAAGTACAATAATCCTCTAATCATAGATCTATAAAGAGTCTGATCATCCTCTGGTGACTTGTCATTCTTGCTCAAGTGACATCCAGTAACCATAGGAGTACTTACTGGTTTAGAATCTTCCATACCTAACTTCTTCAACATCTCTCTAACATACTTAGCCTGAGAAATAAAGATACCATCATCTAGAACTGAACAATTTGAAGCCTAAGGAAGAAAGACATCTCACCAATCATAGACATCTTAAACTTTTTCTGCATCTCTTCTGCAAGTCTCTTACACATATCATCATATCCACCAGAGATAATGTCATCAACAAATACTGCAACTATCAAAATCATGTCTCCTTCCTTAATGTAAATATTGCTATCTGTGGTACCTTTCTTGAAGCCTTGCTAAAGTAAGTATTTATCTAACCTAGCATACCGATCTCTAGAATCTTGCTTGAGTCCATACAAATCCTTTTTGGGTCTGTACACCATGTCCAGATCTTTTGATAACTGAAAACCATCTGGTTGCTCAATGTAGACATCTTCCTCTAGATCACCATTTAAGAATGCTGACTTGACATCCATCTGATAAACCTTGAAGTTCTTGTGAGAAATAAGGGAAAGAAACATCCTGATTGCCTCCATCCTGGCTACTAGAGCAAAAGTCTCCTTAAAATCAATTCCTTCAACTTGTGAATAACCCTTACATACCAGTCTTGATCTGTTCCTCACAACTTCACCATATTCATTTAGTTTGTTCCGAAATACCCATTTTATTCCTATAACATTCTTATTGGTTGGTCTAGGAACTAGTTCCCATGTCTGATTCTTTTCTATTTGATTTAATTCTTCCTCCATTGCTTTCAACCATCCATCATCTTTGCTAGAATTAGCAAAGGTTTTGGGCTCTACCTTTGATAGTAAACACAAGTTCACTTGCTCCTTTTTTTTGCAAGCCTTCTCCTGGTCTGCACACCTTCATTCTTATTCCTAATGACCTGATCTGTGGAATGATTCCTCTGAACATACTTTGCTGGAGTCTTAGGGATCTACTTTGATTCAAGTGTTCCTTTTCTTCCTTCTCCTCCTCTTCTTCTTCTTCAATGCAGGGAAGTATATCATATCCGCAGTCCTCTAGTTCTTGTGAGATCTGATACAAGTCTTCATCTACCTTGACATTTGTGCTTTCAATCATCTTTACCAATCTCTTGTTGTAGCATCTATAGGGGCTTGCTTCTAGTTGAGTAACCAAGAAAGATCCCTTCATCACACCTAGCATCAAACTTCCCAAGGTCTTCTTCATCTCTCTTGATGTAGCATTTGCTGCCAAAGATCCTGAAATATCTAACAGTGGGAGGTCTTCTATACCATAGATCATAAGGGGTCTTAGTGCTATTGACCCTCAATTGTACTTTGTTGAGTAGATAGACAACAATTTAAACTGCTTCCTTCCAATACATATCAGGCAGATCTGCATCTTTCAACATTGCCCTGGCTATCTCTTGCACAGTCCTACTCTTCCTCTCCACTACCCCATTTTACTGAGGGGTCCTAGGAGTAGACCGATGTCTCCTAATACCATGATCTTCATGAAACTTTTCAAATTCATTTGAAGTAAATTCACCTCATCTACTAGACCTTAAGCATTTGATCTTAGCATCCATTTCATTCTCAACTATTGCTTTGAAAACCTTAAACTTATCAAAGGCTTCCAATTTTTCTCTTAAGAAAGTAACCCAAGTCATTCTAGAGTAATCATTAATAAGAAACATGAATACCTTTCACCTTGTTGACTCTTTGTTCTTGTAGGGCCACATAGGTTAGTGTGAATTAGCTCTAGAGGCATGTAGAAGGATACTCCTTGCTCTTGAAATTTGTCTTTGTCTATTTTCCCATTTGACATTCCTTGCATAATGTGTTTGCAGGCTTGGTTATCTTAGGCATATCTCTCACCACACGAATAGAGTTGATCTTTACCATATTATCAAAGTTGATGTGTCCCATTCACTTGTGCTACAACCAACACTCACTAGATTGAGCCAATAAGTAGGTTCTTCCATTTACTTCCTTTAGATGATAGATATCTCCATATGTCTTGATACCTTCTACAACTAATTCTCTGGACCCTACCTTCCTGATTTCACAACCTTTGGCATGAAAGGTAAGATTGTATCCTTTACTACACATCTAACTAACACTGATAAGATTGTGCTTTAGCCCTTTCACATAGGGGACATCCTCAGTCATGTTCTTCCCATCAATATTTATAGCACCCTTTCCACAGATTTGTGTTGACTCATCACCACCAAACTTAACAACTCCACCATTCCAATTCTTAAGGCTGATAAACTTCTCGTTATCACTAGTCATGTGGTTAGAGCAACCACTATCAATTACCCAAGTATCGGCTTCTTCTTTTGCATGAAAGGTAGTCAATACAACCATTGATTTTTTATTATCTTAATCATC
This sequence comes from Cunninghamia lanceolata, assembly GCA_027924645.1. Taxonomy (NCBI): domain Eukaryota; kingdom Viridiplantae; phylum Streptophyta; class Pinopsida; order Cupressales; family Cupressaceae; genus Cunninghamia; species Cunninghamia lanceolata. Next base: position 2,412,986 of record BSBN01000476.1, read on the forward strand.
CTGCAAGGTATCAGATGTTTCACAATTCCCAATATCATCCTTTTTGTCACCAACATTCAAGGCCATGAAATGTGTTTCATCATTTGAATCATCATGATCCTCACCTTCTAAAGAAGAACTGCTCTCCATGGAATACATACTTCTTTTGGGCTTCTCTCTTTTGTTGTTATGATTTAAATCTTTAAAAGGACATTTAGAAGCAAAATGACCAATTTTCGCACAATTGAAGCATTTGAAAGGTAACTTACCTTTTAATTTTCTGGTGCCCATCTTCAATCTTCTTACAAAGTTTGCCTCTACCTCATCAAGGTCATCATCTTGATTAGCTGCTTCATCTTCTATCTTCTTACTTTCTTTGAATGCTGCTTCCTTCTTTGGAGCACCTTTGTCAAATTCTCTCATTTCAAACATCGTGAGAGACAAACAATTGATCTACTATATATTGATCCAAATTCTGTCTCCTCAATAGAAGACACCTTATGACTTTAATATTTAGGGAGACATCTCAAAACCTTCTTCACAATCTCATCTTCTTTCACTTATCCACCAAGACCTCTAATGCCATTAACTATTTCATCCACCCAGGGCATGTAACTAGCAATGCCTTCATCTTCTGTCATCCTCAGGGTCTTAATTTTGCTCTTCAAGATTTGCATCTTAGCTTGCTTCACTTTACTATCTCCTTCATAAACGTTGCAAAGTTTTACCCAAACATCCTTAGTAGAACTGCAACTCATTACCTTCAAAAGTTCTGAATTAGGTAGCTCACTCATGATAGCACTCTTTGCCTTGGAATTGTTCTCATACAACTTAATCTCATCTGCATCTGTAGGATCACTAGCAGGAGCAGTGTAACCATTCTTGACAGATTGCCAAATACCAAACCCTTGAGAAGATAGATAGTTTTCCATCCTTAGCTTCCAAAAGGAATAATTTGTTCTATCAAACATAGGTGCCTTGTGAGATCTAATATGAGCCATCCCAAACCTTCCTCAAGTGGTTAAGCTTCTTCTGAGTAACTTGGCTCTGATACCAATTGTTGAACACACTCAGATACTAAGAGGAGGGTGAATCAATATCCAAACAAACTTCAAATCCTCCGGAGCATATTAAAACTTAAACTTTACAACATTAACATAAACATGAAAGATCAACACAATGCATAACAACACATAACACCAAATATACATGGAAAACCCTAAAAGGGGAAAAACCATGGTAAGGATTAACTCACAATATATGAAGCTCACTGCAATAAAAGATTACAACTTTGTTTTAGGGCTACAACCTAAGAAAGCTACTACTCCCTGTTGACTTTGTTTTAGGGCTACAACTGAAGGAAACTACTACTCCTTGAAGAAAGGTTTTAGGGTCACCCCCAAGGAAGCTACAACTCCTTGTTGACTTTGTTTTAGGGCTACAACCCAAGGAAACAACTACTCCTTGAATTGAGAATAAACTCAGAAATGATTACAACATGACAATCCTTTTACTACTTGAAACTGACAATGAAGCTTTGTCCTTTGATGATTACACTTCTACTTTGATACTCCTCTTTTGATGATTACTCTTCTACTTTGACAACTTATACACTTTCTTCAACAGTTTTCTCTGCAGCTTACTGACTCACTACTTTTATCCTTCAAGAAGTTTTACATTTGGCTCTTTACCTCCAACAATCAGTTAGGCACACTCTTCACTTCCCTTTTGTCTCAAAATGTCTTCAAGATGAATTAGGATAGGCCTTATTGATTTTGCTCTTTCTCCTTTAGTTGTACATCATAATGCATATCATATTATATTATGCTCTTCACACACTCATATTCACAATCATACATCACCTAGATCAACTAGGTTTACAATTTATACATGATATTACATTGATTTCATTATAAGTCAACCAATACAACAAGAATATTACAATTTACAAGTCGGCCAGAGATCACACAACATGAAACATGTGGAGGGAAATCCCTAACCTGAACTACACACAACTCTAGGAATAGAAACATGCCTTGTGGATCCAGACACATGCTTAGCCTGGTCCTTAACATCCTTCACAACATCCTTCAAAGAACAACATCTGCATGCTTCACAAAATTGTTCAAATTAGGTTGCCCTTAACCAAGAACACATGAAGCTTGTAGCACATTGGTCATTACATCTTGGCGGTACTCATGGATGATTAAACATTACTTTTTATTCTCCCTTATGAGTCAGCATGACCCACATAACATCTCCAAACACTCCTTGATCTCTTCACAACAAGAACTTTGTGGTGCACACCTCCAACATTCCCAAGTGGGCCTCAACAACAATAACTCTTCACAAACTGACTTGAAAACCTTGTACGGTACTGGAAACACGAAATATCTACATGTGCTTCAAACTTGAGAAACATATAGACATGTAGAATGTCCACATAAACTCAAATAATTGATCTGTACAATCTCCAACTAGCACAAGTCCTCAAACATGTAACTTGAGAACAATTACGCATCCAAAACCATCTGTAGTACACTGTCATTTGAAACCTAAATTTGCAGACCTCTAAATCACCTAATAGTGTACAATAGCATGCATTGAATATCTCTGATAATATTTACAAAACTACATGAGCAAACCTTCACTTTTGGAGGAATGCATAGCATTCTAATCAACCTTCATCATCACATTATTCCGCCAAAGCATAGACCGGAACCCTGTCACTTGTAACTTTCATTACTGAAGGTATAATGACTTGAACTCTTGGATATAACACCTTCAAAACATATTGAACTCAAAGTTTGAACTACATGACCATAGTTTCAAATGTGAAAGAATGCGGAGCATTCTACCATCCAGTCTTCAAGGCAACTTCCTACATTAGAAACCTTCACCAACATCTGGAGACCAGAACCTTCTTGTAACAGCACATACATCCTTAGGGACAATAAGAAGAATCATACAACATGCCATATACCATCAACAACATCTTCTCATCCTCAACACTACTTCTAATCCTCATCTTGATGCTTCTAATTACCATCTTAATGCTTCTAATTCCCATCTTAATATATCATCATGATATCATCTCTGCTGACCACGAACATGCTCAATACAACTTTACTTGACATTAATCAAGGCATGACATCTAACCATGAACATCAACAACACCATTGTAGTATATCAGTGTTCCAAAATGAATGTTGAGATCAATGACAACCACATCAATGACAACCATAGGTGGCATATGTGCAATAAAAAGCAAGGGCAAATGATTAGTTGGAAAGAATTTACAAATGACTTAGTAGCCCATTATGAGAAACCAGGGAATGGAAGCTATTTTACCCAACTAAAAATTTAAATTTATAGATGAATATAATGTTGAGCATATGAGATTAGCAAGTCAAAATCAAGATGTGACACTTTATTAGATGCTACAACTCTACATCAATGGACTTAATGCCAAATTAAACATGATGTTCATTTGTTGGAACCTTTGATAGTTAGGAAAGCTATGCAACAAGCATTGCATATTGAGAAACATAAATCCACCACCAAATGTTCCACACAAGGTCAAACCATAGGATTGGAAGATAAAATTGTGACTAATCATAATGATAGAAATGAGGACAACTTACTTAATATTAGAAAAATTAGTAAGCACTCTCCTCAACAAGAGGAAACCAAAAGATAAAAATATCTATGCTTGAATTGTGATAGAAAATGGTCTGGGGATCATAACTATGCCAATAGTGATAAAATAATAATAATGATCAAGAATTAGGTTGAAGAAGTGAGAGCAGTAACTAAAAAAGAACCAAATGTGGAACTTGAGCAACAAAACTCCATCACTAGAAGTTACACTCAAAGTCAAACAATGGGATTAAAAGACAAATAATTCTATTGAAAGAAATGGGGATAACTTATTTAACCCAAGACAAATTAGTAATATCTGTACCTCTTGTTGGAATGGTGGTAGAAAATGGCCTAGAATTCATAAGTGTACTAATAGTGAGAAAACACCAATGACTATAAAAAATAAGGTTGAACAAGAGAAATAAGTAGCTACAAAAGAACCAAATGTGGAGCTTGGGCATGACAATTCTAAGGAAGTAGAATGTACTATTATCTCGGGCTACATGCATTAAAAGGCACAAGTGCACCAAAAACACTCAAAGTAATTGCTTATATCAAAAGGAGAAATGTGATAGTGTTGGTTGGTTCAGGTAGTAAACACAACTTTATTGATAGAAGTTTAGCTAATGAGATCAATTGTTTTGTGTGTCTAATATCTAGTTTTTAGGTCATGATAGATGATGGGAAACAACACTCTTGTGGTGGTAAATGCCATCATATAAAACTCTTGATGGAAAATTATCAAATAGATTCAAAAATGTCCTCTATCCCAATTGGGGGAGCAGATGTAGTTTTGGGTGTATAATGGCTTAGATAGTTATGAACAGTGACTTTCAATTTTCAAGACTTATCCATGGTTTTTAGTACATGTGGAAAAAACTATAAAATTAGAGGGATACAATCACCACCAAGGCAGATTATTGGCTCCCATAGGATGGAGAAACTACTTAAGAAAGATTCTTATATTACAAGGGCACAACTATATTTTGTACAAGCACAAGATGTGAAAATTCAAGATCAACCAAAGATTCAAGAGATCATTCAACACCATCAACATGCATTTCAAAAACCTAAGGGTCTACCCATAGTCAAAGACCATGATTGTGCCATTAAATTTATACCAATAAGTATTTCTCATCCCAATAAAAGTGCCTATTCATCCCAAATGATTATGGTTAACAAAAAGGATGATTCATGGAGAATATGCCCACATTATAGGGATCTAAACAAGCTCATTTATAATGACAAGTTTCATATTCCTAGTATTTATGAATTGGTAGATAAATCTAATAATCTAGTTTTCTTTACTAGGTTAGATTTGTATTTAGATTATTGATGAAGGTCTAAGTAGTGTTTGTTAATGCATCATCATTTAATTTTATCAATCCGGAGGTGTCTGGAGTGATCTGCGATAAGACTCTTTGGTATGGGAGGATTTGGTTGAATGGTTCGTGGATGGAACTGGGTTCGTTGATCTTATGGAAATGAAAGGTCATACAAAAATGAAAATCTATCTATTTTCTTTGGAAATAAACACACATGCAATGAAAGAAACTATTTTAGCTTGCTGGAAAATAAACACACTTTTGCTGGAAATAAACACACTTGTAGTGAAAGAAACTATTCTAGCTTGCTGGAAAATAAACACACTTGTAGTGAAAGAAACTATTCTAACTTACAGGAAAATAAACACACATGAAGTGAAAGAAACTATACTAACTTGCTGGAAAAGTAAATAAAAATAAATTGCCTTTGCTTGTTAAGATACAACAATGAAACACTCTAAATATGATAGTGTTGCTGAATAACAAATCTATTTTAGAACTTATAAAACGATCCTACAGGGAACAACTTAACTAACAATCACACATAAGAAAAACTCACATCACATGAACACAAGTACAAAGCTAACTGAATAGAAGATAAGACATAACTAAACAAACATGAAAATACTGAGAGATTTCCTCCAAAATGGGGAAGTGGGCCCTACTTTCCTAGTTGGAGATGATCCTCTTTTCTCAACTAACTCTTTCAGAAGAATTACCCCTTCATTTGCACAACTATCTAAGAAAAACTGGAACTAACTTAGAGAGATGATTTGCTCCTATTTATACATTTGAGCTTTATTGAAAGGAAATAAGTAATAGCGATTCTAACTATAGTGAACTGGACTTGAAACCAGTTGCTAATTTATTACATTGATGATTCCTCTGTGGTTTATTGAAGATCAAGGATTTGCATCAACTTGGCCATTGGAAAACTTGAGCGATTTCCTAAAATGGCATGGCGTTTGGTGGTAGTGACTTTAGTTAGAAATGACACCAATTAGTAGCTACTTTGGTTAGTCATTTAAATGGAGTGATGTGGAGATTTAGATTATAACAGCTTCCTTAATTGGGGTGTGGGTCATGTTTTCATTGTTGGGCCTTTTGGTAGCCCTAGGATCGGCTGGTAACAGTCATCGACTTGAGGGGATGATGACTCTATTGGAGGGTAATGACATCTGGAGTTGTCTAGAGTTCAGGTTCTTTGCAGAAAGAGGGGGCTCTGGAGTGATTTGGAGACCATTAGAAGTCTTACTAGCATAATTCTCATGTAAACACAAACCACTTGTACCACAACTCATAAGATATGCATTTTGAAAATGTAATTCAAGTAAATAAGTTCAGAGATTTCATCAAAGGAAATGAAAACCAAACATGTGCATAATCCAACCAAAAGACAAACATAATTATAATAATATGTAAATATATGCCATAGTGTTTTGTTAAAGTCTTTCCGAACAAGAAATAGAATGAAATAGATGAGTCATATATTTGACTCATCATTCCCCCCAACTCAGTGTATGCCATGTCCTCATGGCTATGCCCCATCTGCTTCATCCAGTATGTTCTTACCCTTAATGATTGTACTAGAGTTGTAGTCCTCATTGTGGTATTGGAGCAACTTTCTCCCTTTTGGTTGGAACCCATCATTCTCCTGTACCCTACTACACCATGTATTGAATTTCCCTTCTCTCATTGGTTGCCCTTGAGGGTGACTTATGCAAGGAGTTAGCATTAGAATTAGTGGTGGTCTGAACCTCATCCCAATCCAGTTTTGTTGCCTCTGCTGTATCAGGGGTATTATTTTTCTGACCTTGTCTGCCATCCACCTTATGTTTGTAGGGGACACTAGCTCTCTTCTCTTGAAAATATGAGGTAGTTCCTCAAATCTAGATATGCAGCTTGAGACTGCTACGTTGGGGAGATAATCTACAATTGCAAAGAAATCAGAAATATAGGAATTCAAATTTATTACATACTAGTTTGTGATGCCCTTCCTGTAAGAATTTGCTTTGAAAGTGTTGTAAAATCATGTAGTTTTAGGGCACTCATGTCTCATTAGTAGCCCTATGAATCCTACTATAGAATCATATTCCTCTATCCTTTCTTCCCATAATTTGTTATTCCATAGTAGAGATGGATAGCTCCAGATTTGAAGTTCCCCCACATATAGATTTAGCATTGAGGTATTGACATGCCCATAATGTGGCCATGTTGGAAGAATTCACATAAAAGGTTTTGTTGATCTTGGGGATTTTGCACATAACATTCAACAAAATCTTTATCATTGTCAAAATTGAATGGAAGATTGCAGCTTATCCTGAGTAATTTCCATCTTAAAATATGCTCCCGGAGGAATAGGGCATACACACCTGATGGAGACTGTTGTGCTAATAGGGTTTCTCCTATCTCACAGGCTAAAGCCAAGTTGTTCTCTACTGCCACCTTTTCATGTTTCAGTGTCTCCATGTCTTTCCAGAGTTGTATGGTTTCTCCTCAAAGTTGCATGATTTCTCCTCAGAGTTGCTTGTTATCCAATGTAAGTTGTAGGTTCTGAGCATAGACATTCAATAAGGCGGGTGCAGGGGCTTGTTGAGTAGCCTGTTGCCTGAGTTGAGTTATTTGAATGTCTCTTTGGGCCACCATGGACTTGTGGTTATCAACCGCTGCTTTGAAAACATAAATTTCCTTTTCTTTTTCTTCCTTCTCCTTTTTAGCCTTTGCCTTTTTCTTTCCCAGCTTCTCATCTTTGGCCTTCAATTGTTGAGCCAGGGCCTCCAATTGTGACCTGTACTTCTTCAATTCAAATTCAGCTTTGGATAGAGCTAGGGCATGCTAAGTTTCTCGTGCCGTGGTGTCCTTGAAGCTTTCCTCAAGGGTCTCTTTTCCTTTTTGGTGACTGTGTTGCAATGTATCTTCCCCTGTTTCTTCTGGGATGCCCTCACTGCCAACTTCCTCAGGAATCTCTCCACCACCAACTTCCTCAGCTCCCCTCTCCTCATGAGTCTCTTCTTCAGGGTGTGTAGCAGGGGATGAGTAGTCACCTGAGAGAGCGGTAGGGTTTTGTTCTGCTTCTCATCTTTCCTCTTCATCCGAAGAGATGACTAACCGATGGTGGTGTATTTTGGCAGAGGTGGATGCTATGGCTTCACCTTGCCGACTACTTTGCTTTGGTATTCTCCGGAGTCATCGAAAGCAGACTTTAGGGGAAGAAGATGAAACTGCAACAGGGTCTCCTAAACTAGAGATGGTAGAAGTATGACATTTTACCTTTTTCCTTCGGGGTTGTCAGGTGAGGAAGTCCTCCCATTTCTGCTGACCATCCTTCTGTTGTAGGAAGTGGTGCTTAGTAATCAAATGTATCAAACTTGGATGACTAATTTGTCCCTCTTTTCCCTTTCTTTTGGTCAGCATGGTGATAAGATTTGTATGTAGAAAAGTAGGAACATTGATCAAATATTGGGGTTATTGGTTCCATGCCTCAGGTGGGTAATTAGCTGCATCCCAGGGCCCAAAATTGTACCAAACTGGCCATCATATGTGAAGAACTTCATGACCCACATGACCACAGTCTTCCATGGGTTTGGAAGGCTGGTGCTTTCAATGTCTTTTGTTTCTCCCTTACGATATATCGAGGCAATGCCTTCGGAGCAACATGAAAATTCTGAACTAATTCTTCATACGATGGTTTGCTTGCAAACAAATCAACGTCTACTACAAAAATACCAGAAAGTTAACTAATTATTGTAGGGTTGATTGGTATTCTTACCCCTTTCATGGTGGTGAAGGTCTTGTGAAAGTTTGTAACAAACTCCTTGACCAAATTAGCTTTAAAGCCTTCAAATTTTTGCAAAAATGCCAACCATCCGGCCTGCTGGAAAATCTCTGCGTTGGCGTCATCAAAAATTATGTTTTTAGGTTTGCCCTTCCTTTTGTTACCCATTTGATCGGTAAAATGAGTTTGTAACAAAATGTTATAATGGAGCTCTATGTTTTCTCTGCTTTCTATCTCTAGTTTCAAACAAGAAGGAACTATGAACTTCTGCGTTGTCAATTGCAAATTTGTGTAAAGGAATAATTGCATGCGAGACGAACACAATGGCAGCTACTCTACCTGTCTTATCATCAATTATGGCATGAACTTCAGAGTTTTGAACTACAGTGGGCACGTGCAAAGTGTAATTTCTTAGCCACCACCTTAACTGCTCTTCCATACTCATTCGGAGCTGATGCCAGCAATCCTAGCGCTCATGTCTTTTCAAATGTACTTCCTTTAAATGGCCATAAATACCGATCATAATTGTTTCTTAATCTAGCTTTTATTTTTATTTATGGTATTTATTTGAAATGTCATGCCATGATGACAAAGTACTTGTATTTCATTGTGAATCATGCAAGATCTATGGACAAATCTGTGGCTACCACCTGTCGGACTGTAATCATTTATGCACTTGTTGTGGCATGTGAAGGATGAGGGCTGCATGTAGGTAACTTTGGGGAACACATGGCATACATAAACATATTAAGATAATTATATAAGTTTTAAGGAAGGAATATACCTTGTAAATTACCCACCCCCTTAATTATTTCACCTTAACATTTTTATTGAATCACTTTTTTGCAACACAATGTCACCTAGCGCCCAACGATGCTTGAGAAAGCAAACATCCACCAATGTTCATCTGGAGCAATCCGTACCCATCTGGAGCTATCAGTATCCATCTGGAGCTCTTCAAAAATTTCAACACAAAAATCTGCAGAACTGCAACAAGGAATTTTATTGAAGAAAATGGGGAATTCAAAGGAAAGATCGCCATTGTTGGTTTTCAGTCTTCCCTCTAGGCAAAGCCGCCATTGCTGGTTTTCAACTTTTGCTTGCTTTTTTTTGGTAGGAAAGGCTGTCATTTCTGGTTTTCAACCTTTACTACTTTATTTATCTAGAGTCATCACTTAGAACATGAGTCCCATGGAAGAGAGATCTTCCATGGTGAAATTCTCTATCCGAGACTCGATTTCTATAGAAAACTCCTCTTTGGAAGCTAGTTTATGGTACAACTTCAATCTATGTCCATTTACTAGAAGAATTCTGCAATCTCCATCAATGGGAACCAACTGAACAACCCCATTGCTGAAGGTTTCTTTGATTTCATAGGACCCCAATCATTTGGTGTGTAGTTTCCCTTTTAAATCTTGATATTTGGAGTCGTACAACATGGCCCAATCTCCTTGCTTGAACTACTTACCAATGATGTGCTTGTCGTGCCATTCTTTTCTCTACTATTGGATTAACTCTGTGTGTTGAAGTGCTTCCATCCACATTTCTTCCAATCTATTGAGCTGCATCATTCTATTTTGTTGTGCTTCAGTTAAATTTATAGCCACTTAAGTGCTGTTCTCAATGTTTCCACCTCATATTCTATGGGCAACACTAGGTGTTTTCCATAGACTAATTCATATGGTGTGAAATTAGTGGTGGTTCTCCATGTGGTGTTGTAAGCCCAAACAACTTCTGTAATTCTTTCAGCCCAATTTGTTCTTTTACCTAAAATGGTTTTTGTAAGGATGTTCTCCAATTCTCTCTTTGTTACCTCTACTTGACCATTGCTTTGAGGATGATATGGAGAGGACTTCCTGTGACTGATTTGATATCTTTCTAGGAATGCTTTGATCATAGTGGACATGAACTATGGTCCTTGATCAGAAACAAGGACTCGAGGTGCTCCAACCCTCTACAAAATGTGCTTATATAGAAAATCTGCAACCTTCTCCTCCTTTGCTATTGGTAGTGCTTTTTCTTCGACCCATTTAGTGGCATAGTCAGTGTCAACCAAAATGTAGTGATTTCCTTTGGAGGGTGGATCTATCGGCCCCACAAAATCTATTCCCCACTTTTCAAATGGTTCGAGAACTACTTGAGGATGAAGTGGCATCTCTATGGTAGAAGTTGGATGTCCCATTCGTTGACGTTGATCACAGTGCTTGACATAATGTTGAATATCCTTGGTCATTGTTGGCCAAAAATATCCTGCTCCCAAAATTTTATGTCCTGTCTGGAGGGTTAAAAAGTGTCCACTAGAAGGTTCATCATGGCATGTTCAGATTATGTCATACACTTCTGTCTCCTGCACACAGCGACGTAATACATGGTTAGGACAGTTTTAAATAAGAGACCATTTACCCATTTGTATGTGGAGCTCTCTCAAACCAATCGTTTGGTTTCTTTTGAATTGAAATGTTGTGGGCATTTTCTTGAAACCAAATAGTTTGTTAAATCTGCAAACCATAGAAATTGTATGGATATGGCAAACAAATGTTCATCTAAGAATGCATCATCCACTGGTTCACTATTTCCGTGCACAGTCAATCTGGATAAAAAGTTAGCAACAACATTATCTTTCCCTGGTTTATCAACAATGGTTATATCGAATTCCTGCAATAATAACAACCATCTGATAATTCTACCTCCTACCACTACTTTATTCATCAGATATCTTATACTTACATGATCAGTATGTATGAAAATTTTATAGCTTGTGATGTAGTGGTAGAATTTATTGATAGCATAAACTACTGCCATAAATTCTTTTTCAGTTGTGGTATAATTTTTCTCTGCAGGGTTTAAGTTTTTTTTGATGTAATATATTGCATGCATACCTCCAGATTCATTTAGTTGTCCTAACATTGCTCCAATAGCCTGATTGGAAGAATCCATGTGAATGTGGAATGGCTTATTCTAATTTGGTCTTTTAATCACTGGGACTATCATGAGGGCACTTTTAATGGCTTCAAATGACTGTTGGCATTATGGTGTCCATTTGAATTCAAAATCTTTTTTAAGCAAGGTGAACAAAGGGTCAGCTTTTCGACTGAAATTTTCAATGAACCTTCGATAATATCCAGCATGTCCCAGAAAGCTTCTTACCTCTTTTGAGTTTGAGGAGGGGGAATTTGAATAATGATTTCAACCTTTTTTGGATCTACTTTCATTCCCTCCTGTGAGATATGGTGACCAAGTATAATTCCCCTAGTCATCATAAGAAAGTATTTCTCGTAGTTTAGGGACAACTGATGTTCTTTGCATCTTTCAAGTACCTTGTTCAAACTATTCAAGGCTTCATCAAAAGTTTTCCCATGTATTGTAAAATCATCCATATAAACTTCCACGCATGTATTTGCTAGGTTTGTGAAAATTTCCATTACAACACGTTGAAACGTGGATGGTGCATTGCATAATTCGAAGGACAAAACTTTGTAAGAAAATGTCCCCCATGGACACGTGAAGGCAGTCTTATCCTAATTTTCTGGAGCCACCTGAATCTGATTGTAGCCACTGAATCCATCCAGGAAGGAAAAATAGCGACTACCAGCCAGGTTATCCAACACCTGGTCAATGAAGGGAAGTAGAAAATAGTCTTTCTTAGTGGCTTTGTTCAATTCTCTATATTCAATGCATACTTGCCACTTGCCATTTTTCTTTGGTATGATAACCAATGGTGATACCCATTGGCTGTCAGAAATGGGGTAGATGAATCCTACTTGCAATAATTTCTCTATTTCTTCCTTCACTATATCTCTCAAGGCTGGATTGATTCTCCATTGTGGTTGCCTAATAGGATGGACATCTTTTTTGTAAATATGGTGTGTACATATACTGGGGTGGATCCATTTCATGTCCTTGTATTCTCATGTAAAAGCCTGGTATGATTTGGCAAAATTTTTGTCAACCAAATTTCTTCTACTTTTGTTAACCAACTACTGATAGAGAGTTGTTTGTTGGTTTGGACAGTGACAAAGGTGAGACACAATCTAGTGTAACATTTTTGCTTGTTGATAACTTAAGTGGGATGCAATTTATTCAAAGTAGGGATAGTGGAATGCCTTGAAAGATCCTCTTGGATCTCTTCAGAGCCATTCGGAGACCTCTTGTTGGGTGACACTATATAAAGAGGTTTCATTGTTTGATTCCAACTCTTTGTATTCCTCATTACATTCTTCGAAATGTTCTGTGATTGTTACCATTGCCAATGAGGAGGCATCCTCTTCATCAGAATCTATCAGGTCATCTATCCATAGCTTATTTTCATATTGTAGGAATAGTTTGGCAAGGGGATAGATGGAAAGTTCCTTCATCTTTTTCCCATTTGAAATAGTCATGTTCCCTGATCGACAGTCAATAGGGGTTGTTGCGGTAGCCAGCCAAGGTCTACCCAATATTATTGGGTACCCTGAGCATTTCTTTCTAGTTTGAAGGACGAGTAAATCAACTGAGTAATCCCAGGTATCGATAGTAACTATGATATCCTCTAGAATTCCTTTTGGTTTTGTGATAGATAGGTTAGCCAGTTGTAACATAGTTGATGTTACCTGAACATGTGTTAGTGCCAATGCTTCTACAGTATTTGATGTCATTATATTAATGGCAGCTCCCAGGTCAATTAGAACATTTGAAACCAAAACCCCTTTTATGTCTACTATAATGACAAGGCTCCAAGGATCTCCATATTTTTGAGGAATTAGCTTGCTTGATAGGACATCGACAAGTTTCCCATCTACTTGAATGGTATTGGGTAATTTTTGTTTTCTACCTAGAAGTTTCAGACACAAACTCTTAATAGTCTGGTTTATCTTGGGAATATCTTTTATTGCATGTAACAAAGGGACTTCGATGTGTATCTTTCTAAGTTCCTTTATTAATTGGGAGTCATCATGTGAGAGCTGGCTTTCTTTAGATTTCAGAGGGACCTATTTTAATCATTTTGGGAATGGGACAGAGGTCTCCTTCAAAATTTCTTCTAAACCCTTGCTTCATCCTTCTCATTTTGTTGTGGTGTATCAACTTTGGGGATTACTTCTTCTTCTTTGGTGACTTCCTTAATAGGAATGGTTACATGAATGTTTCTTGATCGAAGTTGGATGTCATTAATCTCAACTACATTCAGGGTGGCTATATTTGGATCAACATTTTACACCTATTGTTGCGGCTTATTATTCTTGGGATTCAGAACTAGCTGAGTGGGCATCGATGGTTGGTTCACCTATTCATTGGAGTTTGAATTTGTAGGTTGTGAGGGTCTAGGGAGTAAGGCTTGGGGTTGGTTTCCAAATCTCCTCTAGTTATATTGAGGTGCCCACTGTTGTTGATATTGTTGCTGATTTGACCATTGAGGGTTGGTCCAAGATTGATTTGTCCAATTTGGCTGAGGCCATGCTGGTCCCCATTGCATCAACATTTGCATTGGCATTGGGCCTCCCCAAGGTCCATTATAAGAGTTTGTACTCCAAATCGATGGTCCTCTTGGAGCATATTGGTTCTAAAACTAATTAAATCCATAATTAGGTTGTTTCTGGTCAATAAAGTTTAGCTCTTCCTCATCTTTCAGAACCTTTTTCAATTTGTTTTTAATTTTGGGAATTAGGCCACACTCATTTGTAGTGTGATTTTTCTCACAAATCTTACACAACTCAGTTTGATTTAAGGGACATTCCCTAAGTGGATGTTTTTCTCTACAACGAGGGAAGTAAATAGCTAAGGGTTCAGTGTTCTTATTACTAGCTTGCATGCCATCCAGAGTGGTATTCAAATGAAGTAGGATGTCAGTTTTGAGATTTTCTAGTTCTTCCATTACTTGCGTAACATCATTGGTACTACCCCTTTTCAGTATTCTTTTACTTTCTCTAGTGCAAGAATAGTTTCTACAGACTTCCATGATTTCTGCAAAAGTTTGTTTATTAATATCTCGCTTACCCATCAGATTTAAAGCTTCCCTGATCTCATCATCAATTCCTCTTAGAAAGATAGTTTTACTTAATTCCTTGTCTAGATTGTTTCCACACCTCCTATGGACAAATAAAAATCTATCCACATAATCCTCCAAATTTTCATCTTCCATTTGTTTCATGTGGAAGAGTTCATCTTTTTAATCCCTGACCCTATAGTAATCTTGATATTTGTTAAGAAAAATGGTTTCCATTTCATCCCAAGTAGTAATAGAGTCTGTAGTCAAACCCATGAACCATCACAATGCTGACTCCTTAAGAGTGGAAGGAAATAGTTTTAATTTCTGATTATCTGTGGCATAATCATAAGTTTGGCAGAGGACTTTGATTCAAATAGCAATTGGTCTGGATCTTCCAAAGTTTTCCCCCTAAAGGTGGGTAGAAATGCAAGAGATATATTTTTCATAGGAGGTTCATTTCTCTTAGGAATGATGGAGATTGGATAAGAGAATGTTCTATTATTAGCCAGTTCCTCATGGTTACCACCATTGTCACCCATTGTTGAAGATGTAGTGGATGAATTGGGAGACTCTGATAGCATAGGTGATCCTTGATTGATCAGATGATTTGGAGGTTCCTCTAAACAAGATTCCAGAGATGTATTAGCTATGGTTTGCTTGATGAATCGACCTAAGGCATCCCTAGGTCTTCTCATAAACTAATGGATCGAAAGTCTTATCAACACCTTAAAGCTACAATGATTTGTAGATTTCCCTGGCAACATCGCCAAAAATGATGAGGGTCAAAGTAGTGTTTGTTAATGCATCATCATTTAATTTTATCAATCCAGAGATGTCTGGAGTGATCTGTAATAAGACTCTTTGGTATGGGGGGATTTGGTTGAATGGTTCATGGATGGAACTTGGTTTGTCGATCTTATGGAAATGAAAGGTCATACAGAAATTAAAATCTATCTATTTGCTTCAGAAATAAACACACATGCAATGAAAGAAACTATTTTAGCTTGTTGGAAAATAAACACACTTTTGCTGGAAATAAACACACTTGCAGTGAAATAAACTATTCTAGCTTGCTGGAAAATAAACACACTTGCAGTGAAAGAAACTATTCTAACTTGCTGGAAAATAAAAACACTTGCAGTGAAAGAAACTATTCTAACTTGTTGGAACAGTAAATAAAAAAGATCTGCCTTTGCTTGTTAAGCTACAACAATGAAACACTCTGAATATGACAGTGCTATTGAATAACAAATCTATTTTAGAACTTATAAAATGATCCTACAGGGAACAACTTAACTAACAATCACACAGAAGAAAAAATCACATCACATGAACACAAGTACAAAGCTAACTGAATAGAAGATAAGACAGAACTGAACAAACATGAAAATACTGAGAGATCTCCAAAATGGGGAAGCATGTGCTACTTTCCCAGCTAGAGACGATCCTCTTTGCTCAACTAACTCTTTTAGAAGAATTCCCCCTTCATTTGCATTCAATCATAGTCCAAAGAATAGATGAAAGTACATGTCTGAGAATAAGGAGTTTTCCTATTGCTGGAAACACAATCTGGTGAATAACTATCTAAGAAAAACTAGAACTAACTTAGAGATGATTTTCTCCTATTTATACATTTGAGATTTATTGAAAGGAAATAACTAACATCGATTCTAACTACAACGAACTAGACTTGAAACTAGTTGCTAATTTATTACATTGATGGTTCCTCTATGGTTTACTGAAGATCAAGGATTTGCATCGACTTGGCTGTTGGCGAACTTGAGTGATTTCCTGAAATGGTGTGGTGTTTGGTGGCAGTGATTTCAGTTAGAACTAACACCAATTAGTAGCTACTTCGGTTTGTCACTGAAATGGAGTGATGTGGAGATTTAGATTATAACAACTGCCTTAATTGGGGCATGGGTCATGTTTGCATTGTTGGGCCTTTTGGTAGCCCTAGGGTCGGCTGGTAATAGTCATCGACTCGAGGGGAGGATGACTCTATTGGAGGGTAATGACATCTGGAGCCGTCTGGAGTTCAGGTTCTTTGTAGAAAGAGGGGGCTCTGGAGGGATCTAGAGACCACTAGAAGTCTTACTAGCATAATCCTCATGCAAACACAAACCACTTGTACTACAATTCATAAGATATGCATTTTGAAAATGTAATTCAAGTAAATAAGTTAAGAGATTTCATCAAAGGAAATGAAAACCAAACATGTGCATAATCCAACCAAAATACAAACATAATTATAATAATATGTAAATATATGCCATAGTGTTTTGTTAAAGTCCTTCAGAACAGGAAATAGAATGAAATAGATGAGTCATATATTTGACTCATCAATTATCATCAAATTCAACTAAAGGAAGATGATATAAATAAGACTATATTTAGAACACATGAGGGTCATTATGAATTATTATTTATGTCATTTGGTGTCATTAATACCCAATCAACTTTTCAAAGCCTCATAAATTCAATGTTCCACCCATTTTTTCAAAATATGGTGTTTGTGTTCTTTGAGGACATCTTCATCTATAGTAAAATATGGAATGATGAACAATTCATAGAAAAGATTGTAGAGTTGCAAAGTGTTGAGGGCAATGCTTTTTTGAAGGGGATGGGAATGTGAGGATCTAATTATAATAAGTTAAGCACTTTGTGTCATGCTTAACCTTAATATATTTGTTTATTAGTCTTAGTTATTCCTTAAGATAACTTAGTTAGGATGAAGAGGTGTGTCCCTACATAGTTATGCATATAAATAAGGAAGAGATAGACTCTCCCAAACCATCATATAATCTAATATTGAATTCACATATTATTTTCTGATTATTGGAGGTCACCACCACGAAGTGGTCTGCTATTTTCCTATTTTTTACATTTATTTCCAAGAAATATCATAACATCCTTTAAAAACAACATTAACTAAAATTGGGACAAAATACATTCAATCTTTAACTTTGTCTCCCATTTGATGCTCTGCAACTCTCCCACCCAAAAAACTTTTGAATTCAAGTGGGAATGACATTTGATGGCTTAGGGGGGGGGTGTGCCTCCCTTGCCTACTCCAACATGTTGTTCACTTGGTACTACCTTGGGTAGCTCCATAGGACACGTGACTGCAGCCTTGGAACAAGGGCCTAAAGGTTGGAAGAATGTCATTGTGGGTAAGGACCAGGGAGAGCAGGCTCTTGGGACTACTGTCCCTTTGCTATCAAACTTTTAGGAAGGAACCGCTCTTAAGTTGCTTGACTTGACCTTAAACAGGATCCTATCGACCATGGAGAATGCTTTGGTTGGGAAATTCTTTTCCTCCTACCCTAACATTGATCTAGTTAGAAGATATATGGTAGCCCAATGGAATTTGAAAGGTAGCGTGATTGTCAGTGCCGTGGCTAGAGGTATGTTTCTGTTTAAATTTACTTCTAAGGAGGATCTTCTCTAGATCTTATCAGGAAGACCTTGGTTATATAAGAAGAATTCCCTTTCTATATGTAGATGGAAGCCATGATTTGATCCCAAGGTAGATTTAAACAAATTGGCTCCATTTTGGGTTAGGTTACCTGGTTTAACTTTAGAATTTTGGGATGAAGAGGTTTTTTCTTGGATTGGTAACTCCTTCAGGAACTATGTTACTGTGGATAAAGTCACTAAGGAAAAAACTAGGATTGTTTATGCAAGGTTTTGTGTCAATGTTTAGATCCTTAAAACCCTTCCAACCTCCATTATCCTTGAGTCTAGACTTGGGAAATGGACCCAGAACATTCTTTATGAGAACTCTAGGGTTTTTGGCCAAAACTGTTTGAAACGAGGGCATGTCATTATATAGTGCAAAGCCCGCATAAAGTCTAAGGAATCTATGGACAAGATAAAGGATGTTTTTGATGAATATCCCTTCAAACAAGATATTTTGAATATCATCAACTCACCGCCCACCTCCTTGGAGAAGCCCATCTCCTTGGAGAATGTTATAGAGGAGGAAACCAAGGATAGGTCTTTGCAGAATAGCTTGAACCTGTCAGATGAGAAGTAGACTAACAATAGACCAGAGGAGGATCTTGAATAGCAGACTAAACTAATGGTTGAGGGAGGAAAGGAGACCTCCCCACCTAAGGCTGATAGGGAGGAGGAGAAATCCCAACACGAATGAGCATCCTATTGATGTTAATGAGGAATCGGAGGAAGGAAAAGGTTTGAAAGGAAATCAATTTGACAGGGAAGTGGGAGAGATCCTAGTTTAGAGTGAGGGTCCTATGGTTACTGAGAATGAACCTGATGAAGGGAAGGTTTCAAAGGTGATTGTGTCATCAACTAAAATTACCTCTAAGAACTTCCTTCTAGATACAACCTTGGAGAAAATAAGGGCCTATACCCTGCTCAAGACTTAAACAATTCTCTCCATTTCTAGGGGGAGGGCCTATCAAGACTAATCTAGGTGATCCTAAGGGTTGGTCTACTTCCAAAAGAAAGGGTAAAGGGAAGAACATGAAAATGATTGATGTTGGGGTTGACCCGAGGACTGGGAGGCCATCACATTGAGAAACTAGATAGAGAGATGTTGCTAAGGAGATAGCCAATGGAAGGAAGACCATTTTGCAGGTGCCTTCTAGGAAGCCTCAAAAATGAATATTCTCTCTTGGAATATAAGAGGACTTAATAATCCTCATAAATAGTTTTTGGTAAAAAAAATTGTATTTTTGAGAATAAGATTGATATTCTACTATTGCAAGAAGTTAAGATGTCAGAGGGAAACTTTAGTAGTATTGTTAATAATGTCTTTTCTAATGCTAATTTTTGTATTAGTGAAGCTCAAGGGGTGTCTAGAGGTATTGTCACCATTTGGGGACAAAATGTGAAAGGTTCCTATGTTGCCCATACCAAACACTATCTTGAGGTCTCCTTCTCTTCTTGGAATAGAGAATGGATCATAGCTAACATCTATGCTCCAATACTAGAGTTGCTAGGAAGGAAGTCTATGAGCTTATGTGTTTTCTAGAATCAAGGATACCAAGGAGATGTATTGGATGCTTGCTGGGTATTTTAACACCCCACTTTTCCCCTCTAAAAAGTTGGGAGGTATTATGGACTACTCTGATAATATGATAGATTTTGCTGAGTTTCTAAATGATGCTGGTTTAATGGATATTGAGCTTTCAGGTCAGTCTTTCACATGGACTAACAAACTCCAAGGAGAACTTCTTATCCAAGTCAAGATGGAAAGATTCCTTATCTCTTCGACTTGGGATATTATTAATCACACCAAGTTGGCTACTCTCCCAAGGATTGGATCAGATCATAACCCCTCGCTGCTAAATTGGTTTGAAAGAATGCATAGAGGACCATACCCTTTTAGGTATGAGATAATGTGGGCTTCTCATCCAGACTTCAGAGACTATATTTATAACTGGTGGAGGATTCCCATCCAAGGATTGGCAATGTTTAGACTAGCCCAGAAGCTTCTTAATGTCAAAAATTGTGTTAAAAGGATGGAATCATTTTTCTTTTGGCAATGTCTTGGAGTAGAAAATTTTTAGCCAGTAGACTATCTTAAGTGCAACCTAAAATGGTTGAGGGAGACATCTCGGAGGGTGTCTTTACTCTTGAAAAATCTTTGACTTAGGAATGGTACTCTATCTTAAAAAAGGAAGAATTCTTGGAAGAAAAAATCTTGAATCTAGTGGTTAAAAGAGGGTGATAGGAACACTTTCTTCTTTAACCAATCCACCTTGTGAGATAGAAAAAGAAATACCATAACTAGGCTATTGGATGAGAGAGGAATGGAAGTCACAATTGGTGTGTAGATTGGGCAATTAGCCTCTAGGTACTTTCAATCCCTTGTTATTCATCCTACCAATTTCTTTTTTTCAGAAGAAGAATCTCTACTAGATTCTATTCCTTTAATCTTGTCTGATGAGGATAACTACCTCCTCACTAAGCTAATTAATAAGGAAGAAGTTTGGGCAATGGTGTGTTTTATGGGGGCTTTTATGGCACCAGGACTAGATGGGTTCCCTCCTACATTTTTAAAGAATTATGAGAGATTGTGGGAAAGGATGTTACTGATGTTGCAAGAGATTTCCTTAGGATAGGGAAGCTGACAACTGAACAACACCTTCATTGCGTTGGTCCCTAAGAAGTTTGATCCTATATCCATGGCTGATTTCAGACCTATAAGTCTATGCAACATTATTTACAAGATCTTCACTAAGATCTTGGTCTTCAAACTCCAACCTCTACTAGATAATCTTATTGATATTAATCAGACAGGTTTTGTTCTGGGAAGACAAATTTTGGATACTGCCATATCTACTCATGAAATCATTCACTCCTAGACAGGAGTAACATTCTAGGTATGGCCTTTAAGCTTGATACTTCTAAGGCTTACGATAGAGTTAGTTGGGATTTCTTAATGAAAGTCCTTAGGAAGTTTGGATTTCAGGATAGAGTCATAAACCTGATAAAAGAATGCATTTCTACTACTAAATTTTTTGTTCTAGTTAATGGAATCCTAACAGGATTTTTCATACTGGAAGATGCATTAAACAAGGGGATCCTCTATCCCCTTATGGCTGATGTCTTGGGGAGATCTATTGTTAACATGATGATGCTGGGCTCTCTCCAAGGTATTAAACCAACTTCATCATTACAACTATCAGCTATTCAACAATTTGTGGATGATACCATCCTCTTTGGTACTATTTCTATGGTCGAGGCTAGAATATGGAAGAAGTTGTTGAATGATTATCAATTTTGAGAAACCCAAATATATTTCTTCAATACTTTTGGGGATCAGCAACAAAGAATTAAGGTCATTTTGGGCTGCTCCAATGCTCAACTCCTAGCCTCTTATCTTGGGCTTCCTCTTACTATCAAAAAAGCTAGCATTGGAACTTTGTTTTGGAAAAAGTTCAAAGAAAATTGGCTAGTTGGAAGGGAATATTACTCAACCAAGATGGGAAATTCCATCTTCTTAAATCTTCTCTTCAAGGTATCCCCATTTATTTCCCTAGTCTTTTTAAAATCCTGAAGTTTCTAGCTAAGAAATTTGAACATATTCAGAAAAATTTCCTATGGTCAGGGGTGGATGATAAAAAGAGATTTTCTTTGGTTAGTTAGGATAAAGTGTGTTTGTCTAAAACCCAGGCGGGTTGGGAATTAGAAAAATTCATCTAATTAACAAAGCTCTTATGGCCAAAATTGGATGGAAATTGGTTAATGATAATAAGGATTGGAGTTTAATCATGAAGGCCAAGTACCTTAGAGGTATATCAAGGGTCAATCATCTGGAACAACACTCTTAAGATTAGAGGTCTGTTGTAGAAGGACATCAAATGGAAGATTGGTAATGGTAGATGCATCAGTTTTTGGGAAGATAGGTGGTTTGGGGACTAACCCTTTAAAGATCTCCCTTTTAGCAAGCTGGCTGATAGAGCCAGTAATTTTTTTGGTTCCTCTGTTGCTGACTATGTTTTCCATAATGGACCTCGAAGTAACTAGAAATGCCTTTTGGATTGCTATCTAGGACATAATGACTTGAGTCACCTTACTTCAGAGCTCCACAGGAATCTTAATAGCTACAAACTTCCTTTGTTCCTAAAGGAGGAGGATAGTCTTTTCTAGGAAAGAGACAACAAAGGCATATTCACTATCAGAACAACTTACAATTTTCTATTAGACCCTACTATTGATAGATTTTGGAATAGAATATGGAATCATAAGTTTCTCCCTAAAATCAATTTCTTTTGGTTGGCTGCAAATCATAAAAAAATTCTCACGCTGAATAATCTCCAAAAAAGAGGATTTAAACTCCCCAACATGTGTGTTCTATGTCAAAAAGAAGAGGAATCATTTTCTCACCTACTCTTTCTTTGTGATTTTGATAGGGAAATCTGGTGTTTGACTTTGTATAAATTGGGAATTGTGTGGGTTTTCAATGATAATCTGAATGCTTTGATCAAGGAGTGGTCCCCCCATTTTCCTTTCTGGTGGTGAAGGATCTTTGGAAATAAATTCCTCCTCATCTTGGGTGGAGCCTCTGGAAGGAAAGAAATAATAGAATTTTTAGAGATACTGCCAGGACCCCTCTAGATGTCTTCTAGGTCTTCTCTAAGCTCCTTCTTGACAATATATCCATCTATAAAATGGACTCCATTGATGTTCCCCCTAGCCTCATTGAGGTTGGGATTGTGAACAATTGGGGTATTTCTAAAGACCTCTCTAAGGTGGATAAATCAAAAAATCTTGCCGGGACTAATACTTGTTGGAGACCCTCCAAAGTGGGGTGGTGTAAGCTAAAATTTGATGGGGCTGCCAAGGGCAACCCAAGTCAGGCTAGTGGTGGGGGAATTATTATGTCTGGCAAGGGAGATTTCATGGATGTTTTCATTGGCGGGGTTGGAATCAAGACTAATAATGAAGCGGAGGCTTTCGCCATGCTTTGGGGTGTTAAGATCGCACACTCTTTGGGAATTACTAATCTTCATGTGGAGGGATATTCTAAATTGATGGTAGATGTGGTGTTAGGAAAAGCCAATCCTGGATGATAGGTGTTGGATCTTATCAGAGATATCAAAAGTCTTCTGAGTAGGTTTGAAGAATATGAAGTTTCCCATATCTTCAAAGAGGGAAACAAGGTTGCTGATGCCATGGCCAATTTAGGCATTAATAACACTTCTTCGAGGTGTTGGAAGTAGTTAGAGAATATCCTAGGTAACATTCAAATGATGTTAGGAGGGCCTGTGAAGTTTATTTTCCTTTATAAAACTACCTATGTGTACTCAAGAGGCCATACATATCTCTCAACAAGTCAAAGAAAATGAGTTTGGATGGGTCTTTGAAGGTTTAGGAGTGTTGAGAGATGCAAACTTCTTCTATCGATTTTACACAGTGTGTATTTCACTAAGGTTGAAATACACACTGTGTAAATCAACTTTAGTGCTCTTTACTAAACATGCAAGCATAAAATCTCCAAGGTATGATGATGTTCTTGTGCTAGTCTCATATACCTTGATCAAGGTGTCTTTGAAGGTCCTCAATGCCTTCAACTTCTTGTCAATGCTTCCTCAATGTGCTTGCTCTGTGTCACTATCTTCAGACCCCATTTTCCTATCCTTTGACTGCACATTTAACTGTTCCTTTAAAGATATGATTATCATGTTTACCAAATTCCCAAGACTATCCTCAGTCAAGAACAATTCTAAATTATTAACATCATGCCTAGCCCTAGGTGAAAGCACTTGTGATCTCAGATTCTACATTGTCTTGCATTGATGGTTGCATACCAATACACCAAGAAAAGTACCTTGTTTCTGCTTGTATCTCTATCATGCTACTCACTATCCTACTATTATGAGATCTCCCTCTATTGTGTAGTAGTGACCTTGTAGCACGGATAACACTACATGCATCCTTACTTCTTGAACCATTTGGACCTTTGCATTTGAATCTCCATGTTGTCTCAAAATCTTGGCAACTTGACTATCATATATAGCCTCTATTTTTCCTATGAATGCTCCTTATGTAGATTTATCATTTGTTCACTTCCTACTACTAGGGTTGAAAGTGCATCTAAGTCTTTCTCTTCAAAGATTCTTGCTCATTGTCATGATGCCACTTAGTTAGCTTACATAGAATTTCAAAGGCCATAAAAATGACTTTGCAACATCTTATTGCTTCCTGTCATCTGTAGCTTGTTTAAACTTTAGTGTTTTGACTATCCCAAGATAGAGATGGACTCCAAAACTACTTTTGCCTAGAGTTTCGTTGGAGTCTTCCCATTGTATCCCCTTACTATTTGACAATGAATCATTTAGGGCTTGCATTCTTTCAATAATGAAAAAGGCACCTTAACAATGTTGCAGTCTTGGTTGCTTAGGACCTCTAAACTACCTATCCACCTTAAATTTGTACAATCTCTCATCCTCTGCCCTCTAAAGGTCTTGTCCACTATACTATTCATCAATATTTTTCTGTTATGGACTATCTTTACTTTGTCTCACTTTGCTGACTGCAACAGTCATAGATATGACTTTTTTCTTCTTTTTGTCAGTCCAATGACTGTTATCTAGTTGCTATAGTCATTAGACTATTTTTTTGTTAGAACACAGTCATTGCATGACTATTTTTTCCTTTTTGTGACACATTCATTTCATGACTGTCTTTCTTGACTGCATTTTGACCTCTTTATGAAAGTCAAGACTGTTTTATGACCATAATAGTCCATATGATTGATTTTGGATTGGAACCTCTCTAAAACAGTCATTCTTATGGCTGTTATGACCCTTTAACAGTCATTCCTAACCCTTCCTTTTCTTTTACACTCCTATGATAGTCATTGTGATTGCTGTCATGCTGGTCCATGCTCTTTTGCCTAATGCCTAAGTCAAACAAGGGAAAACAAATCTTTGTACTAACTGCCCCCATCATGTCTTGGCACTGTCTGGCTTGATTTGCAACTTTGGTCACTATAGCAGATGTTTTCATGGCCTAACAATGCTCTAAGGCATCCATTAGGTCTCTCTAATCATCACACATTCTCATTAATCTTCCAAAACAACATGACCTCTTAGGGTTTCTATTGAGGGTCACCAATGTGACTCAAAAGACAAAACAAAACATGTTTTGAGATCAAACAAAGGCCAAGAATGGGTATACCTCATGTGATCTCATCAGTGTCTTGGTCTGCATGACTTGAGATGATGATTAAGACCAAAAGAGACTTAGACTATGGTGCTAGGAATTATACCTTCATGATAGACATATATTACCACTTGAGTGAGGGTATACCTATGTGAAGGGGTGCAGATGTATAAAGACTTCTATTGTGACCTCCATGAGACCCTACTATTTCATACCTTTGTTGTCTTCTAACAGACCTATGAAAAGATTTAGACTTCCATAGAGGATTTTGGATAGCTCTCATACCTCTTTTCTCACAGTCCTCATTGTCCTCAATCATCACAATCACTACCCATTGCTTTCTATCTGTTTGTATGCATCTTCTATAGTTTTGAAAGCTTTGTCATCTATCCATATCTCCTACATGAGACTTACAATCTGATGGCCATCCTTCTTATTGATTGCTCCCTCCTCCAAACACTACAAGAGCCAATCTTCACATGCATGCTTCCTCTTCAAGGTAAACTGGAGGCACAAAACAAAGTGCATGAACCTTTGGAATCATTTCTTGTGCCATGCAACTCCATATTCATGGTAAGGGCTACTCATAAGGCATAAACCCTAGCCTACAAAGACTCAACAACCTAAACAGACTTAAACCTAACTCAAGACTTCAGCCCTTAACCTAAAACCATGACCAAGAACATGGTTAAGGTTTGAAAAGCCTTCCCTCCAAAGGTGCTCAGGATTTTGGCAATATTAAGGTTATGAAACATAAGGAAACTCCTCATGACCCTTGACTTCAAGTATAGTATGCATCCTTTTGGAATAAAACAAGTCTTTTAAAACATCCTTTATACTCAAAATACCCTTTTGAAAAAGATAAATGACATATTTTGTAACCTTTGTAACACAAAACAAGGTATTTTTGCTAATTTTTGCACATAAAAGACCTTGTGAACCTCTTGAAAGACTTCTAAAGACCTAATACACTTCAAGGACATCCTGTAATAACATATTTTGGCCTAGATAGAAAAATATGTTAATAATTATCTTTGGTGGTAATGGTGGTATGTGCATAAAGTTTGCAGAAGAAATGTACAAACAGTTTGAAATGTCTATGATAGGTGAAATTTCATTCTTTCTTGGACTTCAAATTATTCAATCAGACAAGGGTATCTTTATTTTAGAAGCTAAGTATGTCAAGGAGATGTTAATTTTTTTTGGAATGGATGACTACAAATCAATAAGTAGACCTATGGTAACAAGTTGTCATCTTAGCAAGGATGACGAGTCACCTCAAGCTGATCAGACTCTTTATAGGTCCATGATAGGAAGCTTATTATACTTGACTACATCAAGACTGGATATTATGCAAGCAATTCGTATGGTGGCTAGTTTTCAAGCAAATCTAAAAGAGACTCACGTAAAGGCTGTTAAAAGGATTTTTAGATATTTGAAGAACACATTGGACTATGGATTGTGGTATGAGAAGGGAAAGGAATTCTCTCTAACTACATATACAGATGTAGATTGGGCTATCATCATTGATGATAGGAGAAGCACAAGTGGTTGAGATTTCTTCCTAGGTGACATATTGGTTTCATGGTTAAGAGAGAAGAAAGATTACAACATCTTGTTGTACCTAGGTTTTGTGGATGAAGCAGACATTGAAGGATATCAAAGTAATATATGATGAGCCCATTCCTATTCTGTGTGATAATACAAGTGAAATCAATATATCAAAGAATATAGTGATGCACTCTAGAACCAAGCATATATCCATTAAGCATCATTTCTTGAGAGAAAAGGTTGCAGATCAGGAGGTAAAGTTGGATATGTAGCTACAAAGGATCAGATTGCAGATATTTCTATAAAACCCCTTCCCAAAGAGACATTTGAGTATTTAAGGCAGAATTTGGGAGTGATATCACTCTCATCAAATTAATAAAATCTTATGATGAAGCAGTTGTCTAGGGGGAGCAGCTCAAGGCATATTCTTCATCCTTGGTTGGATAGTGGCTACCTCTTAGAGGGAGCTGGTAGATATAAGAGAATATAGATAATCAAGTTTGATGCAACAAAGGGAAGAGATATAGCAAGGAGGAGCATTACAATCAGGGGGAGCTAGTCATTGCAGTATCTTTTAGCTATGTGGAGAATTCAATTTAGAGATAGATCAACTAATGAAGATTAATGTTAAGAGGAAGTATTATGGATAGGGGGAGCTTCACAGAAAATGGGAAGAATCACATCATGAAGCAAAGAGGTTTGTTACATCCCTTTGCCATTGATGTCAAAGGGGGAGAAATTTTAAAAGTTTAGAAGTTGTGTAACAGTTCAGGGAGAAATACAAAAAGTGAACATTTTGAGTTTATTTTTTTGGGTAAGCGAACATTCAGAGTTTATTTATTTTTGGTTGCCATCAATGACAAAGGGGGAGATTGTTGGAAATATTGTCATTAATGTCAAATGGAAGTTGATGTCACAAAATGATAATATGTCAAAGGGAAATGGATGTCACAAAAGAAGAATTATTGATAATCCAAAAGTTTCTAAGGCATGATTTCTGCCTTTAGTCAATGAATCACTTGGTTCATGAAATCTCAAGTTCTCTGATGGATAGTTTTCCTGACATCTAGTGAGCCGATGAAAAGATGACAAAGAAATATTCTAAGGCATGAATGATTTCAGCCTTTAGTCAACAAACTGCTTGGTTCATGAACTCTTAAGTTCATTGATGACAAGTTTGCCGACATGAGAGCTGAGCGATGAAGTCTTGAAGAAGAAAAGGTAAAAGCCTCTTGGTTAGAAATTCACTTAGTTCATGAACTCATAAGTTTGCTGATAGACGGTTTCCTCGACAGAATGTTCACTGGAAGGATGAAAACATGAAGAATAAAGTTTGAAGTACAAAGTTTAAAGTATCAGAAAAATATTTAGGTTGCGAACTCAAAAGTTCACTGACAGCCAGTTCACTGATGAAGGAAATTTGGTTCGTGGTTCCTCAAGTTCACTAATAGGCAATTTGTCAATGAAGTTTTGGAAAAGTCTTCAGTTTGCAAACTCCCCACTTCATGAACTCCTCAATTCACTGATTTCAAGGTTCACCAACAGGTGATTTTGTTGATGAAGAAAAAGGTTGATGGTTCATGGAAATGAAAGTTTGCCGATGGGTTTGTGATGAGACAACTTCACCGATAAGCGATATGATGAAGATGGTGCCAGTAAGTTCACAAAGTGGCACTTTTCTGATAAAGGATGGAATGTCCAAAGTTTGTGAAGATGCAATTTTGCCAATAAAGTAGAAGAGTCTAAGGTTCATGGAAATATAAAGTGGCCAACTCTTCTAGAATTAAAGTGAAAATAATTGTTGTGTTTGACTCAGTGTTTTTAAACTAGGTCCAGACTTATAATGCAGAAATTCAGGATTGGGCCAACGTAAGTACATGTTGGAAATTAAAATACAAAGGTGGCCAACTCAGTTTGTGTAAATTAGGCCAAGATTCAAAGTGAGCAATTTAAGATTGGGCTGACCCTATGAAATATACATGTTGGAATTCAAATACAGAGGCTAACTTTGGAGAATGTGTTAATTCGATGGTTCTTAGCTGACATGAGGATTGTAATTATACAGATTGATAATTAAAGCAGATCAATTTGCATTTTTTTAGTGTGTGATTGGATATGCAAAGATAAAAGTGAAAAAGTGCAAGTATATAGGCAAATGTGATTTGAGTGCGAAGGAAGTAAATAGAAGATATAATTTGGGAGTCACATAGTATGTATCTAGGTTTGCATGAGTATATTGTTCTATTCTTAATTGTACAGTTGAGAAGTGTGACAACAAAGTTTTGAAATTGGATTGTGACTCTGTTTGTGTACATAATGATTTATCATTCATAACAGAGGTAATGATTGTATTGTGTAGAGTTTATTAGTGACAGTGTATGTATATCATTTCAGAGGTTCCAGAGGTTAGTGCCTCTTGATCCCTTTTAGGTTGGTGCCTCTCTTTATTTGGGTTGGTGTTTAGTTTAGGGGATTACAGTCTCCTTTGGGTTGGTGCCCATAAACATTGTATTGGTTGGGGGATTAGTGTCTCCTGAAGGTTGGTGCCTTCAAATCATATTGTAATAATCATTTTTCCTTGTGAGGCTAGATTTGGATAGTAGATCCAAGAAGCTTTCTCATCGTGGTTTTTACCTTCTTAGATTTCTATGTAAAATTTGGCGTTGTGTTCTATTGTGTGGATGTGTGGATATGCTTATGTTTGCATAGTTCTTACTTAATTCGATTGATGCAATAAAGATTCTGTTGTTGTAGTAGAATTGAAGTAAAAATTGGTATATACTAATTCACCCCCCTCTCAGTATATCTGTGTGTTCTAATAGAAGTTAGTCAACCCATGGCTTCACCTATAAGGGTTGTGGAAAATCCTCCACCTAAGAATAGAATGGATGCAAGTCTTAGATAGGGGAAGGATGAAACAAATGATATACAGGCATTGGTTTGTACACAATTCTTGTCTGATGATGAATTTGTCAAATCCCATGAGTTTAAGGGTTTTGTGTTGAGATTGAGGAGTGCAAAGTTCTAGAAAAGAGTTGAGGAGGCCAAAAGCAATGTGGACCTTGACCAATATGAAGAAATTACTCAAAAGGTGTTTCATGAAGTGAGTCAAGATATTAACCAAATTAATCCAGAAGAGGGAAGACAAATGGTTATGAATAGTGGTTTATTGTTTCCACATTGGGACATAGCCACTACACTTGCCCTAGATACTATAAGGAGACAAGATGAAGAGGTATTCACTACAGAAGATTAGGTTGACTGAGATTTCTTTGGGTTTGGGTTTAAGCCTAAGTTTGAAACATTAGAAATATGGGCAATGGACCCAAATATAGATAAGCCCAAGGTGGTGGATAATGTTCATGATTTGACAGGGAATGTTATTCTTGAACACCTAGAATACTGAGAGGGGGGTGAATTAGTATTCTATTAAACCATTTACAAATCAAACTCTTAAACCAATCAATATACTTAAATGTAGTGAAGGAGATTAAGCATAAAACAAACAACTACAACTCATTTCACACGAACACCAGATTTACATGGAAAACCCAAGAAGGGAAAAACCACAGTGAGGATTATCTCACATATATCAATAAGGCAACTGGTTAAGGTTGATACAATTGGTGGACTCACTATCCAAGAATGCTCACTGCATGTGGCTCACTACCAAAGGACTCACTGTCCTGAAAGAAAGAGATAGAAGAGATGGCTAATTGCCAGGGTTGAACTGTTATGATTGTATCTAACATATGCATGAAGTACAATTCCAATGAAGCTCAAAATACTGAAACAATATTTGTCATATTGTTCTGCAATACCAGACTATGCTGCCCTATATTTAATTTGTTTCCATAGGTACTTGTCACGTCACGCATTTACTTGTGCTTCTCTTCATATCACTCACATCTCTTCAACAATCATGAACTCTTGACACTCATTTATACTATGTTCAACCTTGAGAACATTCTCTAAGGTCAGCATTACACCTTAACATAGAGAATTCAAATTAGGCTAGGACCTAAACATTCCCACGGTGGAAAGGAATGAAGGTGGACCACAACACACCTTAGCTTAGACCTAAATTCATCCAAGCACACTACTCCACACTTGTACAATCACCAAAGCAGCTCCACAAATAGTACAAACATACAAGGTCGACCAAACCTATGTAATACAATGAAATTTTTAAGTACACGCTTCCTCAAGGAAAGATATGGCTCACAGACCATACACAAAGCTTGAACACACTCTAGAATATTCCATAAACATCTCGAAGCAACCTAAAAACCAAAAAGCTCTTTTGCAACAGCTTTCACTTGAAGAAAGTTCACACCAGAGCACTCAACTGACTCTGTCATAGAAATCATCTTGTGAACCATGAAACCACGAACAACTTCAATTGGAGAAATATATGAACCTTATAAGTAGAATTCTAGAACCGCAAGACCTAAAATATCTTTGCAAAGAAATACGAAGCAAAGACATTTCTCGTAGACATCTCTACAATACTCAGAAATGCAATCCACATTTTGGTGAACACAACTTCCTCTATATAATGAACTAGAGCACAAAACTTGGAATATAACATCTCTAAACATCTCTTAACAACATATCCAAACCACAAAGATAGATCTTCAACATGGAGGAAATGCGGAGCAAAACTAGAATGCTACTCTGTAAGCCAAGAAACCACTTCAACACATAGTTTCCTTTCATAATCAAATTTTCTCAAAAGAACTTGGAGGCTAACCAACATAACATCTTCAACTCCTCTTCAAAGAAACCACATTATCTTCATCAAAGCAACTTGACCAAATAACCCATATCATTGCAATAACTTCATATCAAAGACAATATCCACTCAACACAAACTACTCATACTCTTGCACCAAAGGAAACACATACAAATGACAAAGTTGACATTAATGACAACACAAGCTTGTTGACATCAATGACAACACTGATTACACATACTAGCAATAATCTCCCCCTTTGTCATTGATGGCAACACATAATGTGAAAAACCATCAAGACACAACTTCTACACCAAGATTCTTTTCTTTCTCACTCTCCCCCCTTTATTTCTTTCTTTTACCACTCTTACTCTCTCTCCTTGATCACTAACTCTTTGATTTTTCACATTTCTCTTTCTCCCCCTTTGAAATCAATGGCAAAGGGCTGCACATCTCTATTTCAATCTTACTCTTAGACAACTGCTCAGACTTGTACCTATTTACTACTACTCTGCAATCATCATTTCTTTTACTTCTCTGCCTGTATGCTCCCCCTTAGAAGCACACACCAAACTATATCAACTCTTATTCACATTTTACTTTCATAAAACCAACACTTCCAGTGATCAGATCTTCATGAAACTTGGAACATACATAATGTGACATTTTATAAAGCTATGTTCCAATCCACAACAGTTAAACACTAGTATGATGGAAATGTAGAGCAATCTTCCAAACAGTCTTCAAAAAGGTGGTCATCCTGAAATAGAGACAAGCACCAACTTCCAGAGGCCAAATTTCATTTGTAGCAACATATCTTATCTTCTTCAAGAATTCAAACTTAACTCTGCACTGGTCAGGGCATAACATCCAACCATGAACTTTCCTTCTTCTTTAGGAACATAACATCTCATCTCTTGATAACCTTCATGACAACTTCAATAACCTTTCTCACTTTGTGACATCAATACATACTATGTTGACATCGAGGACAACACATATGGCCAACAATCTTCCTTTTAGGTTCTCTCTTATTTTGACATCAAGAACAAAGAGATTCAACACTTACCTATTCTCCCCCTTTGATCAATACTCATCTGTCTACACTAGTCTTTCTCTTGCAAGATCCCCCTATCATCAGTCACCATTACCAGCTCCCCCTGAGAGGTAGCCATCATTAGTTTGGGTTAAAGATGTGGCATGAAATCCCCCTGGACAGATGCATCACTATGCATCTTTAGCAATTACTCCTAACCTCTACTGGAGATCCTCAAATGTGTCTAAGAGATTTTGTCACTGTCGCTGACACTTTCATTCTTAGAATCAAATATCCTAGCCCTTTTCTTTCTTCTTGTCATGATCATGCTTTGAATTGTTTCTCTTACTTGATCACTTCTTCCTCCTCTCATTGTCAATTTCATTCTCAGAATCTAAATTATCATCCCCTTCTGCTTCAAAAATATCTTTCTTCAGTTTTCATAGGTCATCTTAGGTTCTAAGAATTCAGGATCAACTTCTTGATCAAGTTTATGTGTTAACTAATCTTCTTGCTCTACAAGTTCTAATTTGGCATGCACAGTCGAATAACCATCAAACTTGTGATTTGCAAAAGGGCCTTCACTTTGTCACTCACTTTGTCCCTTCTCTTTTGTCCCTCTACCTTTCTCTTTCTGGTCTTCCTCCCCTTCCCTACTTCTGCTTTCTTCTTCTAATCTCTCCCCTTGCCATCTCATTTAGATCCTTCCTCTTTCCCTATCCCCACCTCCCCCTCCTCATTCTCCTCCATCTTGGCCATCCTCTCCCTCCTTAGTCCCTCGAACCTTTTCTACTTCCTTTTCCACAACCCATCTTCTTGCTCTGGTCTGATTTTCTAGTTGTAGTGGGCTCTTCTTCTAACCTCCTATCCTTTTTATGTTACTTCTCTCTTGCCTTTTGTTCTATTTTATTTTTAATGTTGGATCTCTTCTCTTACTCCTTTTGATTTACTTCTTTTCATCTCTTGCTCCTTGTTTTTATTGCTTCTATTTTTATTTTTGCTTTCCTTTAGTTTCTTTGTTCTACCTCTTACGTTATTATTTTTCTATTATTGTTCTTTTTCTTTGCATTTTATTTCTGGTCACCTCTCTGGCTCTTTTTCTTTTTCTAACTCGAGACTTCAATGTATTTTTCCCTAGTTTCTTATTTTAATTGTTCCTCTTTTCATTTAATTTTTCTTTATTTTTCCTCTGTTCTTTCTCCTATGATTCACTTTGAAAAACTTTTTATATATTACTCCTTACATTCTTTTCTTTATTGGTTCCCTTTTAATTCATGTCTACTTGTTAATTTAATTTTTTCTTTTGTCTCAATTTATTTAATTCTTTTTATTTTCCTTAGTCCTAATTTTTTTCCTTTTACCTCATTTTTATCTTTATTTTATGACTTATCTTGCTTTTTGTCCTTTTTCCTTTCTTGCAACTCGTGTCAACTTTTTTCCTCTCTTTTTAAAGAAAGTGATCTGCAGTTTATTTCGTTTCTATTCTCTTTCTCTTCCTGATGATGGATCATGAAGTGTGATCCGAAACGTTGATACAAAAAAAGATATACATAGTTTAACCAGAAGCTTTTCAATTCATGTCATGGACTATGGAAATATCATGTCCTTAATTAAAGGGCTATCAATCAAAATTATACTTGTTTGTCAATTTCCCTTTCCTAAAACTATTTCCCAGATGATTATCTTTCACCATGTCTTTCACTGGTTCTCATACTTTGAGTTTCAATTTGAATGTCTATACAAGAAGAGCCTGAATTGGATACGTGAAGACCACTCACTTTGAAACCCCTTGTTCACTAACCCTTTGAAATTCATGCGCTGATATTCCACACTACTCTTGCCATACACATTAACACCCTATCTTCATTATTCCTAATCTTGTGATCGACCAGAAATATTCACTTCCACTGCTTCTCAATCCCTCTTATTTTTGTGAACCCTAACGTCCTCCACAATTTACCATATTTGGATATTTTATTCTAGAATTTCCATCAGGCTTCTTTAATTCCTTGATCTTATCATTCTCATGCTAGCATTAGTCCATATACTGAATATTCTGTAGAAATGTTTTCTCTATTATAACTCCTAATTTTTCCATAAATGTCTTGTCTGATAAGGCTGTCAGACCTTTCTCTGCCTACACAGTCATCTTCAACTTCTCTGCAAACTTCCTAATTAGGAGATTTTATACCAATGTCTTCACCAAATGATTAAGCATGTCAATCTTCAACTCATATCTTCGTGCTGAGGTATTAGCACCATTCCTTTGGCAGGGGAGAAAAGATTTTAAATGAAGCTCCCCCTGAGCCAAAGCTCTAATCTTAGTTCCTAGAGATAATATCTACACTAGATGCTGGTATAGGCTTACCATTAACCTCTATTATTTCCTTCTTTATCCAAATCTTATTCATTTCCCTTTTGGCCTTTGCTAGATCAACCTTCAGTACAGGTTCATTCTCTTCTACCGGACTATCCTTCTTCATGTTTTTGTTTCTACAGAACTTAGAAATGTGTCCAGGTCTATTGCAATGTAGCACACAACATTCCTCTGACTAGTATTTCTTCCATTCATTCTGGATTTGCATTGATTAGCTTTATGCCCAAATGTATTGCATGTATAACAATAGCCATTAAAAGATTGAACCATTCTATCATCATTATAGACATTCCTCATTTGACTTCTACACTCAGTAGCTTTATGCCCCATCTTATTGCATGCAAAACACCTAATAGAGTTCTGACTCACTTTACTTCTACATTCAACAGCTCTATGACCAACTTTATTGCATGTAAAGCATTGACTAGAGAAATATGGAACATTTTGATTCCTTCTACTTCTACATACTATTGCTTTGTGTCCATACTTATTGCAAACATGACAAAAACCATTGAAAGATGGGTACCTCTGAGCATTTGGTTGTCTGACTGGAGGTCTTCTAACTTTATTCTTTTGATTCCAGATCTACTTGTCATTGTTCCTCTAATTTGAAGTCTGATTTGATTTTGAACTTTCACCTTTTTCAAATCCTAAACCCTCTTTATCATTTGGACCTTTCTAACTTGCAATCATTTCATCCAGCTTTGCAGAACTCATCTTAAACTTGTCTTCAAACATTCTTTCCTTCTATAGATTAGATCTCAGATTTACAACTTCCTGTTCAAGCCTCACACATTCTTCTGATTTGCTTTCCACTACTGCATTAATACATTCTTCAATTCTTGTCTTTTCCTCAATTTTCACTTTTAGA
Organism: Cunninghamia lanceolata; assembly: GCA_027924645.1. NCBI lineage: Eukaryota > Viridiplantae > Streptophyta > Pinopsida > Cupressales > Cupressaceae > Cunninghamia > Cunninghamia lanceolata. The sequence goes on from BSBN01000476.1 coordinate 2,448,884, forward strand.
CTACTGATAGAATCATTTGCTTGCTTCATTTGTTCACTGACTTCCTTATGCCTTTCTCTAAACCTTTTAAATTTCTCTCTCAATTTTCTGATGCATTCATCTGCTTATCTGATATTTTCCTTCAGATCTTTGTTTTCACCTTTAGTCCTTTCAAGATCTTCAAGAGCAGCATTAAGTTCTCCATCTTTGTCAAGTAAACATTCTTTTCCAATGTGTTTAGCAGCAGGAATCTCTTCCAGAGAAAAAGGTAATCTTTTGACACCCATGTGTTCAATATCCAAGATCTTCCTTGAGCGGTTAAGATTCTTCCAAAGGACTTGCCTCTGATACCAATTGTTGAACTCCCAAAATACTGAGAGGGGGGTGAATCAATATTCTGTTAAACCATTTACAAATCAGATTCTTAAACCAATCAATATACTTAAATGTAGTGAAGGAGATTAAGCACAAAATAAACAACCACAACTCACAATGTACATGAACATAAGATTTATGTGGAAACCCCAAGAAGGGAAAAACATGGTGAAGATTAGCTCACAATATATATCAATAAGGCAACCAGTTAAGGTTGATACAATTGGTGGACTCACTGTCCAAGAATTCTCACTACATGTGGCTCATTGCCAAAGGACTCACTATCCTAAAAGAAAGAGATAGAAGAGATGGTTCACTGCCAAGGTTGAACTATTATGATTGCATCTAACATATGCATGAAGTAAAGTTCCAATGAAGCTCAAAATATTGAAACAATATTCGTCATACTGTTCTACAATATTAGACTCTACTGCCCTATATTTAATTTCTTTCCATAGGTACTTGTCACATCACACATTTACTTGTGCTACTCTTCATATTACTTGAATCTCTTCAACAATCATGAACTCTTGACACTCATTTATATTGTCTTCAACCTTGAGAACATTCTCCAAGGTTAGCATTATACCTTAACATAGAGAATTAAAATTAGGTCAGGACCTAAACATTCCCATAGTGGAAATGAATGAAAGTGAACCACAACACACCTTAGCTTGGACCTAAATTCATCCAAGTATACTACTCCACACTTGCACAATCACCAAAGCAGCTCCACAAATATTACAAACATACAAGGTTAGCCAAACCTCTATAATACAATGAACTTTTTAAGTACACTCTTCCTCAAGGAAATATACAACTCATGGACCATACACAACACCTAAACACACTCTAGAATCTTCCATAAACATCTTGAAGAAAACTAAAAACCAACAAACTCTTCTACAACAACTTTCACCTGAAGAAAGTTCACACCGAAGCATTCAACTGACTCTGTCATATACTGCCACTCAATAAATCAACTTGTGGACCACCAAACCACAAAAAAATTCAATTGGAGAAAGATATGAACCTTATAAACACAATTCCAAAACCTCAAGACCTAGAACCTCTTTGTAGAGAAATGCGGAGCAAAGACATTTCTCCCAGACATCTCTACAACACTCAGAAACACAGTCCACATTCTAGTGAACACAAATTCCTCTGCACAATGAACCAAAGTACAAAACTTGGAATATAACATCTTTGAACATCTCTTAACAACATATCCAAACCACAAAGATAGATCTTCAACATGGAGGAAATGCGGAGCAAAACCAGAACGCTACTCTATAAGCCAAGAAACCACTTCAACACACAATTTCCTTTCATAATCAAATTTTCTCAAAAGCACTTGGAGGCTGACCAATATAACATCTTCAGCTCATCTTCAAAGAAAACACATTATCTTCATCAAAGCAACTTGACCAAATAACCCATATCATTGCAATAACATCATATCAGAGGTAGTATCCACTCAACACAAACTACTCATACTCTTGCACCAAAGGTAACTCATACAAATGACACAGTTGACATCAATGACAACACAAGCTTGTTGACATTAATGACAACATTGATTACACCAACAATTATTATTAAGAGGTTGTAAAACACCATTTCCCCACAAGTTACATCCTTGAGTGTGCAAATAACTCTATTTATAGAAGCTGCAACTATGAAAGTATAGAAGGAACATGATCAATTGAATGATAAGTACACACAGGCTATGGAAAAGTTGAATCACTATAAGTCACTTCATCTTGGAGCTGCAAATCCAATAGTTTTCACTCCCTCTAGCTCTACAGAGCCATTTCCTTCATACAAAGATTATTTGCTTTAAGAGATAAAGGAGCTCAATGATCAATAGAAAGGAGCTACATAGAATAAAATGGAAATAATTGGTAAACTAGTCAATGATTTGATTGACTACAGATTTTTTAAGGTAATGAATAAGGTTGATGGTGCATGGAAGGCTTATTCAGATTTGAGAACAATATTTGACAAGCATGTGCAGGACAAGGACAATCTGAAAGAAATAATATGGCAAATTCATAAGTGTGCCAGATTTGGCCTGACAACTCCTATTGAAATTTCACCAACATATGACATGATTATAATGTTAGAGGACATTGTTGTGTATATGTTGAGATTTGATAAATATGTTGGTGATAAATTGCATCTACTAGAGCACATCGACAAGAATATTATGCCAGAGATTTTGGATAATGAAAAATAGGTAAAACCTCTCAATCAGTGGAAGGAACAGTTCAAAACATTGGTGCTTGATATCTCATCTGCCATATGTGCCAGTGATGTATTTAGCATGGATTTTTTGAACAATAGATTAGATGAACTATTTTCTTTAGACGTGAATCTAGACAGTTTCAACAAAGAAACTAGGGCAATTCTGGATGCCAATTATATTGCTAATAATGACAAAATAGCTAAGGTGATCACTTTCCAATGGCTTATGAAGAGGATGTGTGCTGCATGGACTGAGAAGTATAATGATTAAAACATAGGTAATTGGAGTCCAAGGTGGTAGGAGAGCTAATTTTGGCAAGGTCGGTTTCATAAGTCTTCATCAACATTGAGATTGTTCTCCTTTAATGGTTATAACTACTACAAGAAGTTATTTTTAGTGGGCATATTTTGTTGTAAACTGAGGACATGTTCCTATGCCTTGCTCATTTAATGTAAACGATGAAATTGTAACCAAATATGTTGAATTAGGTCCTAGGTTGATAAGACTCTTATCCTCTATATAAGAACTTGTCTTTTTATTGTAAAAGGATTCTGGATACCATTTGGGCAGACACACTCTAAAGGCAAATATTTTGGGTTACAGATATAAATATTGCTAGTGGAAGTCTCTGTATGAAAATTTTCCATTCAGAATGAATCATATCAAAAATGCTCCTGGGTGATCCCACAATAATGGGTTACACTTTTTGGCCAAACTCGACATTGAAATGAACATTTTGAACTAAATATTCACTTTCAGACACTTATAGCTGCTAAATCGCGAGGAATTTGAAGATGATGCAAACTAGTGATTTGTCATATTTTATCTGTAGACTCTCTCTCTCTCTCTCTATATATATATATATATTTATATTTAAAATTTTTGGACTCAAATTGCATTTATTTTTCCATCTCCTTCGATAACTAGTTTTTAATAGTAAACACCATTTTTAAAGAGTGATGTGTACTATAAACCACATAACTTTTTTTCTATGAAGGATAAAATTCTAATTTTTTCGAATTTAGATTTGTAACTACAATATCTAGAGGATACATTTGGTTTCATAATATTTTATTGAATATTTTTTAATTAAGTTTTGAAGTTAAACCAATTACAATTTACACATAGGTGTACTATAATGAGCATAACTTTTTTTTACATGTATTGGAATTCAATTTTTTTAGTTGAAATAAGGACATCAATACCTAGAGGACATGTATTTTTTAGAATTTTTTTTCTATATTTTCCTATTTTTTCGTATGTATGAAACAAAGGCCTTGATGTTCATTGAAAAACCTACATTCACAAGAAATAAAAAATGAATATAATAATCAAATTAAATATATTTAAAATTATACCTTTTGGGAAGCTTATAATAAGGACTACATACTTACAAAACATAAATTTTAAATGAATTCATTTGATCCCCCAAAAGGTAAATCAAAAGTGGTTTTTTATCAGGATTTTGATAGGTGTAAAGGAGACTCCATTATAGGTATGGTTTAAAGCTAGCGGGGTTGTATCCAAGGGGTTTGATCAAACCCTCTTTAATTAAAATCCTTTAAATGGAACCTTTCAAGGCTTAAATCATTATATTTTCTAAAAATATGTGATTTCAGCAAAAATTAGGATGTCCCAAAAAGTGTAACCCATTATTGTGGCAACACCCTTCTAGTATGTATCTTTTGGATTTGTCACCTTGAATGTACGCATTTCTCTTATAAATAAAGGAATGAAGGGTTTCTGAATTTATCTGTACACATTTATTGTATTGTGTATCTTTTTTGTTGCTTCTATTCAAGTAATGGATTAAAATGTTTTGAATGAGATATAAGGAGTTATGTATTACATTAAGGATCACTAAGAAGAATTGTGGGAGATACCCCTTTTTTGGATATGTCATTGTAAGGTAGTGATATAATTTATCCTCTACTTTTGAAGTTATGTGTTAGAAAGAGGCACTTGCAGGAAGTAGTTTGACTTTGTATCCTAAATAGGCACCGATCTGAAGTTCATCTTGTTCAAAATCCAGAACCAAAACCTTAAAAGATATATCAGTTGAATTATTATTTTTTGTTTGTTTGTTCATTAGTGTAGGTTATTTTAATATATGTTCTCAAAGATAGCAATGAGTTAATCTCCAAATGCCTAGCAAGTTTTGAGTTAATATTATAGTCTTGGTGCATATGAATGAGACATTTTATGCCTTTTACAATATCCTTTGGTGATTAGGCTTGGATCATTTGATATTGTTGCAAAGGGAATACCACCCAGGTCTAGCAGAACCTAAAGTTTAGAGGAGATCATTTCATTGACTCTTGTTCATTGGCCATTGATCTGAGAGTCTTGAGCATTAAAGATGGCTACTTTATAGAGGCAATTAGGCAATTAGTTGGAAACACCAATAGATTGGCGACTTTACTGGGAAGTAAGGAAATAGTTATTAAGACACTCGATTAGATTATTTGATTCCCAAGAGTGTTGGGTGGTGACACTGATATCTCCATATAGGACAAATATAAATGCTAGTTGCACATTCTAAAATGGATGGAAGAAGTTCTCTGTATAAGACTAATCCTGGAAATAAGTTATTGATTGGGGATCAAATGAATACAAGATAAGAATGGAAAATAAAGGGAATTGGTAAGTCACATATTACTCCTTACAATCCATTTCCACATACAAAAGACTCTAGTGGTGATGAAAGCCCTACTAGGGATGTACCAGGTGTCAAGTATGTTAGCCCTGGGGTTCCAGGATTGACTGTTGAAAATATTAGGAATAAGGAACTTTGGAAAAATTTAGAATACCAAGCCAGAATAGTGAGGGACATTTATTTAATCCATCATGCTAATATTTAAACTTTACCTCAGTCTCAACCATTTTCTAACCTAGTGTATATAGATTCTGTGAATGCAAATACATAGTGTTCATGTTTCCCCTAAATCCTCAATGTATGGGACAAAGGAGCAAACTGAGGAGGAATTATTATAGGAAGTGATTGATTTAAAAGTTGAATTAGATTTGTTAGAAGCAAGGAGAATTCAAGATGATATGAAAAAGAGAATTGATGCAATGAAGGCTTCTTGTGGTTCTATTTCTCAAATTTTTGATATTAATAGGGTTTCACAAGGGTTTCTCACTTCAAGCTCTAGTCAAAAGGGACCTTTAACTAGCATAAATGTTTCTGCATCAAACAGAGAAATTTTCCAATTTTCATAGTGGCTATGTTCACCCCAATGCATTTTCAACAATAATTTGTGCCAATTCCACAAACACAGGTAATAACTCAGGCTCAGAATGTTAATACGGAATGGGTGGGTCAAGATTTCACGCATTATCCACATTGTTATATGTGAAAATGTGGTTAGATGATGAATAGTGTTAAGATCTATCAAATCAAACCCTCATTTCACACTAACACTCAAGGACAACAACTGAGCCAAGTCATTATAGATGAAGTGGACTCAGCTACAGGTTGATGTACTTAGGAATGATATGGAAAGATTGATTATATTGAAAGATTTATCAAACCCTAGACTCAATAAGATTCAAACCCTAATTATAATGAAATTGGGTACAAACAGAAAAAATGCTTCAGATCACCAGACAAGAAGACACTTAGGAAGGAGCAGAAACTTACTCGAAGTTGGATTCATGGAGGCAAAGACTTTGCAGACTACGGGGTGGGTGCCCAAGTATGATAGGGCAACTTTTCTATAGGTTTGGAACAATGAGTAGTGTCGGATGATGTTCAGCTCCTAGTTTGGGATAAATCTTGTTGGGAGGACTACGAGGCGGGCACCCTAGTCCAATAGGGTAGATTTACAACAACTTTTCTCCAGATCCCAAATCCTTATCCTCTGAATTGCTTCTCTACACTTGCACTTCGCCAAATCTCGTACTTGTAACCTGCAATCATAAAGAGAGGGGTTTGGGGGTTGTGGTGTTTAGGAGCTTGCCTTGGTGAAGTCCTAGAATGACATTCAAGTCTTCCAACACCATTGTTAGATAGAGTGTGTGCCCAAGGGAGGGTAGAGGCCAAGGCAATGATGAAATAAAATGATTGAAGCACAAATAGATGTCACCTTGGAGGTGAATCCCTCTCAGAGATGAAGATCTTTCAAATCATGAGGAGATGGATTGATGAAGCCAAATTTGCAATAAACAAACACAATAATAATACAATTCTACTTTGCAATACAATAAATTCCTTGAAATCCCTTATCTCAATATCACAAGTTAACATTATCCATCGAGGTGTAAAATGAAGACATAAACTCACTTCTATTGCTTTCTCACTAACTTTCGTAATTCAAATTGAAAAGGCCGATAGAGGGAAACCTTTTTAAAGGTCCTATGCCAACATATTTAAATTTGGGTCCCAACAAATCAGCTTGGACTTGGGTGTGGGCGCCCAAGTCCCAAGGCCATTTTTTGGTCTTGATTATCATTTAGAGTGGGCCCCTAAGTCCCATTTGACATGGGTTTCGGTGGAAATTTCTCTAGGATAAGTATTAAGCTTGCAAAGTGTAAACACAAGGACCTAGTAGCTAGAATAGGAGGTAAAAAGGCATAGGGATACTTTACTTCATAACATTTATCCCCACTTTAATGTATGTATGATCTTACGATTCCATACATGCATTAAAGTACAGTCGAAGTACATCAAATATATAAAACACATAGAGCTAAGGCATACCCAAAGGTTGGAGAACTATTTATAGCCCCCAATCTTAGGTAAGCACTAGAAAACACATGCAAGTCACAATGAAGATATTAAGAAGCACACAAAACATGGAGAATACAGTGGAAACATGCAATACATGAAGAAGACATGAGAGAAGTCACGTAATACACGAAGAATACATTGATTTATCAACTAAAACAAATCCTAAACTAGTGAAAGAGGGAGATCATCGCTATGCACCTTTAGACCATCAAAAACATGCAAAACAAAACCTAAAATGTGGAGGGATCTCAATGCTACGCGCCTTTAGACCACACCAGGGGGAAGACATACCAAACAAAAACCCAAGTGTGGAGGGAGCTCATCACTACACACCTTGACCACACTCAAGGGAAGACATAACAAACACATAAGGAAGACACACAGAATACATGAGTGCCGCATAGCATGCCATAGACACACTATACATCTTATACATGACAAACATATGTGATTGGAAGGAGCTTATTTCTAAGGCCAACCATCTAAAACATGCCAAACACACTTGATAGTTGAGCTGCGCTACCACAACCACCAAAGACATGCTTAAGGGTGGATGAATCAAGATCTAGCCTCACCTCCGTAGAGGACTTTGTATATAAGGATGTGCACTAGCTCAAGAGATACACCATCCTACCTTTTGCAGAAGGGCTTTGTATAAAAGGATACACACTAGCTCAAGATATATTTCATCCCACTTCGTGATGAGGGCTTTCTTGCTTGAATTTTAATAAGGAGCACTAGCTCAAGAGATACACCATTCCATTTCAAACACACTTTGTCAGTGTAAAAGATAATCAGACAGATACCAATATATATGCCCCCACCTTGAGGTGGTTGATACCACTTGTCGGTATCAAGCACAATAAGGTAGAGTAAAAACATGCAAGGGAACAAGATCTCTTCCAAAGCCCATGCCCCCAAAGGTGACATGTGCCATGATCACCGAATGTTCCCACAAACACATTGATATGAAGTTCTAAGATAATCAACAAGAGATAAGTTTAGAACATCTTACTCTAAGATAATAACCAAATCAAATCATGAAATCTATGCATAAATCAGATATCAAGGACCAAGGCTACACTTGCAGGTTTAGAACTAAGTATAGCTGTTGGCCTTATACTGCAGATATCTTAGAACCAAGGCTAACAACAAGGTGAGACAAAAAGCCATCCAAGGTGCACAAAGCAGATGTATTACAAAGGTTTTTACAAGAGATATGACAACATGATATATCACATGGAGTGATTCTACTAGTCAAGCATCAGATATATATATATATATATATATCAACCCCATCTTCATATATGGACTAGGTCCATTTTTGCTTGTTGAAGGGACACATGGTCGTTATTAGCATCTATTTGTTTTTGTCATCTGCCAACTAGGTAGAATCACTGAAGAAGGTAAACAATAAAAATGAGAGAGGAGAATCAAGTGCCTTAGGAACACCATGTAGGAGGATGCCCCCAAGGCATCATCTGTAATGCTATGCCCCTAAGGCATGACACACAATAATAAAATAGAGGGGAGGCAAGATGGAGGAATGTAGAAATATATAGAAGAATGGTCACAACAGAAGCGGTCTCTTGGTATCCTTAACCTTACAAGAGTATCAAGGCTCATCTAAGGAGACCTAAACAACACATAATAGATCATGGTGGAACACAACACAACACCATATTATATCATATATATCGAAGAGGAGTTTGAACTTGTGAGCATCTTAGAAAGGTGCTCTATCAAGTGCGGTAAAAAGTGTGAGTAATTCATACCCGATTGATTCTTATTTCCAAAATGATCACGCGATGCTTATTTCTCAAGACCCTGTATGTTTAAAATATTTTATTTCTTATGAGGAGGGGAATCATTTCTATTTCCCACCGATGACAGTTGCCTTATTCTTTTTTGATCTTTTTCTTTCTTGTTCTGATTCACTTGATGAAGGAGTCTTTTGTGATGAAATGGGATGCTTTCCATTGTGATAACTTTTTCTTTCTTAATGTTATCCTATCGAGGTTGCTCAATTTTTGTATTTAGCGCATTTTAGTTCTCTCCTGATCCTTAAAGGGATAATGGCAGAGGAACCTCAACATAGATACCTTTCCCACATGGAGGAGGTGAGTCTTTAGTATTTTCCTTATCCACTTCTATCATATCAATTATCTCATCATAGTCGAGGTAGTCATCTTCTTGTTCTATTGTATTTTTCTCTACCATATTGCTATTGTTATGCTTAGAAAAAGGATTTTTAAAGATCTATAAATTTTGATTTGGAAGGGAAATTGACTTATTTCTATTGTCATTCACACTACTTACTTGCATTATGTTAGAATCGATGAGGTATTGAATTTCATATTTCAGACGCATACATCATTCGGTGTCATGTCCTGCCGAGTAGTGATACTGACATAAGACATTAGCATCAAATGATGGTCCTTGTATCATGTTACTATCAAATGGTTTCATAGGAGGAATTTGCAAAAGATTTTTGCTTATTGCTTGATTCATAATTGATTGAAGAGGGTCAGATAATGGAGTAAACTATCTTTGTTGTTGTATGAAGTGAAACAGTGCTCGTTTAGAATTACTAATGTTGGACACTTGTGATTGAAAATTATTCAAATGTTGTCCATTGATCTTGAAGAAACTCTTATTATTTCTCTTAAAGTTGTTTTGAGATGTTCCAGTTGTGGATTGACCAAGTTGGGATGATGAGTTTTGATTCTCATATTGACTAGATGAAAGCTGGTAAGCGCGAAGAGTTGTACATAGATGTTGAAAAGAGCTATACTTCATGAAGAGGATCTTATGGTAGATGTTAGGTTGTAGATTTGTAATGAATATCTTCTGAACATCCTCATATGTAATCATATATTGTATATGTGTGAAAAGAGCTTGATATCGATTGATAAACTCAGTTAACTTCTCTTTCTGACCTTGTTTGCAATGAACTAAATCAATCAAAGAGACCAAAGGTCCAATGTTTGCTTGAAAATGTTGTAAGAATTGATCAAAAATCTGTAAAAAAAAATGTATTGAATTCAGAGGTAATGAACAAAACCATTCCAAAGTGGTATCTTTGAGGGATCGTGGAAAGAGTTTTGCTAACAAGTTGTCTTCAAAGAAGAAATCACTACACATAGCCGTGAATGCTGCCACATGAGTAGTAGGATCACCTTTACCACTATACTTTTCAAAGCAAGGAGTTTCAAACTTTTTAGGCATTTGAACTCTCAATATTGAAAAACATAAAGGACTACGAGCATGGTATGTTGGTAAATTAGGTTGAGAAGAAGCATTGGTGAAATTTATCACTTTCTTCTGTAAGGAGGTCATGATTTGCAAGAGTTGGTTTAAAAGGGCATCATTAGGTGATGTTGTTGGTGGGTTAGAAGAATTGGAAGTTGTAGTCATGAAATTCAAAGGTGATTGATTGTGAGTGGTAATGAAAGGTGGTTGAGAGCAATTGTAAGTGAAAGGTGGTTGAGAATAGGTGGAATGGAGAGGTGGTTGAGGATAGTTATTCATATAGGAAGACACCCTAGGTTCTAGGATTTGATAATTGAATCCCACAACCTTGTGATTATGTGAATTAATGCCATTAGATACTCCCATGCTAGTGGTAGCATTACTACAAGCTTGTGCATTAGTAGTGAGGATTGATGATGTCAAAGTAGACATTTCGGTAGTCGGTATAGGTGTTGATACCCGTGTGTGATTCAGTGATGACACATTGTTAATAATATTCCTGTAGTCAGCCACTGACATAATGTTGTTACCCACTATATAGGCTATCCCACAGAGTGTGTTTTAACACCACCTTGTCTTCTTTTAATAACTCTCTTAGACTATGAATAACATGTACAACCTCTTTAGCTATCCTTTCCTTTTCCACAAATTCTTGAAAATTAGCTAGTTCCTTATCAAGTTTTTTGATTTGATCATCAGGTACATGTGTTATCACATCAATAGGATCTTCAGGATCATTAAATGTTTGTTCTTCCATCATGGTAGGAGGAATGATATCTTGCAAAGTTTGTGTTTCACCCTTTGTAAAGTAAGTGTTCAATGGATTTTCTGATGTTTGCATATCAGTGCTTTTCAAAGCACTAGAACCCATTAGTCTATGGATTCCCCTTACAAGGATGTTTCTATTAGGGCAGAGGTGTATACAACTCATGCAAAGGCATACAATAATCAATGCACAAACTAGTAGAACAACCGAAAGGAGCAAGGTAGTTATGCTTGTTGAAATACACAATGTGTAATTGAAAAAGATGAAAGTTTCAAAGATAGGATGCAAAAGTATGCACCATGATCCAACACTACACTTTAAAATCAGATTTAAATGAATGTTGAAAAGGAGTAGAAAAATCTGAAAATGAAAATTTGACTACAAACCCTAGTTTTTGCAAAGACTAGGTTATATGAAAAATGCAACTTTTTAAGAAAAACCCTAGCAAATGAAACCTGTAGATGCAAGATTTGATATGAATTAATGATGAATTATTGTAATAAAGATCAGATCTGATGCAAAAATCAGAAATTTAAATCTTTTTATGATATGCAATGAAAAATATGCAAAACTATCCATTAATGCAAGCCTAGAATGCTTGTTTTTTCAATTTTTTTCAAATGTATGCCAAATTTTCCAATGCAAGCTGTTGGAAACAGATATAAAAAAACCACAAGAACAACATAGATCAGAGAGAAAATCAAAACCTAGATATAGAACTAGAAATACTAAAGACTGGGCGCTTGGGTGCCCTAGACCCTAATTAAGGTTTAGTAGAATCTCAAGGTATCACCAGACCTATACCTACAATCTTTGTCTTCTTCCTAGAAATTATCTTTCAGAAACCTATTTCTTTGACCTACACACAAGGAAAGAGGAAAGGTTGTGCTATGTATAAGGGATTGCCTTAGTGAAACCATGTGTTGGTGTTTCCACCTCCACTACAACGATGATTAGATCCAAGAGTGTGTGCCCTAGGAGGGGAGAGGCTAGATCTGCAATAATATGATAGAAATATGAATAAACATTATGATGATTACCACAAGAGGTAAAACCCTAGTTGATGAAGATAACTCAAGATCATACACCAACAAGGAGAGTGATGGAGAAGGCTTGAAACTTCCTTCAAGACCTACAAACAAACTTCAATAGCATCCACAAGTAGATAACACTTCCAAGCATGAAGAACACTTTATCATAGAAGATCACAATATTAGAGAAAAATTGCAATTATCCATCTAAGTGTAAAATGTAATAGAAAACTCCTTTATACATGCATTCCCACTCACAAATGATGAATAGAACCAAATGGGGCTGATATATACAAACTAGGGAGGTGTTCTAAGTTGACACAACAAGAGAGGGGCTAAAGATCCCAACTTGGACCAAGGTGCTCTGGTACCCTGAGCCTTTAGCCCCACAAGCTCCAGGGAGAGTCAAATGTCGTGGGCTTAGTCTAGTCCTAAGTTTATTATGTCAGGTTTATTCATCGGGATCGATATTTTATCATTTTATGCTTAAAAGATGTTAAAATAGGCCCTGATTAACAAAGGTAACATTTTAGGTCCAACCAGGTGCTAAACTAAGTGTAAAATGCTAGTGTAGACATTTTACGATGTAAAAGATTGCATAAATCATAGTCAAGAATTCTTTTTCAATTGTGGTATAATTTATTTTAGTAGGGGTAAGGTTTTTACTATATAATAAATTGCATGCATCCCATCCCCTTCTTGTTTTTGTCCTAGGATTACACCTATTGATTCATTTGATGCATCTGTATGAATGTGAAATGGTAAATTCTAGTTAGGTCCTCTTAACACAAGAGTGATTGTTAGTTTCTCTTTTATAGTCTCAAATGTTGTTTAACAATCCTCTTTCTAGTGGAATTCAGTGTCTTTTATTTACAAGGAGAACATGGGGGTAGCTATTCTACTAATATTTTCTATGAACCTCCTATAGTATCCTGCATGACCCAAAAAGCTCCTAACATCAGTTTGATTTTTAGGTGTGGGCACTTGTTTGATCACCTCTACTTAGTTGGTGTCCACTTTGATCCCTTTTGTTGATATGTGGTGTCCAAGAACAATACCCTGCTCCACCATCATAAAAGACTTTTCATGGCTTAAGGACAACTGATTCTTTTCATATCATTCCAAGACTTTCTCTAAGTTATTGAGGGCTTCTTCAAAAGTATTCCCATAAATAGTAATGTCATCCATATAGACCTCCATGCACTCATTAGCTAGTTCAACAAAGATGGCTAGAAAAACCCTTTGAAAGGTAGTTGGAGCGTTACATAGGCCAAATGGAAGAACTCTATAAGAAAAGGTACCCTATGAATAGGTAAAAGTGGTCTTATCTTAGTCCTCTAGTGCCACTTGGATCTGATTATACCCACTAAACCTGTCTAGGAATGAAAAGTACTTCTTACCTACAAGGTTATCTAAAAATTGGTCAATGAATGGTAATGGAAAGTAGTATTTCTTAGTGGCTTTATTCAGCTCTATGTAATCTACACACTCTCCATTTTTCATTCTTTTTTGGGCACAATCACTAAAGGGGACACCCATTAAATGTCAGAGATGGGATAGATGAAACTTGCTTGCAGCAATTTTTCTATTTATATTTTAACTATCTCTTTCAGTACTAGATTCAATCTCCTTTGAGGCTCTCTAACTGGTTTCACATCTTTAGTGTAGATATTGTGGGTGTAGATCTTAGGGTGAATTCCTTTCATGTACCCATATTCCCAAGAAAAAGCTATGTTATGAGACTAGAAGGTCAATAAGTTTTGTTTCTTGGTCTCTTGTAAACAAGGTGTTAATGTTCAAAGTTTTCCTTGGTAAAACCACAACTTGCTTGGTGTCCTAATCAATAGATTGAACTATATTGTGCTCATTTTTCATTGGGTTTAAAGGAAAGGAATGGGGTAATAACATATGAAAGGTAGCAATGTCTCTATAAAAAGTTTCACCATAGGGATTAACATTTTTGAAGGAACAGTGTGTTGCTGCTAAAAATTCTCTTCTGGGGTCCTCAGCAAATTCCATCACATGGTTGTCTATAATGATATGGGTAATGTCTTCAATAGTTTCAACATCTATTTTCTCTCCTAATTCTCCTAGGTGTTCTATAATGGTTACCATAGCCAAAGAAGCACTATTTTTTGTGTTTTTGGGTTCATCAACCCAAACTTCACCTAAATATTTCAGAGATGGTTTAGCTGGGGGATATAGGGAGATTTTCTTGATGCTCATCCCATTGGAAATAACCATATCTCTAGTCGTACAATAAGTTGATGCTACTGCAGTAGCCAACCATGGTCTTCCCAAGATCAAGGGATAAGCATTTGTTTGGTATCTTGGTTCTAAATTTAGAAAATCATATAGAAATTCCCAAGACTCCATTATGACTGGGACATCAATTAACACCCCTTTTGGGATTGCTACTAATTGATCAACTAACTATAATATTGTAGAAGTGGGTTGAAGATCTATGAGAGCTAGTTTATCTAAAGTGTGGACTATCATAATATTGATTGTTGCCCATAAATCAACCAAAATGTTTGATATCTCAACCCCCACAATGTGGATTGTGATAATAGGGTTACCAGGGTCACCATACTTAGGAAGTAGAATCTCTCCAACTAGTAGGTCCACTACCTTCCCTTCCACCTGAATAGTCTTGGGATAATTTTTCCTTCTACTCTATGTTTTGACATAATGTTGTTTAATATATTGGTTAAATTCTGGGACATTTCTAATGGCTTGTAGGAGTGGGATTTCAATGTTTAACTATCTTATTTTTTACAACAATTCAAACTCAGTGATAGGCTAAATTTCTTTAGATGGTGTTTGTTTTTGGGGAGAAGCTTGTCTAAGCCATTCAGGGAATGGTGCATGTTTTTCAATCTGCAGAGCAACTCCAGAGTGCATCTCTGGAGATGCTCTACAAGGTCTCTCTGGATGAACTCTAGAATCTTCTAAAGACTATTTTTGGAGCACTTTAACAGTAGTAATCTCCTCTTGGATTTACTATTTAGAGGGATTTATGGATTCCTATTCATCAATGATTTCAACAATCAAGGGAGGAGATGGTCTTGGTAAAGCTTTTCCTGAACGGAGTTGGAGATTATTCAAATAGATATCATTTATTCCAACTATATTTTTATGATCAGTCAGGTAAACTACTACTCCTTGTTTATTATGTCTTGGGTTTGCTACAAGTTATGCAGGTAGGGGTGGCTGAGTATTTGCTAATTTTGAGGTTGGTTTGATGTGTTCATTGGACCAGTCAAAAGCCCTTTTCATTGATTTGGATATCATCTTTTTGACCTTGGTATGATTGATTATAACTTTGTTGAGGATTCCACTATTGTTGCATGTATTGTGGTCCAAACTGGGTTTGAAACTATTGTAGCCAATGCTAGTTTTGCCATTGATGATTTGGCCACTATTGGTTTTGCCACTGCTAGTTATGCTAGTATTGTGGTTCCCATTGAGGAGGGTTTGGAGGTCCATTCCATGAAGGGTTCCACTAGTTATTTCCCCAATTTGAAGGGCCTCTATAAGAAACTTGATTTTGATATTGGTTGTAGGGAAAATTGCCAGTTTGTTTTTGTTCAACATAATTTAACTCTTCCTCTATCTAAAATTTTTTCTTTGTTAACTTCATTAGGGCTGGCAGTTGGTCACATTGGCTAGTAGGATGGCTTTTGTCATAGATTTGATAGCTTTTAGTCTTATCTAGGGGACATTCTCTTAAAAGATGTTTGTTTCTACATCTTGGATAGTAAATAGACAGGGGTTCAATTGTTCTATTTTTTTCTTGAATCCCATCTAATGTGGTGTTTAGTTGAACCAAAATGTCTATTTTAAAATTGGCAAATTCCTCCATCAACTGTCCGATGTCATTCTTCCCCTTTAGATACTTTGAAGTTCTAACTCCATCCTGAGTGTTGATGTTAATTGTTAGTCAAAACAAAATGAAATAAAAGTTACACAGCAAACCTTTATTTATCTTGAAAGATATGATAAATTCAGAATGAATTTATGATCCCAAGTCTCCGTGCATTAGTGCATAATGATCTGATGTTACTCAGAGGTTAATGTGTGTTGCTGTTTTCCATTCAAGAGGCCTTACTTTTTTGATTCCAAGAAACTTATGTCTTGATAGTCCTTTCTCACTTGCTTTTTGTAAATTTCTTAGCAAACAAGGTTAAATCCTACTATACTTTACTAGATGATGCAGATATTACATAAGTTTGACCAATTCTTATGCATATCAACTCTTATTGACTAGATTTCACCTCTGCACTATAAATCTATTCAAATGATGTGCCTACATGCATATATTTCCATGATTATTGTCTTTATTTATGTTCATTTGCATGATATTTATCATTTCAACATGCTATTTTCTCAAATATGCTACTGATGTTCAGTTATCTATGAGATATCAACATATTTTCTTGTATTTGCTTAGAATTTTGTATGTATCTACAATTGTAAGGATGATCAAATTAAATTAAAGAAATTTAATTGAATGCTTTCTAATTTTACTAAAATGAGTGAATCTTTGGCCATTGATCCATGTACATTCTTGATACTATCATGAAGAGAAGGAAATCAAACCATATGTGTTGCAAATATGTGCCTAAGAGGTGTTTTCATTGATGTTAACATATTACTGTTGTCATTGGTGTCAACTGTGCCTTATTCTGTTGCTTGTTTAGGAGACTAGAATGTTGAGGAAATTGAGAAAATTAATAAAGACTCAATGTTCGCAGACCTTATGGCTATATAGAGGATTATCAGAGGTTATTCCAGTCAAGAATTGAGAAGTCTGCATGAAGATTTGAAGAAGTTATGGCCATCTAAATAGAACCAAATCTTGCAGTATTCAGAAGAGACAAAGTGACAATAAGTTGGTCCGGATTGCTCCACAGTGAAATATTATGATTTGTGGATCTAAAGGCATGCTTGGGAAGTCAGTGTGTATCATCAACTCTAGTGGTTCATGGTTTGGAGGTCCACAAGCCATCCTTCTAGTTTGACAGTCATGGCAGATAGTGTTCTTGAGGTTTTGGAGGAAGAAATAAATGATTCTGGTAATCTGGTTTAGAGTGGATGTTATTGGTGAGTTTAATGTGCTTGTGGAAGTCTCTGGATTGTGTGGCTACTATGTTGGAGGTACACATTAAAGTTTGAGCTTGTTATTGAAGATTTCCTCTTTGAAGTTGATGTTCTTCCCAGTCTTGGTCGACCGGATGTTCCTAGCATGTTACGGATGATCTAAAGATCATTTTATGAAGCATGGAATGTTAGTCGAGGAAGATTCAAGTCTCAGCTATGTTTGGCTGATAGTGTAAAGATCCACGTTAAGTTTGGCTGACCTTGTTGATCATTCCAAGGTTGATGAAGTGTATAAATACTTGTTGAAGAGTTGTCAAAAAGTATCCTCGAGAAAATAGATTAAATCTAAATAAAGGATTAGAAGAAAAGTAGAGAAGAAAAGGAGAGAGAAGTTAGTGAAGAAGAATTTGGGGCAAAGCAAAAGTTTTGTGAGCATTCATTGAAATTGAACCAGGCATGAAGTAGATGCTATTTCTTAGTTAATTCTTTCTATTCTAAATAAATTCTGTAAGTAGTGAGCCTCTCCTTTGAGCAATGAGCTCTGGACAGTGCGCACGAAGGCATGTGCCTTCTATTTTTCTAAAGTACTTTTAGCAGGGTACAAATCTTTGTGGGTTAACCCCCACCATGGTTTTTCCCTTAACCAGGTTTCCACATCAAAATCTTGGTGTCAAGTGTGTTGATTATGTTTTTGATCATATGTGGTTGATCTATGCTTTGATGTTTACATCATTAATCTGATAGTAAGTTAATAAAGAAGGTTAAAAGCAGAAAAAGTTTATTTTGTGTGACAACTGATTCACCCCCCCTCTCAGTTGTCCAGTTTAATTCCAACAATTGGTATCAGAGCCAGATCCTCTTATAAAAGCCTAACCTCTTGAGGAGATCCAAGATGTTGACCTACAAGAAGGATAGTCCAAGATTTGATGGAACAAATTATTCTATTTGGAAGAATCACATGGAGTGCCATCTGTAGTGCATGGGCGATGACTATTGGGTGATAACCAGTGTTGAGTATAAACCTCCGGAGAAAGGTCCTTCAACTCCAGATCAAGTCAAAGATGCTGAAAATAACCTTTGAGCTAAAGAAGCCTTGTTGAGTGCCCTGACTGATTTAGAAATGACAAATGTATTTGGTCTAAAAACTACTTATGAAATCTGGAAAAAGTTGGAGAATCTGTATGAAGGTGATAAATTTGTCAAATATGCCAAGCTGCAAAGTCTGAGAGGAAAATTTGAAACTCTAAGAACGAGTGAAGATGAAAACATCACAATCTACATGCAAAAGATAAATGAACTTTTGTGTGGTATCAGGTGTGCTGGTGGAACTTTGGAGGAATCAGAGATTGTATCAAAAGTGCTTAGATCTTTACTTGATTCATACAAACATAAGGTTGCTGCTATAAAGGAGATCGGGACTGTCTCAAAAGTTACAAGAGATCAATTGGTTGGCAAAATTTCAGCTTTTGAATTAAGTGAGTTTGGTGATTCTCTTCCCAAATCTGAATTTGCATTTAAGGCTAGTGTATATGGAAAACAAAGATATGATTCGGGTGAAATCTCTTCTACAAGATCAAACAGATTCAAGAAGACAAGGAAGGATCTTGAAGATGTTGAAATTGAAACTACAGATCTTGAAGCTCTTCTTGCCAAAAGATTGCCAAGAGGATCCGGTAAGTATGAAGGAAAATTGCCACTCAAATGTTTTTCTTGTAATAAGATTGGTCATTTTGCCTCAAGATGTCTGGAGAGGTTTTCAAAACCAAACCCTAAAAGATACAAAAATTAGAACAAATGTTACTATGTCCAAGAAGCTGGAGAAGGAGTCACAGATGATGAATTTGATCATGGAGGTTCCTCTGAAAATGATTGGGTGTTCATTTCCATCAAAGAAGAAGATCTGGTGTCTACTAAATTTGCTAGCTATGCAAATATGGAAAGTGCCTTGGCTGCTCAGGTTATTGAGAAAGATGAATGGGTGATTAATAGTGGATGTTCTCATCATATGACTGGAGACAAGAGTAAGTTTGTGAATTTTGAAAATTATGGTTGGCTAGTGAAATTTGGAGATAACTCAGCTAGTAGAATTTGTGGTAGAGGATCCATCTCTTTTGATGGTAAGAATAGAACCAATGATGTTCTGTATGTGGAAGGACTGAAACATAATCTTCTCAGTGTTGGATAGTTGGTTGATAAAGGTTATGATCTTCGATTCAAGGATGGAAAATGCAGAATCTTGGAGAGTTCCGGAACTGAAATTGCATCTGGTACTCAAACTAGAGGTAACATTTTTCATTTAAGTAGTTTTGGCAAAAGTTGTTTGATTGCTCAGATAGATCAAAGTTGGTTATGGCATAGGAGGATGTGTCGTGTGAATTTTGACAACATTGTCAAAATAAGTACCACTTAGGCTGTAAGAGATCTTCCAAAACTTGTGAAACCTAATAGCATGTGTAGAGAATGTCAATTGGGGAAATAGAGCAAAATTTCATTCAAAAGTAAGGAACAAGCTTCAAGTGGATGATTGAAACTGGTACATACTAATCTCTGTGGTCCTGCTAGAATTAGGAGTGTGCAAGGAGATAGATATTTCATGTTGCCGATTGATGATTACTCCAGGATGATGTGGGTAACTTTCCTAAAAGAAGAATTAGAAGCTCTTGACAAATTTAAGGTGTTCATAGTGATGCTGGAAAATGAGATTGGTGAAAAATTGAAATGTCTAAGATCCAACAAAGGTGGAGAATTTACTTCTCGTGAGTTTGATGATTTTTGTGAAAAACATGGCATAAAAAGATAGTTATCTGCTCCTATGACTCCCCAACAAAATAGAGTTGTGGAAAGAAAGAACTAGACCATTCAAGAAGCTGCCAGGACCATGATGATGGAAACAAATGTTCCTCAAGTTTATTGGAGAGAAGCTGTAAGTACTGCTATCTACATTCTTAATCAGGTGTAGATCAAAGGCAATTTTGGTAAGACCCCTTATGAACTATGGTTTGGTCATCTTCCTACTATGAGATATTTCAGAGTTTTTGGTAGTAAATGCTATATCAAAAGAGATGAGGATTTAGGCAAGTTTGATACAAGAAGTGATGAGGGAATATTTTTGGGGTACTCTACTCAAAGTAAGGCTTATTGGTGCTTTAACAAGAGGTTGAAAAAGATTGTTGAAAGTGCTAATGTTATAGTTGATGAGAGCAAGGAAGGACATTCCAGGTTCTACGGATATGATTCAGATGACCTAGATGAAAGTCAAAGTCAAGGAAGGTTAGTTCAAACTCTAACTTAGATTTAGTTTGATCTAAAAACTTTAGGAATTCAAGAAAATAGTACAGATGTTGAGGAACAAGCTCAAGAAATAGAAGTTCAAGCAATTCCCAAAACCCCCAGGTATGTAAGAATGAATCATCTTGAAGATCAAATCATAGGAGATAGAAATAAAGGTGTTCGAACTAGGAGAAGAGTTGCTAAAGATCAAGAAGAGATTTGTTTGATTTCAAGGATTGAATCTAAATTAGTAAATGAAGCCTACAATGATGAAAAATGGGTAAAAGCAATGGAAGAAGAATTAATGCAAATTGAAAAGAACCACACTTGGGATCTTGTTCCTAGACTTGAGGACAAAGATGTGATTGGAACCAAATGGGTCTTATGGAATAAACTAAATGAAGATGGTGAAGTTGTAAGAAACAAATCAAGGTTGGTATGCAAAGGCTATTCTCAAGTAGAAGGAATTGATTTTGAAGAAACTTTTGCTCCGGTGGCAAGAATAGAGGCGGTTAGATTGTTTCTTGCATTTGCTTCTTTCAAAAATTTTAAAGTATATCAGATGGATGTCAAATCAACATTCCTGAATGGAGATTTCGAGGAAGAAGTCTACATTGAGCAACCAAAAGGATTTCAGTTGTCTGATCAGGGAGATATGGTTTGTAGACTGAGAAAAGCCTTGTATGGACTCAAGCAAGCTCCAAGAGCTTGGTATGCAAGATTGGATAAATATTTGCTTAAGATAGGTTTTAGCAAAGGTACTGCTGATAGTAATCTTTACTTCAAGATTAATCATGAGGACATCTTGATTGTTGAGGTCTTTGTTGATGATATCATTTTTGGTGGAAATGAATGTATGTGCAAAATATTTGCTGATCAGATGAAAAGTGAATTTGAGATGTCAATGTTTGGAGAGATGAATTTCTTCGTAGGTCTGCAAATTGTTCAGTCAACTAAAGGTATCTTTATAGCTTAGTCTAAGTATGTGAAAGATTTGCTGAAGAAGTTTGGAATGGAAGATTCAAAGCTAGTAGGTACACCTACGGTAACTGGATGCAAGTTAAGCAAAGATGATGATTCCCCCAAGGCAAATTAGAAAAGGTACAGATCAATGATTGGAGGATTGCTTTATCTAACTCAAACCAGACATGACATCATGAATGCCATTGGACTTGTTGCTAGATTTCAAGCTGATCCAAAAGAATCCCACATTGTGGAAGTCAAAAGAATTTTTAGATATCTCAAGGGGACAATTGATTATGGATTGTGGTATCCAAAGGACAATTATTTCACTCTTCATGCATATACAGATGCTGATTGGGCAGGAGATGTGGATGACAGAAAAAGTACTAGTGGTGGTGCATTTTTCTTGGGAAGAAGATTGGTTTCTTGGATGAGCAAAAAATAAGAGGCAATATCTCTGTCTAATACATAAGCAGAATATATAGCAACAACAAATAATTGTACTCAGGTCTTGTGGATGAAGCAAATGTTAAAGGACATCAGAGTTGTGTTTGAGGAGCTAGTCACAATCTTTTGTGATAATTCTAGTGCAATAAGCATCTCAAAGAATCCAGTGTTACATTCAAAGACAAAGCATATATCTATCAAGTTTCATTTCTTGAGAGAGAAGGTAAATGAGAATGAAGTCAAGTTGGAGTTTGTGTCTTCCAAAGATCAGATTGCAGATATCTTCACTAAGCCTCTTCCCAAGGATACCTTTGAGTATCTTAGAGAGAAGTTAGGGGTTATTACCCCTCTGAATCAAAACTAAGATGCACTAAGGTGCATCAGTCCGGTGGAATTCTTAGTCATATCTTGAGATCTGGATTGATGTTGAGTAAATACTACTCTAAGGAGTAGTCAGTATGTAAACGTTGGAGATCAGTCTGAAATAAAAAGGGGGAGTAAAGATTACAAATATGTGCCCTTTTCCATTGATGTCAAAGGGGGAGAGAAGACATGTGAAAAACTAATTGTTGATGACAGGGGGAGCAATGAAGGAAGTGGTTGCAGAAGTCAGGGGGAGAAGTTTTTGTCATGATGGTTGAATCAATTTTTTACAACATATGTTGCCATCAATGACAAAGGGGGAGATTGTTACAAATATGTGCCTAAGCGGTGTTGTCATTGATGTCAACATATTCCTATTGTCATTGGTGTCAATTGTACCTTATTCTGTTGCCTGTTTAGGAGACTGGAATGTTGAGGATATTGAGAAAGTTAATAAAGACTCAATGTTCCCGGACCTTATGGCTGTATAGAGGATTGTCAGAGGTTGTTCCAATCAAGAATTAAGAAGTCCACATGAAGATTTGAAGAAGTTATGGCCATCTGAATAGAACCAAATCTTGCAGTATTCAGAAGAGATAGAGTGACAATAAGTTGGTTCAGATTGCTCCACAGTGAAATATTATGATCTACAGATCTGAAGGCATGCTTGGGAAGTTAGTGTGTATTATCAACTCAAGTGGTTCGTGGTTTGGAGGTCCGCAAGCCATCCTTCTAGTTTGACAGTCATGGCAGACAATGGTCTTGAGGTTCTGGAGGAAGAAACAAATGATTTTGGTAATCTGGTTTAGAGTGGATGTTATTGGCGAGTTTAATGTGCTTGTGGAAGTCTCTGGATCATGTGGCTACTATGTTGGAGGTCTGCATTGAAGTTTGAGCTTGTTATTGAAGATTTCCTTTTTGAAGTTGATGTTCTTCTCAGTCTTGGCCAATCAGATGTTCCTAGCATGTTACGGATGATCTAAAGATCATTTTATGAAGCATGGCATGTTAGTAGAGGAAGATTCAAGTCTTAGCTATGTTTCACTGATAGTGTAAAGATCCGCATTAAGTTTTTTTGACCTTGTAGATCATTCCAAGGTTGATGAAGTGTATAAATACTTATTGAAGAGTTGTCAAAAAGTATCCTTGAGAAAAATAGATTAAATCTGAACAAAGAATTAGAAGTAGAGTAGAGAAGAAAAGGAGTGAGAGCAGTGTAGAGAGAGAAGTTAGTGAAGAAGAATTTGGGGCAAATCAGAAGTTTTTTGAGCATTCATTGAAACTAAACCATGCATGAAGTAGATGCTATTTCTCAGTTAATTCTTTCTGTTCTAAATAAATTCTGTAGGCAGTGAGCCTCTCCTTTGAGCAGTGAGCTCTGGGCAGTGCGCCTGAAGGCATGTGCCTTCTATTTTTCTAAAGTACTTTTAACAGGGTATAAATCTTTGTGGGTTAACCCCCACCATGGTTTTTCCCTTAACTAGGTTTCCACGTCAAAATCTTGGTGTCAATTGTGTTGATTATGTTTCTACTCATATGTGGTTGATCTATGCTTTAATGTTTCATCATTAATCTAATAGTAAGTTAATAAAGAAGGTTAAAAGAAGAAAAGGTTTATTTTGTGTGACAACTGATTCACCCCCCCTCTCAGTTGTCTGGTTTAATTCCAAGAATATGTTCACCAGGATGTTCCACAACTAGATATGATTGATGTTAACTTTGATGGAAAGGAATGAAAACAACATGCACAACATGAAATGTACTCCAAGGGATGCAACAAATCAAAGTACATATCTAGAATCCATTCACAGATTACTCAAAGTTTACGATTGTATGTCATCAGGATACTTCATCTTCATTAAGTATGAAAAAGAGTGTAGATTTACAATTGGCCTTGAGAATTAGTCCTGATGCTTCAGCAATCTAATCTCAATTAAGCTTCGAATGAATTACAATGTGCACTCCATCTCCCTTTGTAAGACAAGGAGAGGAGGCAGTTACAAAAGATCCTGTGATCAGGATTGTCTATTAAGATCAACGGTCCATGTTGCATTCTTTGACCAAGTCAACAAATAGACACGTGGCACAGGTTGCCAGTTGGCAACCATCTAGTAGTGTACAATTGTCCTCTTTTCTAACATATCATGCATATGACCCTATTGCACCATATCTTACTTACTCTTTTTCCTCCTCATCAATAGATGGGTCATCCTCTACCTGTACTCTGACAATCCCCCTGATGGGTTCATATGCCTGCACAATTCTTTCTACTGCTCCTCCATCTTTTAACTTGGCCTTTGTAATTGCATGCCCTTGTGATTGGAACTAGGCTTGTAATGTAGTCCACTTGGTCTTCTTGCTATTCAACAATTCATTATATTTCTCCACTTTAGCCCTCATCCTCATGAATTTATCCATTGTATCTTCAGATAAGTGGTTAAGTGGGTCATCTGCTGCAAGCTTGAAATTATCCTAAAAAGCTTTGAGGGAAAAATCAACATCTTGATTCTCTATCTTCCCTTCAACCTTCTCCTCAAGGGCCTCTAGAATTTCCACCTCCTCGGACAAAAACTCATGTAATTTGGCATTGATATTCCTAAGCTTAGCATTACACTTCTTCAGGACATCCACTTCAAACTTGGTATCTTCATACCATATACCCAACAATTGTGATGTCTGGTTAGTAAGGATATTATTGAATATTAGGACATTCCCATCTATATGCTTCATTTTAGAGAGGGCAGTCAACTATTTCTCAATTTTTATTGACCTCTGTGTAATCTCCTTCTGTAATTTATCCACCTTGCTCCTCAATGTGCTAAGAAAACCCCAATTAGCAAGGGAGGTCTTTATTACTTTTTCTACTTCAGTAATGAATTGGATAAACCACTTATCCATCACATGCGACTTATGCTTCATAATATCTAATCCTGTCATTTCATCTTGAGATATTGTGGTCAATGGGGTGGATGTGTTGATAGGAATATTAGTAGGAGCCATCAATCCTTTTATAAATGTTTGCATTTGAGCAATGTGCTCTTTATGCACTTTATTTTTATTCTTTTCCTTCTCTATTATAACCAATAATGAATCTATTATGTCCTTGGCCTCCTGGTCTTCTTGCTGCTCTATGGCAAAGCCCAATCCCACAGTGGTTATTTGAAACTCACTGACACTTATTTCTCCCTTGGCTTTCTCTACAATAGTTACAACCACTTGAGCTATCCTTTGGCCTGTAACCTAATCCCTCTTTATTGTAGAGGTGGCCCTAGACCTCCTCTTTAGTTTGGCTATATCAGCCAAAAATAATGTGGATATATCAAAATTTGAGGAAATACTTGGTGGAGGAGGATTTACCTCATGCTACAACCAATGTGGCATGTCAGCACCGGACCCTTCTTGGTCTGTATGTTCAATGTGAACATTCAGTGATCCCATGCTCTATTTCACCCTTTTTGGTGACTATTCCTTCTCTTCTTCATTGTGAACCTCCTCATATGTTACCTTTGCATTCTTGTTATGTTCATCCTGAGGTGATGGGTTCACATTAGGGTTTTGGTGGCCCAGATCTTGGGCATCCTGGCTACCCTTGTCATCATTTTTTCCTTTCTTGTTATCATCATCTTCTTGTGGACTTTGTTGCCCACCTTTTGGTATCTTAGCATCTTTAGGGCTTTCAGATTCAATTGTCTCTTTCTCTATCCCTTTATTATGCACTTGCTCACTATCTTGAGCATTAGGCTAATCAGGTACTCCCTCATCTTCATCCATGGGTGTATTGTCCTCCATTTCATCATGCCCTAGAGTTGTGTCCTTATCTTTCTTTTCATCGTCATCAGCTTGGTATGCCAAGTCAATAGCCGTCAGACTCGTAACCTTATCAACTAGTCCTATTAAGCCTATTTTCTGTTATATATTCTCAGGACTATTCTCTTCTATCTCTTCTTCTTCCCTCTCTTGTTGTACAGTGGGAGTATTTTGGGGAGTCATTGCTGCATTTTTCATTAGTGTCTCCATAGGGCTGGTGGAAACTTCCCTCACCACTTCATCATTAGAAAGTTCTACTGTTTCATCTAGTGAGAGAGACTAATCACCCCCTCTTTTCTTCATCTCTTCTCTCTTTTCCTCAGCCATTTTAGTTTTGAATTGCACTATGGTAGGGATGGGTACATCATGCTGTAGATTACGCCTGATTCCCTCACCTCCTTTTCCTTTCAATACAATACTAGGGTTCACATCCAATGACCCCCTCATTGCTGGTGTTAGATTCTTCTTTTGTGGCACCTCTTGAGTTTTCTTTCTCTTCCTCCTTATGAGGAGTTTATCTTCATCAGTGCTTTCCTCCAAGTCCTCACAAGTGATAATAGGTTTTGTGATGGGCTTCTACTATCCTGTAGGTGCTTGGGATGTTGTAATAGCAGAGGTTGAAGCTGGATCCTTTTTAGGTGGAGGTTGACAGACGATGTTCACATGGTGCAATCCCGGTAGGAGGGTTCATAGAATGAACTATCTGGACCGTGCAACAAGAGTAAACACAATGGAAACAACTCAAATAAATAAAACAAATGCAGATTTAGTCATTTAGTATATAATAGAATTCAAAATAGAGATCCGCCAGCAACATGTGGGCTTACAATTAGGGCTCATAGGCCTAATTACATATATGCGCAAGATAAAGCTTTGAAGCTCCTTTGTGCAAAATCTAAACTATAGAATATGAATCAATCACTAACTACTTTCCTAAGGATCTATTACATCTTTATATATCATTTCTGGACCAATAGATTCCTCCGCGTAGGCCAAGGAAGGTCATAAACTCCAATAAAGAGCTATAACGTGTTCACAGATAGGTCAGACCTAAATGTATAGAACACTTCCTCAAATGAATGGAACAATGTGCAGACCCTTGGGGAAGGTCAGCCATGAACCATAGAACATTGAATGATGTGTCAATGAGATCCACAAGTCAAGGAATGATCCGCAAGCCTTCTCCTTCAGCTAGTTACTAGGAACTATTAGAATTCTCTACTATGAGAAAACAATCAACTTCTGATAGCAATATCTTTCCGATAATTGATCCAAATGCTCTAAATTCTTGATATGTTGTAGATGAATGAATGCAGATGCTAAGTCTAGATCTACAAGATGTGAAATGCCAAAACTAGACCACAATCTGAAAACTGCTACTGACTGAATTGCCTGAATTGAACTGAAAAAATAAAAGAATTTAAATGCAAACAAACTGAAATGAAAATGTTTTTGGTTGATGCAAGATTTCTCTTGAACTAGGGATGCTCCTGCATTAGACATCTGGGGTTATTAAAAAAAGTGAGTCTCTCACTTTGCTAGGGCTAGGGGACAACCAAGATGGTCCACCTCAGCCTAAGAAATCCAAGATGAGTCTTCTTTCGGTCTGCCTTTCCACTTCACAAGATATTCTTTGTATTGTCTTTCTCTAGTGCTGCGTCCAACTCTACTATCCAAAATGTCTTCAATCTGTTTTAGTGCTTATTGTGGTAACTCCTTCTTCAAGTCTTTGTCCATGCTATCACTGAACTCTGCTTCATGATACTGATAAAGATCTGCAACGTTGAAAATAGGTGAAATACCGAATGTCTCCGATAATTCCACTTCACATGCATTTCCTGAATCAAATTTCTTGAGTATCCTACAAGGTCCAAACTTCTTCATCTTCAACTTGTTATATGTCCCAATTGGAAATATTTATTTTCTTAAGTACACCATTACTTCATTTCCAACTTCAAATTCCTTATGTCTTCTCTTCTCATTTGCTTTCTCTTTGTACTTACTATTCATGTCCTCCAAATGCTTCTTCACCTGATTATGCAATGTTTTCAAATGATTTGCAAATTCTTCTGCTTCTGCACTCCTCTTTTCTTCTGTACTGATATCTCTTAATTCTTCAACTCCTCTAGGATTCACTCCAGTAACAATCTCAAAAGGTGTTCTTATAGTACTCCTATTCACAAAATTATTGTATGCAAACTCTGCTTGTGAAAGAATCAAGTCCCAACTTCCAGCTTTGTCTCCAACCAAACATCTCAACAAGTTTCCCAAACTCCTATTTACTACCTCTGTCTGTCCATCTGTTTGTGGATGAAAAGTAGAACTAAACTTCAAATCTATCTTCATCTTCTTCCAAAGTATCTTCCAAAAGTAACCAACAAACTTTGTGTCTTTGTCTGAAACTATACTCTTAGGTAATCCATGCAATCGCACAATCTCCTTGAAAAATAGGCCAGCTACATGCATTGCATCAGTTGTTTTCTTACAAGGTATGAAATGAGCCATTTTTGAAAATCTATCAACCACTACAAATATTGAATCATGTCCTCTCGATGTCTTTGGTAACCTCATTACAAAATCCATGCTTATGTCTTCCCAAGGTCTCTTCGGTACTGTCAAAGGTTTATACAATCCAATGTTCTGATTACTCCCTTTCGCAACTTAAAAAACTCTAGAACTCTGCACAAATCTCTGAACATCCTTATGTATTTGAGGCCAAAAGTAATTTTCACTTACCAAAGATACTATCTTATCAATGCCAAAATGTCCTGCCAATCCACCACTATGCTTCTCCTTGATCAAATTATCTCTCATTGAACTTCTAGGTACACATAACTGACTTCCTTTGAACAACATATCTTCTTGAATGAAATAGTCCAACCACTTACTTCTATCTATCACAACAGGTTCCTTACATGCTTTCCAAGGTTCTATAAAATTAGTGTCTCCCTCATACATATTCTTTAATTCATCAAAACCCAACACTTCAACTCTCATCTCTGTCAACAAGTTTCTTCTTCTACTTAAGGCATCAACAAATTTATTTGATTTACTAGTCCTATGCTTCAACACAAAAGTATAACTCTGCATGAACTCTACCCACCTCATATGTCTCTGATTCAACTTTCCCTGAATATTCAGATACTGCAAAGCTTGATGATATGTATACAACACAAACTCCTTAGGCAACAAGTAATGTCTCCACTTCTTCAAGGCTTGAATTATGGTGTAGAACTCTTGATCATAAATTGAATATCTTCTCCTTGCATCATTCACCTTCTGACTAAAATATGCTACAGGTCTACCTTCTTGACTTAACACTACTCCAATTGCATTTCCACTAGCATTGCAATCAACTTGAAATACCTTATTGAAATCCGGTAATGCCAAAACAGGTTGCTTTGTTACTTTCTATTTCAACAACTCAAAAATTTTATCTGCTCCTAATGTCCACTTGAAATCCTTTTTGTCACCTCTCATTGTCTCTGTCATAGGGTTACAAACTGAACTGAAATGTTTGATGAACTTCCTGTAGAAACTAGCCAAACCATGAAATGATCTAACCTCTCCAATGCTCTCCGGTATAGGCCATTCAATAATTGCTTTCACTTTCTCAAGGTCCATCTTCAATCCTTCAACAGAAATCACAAATCCCAAATATACTAATTCTTCCTTCACGAAACTACACTTCTTGATGTTTATCAACAATTTCTCCTCTCTTAACCGCTACAAAACTTGTCTAATATGCAACAAATGTTCCTCTTTTTTCCTACTGAAAATTAGAATATCATCCAAGTACACAATCACAAACTTACCCAAGAATTTCTTCAAGACTTCATTCATCAACCTCATGAAAGTACTCGGTGCATTTGTCAATCCAAAAGGCATCACTAACCACTCATACAATCCTTTATTTGTCTTAAAAGCAGTCTTCCATTCATCTCCTTCTCTAATTTTGATTTGATGGTATCCACTTTTCAAGTCTATTTTTGTGAAATATCTTGCTCCACTCAAACAATCCATGATATCACCCATCCTAGGTAAAGGAAATCTATACTTAAATATGATCTTATTTATTGCTTTGGAATTAGTACACATTTTTCTATTCTCCATCCTTCTTCGGTGCAAGCACTGTAGGTATTGCACAAGGGCTCAAGCTTTCTTTGATCAAACCTTTCCTCAACAACTCTTGTATCTGTCTACTCAGTTCTTCATTCTCTGTCAATGTCATTCTATGTGCTACTTTGTTAGGTAAACTTGCTTCCGATATAAGATCCATATGAAGACCGATACTCCTTATAGGTGGTAATCCTTCAGGTACATTATCTGATATGATGTCTTCGTACTCTGTCAGCAACTCTCTTATCTCCTTTGGTTTACTCTCTCTCTTCAATATTTTAGGCTTCTTAGGAATCAAGGCATAACACATACTTTCCTATTTCAAACCATCCAAAAATTTTCTTCCATCTACCAAACAGATTCTAGCATTCCCACATACCACATTTTTAGGATCATCTTCTAAAGGAATCAAAGTAATTCTTTTCCCATTTGCTCTTATAGTATATGTATTCTTTCTTCCATCATGCATAGCTTTTCTATCATACTGCCAAAGTCTACCCAATAAGATATGACAAACATCCATAGGCATAATATCACACACAACTTCATTATGATAAGATCCAATATGAAATTTCACCAAACATTGTTCACTCACCAGTACGTTATGATCATCCTGAATCCATGCTATCTGATAGGGTTTAGGGTGTTTCAATCTTTCTAACTTCAGCTTAGTCACCATCTCCTCTGAAACTAGGTTATCTAAACTACCACTATCAATTACAACTTTACAACACTTACCTCCTGATTTGCATTTAGTTCTGAACAGACTTTTTCTCTGTGATGATTCCTCATTTGTCTCTACTTGAAATAGTGGTCTCCTCATCAGCAATGATTCTCCTTTCTTCAGATTGCCAACTGAACAAGGTGATCCAACAGGGTCTTCTTCAACATAGGTTGCTCTACCACTATTCTCTGTCTTCTTGCTTGTACTACCTTGATTACATTCAAATGCTTTATGTCCTTCACCTCCACACTTGAAACAAGTACCTCTGAATGTCTTCTTATCAAGTCCTCTTCCTTCTCTTTTGTATCCTTCATTCCGGTATGCACTAGGGTTTCCTCTCCGGTAAAAAATTCTATCATCTCTATGGTAAGCATTGTTATCTCTATCATCCTTTCTAACTGGGTTGTCAAGCTTGTTCTGCTCCACAAAGACCTATCATATCCAGAAAATGATCTTTCCCTCTAAAATTTACCTCCTCTGCCTCTCTGTCTTTGATCATGCTTCTTATTTAGTTTTTCTTCAACTTTCAGGGCAAATTGATATGCTTCTTCCAAAGATGTCATCCTTACCAAACTTAGTTCTTCTTGAATTTTCAATCTTAGTCCATTGATATATCTAGCCACTTTCTCCTTGCTTGCTTCACTATGTCCTATTCTTATGATCATCTTATGAAATTATTTAGTGTATTCCTTCATAGATTTCTCCTTTTGTCTCAGGTTTTGCAAACTTTTCAACAATTACAACTCATAGTCAGTAGGTATGAACTAATTTTTCAACTTTGTCACCATCCGGTCCCACTTTGTAATGTTTTCTTTTCCTCTTCTATTTCTTTCCAACGGAACTTCTTTCCACCATATAGCAGCATGTCCTTTTAACTTTGTCTTTGCAAATTTCACCTTCTCCGGATCTTCAATCTCCTCATATTCAAAGTATTCTTCCATATCATTTATCCAGTCGATCAATTCTTCAGGATTCAAATTACCAGTATAGTTTGGAACATCAACTCTAGGTCTCTTTCCAGTCTTTGAAATAGCTCACAACATCTTTATCTGATCTGATTCTTCTTCTTCATCACCTCCTAGGGTTTTACCAATGTGTTTAATAGATTGAAATTCTTCCTCATCATCACTTTCAACATTAGGTCTCAGTGTCAGTCCTCTTCGCCTATCTTCTTCAACAACATCCAAATGAATTCGCATTGTTCTCATCAATTCCATTAGCTCATCCATTCTATTAGCCATTGTACCAATAGGGGGAACTCTTCACGACGGCATCTTCCTGGGATCAAGTGCAAACTAGCTCAGGTTCAGCGATCGGTTGCACACAAGTAACCTAGCTCGGATCGGCAATCTGCTTACAACAAGATCTTACCGAATCCCCTTGGCCAATTCACTCCAAAGAATTGAACTTTCGCTTTGATACCACTTGGTGCAATCACGATAGGAGAGTTCACAGAATGAACTATCTAGACCATGTAGCAAGAGTAAACACAATGGAAACAACTCAAAGAAATAAAGCAAATGCAGATTCAGTCATGTAGTATATCATAGAATTCAAAATAGAGATTTGCCGACAATATGCGGGCTTACAATTAGGGCTCATAGGCCTGATTACATACATGCGCAAGATAAAGCTTTGAAGCTCCTTCACACAAAATCTAAACTATAGAACATGAATCAATCGGTAACTACTTTCCTAAGGATCTATTACATCTTTATATATCATTTTTAGACCAATAGATTCCTCCGCATCGGCCAAGGAAGGTCACAAACTCCAATGAAGAGTTGTAACGTGTTCACATATAGGTTGGACCTAAATGTATAGAACACTTCCTCAAATGAATGGAACAATGTGCAAACCCTTGGAGAAGGTTGGCCATGAACCATAGAACATTGAATGATGTGTCAATGAGATCCACAAGTCGAGGAATGATCTGTAAGCCTTCTCCTTCAGCTAGTTACCAAGAACTATTAGAATGCTCTACTCTAAGAAAACAATCAACTTCTGATAGTGATATCTTTCTAGTAACTAATCCAAATGCTTTGAATTCTTGATATGTTGTAGATGAATGAATGTAGATGCTAAGTCCAGATCCGTAAGATGTGAAATGCCAAAACCAGACCACAAGCTGAAAATTGCTACTGACTGAACTGCCTGAACTGAACTAAAAAAATGAAAGAACTGAAATACAAATGTTTTTGGTTGATGCAAGATTTCTCTTGAGCCAGGGATGCTCCTGCATCATCACACCTATATTCATGCCCTTTTTCTTGGATCTCTTGGGTTTATCCCCCTGCTTCCTTCCTCCCTTAGATGCCCTCTTCTCTTTGAGGAAATCATCATATTCCTCATTTGTTAGGTATTGCCTCTTTCTCTTTTTGTCAATGGTGAGGGCCACTCCTTTGTTCTTGAGTGTAGTAACCTCCCTATCCACCCATTCTTTGGTCAATTGCATGACCTTTTGTGTTATAATTTCCAATTAGGTCTCCTCTAGTTGATTCTAGTCAGGGGATGAGATTGTTTCATTATATATTTTCTTCTCCTCATACTCTTGTGACATAACCATTCCATCATCTTCATGCAGTTGTGTTGGAACTAGTATACAATCCAATGTGCGAATTTTCCTCAGAGTAAGCCTTTGGTAGCTTCTCTTTCTTACTTCTACCTCATCATCACAATCAGTCCAATATTCTTCAAGATGCACTTGATGCACTGGTTTCTTGAATAATGCCCGCATCCTATCATAGGGGCCATAACACCTGGATACAGGAAAAGGCTGTAAGGACATCAATTGTAATCCCCCTGTTTCTTCTTTGGCACTCTCTTTATCAGGACACATATACCACCCAATGATGAGTGGGAACAAGACATTGGGTATTTGGTTTTTCTCAACAAAAGCTTCAAATGAAGGCAATATCTACTTGGCCATCTCCATCAATATGACCCTGTCCATTGCGTATCTTGGTAACATGAGAGGTTGTCCAATGAAACCTTCTATCCTTACATATGTGAATGTGAGGAATTAGAAAAACCAAGCCCCATGCTTGTATATCATGGCCTGAGCTTCCATGCTCAGCCTCTTGGCTCTATCTTCTTCCATAGTTCTGCCAAATGCATAATAAAAGAATCATTCACTCTCCGGTAGTGTTGGAGAGATTCTCTATGTTTCAACTGTGGGTAATGATCCCATATGTTCACATCCCCAGGGTTACGACCAACCCTACCAACTGTCTACAGACCATTGAATGTCCCCCTGAATGCACATGCATAAGCCACATAGGAGGTCATGTGAAACATGTTTGTTTTCCCCCCCAGACTCCTCATGCCTTCATCCAAGCTGTCACTGATAATCCTGGCCTACTGGGGTTTCTCATCTATAGTTTCCACCATTCTCATAAGACCATACATCCAGTCTTGAAAATATCCTACATCCGGCCTTCCCCTCATATGGCTGAGCATAACCATCATATACTGATACTCCAGGGCAAATTTGAATTTATATAAATGCACTGGTAGTTTGGCTAAAGCTTTATACATGCTATCACTAGCCCTCCATGAAAACATGATCTTTCTGCAATCCTTCTGGGTGGTAATGTATTATTTTTTAACTCCCCTAAATCTATTTTGCATACGTGAGGTCCTTTTGGCAAATTGAAAGTTGAGGTGATGCCCTTGATTGATAAGTCTATATACGCCCAACCATATTTCTCTACCTTCATGTTGCAAACATTGTAATTTTGAGCACATTCCATGATGCAGAGTAAAATGCAACAGAAGCTTACAAATGGGAAGGAGGAGTCATTAACACAACTAGCATGTTTAAAATCCTGGACATGCAGTATGTAATACCTATCGGCTTAACATCATCATCATATTTCTTGCTAACACAGACAGCATCATCATATTCCGAAGAGGCATGAAATATCCTCCTGCTAACTACTGTTTACTTCCTTATCGCCTTTCGCCTTTCGCCTGTTAGCAGCATCATGATATTCGACTATCAGCAGCATCATCACATTCGGCAAGCGCAAACATCCTCCTGATGTTCACTATTCATCTTACCGCCAAACTCTATCTTCATCATCATGATGTTCAACATCACCTTCATCAACAGGATATAAAATATCTGGTTCCTCCGATATATCCTGACGACGACAACTTCAAGCACCTTTCCCTCGATGCTTACGTCACCCTGATATCCGACTACTCAAACAACAACATCAGGATATGACTTATCCAGTCATATTGAAACATCCTGATGATGTTAACCAAACTTTATGCCGATGACTTACGCCGATGCCAAAACACTTAGCGACAGCAGGATAAACTTGCATAGGGTGATATTCGCAATATCCTGATGACGATGACGTCACTTGCACCCGAGGATGATGTCAACAGGATATAAGACACTTATATCCTCCGCAACATGATAATGAATATCCGGTGACCTTTTCAATATCCTGATGATGTCCTTTCCGGTCCTTAGCCAAAAAATGAACTTTCACTTCTGCATGCGATAGCGACATGCGGACGAAAGATGATCCTGACGATGATATACACACTGAGTATATATCCAACCTATATCATCCTGATGCATTCAAAACATACAGTCTTCGTCAGCTTCATAACCCGATCCGGATAGCGATATACTCGCAAATGTCGATACGATTCACTCCGTCTGGAAAAGCACATGCAGATCCTTGTATATCCGTCAGCTGCATGCGAACTCACAGAACCGCACAATTTCACACAGAAAATATGATGATCAGGCCGGATCACCTTCAGATCAAAACTTAACAGTTTATCTTCCTAAATCCTAGCACATGAGGATGCTAGGTTGATTCACAGTATGCTACCAATCGATCTCCCACACAATGAAATGCATAAACAGAAAACTAAAATACAACCTAACCTAACATGCATGACCATTCCACCGATTCACAGAATCAACCGGTGGAAGGGTTGAAAGAACCCATTAACCTGTAATCAGAACAGAAATCAAAACATAAACAGCTGATAACCCAGATAATGCAATTGATGAGATCTTATTTAGATGAAACACAAATGTCCTGTTTCTACAACAAGATTTCACAATGTCTGGACTGATCTCTGGATTTCACTCAATCACCAGTACAACATAACACATCTACTACTCTGATATGATATCTGATATGATCTCAAACCCTAACTGATCTGAGTTATTTATAGCAATATCCTACGAGTACTACCAACTCGGTTCCCAGCGGCTGGGAGCTTCCAAGCGGCTGGGAGAGGACAGCTCATACTACCTGATCACGAACTCTAACTGCCTGCACACTCTCCTAGGCTGATCTAATACATATGCATTGGTCCAATGGACCTTATTACATTATGAAATCAAACATGCTAAAAATAGACTAATGTCTTGTCATGCGGACAATGAACCTATATCCTGTCTTGTAGGGGTGCTCCTGCACCATACTCCCCAGAAGAAGAAATCTCAAGTCCACTTGAGATGAGAGTATGAAGATCTGCACCATGTTTTTGGATCTGCTCTTCAGTCATCCAGACTGCTTCAGAATTAGGTTTTCCCTTCCAAGAGACTAGATACTCCAAGTACTGTTTGTTCCGGGTCTGTTTGACCACTCTGGTGTCCAAAACCTTCTGCAACTGTGGAGGATCATGCTTGGGAATGTCATCATTGACTGTATCCTATAGGAGTTCCTGATCTGTAGCTGGATAAGACTTGTATGGAGTTAAATCACATACATTGAATATAGGGGATAAACCAAGATCATGAGGGAGTTGTATCTCATAAGCATTCTGTCCATGCTTGTGCAAGATCTGACATGGTCCAACTTTTCTCTGCATGAGTTTAGTATATTTTCCCTTAGGAAGTCTGTCCTTCTTCAAATGAACCCATACCAAATCTCCAACATCAAACTGTACATCCTTCTTCTTTTTATCAGCATATTCCTTATACTTCAAGGTGGTTTTTTGTAGTTGGGTCTTGACTTGATCATGAGCCTCTTGTATGGCTTCTGCAAAAGCTTCTCCTTCTGCACTAATAGGGTCTACTGTAGGTAGATCTCTCAATTCCAAAATTCCTCTTGGATGCATACCATAAACTATCTGGAAAGGTGATTTCCCTGTGCTCCTATTGACAGTATCATTATAGGAAAATTCAGCTTGAGATAGAATATTATCCCACTTTTCTCCATGTTGTTTTGTCAAACATCTAAGCAAATTTCCTAAGGAACGGTTCACTACTTCAGTCTGTCCATCCGTTTGAGGATGATATGCAGAGGAAAAAGACAAATTTGTTCCAAGTTTCTTCCAAAGAGTTCTCTAGAAGTGACCAATAAACTTCACATCCCTATCTGACACTATGCTTAATGGCAATCCATGGATTCTGACAATCTCCCTGAAAAACAAATCTGCAATGTATGAAGCATCAGCAGTGGTTTTGCATGGCAAGAAATGTGCCATTTTGCTGAATCTATCCACTACAACAAAAACACTGTCAAACCCTTTCCTTGTCCTTGGTAAACCCAAGACAAAATCCATACTTATGCTTTCCCATGGTCTGGAAGGAATGGGTAAGGGCTGATATAAACCTGCGTTAGTCGACCTGCCTTTAGCTTTCTGACATATCACACTTGTCTCTACAAACTTTCTGACATCTGATTGTAACTTAGGCCAAAAGTAATGTCTTCGGACAAGATCAAGAGTCTTATCTAGACCAAAATGACCTGCCATAGCTCCACAATGTTTCTCCTTAATGATGTTTAACCTCATAGATAACTGTCCACCTTTGAACAACAATCCATCTTGAATCAAAAATTCAAAGAATTCAGCATGATATTTCTCTCCAAAAGAAGTACATACATGATATATCTCCCCAAAATCTTCATCAGTCTCATACATGGTCTTTAGTGAATCAATGCCAACACTTTCTAACTGAATCTGGTTGACTGTTAGAACTCTCCTGCTCAAAGCATCTGCAACTTTATTCTTGACTCCTTTCTTATGCTTCAATGTAAAAGTAAACGCTTGTAAGGTTTCTACCCATTTCATGTGTCTGTGGTTCAGCTTTTCCTGGCTGTTTATGAAACTCAGAGCCTGGTTATCTGTGAATACTATGAATTCCTTTGGCATCAAGTAATGCCTCCATTTCTTGAGTGACTGGACTAAAGCATACATTTCCAAATCATATGAGGAATACCTCTTTTTAGCATCATTGAGCTTCTCACTGAAAAATGCAATAGGTCTACCTTATTGGCTGAGTACTGCTCCAATGGCCATGTGACTGGCATCACATTCCACCTGAAAGATTTTGTTAAAGTCTGGCAGTGCAAGGACTGGCTGCTGTGCCACCTTCTTCTTCAATGTTTCAAAAGAATCATCTGCTCTTTGAGTCCAAACAAATTTGCACTTCTGTCCTCCTTTGACGGTATCAAGCATGGGTGCACAAATATGACTAAACCCTCTTATAAACTTCCTGTAGAAGGTTGCTAACCCATGGAAACTTCTGACATCATTCATAGTCTTTGGGGTTGGCCAAGACAATATGGCACTTACCTTCTCCTTATCCATTTGTAACTTTCCTTGTGAAATGACAAAACCCAAATATGTGATCTCCTCTTGCATGAACAAACACTTGGCTAAATTTATCATCAGCTGCTCTTCATGTAACCTCTTAAGAACCAAATCTATGTGTCTGAGATGTTCTTCTTTTGTGTTGCTGAAAATCAGAATGTCATCTAGATATACTATGACAAACTTACCAATGAACTCTTTCAAAACCTCATTCATCAACCTCATAAAAGTACTAGGTGCATTAGATAAACCAAAAGGCATAACCTTCCACTCATATAACCCTTCATTAGTTT
This sequence comes from Cunninghamia lanceolata, assembly GCA_027924645.1. NCBI lineage: Eukaryota > Viridiplantae > Streptophyta > Pinopsida > Cupressales > Cupressaceae > Cunninghamia > Cunninghamia lanceolata. The sequence goes on from BSBN01000476.1 coordinate 2,487,934, forward strand.
TGAATGCTGTTTTCCATTCATCTCCTGGCCTAATCCTGATCTGATGATATCCACTCTTTAGATCTATTTTTGTAAAATACTTAGCACCTCCCAAATAGTCAAGTAAATCCTCTATCCTAGGGATTAGAAACCTATACCTGATTGTGATCTTGTTAATAGCTCTGGAATCTGTGCAAAGCCTCCAAGTACCTTCCTTCTTTGGTGCTAGTACAGCTGGTACTGCACATGGACTTAAACTTTTCCCAATCAGACCTGAATCCAATAATTCTTCAATTTGTCTGGCTACTTCTGCATTCTGTTCTGGAGTTAGCTTATAGGCTGCTTTGTTTGGAAGTGTTGACCCTGGAATTAAGTCTATGCGGTGACTAATATCCCTGACAGGTGGTAGGGATCTTGGCATTCCTTCTGAGATGATACCTTTGTACTTATCCAATAGCTCTTGGATAGCTGGGTCTATGAACCTTTGCTTCTTCTCTTCCTTGACTTCTTGCTGCTGTTCTTTATTCACCCTCATACATGGGATTAGGGCATATGCAACTGCACCTTCTGCTGCTACTTCTTTCATGAACTATTTGCCTTCCATCAGCATTACCTTCACCTCTTTTCCTTTAGATTTCTCCTCCTTCTTCGTCAATGGTAGTAACTTTATATCCTTACCATCTTTAGTGATTGTATAGATGTTTCTAACACCATCATGTTGTGCCTTCAAATCATACTGCCATGGTCTACCAAATAAAAGATTGCAAGCATCCATCGTGGTAGTGTCAAACAACAACTTATCCTTATATGCTCCAATCTGAAATTCTACCCAAGCCTGCTCTTCTACAGTTGTCTGCTGACCTTGGGTAAGCCATGAGACTTTATATGGGGATGGGTGAGGCAATCTCCTAAGCTTAAGCTTTGTCACCATTTCTTCAGACACAAAATTTTTAGTAGAACCAGAATCAATCAAAACTTTACATGCCTTACCTCCTGCTTTGCAAATAGTCCTGAAAAGAGACTTTCTTTGAGGGGATTCTTTGTCAGGTACCTTCATGGTAGTCACTGTTCTTCTCATCATTAGAGACTCTCCACTTTCTGGGTATCCAAAATTATCAGGAGCGTTCACACTCTGAAAAGCATTAGAGCCTGTCATACTTTGATTATCAGGTTCTTGGATCAGATTTGTTCTCCTTTCTCCTGTTGAGCTTGTGGCCTTTTCTGGACATCTGCTGGCTATATGGCCTGCTTTGTTACAGTTATAACACCTGATGGATCCTCTGCCCTGGGATCTTCCTCTGAAAGGTCTTCTACCTCTGAAGTTTCCTTGCTGACTATAATTTTCCCCTTGGTTCTGACTATTGTTTCCCTTACTATTGTCATGACTGGTGTTGACATTTCTTCTGAATCAGCATTAGGGTTTGCCACTTCTAATGCACAGGCAGATTCAGGCCAACTGAATACAGGAGGTTGCGTGAGCTCCTCCCCTTCACTTCTGGTTCTGCCGCACCAAGGGGGGTATCCCTATAACTCAAGATGTAACCTTGACTAGCTCAAAGATAGAAAGATCTAACTTGACAACAACAGGCAGAATACTCTCATGTATGGACCAAGATCTTTATGATAGATCACAAGGCTGGCAACATTCTTGGACATGATGTCTGGTTGGGTATGAGAGCATGCAGGGGGTTTCTAATCCTACTCCTACAACTAACAGGTGGAAGTATGAAGTGGTTTGATATGAATTTGGATGCAAAGTGGGACATGGTGTATAACACAAGAACACAGCATGATTGGTGCCTATCCAGGGCTTGGAGTCGGTAGACATACACCTGTGAATGATCAGCATAAATAGCTAAAACTGGATTTCAGGGGGATACACATGATATCTGCCTTACAGATATCTCCCAATATAGAGTGTTGAGCCATCTCTACTTATGGCATCCCTACTGCAGTATACCCTTCCCAATGTTCAACCTGAAAACAGTTTAATCTGCCCCTTGAGCAGAGGTTAAAAGATCAGACATTCAACATAGGAATTCTATGCTCTAGAATCTAAACATCACACAAATATCCAGATCCAGAAGAAGAATACATGCAATACTGGAGACAGAATTAACACAACACATGCTAAGATAGCATTACTCATATAAGATCAATCATGAAACCAGTGGATTCATGCCAAGTCCTACAACAGGAGATACATAAACTCACAAGATAACTGTACAGAGCAACCAGATCAGCTGGTTATGGATTACAGAGCCAAAAATCTACAACTTTCAACAACCTCAAATGAATAACACCATCTGCACTATATAGCAGGAGGGTGTCTTCAGCATTAACTCCCAGGTTGACCAAAAAACCCGCCAGATATACAGTATCATAGAAATGGCGCTCAAACATTAATGCAGCAGGTGGGGGAGGAGACAGGAAGATTTCTCGAGCCCTGCGCCACTGCCTCGGGATCCAGATCTTCAATCAGGTACTACATCCGTCCACGCCATCGCCCATACCTCTACAACAATCGCCATTGATGGCGCACCAACCCGCGGCCTCGGGAAGAACATTAAACAGTTAGTCGCAACCGCTTCCCACCGAGATTCATCATCATGATATTTCGAAAGTGCAGGATATCAATATCCCACATGCACCCCGCGATGACCTCAATTACACTTTATATACTAGGTCATGAGCATATATCATGTCGGTGCTTTTGCTCCTGACGACACTAGTATAGACTTCATCATCATCATCCTCCAGCAGCATGATATCCTGTTGTTCGAAATATCACCCTGACGTCATCATGATATTTGAAATATAACCTTCATGATAATCGGCACAACCTGATCCATCGGAGGAACATCCTCCTGCTGAGCTTATAACAAAAGTCTGGCCGATGAACATCCTGATGACGTCATCATCATATCCTGCTGACGTCATCATCATATCTGCCTACTGCACACCTCCTCATATCCGGATGACGTCATCATCATGTTTGCAAATATCAGGAGGTCTCTTCAAGATGATCAGTTGTTAGAAATATGACCCCCGCGGACCTTGATGACGTCATCATCATATTAACATCATCATGATATTCGGAAGACAACCGGATATTTGGAAATATCCTCCTGACGTTCAAACATCAGGTTGCACTGTAGCTCCTCTGTAAGATCGGGGTGATAACTGAATATGATGATGATGCTTGAAAAGATCATCCCCAGTAGATAATGCGCGAAGCCAACAGGCGGACATCTCCTTGATATCAGCATCATCATGATGCTCGAACAAACATATATCCGGGTGATATAAAAATATCACCCCCTCCTTCGGAATATCATGATGCAGATAGGCAGATAAAAAGATATCACCCTGATATAAGGATGACGTCAGCATCATCAGGATGTTAAAACAACGAACAAGAAGTGATACAACATCATCAGGATGATATTGACCAAAATCATCCTGACGTTCAAAATATGATGACCCTAGTGAATATCGGGTCGCACTTAGAACTCTTCGACAACATCATCAGGATGATATAAACCAAGATCACCCGATGATAGAAATATCACCCCGGCGAAATATCATGAAGGCAGAAAATATGATGACCTCCACAAGCAGCAGGATGATAACTGGAAATATGATGATGATGACGACGACCCTTAGGATAAAACAAGTTAGGTCGAGCAACTCAAAGAATAAATAACATCATCATCATGCCTGCGCACGGTGATAAATGGAAGATCACCGGAGACTTTGAAGAATCACCCTCGCAAGCAGATCAGGGCGCACCGTAGCTCGTCAGCATCATCAGGATAAAACCTAAACATCACCCGACAGCGAAATATGATGATGACGATGAGAAACCGGTCGACGGAGAAGATGATGATGCTGACCTTCATCGAAACAAACATGATGATGATGACCTCCTCTTCGAAGAAAATATGATGATGCAGCTGAAAAATGCTGAGGAGGTCCATCACTTAGAACATTTTTTGGATACTTAGGGAGAGTGCCTGAATGAAAAATGCTCAGAAAACTACCAGTCAATTCAGGCACTAACAACTGGATTCTCCTTGATATCCATGTCCATGTCCTCTACCTCTAAAAGGACCTCTTCCACCCCTTTGTTGTCTTCCTCTTCCTCTATTGTGTTGTTCTTGTTTTCTCTTTAACTTCTCTTCCACTTTCAATGCCAACTGAAAGCATTTCTGAACTGTATCTGGATTATGCAGACTTAAATCTTCCTGAATGTTGAACCTCAATCCATTAAGGTATCTGGCTACCTTTTCTTCTTCACTTTCCTTTACCTTTGTTTTCATACAAAGTTTCATGAATTCTTCTGTATATGAGCTGACATCTAGCTCCTTCTGCTTCAGGTTTTGCTTCCTCTTGTGTAATTGGATACTATAATCCAATGGGACATAAGCTTCCTTTACTAATGCCATCATTTTCTTCCATGTAGTGACTCTATGCTTTCCTTCCTGTACTCTATCATCTTGGACGAAATTCCACCATGTCAAGGCAGCTTCTTTCATTTTTGACTGGGCTATTTTCACCCTCTATTGTTCTGGTATCTCCTCTGTTTCAAAGAAATTATTCAAGGAGTCTATCCACTCCATCACTGAATCAGGTTCCATCTTTCCTGTAAACACTGGCAAATCCAGTTTCACATCCATGGTTCTCCTCTCCATGGCCTTGAGGGCGTTCAACAGTGGTCTCTGGTCTGCAGGAACGACCTCCTCGTTCCAACTAGGGATCTCTTCTTCTTCCCTATCTTCTTCTCTACCAGAACCTACTCTGCTCCTCAACTTCTCTAACTCATCCTTCAATTCCTGATTCTGAGCCTTCACGGCCTTGCTTTCTGCAATCTGTTTCTTCACCAGAACTGCCAACTCAACGTTGGTCATCCTTGCCGAAATCTCAGATGTTCCTTCGTCACCTGACATCCTGCTATATCCTGATCTTTTCCAGAAGATCCTTCCTTTGCTCTGATACCACTATGATGCAGAGTAAAACGCAACAGAAGCTTACAAATGGGAAGGAGGAGTCATTAACACAACTAGCATGTTTAAAATCCTGGACATGCAGTATGTAATACCTATCGGCTTAACAGCATCATCATATTTCTTGCTAACACAGACAGCATCATCATATTTCGAAGAGGCATGAAATATCCTCCTGCTAACTACTGTTTACTTCCTTATCGCCTTTCGCCTTTTGCCTGTTAGCAGCATCATGATATTTGACTATCAGTAGCATCATCACATTCGGCAAGCGCAAACATCCTCCTGATGTTCACTGTTCATCTTACCGCCAAACTCTATCTTCATCATCATGATGTTCAACATCACCTTCATCAGCAGGATATAAAATATCCGGTTCCTCCGATATATCCTAACGACGACAACTTCAAGCACCTTTCCCTCGATGCTTACGTCACCCCGATATCCGACTACTCAAACAACAACATCAGGATATGACTTATCCAGTCATATTGAAACATCCTGATGATGTTAACCAAACTTTATGCCGATGACTTACGCCGATGCCAAAACACTTAGCGACAGCAGGATAAACTTGCATAGGGTGATATTCGCAATATCCTGATGACGATGACGTCACTTGCACCCGAGGATGATGTCAACAGGATATAAGACACTTATATCCTCCGCAACATGATAATGAATATCCGGTGACCTTTTCAATATCCTGATGATGTCCTTTCCGGTCCTTAGCCAAAAAATGAACTTTCACTTCTGCATGCGATAGCGACATGCGGATGAAAGATGATCCTGACGATGATATACACACTGAGTATATATCCAACCTATATCATCCTGATGCATTCAAAACATACAGTCTTCGTCAGCTTCATAACCCGATCCGGATAGCGATATACTCGCAAATGTCGATACGATTCACTCCGTCTGGAAAAGCACATGCAGATCCCTGTATATCCGTCAGCTGCATGCGAACTCACATAACCGCACAATTTCACATAGAAAATATGATGATCGGGCCGGATCACCTTCAGATCAAAACTTAACAGTTTATCTTCCTAAATCCTAGCACATGAGGATGCTAGGTTGATTCACAGCATGCTACCAATCGATCTCCCACACAATGAAATGCATAAATAGAAAACTAAAATACAACCTAACCTAACATGCATGACCATTCCACCGATTCACAGAATCAACCGGTGGAAGGGTTGAAAGAACCCATTAACCTGTAATCAAAATAGAAATCAAAACATAAACAGCTGATAACCTAGATAATGCAATTGATGAGATCTTATTTAGATGAAACACAAATGTCCTGTTTCTACAACAAGATTTCACAATGTCTGGACTGATCTCTGGATTTCACTCAATCACCAGTACAACATAACACATCTACTACTCTGATATGATATCTGATATGATCTCAAACCCTAACTGATCTAAGTTATTTATAGCAATATCCTATGAGTACTACCAACTCGGTTCCCAGCGGCTGGGAGCTTCCAAGTGGCTGGGAGAGGACAGCTCATACTACCTGATCACGAACTCTAACTGCCTGCACACTCTCCTAGGCTGATCTAATACATATGCATTGGTCCAATGGACCTTATTACATTATGAAATCAAACATGCTAAAAATAGACTAATGTCCTGTCATGCGGACAATGAACCTATATCCTGTCTTGTAGGGGTGCTCCTGCACCATTCCACTACCAACTTGATGGCCTCAATTGCATAGGGAAATCCTCCGGCATGCCATATGCTTGAATTATATATGTTAATAAGCAAGGGTTTCCCACTACCCTTTTCTGATTTCTCTATCCATGCATCCAGATCCGTGTTCTCTAAATGTGTATCATTTATCTGGTCATATTTGAATGATGTGCCCTTGGGTTGTATACCCATGGGCTTCAAGAATTCTATGCCTGATTAGTTCTTACAGACCTCCATTATATCCTGTGATAAAACATATGTATGTCTTACCCTAACATGCCTTATGCGCATTTAGATTTAACAATTGCATGAATATCATGATGTTTTGATTTTTAGACAAGCATAATTCATACATCATCATATTAATTTACTCTGGTAAAAACCAACATTTACCTATTCATTTACCCATAAATGACAAAAGAGGGTTTCATCATTACATACTTGATATTCGCTACCTTTTAAATTATTTGATCTATATCCGGATATGCGTGTTCACCTTGCAATTACCCTCCTCCGTTTGCCATTTGAATGTGCACCCCGTTCAGTTGTGTTCATAGGTTGCTGTAAAGGTGCCTTAATCACACAAGAGCTCTATAATTTATTCTTGAATATGTGATAAGCTTAAAATGAACTCAAATTGTTGTTTTTAACCAATAACACTTGTGAATTAGGGTGTAATTAATGTTAAATTGTTCATATCCATGGATCTACACCCTAAGCTTTCAAGATTTTAACAGGTGGTGTGATGTTATTTGAAATTTCAAATGTTCACCTACCGTTAGAATAGCATTTAATACAAGATCATCACATTCGCTAATGTCAAGGATATTAAGCAATATGCATGCTCTTTTGAATATGCCTATAACGTAAGCATGACGATGATCAATCATTGACGAACCATCGAAAGATCGGGTCACCTTACTTTTGTCTTACCATCATGATATTATGGTGTGCTGGCATGAATCGATCAGTGTGCCACGTGGCAAGATCTTATTGGTTTGCAGAAACCTACGTGTTATGTGTCCCAAGAGTGGATAAGGGGATATTATGAAATATCTAGATGTTTAATTATGCGAAATATCCCCCCCTTTCCTGAAGATGAGGATGACGTCAACATTTTTATTAATATTCTGAGTTGGATGAGGAGGTGATGTCATCATCACATTGGCGAAGGTCAGGGATCTTAGTTAATATGCAGGATATTGAGATTTACCTTGATATTGCACTAGGTCAGGATAATAGCAAATATTTGGGATATTAAGAACAAGATGACTCTTTTAATGTCAGGGATCATGATGATGTCATCATCATATCGGGTCTTCTTTGGAATAGAACAAGATGACATCATTGTCACATTAACAAAAATCAAGGATCTTAGTTAATGTGCTAAATATTAAGAAATGTGCCGATGTTTGGTATTTATGTTATATTTGAGGTAGGCCCACACATTAGTGAATATCAGGGATATTAAGAAATATGTACCTTCAGGAAACGTGCGCAGGTATTGACGGGTAGACATTTCTCGAGTTGAAATTTAACGTCTGCATATTGGTGAATATGTGGATATTGGGATTTTCCTTGTTAAAACATGCTGTATAGACCTAAAAATGACATGACTTTGTCTAAATAAATATTCTTAATATTTATTTAAGTCTAATTTCTCTATCAATAAATAAATAAACAAATTTATTTATTTGATTCATATTCCTCTAAGTTAATTAAATATCAAAATATTTAATTATTTCTTCTAAAGTCAAAATTAAATAAATCCTTAATTTAATTCTTCCAAAACAATTAAATAATTTTTAATTATTTAATAAGTTATTTATTCCTCCAAATTTAAATAAATAAATCAAATTTATTTAAATTCTCTCAATCTCTAAAAATAAAATATAATCAAATATTTTATTTATTCTTCCAAATCATGCACAAACAAGTAAATAAATTTATTTATTTAATTTGCTTTCTTATCTTCTAATTCCTCAATTAAATAAATTTATTTATTTAATTTGCTTTCTTATCTTCTAATTCCTCAATTAAATAAATTTATTCATTTAATTTGCTTTCTTATCTTCTAATTCCTCAATTAAATAAATTTATTTATTTAATTTGCTTTCTTATCTTCTAAATTCCTCAAAAATCTTCCAAATCTTCTAAAAACAAATCTTCTTCTTCATGCACACAAAATTAAATAATTTATTATTTAATTTCTCTCAAATCATGCAAAAGCAAATCACAAGTTGAGTTAATTGATTTAAAACAATCTTGTTTTTATTAACAACTCTTAAATTAGAAGAAATCATTCTAATTTGTGATAGCAAATCTTATCTTTGTCATGAAAGCAGTTAACTCAAACAAAACAGCTTTTCTTTGACACTTGTCTTCTTTCTATTCATGCACATTCGCTCAAATCTTCTCCACCATTGATCTTCTTATTTCTTCTACACCTTTGATCTTCTCTCTCACAGCTCGATAAATATAGCACTATTATTCCATTTTTGGGATCCAAGCTTTAAGTAATATTACTCTGTCGAATTACCTGCACGCCTTTGGCACCCCCATATCCATTTTTCTTGAGATCATCCTCATTGCATTTGAAGCTCATCTTCATTGCAATAAAGTATCGCAACCATTTCTCCATCACCATCTTGAAGAAGGGAGCAAGGAAGTGCGCTTCCTAAGGGCAACTTTCATCACAAAAAGATCGATTGAGACTAGGCGAACAATGGAAGCCGCGGGATAACAAGGTTTGTGAGGTTTGTACTTTATTGTTCAATCTTGTTATTTGTAATTTCTATTGATGTTCATTGGTTTATTAATAGTTTTATGCTGTTAACAACAATCTCTAATAATATTTTTGGTGCCCACCATGGGGCTCTTGCCCCAAATCTAATCCAAAACTGAGTTTTTGAGTGATAGGTTATGTACAGGTTCATTCTGCACATTTGAACAGTCCTAGCATGCATATGACCTCTGTTTCGATGCATACAATTCTTCAATGCATCCATCGTTAGAAGATGTACATATGACCTTTGTTTCGGCGCATACAATTCTTCAGCACATCTGACCACAGAAGCTACGCATCTACTATTTCTTCTAGTGCATATGATATTCCTGTGCATTTACTCTTCTATTCTATGCTTATAACCTCTATTTTTGCTCTTCCATAATTCCTACACTTCTGAGCATTGTTTCTGCACATTTAGGCTCTAAAGCTGTGCATTTGTCCTAAATAGGGATTTTAGAGTATTGCTTGTAGTTTCTGCTAACGGTAACGCTTATTTTACAGGACTATTTTTCTCATCTACTTGCAGAGATAGGAGCTGGTTTAGTCATATAGCTGCACCTATTAGCTCATCATAGATTTAATTAGAGGAGAAAGTAAAATGATGTTCATACAAATCTCACGTAGTTCTAATTAGGAGGGTTGTAACTGAATCATTGCTATCTTGCATATCATTAGATCATTTCTATATTGCTATCTTTCAAGGTTAAACACATTGCTATCTTGCTAAAATTGAACCATTGCTATCTTGTTAATCACTTCAAAGTTAACAATTGTGTGTGTGCCTGAGTAGTATAGAGCATCTAGTTTTTTTTTTCATTTTAAATAGGTGCAAAGAACTACTGTCTTTTGTGTTTTTGGAATGACATTAGGCATATGCTCTCCCCTATCTTGGGTGATCAAAATGCCAGACATGTCATTTTGCATGTGTTGAACCTTTAGAGGGTCCTGCTCTTGGATATCCGTTCATCCAAGTAGGAATGACCCTAAGTGGTAACAGGCTAAAGCCAAGCCTTGCCAAGCCACTCTAAATAAATTGTGTTTGGAGTGAAAGCTTCAAACAACAGGTGAAGTTGTGTTATACCAGCAGCCAACCTCCCCCAAAACCCTCGAAGGCGTAACCCTTGCAGGCTGGGAGACTCCACAACAGAGAGTAGCGCTGCCACATGTATAACCACTCGAATGGCTACCCTCATTACATATCCTTTGTTTTAGTGGCCCAAAATCCTTCTATTTGTTGGTGCAAAAGGTGGGACCTTTGAAGCCGCCCTGATTCATGTGGTTCTTAGTAGATATAGCAGGGACAACGTGAGAAGTGTGTGCCATGGAGAGGAACCAGTGCTACCAAGATCCTGAAGCTATTCTCTTTGAATATGCACAGCTAGGGGATCCGACAAATATTGTCTTTACTAGCCTAGGAATTGTACTTGTTTTTGTGTCAAAAAAAAGTCCAAAATTTTCAATTAAAACCATGAAATCATTTTGTGTGTTTGCTGTGTCTTCTTGCTAATAATTGATAAAATCAGATCAAAAGACCAACCTGCAAACCAAAAAAAACCAAAAAAAACTTGCAAAAACGTGTCAAAAAACTTTACAAAAACATTCAGAAAACTAGATCTGCGCATATACCTTGCAAAACTATGCATCTGTTTTGACTTTTTGCGCTTACACTGTGACTTGCTGTGCATTTACTGTCTGTTTCAATGCAAATATAGTTGCACATCTGTGACAGTGAGTCTTTCCCAGTCTTTCAAGAGAAACCTTTCAACACTTCTGAGTACCCATTTCAATTGTATTCCAATTTCTGAGATCAGTTTTTACCGTGCAAACACCTCTTCCACTACCATAGCAGTTCACAAAAATTCCTAAAATCAAAACTTAGTACCAAAATCAGGTTGGGACAAAGAAATTCTAAGATCAATTCAACCTCAAACAAACCTAGTAAGTCTCCACAATCAAGGAGCTATCATCCTTTGGAACTTCACTAGGGGCTTGTGCAAGACTAGTCAACATCAAGTAATCGGATTCCAAACATCCTTACTTCGACTATCATTTTTGCATCTACCACCTTGTTTGATATCATTGGTCTAAGGAAACCCTCATTCAAACCTCACCACTACAAGTTTTCCCTTCAACACCACCCACATCCAAAATTCACATTGTATGGTCCTAACAAGATCCCAACACTAAAAACAATTAGAAATGGCAGGCAGCTCTAAAAATTTTGTCTCATCCCCTCACGACAGTGATGAGGAGATTATTCAGGAAGAGCTGCTACAAAGTCAACAAGACTGAAAGTTCCAATGCCTAATGGATAAGGTGCTCACCCAAGACCCTACTAGATTCTTTCTTTACCTAGCAAGCCAAGGAGCAAAACTCCCCAAGGACTTTGATGTCAACACATTAAAGGAAACCAAAGATGAAAGAATCCCTGAGGATAGTGCACGAGAAGAGAGAACCATAGACAAAGGGAAGGGAACCATTGATTCTACTAACTCTATAGGCTTATTAATGCAACAAATCCAAGACTTATAGCAACAGTTCACAGACATACAAACTGGAACATCAACGAAACACTATTCACTAGAGGATATTTCACCATATCCTTTTGATAGAAATTTGGTCATGATACCTTTCCCGTCCAAATTCAAGGTACCTAAATTTGACAAATATCAAGGAAATGGTGATCCAAGAGACCACATTAGAGAGTTTAGTGCAGTATGTATAAAAGTCACCCACAATGACACATACCTCATGCGACTTTTTCCAAGGAGCTTGGGAGGACAACCATTGGAGTGGTTCTCTAGAATACCCCCTGGAATCTGAACATTCAACAAACTAGTGGACAAGTTCATCCTACACTTCTCCTACAATATTGAGCATGACATCTCAATCTTAGATCTTTGTAACACCAAGCAAAAGGGTGGAGAATCATTTGCTGCATTCTTACAAAGATAGAGACAATTGGCAAGCAAATGTCCACACCAAATACCTGAAAAACAAATGCTGGAAATGTTCATTCATAACCTCCACACTGACCTCAGCTACCAAATCTAGATACAATGCCCTTCTTCCTTTAGCAAAGTCATTGAGATGGGCTTGATAATTGAAAAGGCATTGGTAGCGAAAGGACACTCCAAGTACAAATACCAACACAGACAAGCCATGCTTCTGGACCAAGAATAAAAATGTTGTAAATGATGGGGTGGTGGATGACCAAACTGTGGCACCAAAACAACCAATTTTCACTTTAACAAGCCCACAAAACAACAAACCGCGAGACATGAATCACGGTTTACAAACTATTAACCTAGGAGAAAATTCACACCTTTGGGAGAATCATTGGAAACCAACTTGTGGAAGCTTCTAGCAATTCAACTCATAATGCTTCTAGCAGCATAGGATTATGAACCAAAGGTCAAACCTCCTTGGTGGAATGACGACGACTTCTGCAAATTTCACCGAAACAAGGGACACAAGACCAACGATTGTATAGCACTCAAACATACCATTCAAGACTTGTTGGACTAGAAAAAGGTGTCACTTGATGGACATACCTCTAATGATGATCATTTGGCATTCAAAGATCCACTTCCCAATCATGAGCAGGGAGGGGCTTCAAGACAAAACAACAGTGGTGCTAATAATGCCAATTATACAAAAGTGGCATTTGACTATGTGGTCAACCACATTTCAGAAAGTGATTAACATGTCAATACCCTACGGAACACTCCTAATTGTAATGTGACCACTCGTAGTGGAAAGGCTACTCTTAAGGGGGTCCCATCCAAGCCATCCTCTTCGTGAAATTAGTATAGTGTCCTGGATCAACTTCACAAAACACCTATGCATATCTCCATCTTGGAACTCTTATGCTTGTCCCCAGCTCACAGAGCCATACTAGACCAAGCTCTTTCTGAAGCCACTGTTCCAACAAACCTTGCTGAAGAGAAGTTCCAGACCATGGTAGGTCACATTACCACACCTCACTCCCTATCATTCACTAAAATGGATGATATGTCCCCTACTCAACCTCATAATGTCTCTCTCCACATTGAAGCCTTCATCCACAAACACAAAATCAAAAGGGTTCTAATCGATGGAGGGGCTAGTTTAAATATTTGTACTTTAAAGCTAATCCTTGCATTAGGGTTTTCAGAGAATGCTATTGATCCAAAAAGGAAAATCACCATCAAAGCTTATGATGATGAGGAAATAACTTCAAAAGGAGTGGTTGTTTTACCTATCAGAGTGGGACCTATAGTAAAGGATGTCGTGTGTCAAGTCCTTGATATGGAGCTTGCATATAACATTCTCCTTGGGAGACCTTGGATACATTCTATGAAGGTAGTACCTTCAACCTATCACCAATGTATAAAATTCCCCTTTGAAGGTCCAAAAATCACCATCCAAGGTGATTCCAATCCATTTCAGTACTGTAACACCATGCAATCTAAACCTAAAGTTGTGATTCCCCATAACCATGCCTCTACTTCATCTTCATCCCATGTCAACCCAACTTCACTCCCTTCAACATTGAAGGCGCCCCAAGCTAACTTCAAAGTCAAAGACAAGGGCCTAGGGGAGTACACAATTGCACAATCCTATTTATCGCAGCTCCGTATCTCTCCTAGATCCTATGGAAAGCCTTCCATGAGAAAACCTAAAGAAATAGCAACTACTAAAGGTCCATTCGTCAAATGGGGAAGCCTTGAAGATGAGAGTGATGAAAAGGACATCTGACAATGGTTATATAAAGATGAAGGCAGCTTATCCACACAACAAGACCATCACTCCATGATACAAACTAAACAGTATGGCCAAGGATTCTCAATGCTACAAAGAATGGGGTATGGATGTCATGGTCCCATCAGATTAAGAAAGGAAGGTATCACTGAACCTATCCAACCTCATACCTTGACAACCCGAGACACTATAGGGCTAGGTTACACTGGGAAAGTAAAAACCAACAGAACAGATAAGCATAAAGGCAAGCAACCAGAAACATCTACTACTAATTTAGTGGATCAAATTCACCGACTACAAGGATCGAGTGAGACGGACTCCAATGAGTATGAATGGGATAGTCTCTCTAAACTATCTTGTGATGAAAAAGATATTGATGTGGTCCACGAGTATGTCCTTACCCATGCAACTAACAAGGGACAAAGCCCAAGGGCTAGACCTTTAGAGTTTGACCCGCATAATAATGATAGTGAAATTCCCGAGGAAAGAATGATACCGAACTTGACAGATCAACTAATGGAGAGTACCATCGTAGGCATTGTCAATGCTTATAATGACCACCTTAACTCCTCCATCTTGACCATCAATGTCCTCGAACCAGACCAACCCAATGATCCTCTACCACTGGTATATCCAGAACTCATAGATTGCAACTTACAAGATACTACCCCTGAGCTCGATACCTTTCAAAATGATGAAGCCATCATAGACTTTGTAGAGCTTAGGGAACATATACTCGCAGGGGATCACAGAGCTGGCTATGCCATAGAACTCAATGACAAGGCCTATTTTGGAGAGAGTGCCAAGCCTTTTAGTCTCAAAAATGTAAAAATGAAAGAAAGATCTAATGGTGAAAACTGCTCTGCAGTAGTGTTAGATCATGAAAATAGTAAAAATATGAAAGATGTATCCAATGGTGAAAACCTCTTTGAGGTGCCGAAGGATGAAAGGCTTGACCCTCTCCCCAATCTAACACATCAGGAGAGATTGTCAATTTTGATAGAACTAGTAGAGGAGATTAACGTCAGCACGGGTGATAATCCAAGGATGATCCATATGACACAATCTTTAACTACATGGGAGAAACCAGAGTTCACTAAATTCTTCAAAAGGAAACAAATAAACTTTGCTTGGTCATATGTGGACATGCTAGGACTGGATCTGAATCTCATAATGCATCGCTTGTCCTTAGCGCCAAGAGCTAAACCCGTTAAGCAAAAACTCAGAAAAATTCACCTGTAGGTTGCCCTCATGGTAAAAGAAGAACTGAAGAAATTGCTAGATGTTGGGTTCATCCGACCCATAGACTATCCTGAGTGGATTTCCAATATTGTACCTATTGCCAAACCAGATGGGAGAGTTCAACTATGTAACAACTTCAGAGACCTAAATAAAGCTTGCCCAAAAGATGACTTCCCTCTGCCAAACATAGACATCATTGTAGATCTCACGACATGACACTCTATGTTGTCACTAATAGACGGTTTCTCAGGATACAACTAGATCAAAATCACACCTGAGGACCAACACAAGACCGCATTCACATGTCCATGGGGTACCTATTGTTGGTGTGTCATGCCATTTGGATTGAAAAATACAGGGGTAACATATTAGAGAGCTATGACCACAATCTTTCACGACATGATGCACACCATAATGGAAGATTATGTGGATGACATATTGGCCAAATCACTCACAAGAGAAGGACACCTGGTAGTACTAGATAAAATCTTCACAAGATTGGAGTAGTTCAATGTGTGCCTCAACCCAAAGAAATGTGTATTCAGAGTCACATCTGGCAAGATTCTAGGATACATCGTATCTGCAAATGGAATCGAAGTAGACCCATCCAAGGTGAAGGCTATCATGGAAATGCCACCACCTAAAAATATTAGTCAACTAAGGTCTTTACAAGGTAAACTGCAATCTATCACAAGGTTCATTTCTCAATTGGTAGACAAGTGCCACCCATTCACACATCTCCTACATAAGAACATTCCCTTCAAATGGAATGATTCGTGCGAACAGGCATTTCAACAGTTGAAAGAGTATCTCATGAAACCACCGATATTGATGCCACCCATCCAGGGAAAACCTCTATTACTTTATGTCTCTGCTACACCAACAGCTTTGGGAGCTCTCCTTGCACAACAAAATCATGAAGGGAAAGAACAAGCAATTTATTACATCAGCAGAACATTGGTTGGTTATGAGTTGCAATACACACCAATCGAAAGAGCATGCCTCGCGGTAGTCTTCGCTTCACAAAAATGGAGACATTACATGCTATCACATTCCATCAAGCTAGTAGCAAAAATGTTGCTTTAGGGATCTATCATTCCTCGCCATGACAACACCATCGTCTATCAATATCGATTAATCATTGGTTTATCGCTTGACAGGGGCAATACCTTGTTTGTTCTTGTATCATTTGTGCATATTTGCTTACTTGCTTGCATGTGTTATCACTTTATTTTACATCGCGTATCATTCGGCTCTTTCTTCAACCTGTTTTTCTTCATCCTAACCTATTTTTCACCTTCTCATCGTGAGATTGTCCATCTCACGCCTTCTATCTTCTTTCCGTCCAATCTCCCAAGGGGGCATCCTGTTGTTATACTTGTACCATGAGCAAACTGGGGCATGTATCATTTTCAAACAATCTTATTCTTTGAAACAATGTGATAAAACACATTGCATCAAAGAGGGACAAAATGTATACACCTAAAAATGACACAACTTTGTCTAAATAAATATTCTTAATATTTATTTAAGTCTAATTCCTCTATCAATAAATAAATAAACAAATTTATTTATTTGATTCATATTCCTCTAAGTTAATTAAATATCAAAATATTTAATTACTTCTTCTAAAGTCAAAATTAAATAAATCCTTTATTTAATTTAATTCTTCCAAAAAAATTAATAATTTTTAATTATTTAATTAAGTCATTTATTCCTCCAAATTTAAATAAATCAATCTAATTTATTTAAATTCTCTCAATCTCTAAAAATAAAATATAATCAAATATTTTATTTATTCTTCCAAATCATGCACAAACAATTAAATAAATTTATTTATTTAATTTGCTTTCTTATCTTCTAATTCCTCAATTAAATAAATTTATTTATTTAATTTTCTTTCTTATCTTCTAAATTCCTCAAAAATTTCCAAATCTTCTAAAAATAAATCTTCTTCTTCATGCACACAAAATTAAATAATTTATTATTTAATTTCTCTCAAATCATGCAAAAGCAAATTACAAGTTGAGTTAATTGATTTAAAACAATTTTGTTTTTATCAACAACTCTTAAATTAGAATAAATCATTCTAATTTGTGAAAGCAAATCTTATCTTTGTCATGAAAGCAGTTAACTCAAACAAAACAACTTTTCTTTGACACTTGTCTGCTTTCTATTCGCGCACATTCGCTCAAATCTTCTCCACCATTGATCTTCTTATTTCTTCTACACCGTTGATCTTCTCTCTCATAGCTCTATAAATACAACCCTATTCTTCCATTTCTGGGATCCAAGCTTTAAGTAATATTACTTTGTTGAATTACCTACGCATCTTTGGCACCCCCATATCTATTTTTCTTGAGATCATCCTCATTGCATTTGAAGCTCATCTTCATTGCAATAAAGTATCGCAGCCATTTCTCCATCGCCATCTTGAAGAAGGGAGCAAGGAAGTGCACTTCCTGAGGGCAACTTTTATCACAAAAAGATTGATCGAGACTAGGTGAACAATGGAAGCTGCGGGATAATAATGTTTGTGAGGTTTGTACTTTATTGTTCAATCTTGTTATTTGTAATTGCTATTGATGTTCATTGGTTTATTAATGGTTTTATGCTATTAACAACAATTTCTAATAACACATGCATTCGAGATATTAACAAATATCAGGGTCTTTAGTGAATGTGATGACCCTCTCATGAGTGACTGGTTTGACCAAACTTTGACCAAACTTAACTTCTTATCTTTAAGGAATTTTGAGGTGATCTAAAAGGCAAACCTGCTTGAAATTTTGCATTCTTTCATTTGGTGAAGTTTGTGATAGCAAAATCTGACATTAAAACTTAACCCTTTTTATGAGGTCTTTACATGCATAGGGTAATATCCCATCACTGCATCTGACACTTAACTTTTACCATACCGCCCAAGGTAAGGAGCAAAACAAGCCAAAAAAGGTTGGGTCCCTATTTTGCTAAGGCAAAATGGGGCGTGTTGTGTAACCACACAATACTGAGTTCTTGAAGAGTTCCTATAAATTTCTTCAATCAATGGTATGTCTAGTTTGTTTATGTTTCCTTTTCCCATTAAATCTAGTGCTTATTTTGATTCCTTCTCCAATCCTCTCAAAAATAAGGCTTTATCTAGACCATGTTCCATGGGATTACCATATCTCTATAGGGAAAAAATGAATCTATCTAGATAGTCTTCCAAACTCTCTTCTTCTTTTTGCTTGGTCCTAAAAAGTTCCTCTTTTCTATCACTGATTCGGTAATAGTCCTATATTTCTCAAGGATTTCTATTTCCATCTGATCTCAGGAATGGATGGAATCAAGGGTCAATCCCATAAACCATCTCATGGCAGAGGCTTTGAGTGTGGAGGGAAACAACTTTGACTTTTTATTATCAGAGTTATAACCATATGTTTGGCATAAGAATTTAAACTCAAACAAAAATTGGTCAGGATCTTTTGAAGGAATTCCCCTAAAGGTAGGAAGTATAGATGGGGAAATATTCTTCATGGGGGCATTGTCCTCAGGATCCAAGGCTATATAATAAGAGAAAGTTCTCCTTGGATTCCTAAGAGGATCTTGGTTTTCATTTTCATTATGAATATCTCCCATGGTAACTGGATTAGTTAGATTCTTTAAAAAAAATTAAAGGGATCTAAAATATCAGTTTGAACTCCCTTATTCTTTTCCTACAATCGTTGGATGTATTTTGAGGTAATGTGATGTTTTGAGACTGGAGGAACAACTAGGTTTGATGGTACTTCCAAAGTATTAGATGAGAGATTTTCTTCCTCAAAGATATCTATATCTATCCTACTACTTTCTCCTGCAGACTGAGGTTGGGGTTTTTTGCTATTTTATAAACCTACTTAGTGAATCTCTAGGTTTAACCATACAAATTTAACCTAATTCTATTATAAAGACTCCTAATTAGGGTTTCTACCAACACTAGTCCTTAACAACTGTGCCAAAATGAAAAGGGTCATTGTACCTTGCATTTAGTTATATTAATTTGTCAAATCCGGGGTAGTGTATCCATGGCTATCTGTGGTAGGAACTAATTGTTGGCAACTTGGCAAAAATCATAGATAGAGACATTAATGGTATGAGTTAGTTTAGCTAAGCATGATATTTTATGGTGTTGTCATTGCTGGAAAAAAGAAAAGGAACTAAGATTCAATAAGGTTGGAATAGAGATTCTGGCCTGGCAAAACAGACTTAAGCATTTTGACTAAGTATTGGCAGAATACAAAGTTAGTGACAAAGAGACAATATTTTGATCAAAGTTGGTCCATAGTTGAAGATCTGGTCTTACAGTTTTGGTAAGATGTCTATAGTCCTTAGATGATCTTAAATATAAAGTTTCAGCTTTTGATCATCTCCAGAAGTGTACCTTCAAGCAGCCTAAGTCTGACATGACAAAATACAGTACTGAACAGAGCAGAACACCTAAGTATTTTTCTCTGCATTCCTCTAGTAATAGATATTTTCTTATGCAATTTTGAGGTGTTGTAAACACTTGTCTAAAGGCCTCAAATCCAAAGTTTCAGATCTTAGAGTCCACCAGAAAGATAGTTATGAGCTACTGAGTATCACTATAAGGCTTGACAGTGTTTGACTAAGATAGAGCATGCGTTCTAATGGTCTGCATTTTTATGCAAGTTGATATAATGTTATGCGGTTCTAGAGTTATGTTATGAGATGTTTGAAGAGTCTTGGATATGAATTTGAGCAAGTCTTGTGGTCCAAATTGAAAGTTGCAATATGACAGATGGACTGAACTAGTGATAAATAGAGTTTAAGGCCGACCTGATACTTTGATCAATGTGCGGTAAGATCTATTGATTGGAACTTTATTCTAAGTGGTTCTATAGTTGAAGTTGACATATGAGAGTGTGTTGTAAATGTTACTTGGGTCCACAAAGTATTTTGGTGAAAGAATTAGGCCGACAAGGTACACAAGGCATAACTACATGCTTCATCTCTGTATGCTGACCTAATTTGAGGATTGTATATGTTGCAGATATATATATATATATATAAGATCCATTTTGAAGTTTGGTGAAGGAGCATGTTGCAAAGATGATGAAGTAAGTGTGGATATGAATGTGTGTGTGTGTGACATGCAAGGGCTTGTGATTGTGTAAGGGCGACAAGTGTAGAAGAAGAGAGATCTTATAAAAGTAGAGCAGTGTGATAGAGCAGAGCATGATGAAGAGTTTTGAATCAATTTTCTGAGCTTCATTAGAACTGTATCCATGCATTTGCAGATGTAATCGTAGTAGTTCATTTTAGCAATGAGCCTTCCTTCTCTTTCTTTCAATATGGCAGTGAGCTTGTATGCAGTGAGCATCCTTCTTTGGACAATGAGTCCTTAAGGGCAGTGAGCCTCTTTTAATTTGGTATTGTTACTACATAATATATTGTGAGCTAACACTCACCGTGGTTTTTCCCATTTTGGGTTTTCCACGTAAAAATCCTGGTGTCTATGTGTTATGTTTTGTGATTGATCACTCTATGTTAAACTGCTTTGATGTTGTTGAATGGGCAAATGGATTAATGGTTTAATTAGTGAATGGTTTAAGAGAATATCGATTCACCCCCCCTCTCAGTATTCTGGGTGTTCAACAATTGGTATTAGAGCCTGGTTCCTTGGAAGAAGTCTAACAACTTAAGGAAGATCTAGGAGATTGAACACATGGTAGGTAAAAGGTATTCTATTGATTCAACTGAAACTATAGAAGAAGAATGCATGGTTGTCAGTGAAAATGAACTCAAAGATGCTCTTGAAGATCTTGAAAGGAATGAAATAGAAAATGGGGATCTAAAAGAAAATGTCAAGGAAGCAGATGAGTGCATCAAAAAATTGAGGGAACAAGTCAAGAAGTTCAAAGAAAAACATAAGTTAGTGAACAATTGAGATCAGCAAATGCAATCTTGGATGATCTGAAAATGCAAATTGAGGATAAGGAAAAAGTAGAAGATCTAAATCAACTGGTAAAAGGCAAAGTAGAAGACTATGCTAAGCTTAAAAAGGAAGTTGGGAACCTAAAGTTAGATTTGGAGAAAGAAAATAGTTATGAAGGAAAGGTCAAGATAAGTTCTACAAAACTTGATGAGATGATTTCTAGCCAAAAGAACTCTGATGACAAAGAAGGCTTGGGATTTGAGAAAGGTGAAAGTTCTAAAATAGGTCAAGAAAAGAATGCCGAGATCAAGAAGAACAAAGGGAAGCAAATCCAAATCCAAAGGAATGGACCTAGAAAACCACCAGTTAGGCAACCAAATGCTCAAAGGTACCCAACTTTCAATGGTTATTGTAATTCATGCAATAAGTTTGGTCATAAGGCAACCCAATGTAGAAGTACAGTGAATCAAAATGTTCCATCTTTTTCTGGTCAATGCTTTACTTGCAATAAAGTAGGTCATAAAGCTAATGAATGTAAAATTTAGATAAGGAATGGTTACAATGATGGAAGGAATGCTCAAACTTTCAGAGGTAACTGCTTTATATGCAAAAGATTTGGTCATAGAACTAGTGAATACAAAAGTCAGATAAGAAATGGCTATAACAATGGAAGGAATGCTCAATCTTTCAATGGCAATTGTTTTACATGCAATAAATTTGGACATAAGGCTAACTAATGCAGATCAAGGATGAATAGAAGGAACAATGGTCAGAGAAATGTTGTGTGCTTCAATTGCAACAGTCCTGGACATATTGCAAGATTTTGTAGAAGCAAGAATATGAAGAAGCACAATCAGGAAGAGATGAAGAAACTGATACAAAAGGTGGATCTAGTAGAAATCAAGAAGGAGATGAATAAGGTTTGGGTTAAGAAGGAGGTTGTTGCAGCCAAGAATGAGTCTGTGCTAGACTCTGGTGAAAAAACTTTCTCCAAGAAGTGAATTGGGAGCTCTGGCTCAGGGGAGCTTTAATGAAACATTCTATTCCCCTAGCCAGAAAAGTGGTGCTGACAACCAGCATGAGAACATGAGTTGAACAATAGTATATCAAAACTTTTGGAGAAAATTCTGGTAGAAAAGATCTTAACATGGAAGATTGCAGAGCAATTTAGATCTATTGTGAGTGGCAGAGAAATAATTTGATAGCTTTTTGAATCGAGCATTTATGGCAATTAGGTTTCAATTAAAAATGCTTAAAAGGAAATTCACTTGAAAGGAAATCACATTGCATTCAAACCCTGAAGCAACTAAGGAGATATGAGTAGCGAAGTACAAAAGAGAATTCAAACATTTGACAAGAGGAAACCCTAACCAGAAGAAAAGATCAAGGTATTTACAATTTTCACTCTTCCAAAGTTTTATTGAGCTACGAAAATGTCTATTCCACATGTTGTTGAGATCACTGAGAGGCCCCACCCTAAGTTCAAGAAGCACCCATTCAAATCATTAGAAACAGATCTGAATGGTGCGTTCCTTAAGGTTCCATTTGGTGTCATGCATACTAAAGATATTAGGGCATATATACATGTAAACCTAGAAGAGTATGATCATGGAAAACTAGGGAAAATTTATCTAGATAAAATGACTAGTGATAAGTTTAAGCTGAAAGAAGACTATAGTGCCCTGCATGAGAAGAAGCTAGATGTATGGATTGATTTTCCTGCTTTTTCTGAAGATGCTTGGGTCCAGTATGTCCTAAGTAGTATACATGATGAATTCATGTGGTTAGATGTGACACATATGATTACTAAAGATGTCATTAAGGTGGTCACTAGCATGTGTTCCATTGGAACAGTTTTGGCTTTGAAGGTTGTAAAGAATAACACAGTGATGGAGTTAACAGGTGTCAAATTTGACAAGAGGGCACTAACTGTCAATGACATAGAAGATTCAGTGGTAAGGTTTGCTTCCATGGTGATTGGTTATAAAGTATATTTCTCAAACATGGAGAACTTTGTTTCTACAACGGTTATCTATACAACCTTTGAGATGGTGAAGAAGAATGCAGACTATGACCTGTGTGAGTTGCTTTGACAACAATTGATAGAGAATCTGAAAAGGACAAAGGACACTAAGTACCCCTTCAAGTATGGTACTCTAATCATCTGTCTGTTGTTCTACTTCTTGAAATAATTACCAGGTATGGGTAACATTGCTTGGTTAGATCATTCTTTGGTAGCAGTTTAAATTAGAAATCATCTGCAGAGTTTAGGAGATATTGATAAACAAAATGTAGTATTGTGGGATTACTTTAAGAATTTCCAAAAGAAAATGCAAGCTAGGGCTAGGATCCCTAAAAAGGTTGTGGAGAAATATGAAAAAGAGATTGTGTTTATTGTTGATAAAGATAAATGCCTCATAGAGGCTGTAGAGCCCAGGACTATATGGATCCCAACAATGGGATATGAGATTATAGAGGATGTTCTAACTAGCCTAGCTGACCTAATGCTAAGAAAACCAAAGGACCCCAATGAGGAAAGATTTGGAACATTTGAAGAAAAATCTCTTAAAGTGCATATGGAACTGAAACAACCTGAAATCAAGAGAAATGTAAGAAAATATGTAGAAGAATTTGCAAAAAGTAAAGGCTTTACAAAAGAACAGATAAATGAAGCAAGAGCCAAGTATGAGGTCTCTAAGGCTGCAAGTGCTCTAGAAGGTCAAACATCAACGGGTTTGGAGAAGGAAGAAGAGAATTCTGAACCAGAAAAGCCTACTTCTATCTCAAGAAGAAGAACAAGAGCCTCCTCCTCTACTGCAGCTGTCTCTGGAAGCTCTAGACCTCTTCCCACTGTAGATATTGAGAAAGAAGTGGATGAGATGAAGCCTGTAAAGAATAAGAAAAGAAAAAATACAAAGACCACAAAAAGAGTGTATGTGAGCCTTGGTAGAGGAGAGGAAGAAGAAGAAGAGACAAAGACTGATGAAGAAATCAAGGCAAAGAAAGAAAAAATAGAGAAGCTCTCCAGAAAGGTTAAGGACAAGAAGAAGAAGAAGAAAGAAGAGAAGACTGAGACTAGAGAAAATGAAGCAACAATATCCTTGGAAGCCATAGTCAATGTAATGGCTCAACATCGGAATTTGAAGCCTATTGCTGGTACATATGATGAAATCTCTGATGGAGACAAGGTGATAATAGAAGTAGTAGTTGTAAGATTTCTAGATATGTTCAATAAAGCCCTAATTGAAGTCATAGATGACTTACCGAATAGTCCAGCTAGCATCATGACAACAAGAAAAGAAGGGGCCATGGCCAAAGATGTTGAGATAAAGGAGTATGTTTTATTGAAACTTTGCCCAAATATCACCAATGAAGAAAAGGTCAAAGTCACTAAGAAGCTTAGTGATAAATTCAGAACAAAGAAAAGGGTCAATATTCTAATGTTTGGTGACATTGAGAAATTGGTTAAAGAGATTGAGGAGATAACACTAAGTTTGCTACATGAATTGCAAATCTGAACTGTAATAGACACCAATGAAGAGGAACAAAATGTTGATGCTGCCAATTCTAATATAGTTCTAGATGAGAATATAGAATAGAGTGTGGATTAAGGTGAAACACCTCCTCCGATAAGCTCTAGGTAAGAAGAAGAGATGGAGTTTATAGAGCAAAAGAACTTTGAGGAAGCAAAAGTAGTATTCGAGGAAATTGATTTTGATGGACAGGGTGAGCAGAGAGAAGAAACAAATGAATAAATGATTAACAACCCTGCTCTGGAAACAAAAGGAAATGAACAAGAGCTCATTCAAGAAGATCCTATGGAAAGTCATGATGCTAAGGTGTCTCATGAAGAAGACAAAAGAGACACTATTGAGGAGTCAGTTGACTCCTTGAGAGAGTTTTTGAAGAAGCAAAAGGAAGCTCAGATTTTGACTGCACCTAAGCTATTGCAAGGACCAATTGACCTTGCCACAATGTCCCCATTACAGAAACTAAGACTTGGGACAATTTTTTAGACTATGACACAAGAAGAGATATTAAAATCATATATGGAAGATAGTGAGCTAATTGGAGATGCATCAACAATTTTTGAAAAGATTATGCCCAGAATAAAGAGAGATACATCCTTGGCTCCTACTACACAGTTGAAGAAGCTTATGAAGTCAGTCAACTCTCATTTTGAATCCCTTGAACAAGCTATAGAAAAGAAGGTAAGGGAAGAGATTGACATCAACAGATTAGTTGAGCTGAATGATAAATATTCTCAAGATAAAGTTTTGTTAGATAAGAGTGTTGAGTATTTAGAAATGGACATCAAAGAAGCTAACAAATTGTATCCATTTTGTCTAACATGGCCTAAGAAAACTAAGGATCTAAAGGACAAGATAGATGGTTGGGAAGCCCAGATCACTAAAATATCCAAATCTTATGATCTGGTGAAAGATGCTATTGAGAATCAAAGGGCTACAATTGAAACCATCCATTCTGACATAAATAAGTTGTAGACCCAGAAGGAGGTCATCAAACATAGAATGAGCTAGCTCTGGGAGATAGTGAGCTTCAAGATTGCATCCATGACCAAGTTAGTAGCAACAACAGATAAGACAAGGCAAATCACTGAGGCCCCTGCTACTATGAAGAAGGTAGAAGAGTTGGTGTTACAGGTTAATGGACATATATTAGTTTTGAGAAATGCTAAGGTCAGATGGGATGAAGATTTGGTGCAACTGAAGAAGATCTACAAAGATATTCTCCTTGAAAAATAGTAAGCAATTTGATTTCATCTGTATATATGTGGACAGTACAAACAATTTTGAAGTTTTGGTCAATTGTACATATTTCTATATCATATACCTTTGCCATTGATGTTAAAGGGGGAGAATGAAGCATGTGAAAAACACAAAAGAAAAATAACTAAAAAATAAGGAGAAGCATGAAGTTAGAAGGAGCAGTGTGTAAAGAGTAAGGGGGAGTTGTATGATGGTTTTTCACATCAAATGTTGCCATCAATGCCAAAGGGGGAGATTGTTGGCAACTTGGCAAACATCATAGATAGAGACACTGCTAGTATGAGTTAGTTTGGTTGAGCATGATGTTTGATGGTGTTTTCATTGATGGTAACAAGAAAATGAATTAAGATTCAACAAGGTTGGAACAAAGATTTTGGTCCTGCAAAACAAACTTAAGCATTTTGACTAAGTATTGGTAGAATACAGAGATAGCAACAAAGAGATAATATTTTGATCAGAGTTGGTCTGCAGTTGAAGATCTGGTCTTATGGTTTTGGTAAGATGTCTATAGTCCTTAGATGATCTTAAATATAAATTTTTATCTTTTGATCATCTCCAGAAGTGTACCTTCAAGTAGCCTAAGTCTAACATGACTGAATACAGTACTGAACAAAGAAGAACACCTAAGTATTTTGGTCCACATTCCTCTGGTAATAGATATTTTCTTATACAGTTTTGAGGTGTTGTAAACACTTGTCTAAAGGTCTCAAATCCAAAGTTTTAGATCTTGGAGTCTACCAAAAAGATAGTTATGAGCTACTAAGTATCGCTATAAGGCTTGACAATGTTTGACTGAGATAGAGCATGCGTTCTAATGGTCCGCATTTTGCCGCAAGTTGATATTATGTTCTGTAGTTCTGAAGTTATGTTTTGAGATGTCTAAAGAGTCTTAATTAAATGGTGTACATCAAAGAATCATGAATGTTCCTCATTTTTAATTCAAATCCTTGAGAAAGATTTCTATAGAAGTGGAAAATGGTAAACTCAAATATCTAGCCCATCATGGGTTAAATAAGTTGGTAGTAACAAAGGCCTTGAAATGAAGGCAACCCCAATTAACTTGGAAAGTATTCATTGCAACATCTACCACACAAGGAAAATATGTTGCATCAGAAGATGAACATGCCCCCATCGATGATGCACATATCAAAACAAGTAATATACCTACTATAGGTGTGGCTCTAGGAGATAAAGAAGGGCCTCTATTGATGAAGGAGCATCCAGAGGTGTAAGGAAAATCTTGCATCATCCAAAAATAATGTTGATTCAAAATTCATGACTTTATTTTCATTTATTTTCAAAATTTGTGTTTTTGGATAGCCATTTGCTTGAATAATGATTCAGAACCTTCAAAGTTTCCAACAAGGCTAAAAATACCAGAATTTACTATTTTTAGTAAGTCTATATCAGAGAAGTGGTTCAGCCCAAAATTTTCCCCAAAGCTTCAGAATAGTCAAATAAGCATTCTTGGTAAATTTCAGCTCAAGATCACATCTGGATTTCAAGATATTAAAGTTTCAATTTATTAAGGTTCCTCTAAAAGTTCTGAAATCATATTGGAGGTACTAAAACGTCCCATAACTCCCTAAAAAATTTTTGGAAATCCATTTATGGATTTCTAGAGTCATAGTTCACTTCACAAGATTTCTGGTGCTTCAAACGGTTCATCAATCAGACACCTGGATCAGAAGTTATGGTTCCTAGAAGTTGACCTATTTTTGGAGGGAGTTGCAAATTTCAAATTTTTGGTTGGAGGCCACCAAAAGGGCCTTTTATGAACATTTTTGCGAACCCTTGGTAGTAGTAGAGATAAGGGGGAAAGTTTAGAGGCAAGAAAAGGTGAGAAAACATAAACCCTAGCTGATTTGGGGCTACAGAAGATAGAAGGTTCTAGAGTCAAGAGATAGGGAGCTGTAATGTGTTGCATCCTGTGGGGGATTCATCCTTTGATTTGATGTTAGCTTTTGTAATGT
Organism: Cunninghamia lanceolata; assembly: GCA_027924645.1. Lineage (NCBI taxonomy): Eukaryota > Viridiplantae > Streptophyta > Pinopsida > Cupressales > Cupressaceae > Cunninghamia > Cunninghamia lanceolata. The sequence continues at coordinate 2,516,082 of BSBN01000476.1, forward strand.
AATGTTATTGTCTAAATCAATAAAAGAATATTCTTATTTTCTATGTGCAATTTATGTTATTGTGTGTTTTGTGATTTACCCCCTTCATCAAGTGGTATTAGAGGAAGGGTTCCTGTTTGTGTAGACAGATTGCTGACTGTGAGGTAGTTTGCACCAGGACCTGAGGTTGTGGGTTTGTTGCAGAGATCAAAATGCCTCCTTCAAGAAACCATGGTGGGAGAAATGCTTTGATGAAAGAGGGTTTTAGAGCCTTGCAAAGGCAAATTGAAGCATTGCAAGAGGAGTTGCGAAGAGGGTTTGAGCTGAGAACAAGAGAAGAAAGTAAAGATGAAGTTGAAGACGAGCTATCTGAGGAGGAAAAAGATGTAGGAAATTGTTGTGAGGTTCACAACATGCCTCACTTTACTCCTTAGCAAAATGAGGACCTCTGCTGTGGCTTTTGCTTTTTGCTTGTGTGTGTTGTTTTGCTTGGTGGTAAAGGTAAAAAGGGAGTGAAATAGTACAAACCTTGTTGAAAATTAGGAAAAAATTGTATTAAGTACCAGGGCTGAGTACAGGTGAATTCCTTGTTGAAAATGAACAGGGGTTGCTTTTTGAACCATCTTAAAATTCCTTGTATTTTGCAAGTTATGAATGTTTTGGTAAAATGCACTGTTAAATGGGTTGGTTTGTATATACAAAGTCATTTATATATACATTGGGTCACGTATACAATGGTCTTTGTATGTTAGGTCGTTGTATCTTGCACATACAAAACTGATTGTATATTGGGTCATGCATACACAAAGTCTTTTGTATGTCGCTCATATACAAAGTCGCAGAAATGGGTTATCAAGTTTATATACAAAGTTGTTTGTATGTTTTTATACTTGTATGCATTTGCTAAAGTTCTATTTGTACATGCAGGTTGGACCCAACGCGGTTATGAGTTGAAGTGAATGTTTGGTTAAAATCCGTGGGATGCATCTTATGTTTGTATGTGTCTTACATACATTTGTTATATACATTTCCAATGTGCAAGCTGCGGACCCGAAAAGATCATGAAACAGAGTTAAATTGTTGCATATTTGGTGTTTGTATGTTATACATACAAGCGAAACATACATTCCTTTATACATTGGGTAGACCCCAGAAGTTATAAATTACGGTTAAGTCGTATGTTTTCGTAATGTATGTATCTTAAATACATTCACGATATACAACACTTTATACATGGCGCAGATCTAAAAAGGCTATTAAATGGGAAGTAATCGTTGCATTTTCTCCAGCTTGTATTTATGTTTCAAAACATACATTGTAGGATGCATACAAGATGGAACTCAGAAGAATTTTAAATTTGGTTAATACAATGTATCACGCCCGATTGTATATCAAGAGATGCATTGTGTTTTTTACATCGTAGATTTGACAGGGGTCATAAACTGTAGTTAATAAAAGGAGTTGAAGTTCAACTGGGACATACAAAGGCGTTTGTATGTATCGGCTTGTATAAATTGGAATGTAAATCTCCACATACAAGCGATACATGCAAAGGGATAGATGCATTCTCAAAACCCGAATAGAAAGTTAAAACGAAAAGGGTCCTTGTATGTTCGGAATGCTTGTATATCGAGACATACAAGCCCGATATACAAAGGAAACATACATTCGCAATATAAAAGGATTTAAGAAGGCAAAAAGGTGGGAAAGCAAAGCGATAGGATTTTGAAACCGACTTAGGGCCTGATGCATGTTTTTGGTCAATGATGGTTGACTCGGCCATTTTCGACGTTGTATGTGCATTCAGAAATGTGGTTGCTCACGGATGCTGAAAATACATGGCCCAATATCTGTGTTTGCGCATTTAGAGTTGGATTTAATAAAATGATTATCTTCATGTTGGTTTAGTAAATGATGATACTTAATTCTTGCTTGTTTATTGTAGATTGCTGGGACCATTTCAAATAGCTGGAAAATGCAGAGTTGCCGACATAGTGGCGGCATGCAGGTGGATATTAAAGGCGGAGCTTTAATGGCCAATCTAACATTCTGACTAGGCGGCAGATCGGATCACATCAGATTGTGGGGGACGAAAGGAGTCAGGGCCTTCAATGCGAAATACAAAATGCAGATGGGAAACATTATTAAACAGAGAACAATAGTTATTTCTAAATTGCTAGGGTTTCCAATGGGCATCCTTACGCCTAGTATGGGCATGCTACTCAGGATTTTTGGCAGGATTTATTCTCCACCACTTGATGCTACACTGACAGGGTGGACCATTGATTAACTAGGGTTTTTTTTGGGCATTGTATTGGAGAAAAACTAGAGATATATATTGACCCCCTTTACTGTACAAAGGGAGGGAGGTCAATCATTCAAAATCAGACCTATAGCAATTTCATGTAGGAGATCGGATTACTGAGACTAATGAAGACTAAACTGTTGAAACATCAAGGTTCTTTCTTCAGATCATTGTAAATGTACTTGTTCTAAAGCATACTGAGTGAAGATGAAGCTTCAGATTACACCCTGATTGTAAACTTTACGTAATCTTCAAGTTGATTTCTAGATATGTACTAGTGAATGCTATGTTCAATAGAAGTGCTTTCATTTCATTGCATGTTGTTGTCAACTTTCCCCTTGAAGATTTGCACTGGATCATGCAAGTTTGTGGAATGTCCTAGTAAAGTATGATTCTAGTTTTTCTTCTCTTCATTGCTGTGTCAGAACATGTATGTGGATCAATGATCTCAGTCAATTAATTTTGGGAATCTCACTCTTTAAATCCTATCCCTGTTATTTTCCTTTTTTTATTTCATTGAAATCACTTCCATAACTGTAAATCATGATAAATAACAAGCAGAACAGAGAAATATGCTGACATCCTGTAGATAACTGAAAATCATTAGCTTATTTGAGCTAAATGCATGTAGTGTTGAAAATATCATGCAAAGACTTGCAAATAATGGTAGAAATCATGCAAATATCAATCTATAGGCACATTATTTAAGTAAGTTCATAGTGTAAAGGCAAAAATTACTAATGAACGTAAGGCCCCTGAATAGAAAATAGCAACACACATCAACCACTAAGTAACATCAGTAGATTATGAACTAATCAATGGAGACTTGGGATCATGAATTCTTTGAATTCATCGTATCTTTCAAGATAAATAAGGGTTGTTGTGTAACTTTTGTTTAGTGTTTGGTTGTGACTAACATCACCATCAACAAGAAACTGGTGCTAGAAGGAGCCATCCATTGTTACCTGTAAGTTTTTGCCCTATTTGATAATGCAGACAGAAAGGTAACACTCAAGCATCTCTATATTTCAAGTTGTATGCAAAGATTTGCTATTGCAAGTTTGTGCACGCTAATCATTTGTGAAGTTTTCAAAAATTAAGCTTAAATACAGCCTTGGCTGGGGAGTTTCAACTGATCTTTATAGTAAACCAGCCAATCTTCCTTAAATTTAAGAAATCCTGGCTCCCAAGCCAAATACCAGGTCCAGATCTAGTGGACTCTTTGAAGAATTACTTGTCAGGTGATTTAGACCTAGAATTGTGGACATTCATCACTCTCCTGATTCTAGTGCATCAGAAGCTTCACTAGGGCGTGCTCCTATAACTCCTCTCAGGTTTCAAACACCTATGGGACCACCTGTCACACCTCAGGTCTAGCCTCAACCTGTCATACCTAAGGTTCAGCCTCCACCAATTCCAATGTCATTCTTTGCTACAGAGTCACCTCTGAATTTTAATGCATATCATGCTCTACCTAAGAATCCTGATAAAATTTTTCCTAAGTATCATCCATATCAGGATACCGATGATCACATCAAAACTTTCAAGGAAGCATATTGTAGGGCTAGAACTGAGCATCAAGATGTTGTATGCAAGTTATTTCCATTTTCCTTAGGGGAAGAGGCGTATAACTAGTCTACCAGTCTTGGTCAAGGCTCAGTCGGTTCATGGGATGCCTTAGAAAAAGCCTTTAAGGATAGGTTCAGAACACCTATAGATCCTTCAATGAATTATCATTTGTTTGCCACAATCAAGAGATTCAAAGGAGAACCTATTGCTATCTTCAATGCAAGATTCCAAAAAATGCTCTCAAATGTAGTAGCACCTTATGCTTTAATAGATGAAGCTACTAGGAGCATTTATTACTCAGCTCTGGATCCCTTAACTTCCATGTTTATCAGGAGAGCACATCCTAGTGTAACAACTTTGGCATGAGCTTTTGTAGAAGTTATCTAAGTCAGTCAGCAATTGGCTCCTGCTCCCACACCAAATATTGCCTTCCCTACATTTCCTAGTTATCCTACATATCCTGTTCACCAAAAAACCAATGGAGCCATGATACCGCCAGCTGTGATGCCAGCCCCTTTGCAAATACCTCCACTCAGTATCATGCCACCACCAAATGGAAATGGCCAGATGTTACAATATCTTGGACAAACACAAGTACCTTAGGTTGTGGAACAATCCAACAATAACAATGGATCTTCCTTTTTCAAGCCTCAGACAAAGAATGTAGTGGCCAAGGTTCAGGAAGAGAAAGAAGAAATAAAGGAGATATCAGCACAGTTAAGAAAACTTACCACTGAGGTCACTCATTTGAGGAGTCAAAACTTCTATTCTCAACCTAATCAGAATAGGGGTTATGCCAATGACAGACCTAATTATCCTGATAGGGGGTACAACAATAATTACAATAACAATGGCAACAATAATCCTCCTAGACAACCTAGAGTGTGGAACACTAGGCCAAACAATGGTTCCTTGCCATCACCCCTAGACAATCAGCCTCCTAGTGAACCTAGGCAGACCACTAGAGTAAACCTTGTAGAGGTTGCACTTACAAACTGGTGTAGAATACATAACACCAATGCTCATGCAGAGCTAGATTGTCCTCAGTTCAGGATTGCTACTAGTATATTCCAAACTGAAGTGTCCAATACTTCAGGAAATCCACCTTATGTAGAGGGAAATAAAATTGTCCCCTGTGAATATGATTCTGCCTTAGTGTTGGAAAGCTTCATGCATCATCCTTGTCAGCAGATAATTTCATCTCATCATGATTACACCTCAACATGTGAGGAATCAGTCATGGATTTTGAATCTAACTATGTTTTTCCATTTGAGGATTAGAATGAGCCATCAATTGAGCATGAGGAAGTCAATGCTTATCAACAGCAACCTCAGGGTAGGCATAATTACAACTTGAGAAATAACTCAAATAGATCTACTGATCCTTTGACCACATCCTTGCCTCCAAACAATTTCAACACCCCACCTGATCCCAGGGCAAGTAATAACCCTGGATTTCCCAAGGTCAATGCTCAGTAGTTGGCACCACTGAATACAACACCAAAAGCTGCTAATCTACCTCCTGAATCTAACAAATTGGTTACATATCTGACAGATGAAATGAAAAAAGGTTAAAATCAGCTTGTCCCTATTAGAGCTGCTCAAAACCCCTGCTATCAAGAAGGAATTCATGAAATCATTAGATGATCCTGCTCAAAAAGAGGATAGTCATGCCTCAGGTTAGTTTGGAAATAAAGATCATGCTACTAGGGATGTTAATGTTAAACATAAAGTGCCAACCACTATTCAGGCTGCAGAAACTTCCCACATGATCCTATACAAAGACAAGAGTGAGTCACCTCCTTTCCTTCTTACCATAAGGATGTTTGGTAAAAATTTGCATAACTGCTTAGTAGACTCAGGAGCATCTACCAATGTAATGCCCCTATCTATATTCAATGATTTAGGGTTACATCTTGCTAAATCATTAAAGAAAGTAACACAATTGGACAAAATAGAGGTGAGTGTGGTAGGAGAACTAACTCACATTCACATGCAGTTAGCATCAGATCCCAGAAATTAGTACTATATTGATATTCAGGTAGTTGATATACCTAATACATATGGGATGTTACTCATTAGAGACTGGTCAAAAACCCTTAATGGATACATGTCAACTGATTTCAGTCATATGTGGTTGCCTTGGAGAGGGATACCAAATCAAATAAGAATAGATGTTGAACCCCGCATGAAACACATGATCACTGAATATAACAAAACCAATGAAATCATGTATGTGGATGTAGAACCCAGAGTTTACTCCATCAGACCCCAGACCGCCAGCGTAGAGGAGATCCTGATGTTTGACTTTCATTAATCATGATGATGACCCTCAAGATGATAGAATAACTTTAGAATCTGGTTGTAACCCTAAAAATGAGGTAGAGGTAGATCATTTCAAGGACTTTGAGATGCATTTATTTAAAGAGGTGTAATGATGTTAGTTGTTAAATGTGATTGTTCATGATATTCTAATTGATGGATGGTGCAGGTTGCATGATGAGGCACATTCTGAAAGGACTTGTGGTGCCTGTTTAGACATGTTGGAGTTGGAACAAGCATACAATGAAGCATCTTCATCATCATCCGCGGTGAGTTCTGCAGATAGTGATAATGACACTGATTTTGGTTTGTCTTCTGCAGGAATAGGAGAATGCACATACCCAAATGAGAGTTCTATTCAGACGACAGAAGAAATACTAGTGTACAACAAGGGTAATACTAAAAGAAAGAAGAAAATCACCCCAGGGAGTGATTGTTTAGTAGATTCAGATTATGAATTATCTGATGAAGATAGGGGCAGTAATCTGTCCAAGTTCGAAGAATTTCTATCAAAGGAGATTCAAAAGATGACACAACGGCAAAGATCCCCAGAGGATGTTTTGATTGAGGGATGGTGCAGGTTACATGAAGCACCGCATTTAGAAACTACTTGTTCATTGTGTCTGGATATTCTGAAACGGCAGACGTTGCCTAGTCCAAAAGATCATTCTTCTGATGGTAAAAAGAAAGAAGAAATATCAGTTTCACATAAGACAGAAAGGGTGAAGTTTGAGAGGGCTGAGGCACCAAAATTAAAATGGATATCAAATGGTGCAGCTGCCAAAGCTAAAAGGAAGAAAGAAGGCCTAGACAAACCTTTAATTGAAGAGAAACCATGGATCCTTAGATTTGATGGATCCAAGTCAAAATAGGGAGCTAGAGTAGGGATAGATCTTATCCACCCATCTGGAAAATCCTACTTAGCAGCATACAGATTGCAGTTCCCATGTACAAACAATGTGACAGAGTATGAAGCTCTAATTCATGGGATATTGTTTACATTGAGAAAGAAAGTGAAAATTCTGCATGTCTATGGAGACTCAGAATTAGTTGTGAGACAGGTAAGAGGTATATACTCTTGTAATTACACAAGGCTATCCAATTACAGACATAGGGTATGGGACTTAATAGAAATTTTTGATGCATTCAACATCACACATGTACCCAGAGAGCAAAATCATAGGGCGGTTGCCTTAGCCCTGGCTAAGAGTACTCTGGAGCCTCTGTCCATATCCGGTTTAAAAAGATTCTCAGTTGAATTAGTATCAGTGCCTTCCATGCCAGATAATGTAACGAACCTTTAAGTATTTGATGATGATCAACATATATTGGATTTTATATCCAATAGGGATATTTTTGAGGCATAGATCATAGATGAAACAAATATAGAAGACCACATCTGGGAAGAGGAAGAAATCCTAGAGCTGCCTAGTAACAAGATTTCTAAGGGAATGATAGAGCTAGAAAGAGCATTTGATCTAGACAATATGCTAAAATAGAAAGATCTCCCAAAGGCTGATGGAGGACAGTACTCTCAAGTCAATATTAGCAAGGACGATGAGAAAAGAAACGTTCTAATTGGGAAAGTTTGTACAGAGGAGGAGTTGGAAGGAATAACCCAAGCTCTCAAGGATTATATCCATGTCATTGCCTCGATGTATGATGAGCTAAAAACTTACGACACATCAGTCATCACTCACACAATACCTTTGAAGCCAGACATCAAGCCTTTTCGGCAGAAACAAAGACCCGTCAATGCTTTATTGGAGCCCATCATTTTTGAAGAGGTTAAAAGACTACTTGATGCTAGGATCATATTTCCTATGAGACATTCCACATGGGTGGCAAACCTGGTCCCAGTAAGGAAAAAGAATGGCGACATCAAATTGTGCGTGGACTTCAGAAACTTAAATCGACCTTCTGAAAAGGATAATTATCCTTTGCCTTCTCTGGATGAGGTCCTGCAAATTGTGAATGGTGCCAAGATGATGTCATTCTTGGACGGTTTCTCTAGTTATAACCAGGTAATGGTGGACAAAATTGATAGATTGAAAACCACATTCATCACAAAGTGGGGTATCTTCACCTACAGACGCATGCCGTTTGGGTTAATAAATGCTTGGGCAACATTCCAGTGGGCAATGGACATGGCCTTCAAGCTCTTGATTGGTAAATGCATAGTCATATACATGGATGACTTAACAATTTTCTCTAAAGATAGAGGAAACCATGTAGATGACCTGAGAAAGGTGCTGAAGAAGTGTGAGCAATACGGGATATCCCTGAATCCTAAGAAATGCATATTTGGGGTAACAACAGGGAAATTGTTGGGCCACCTAATAACAGAAAATGGGGTCATCGTTGACCCTAATAGGGTGGAATCAATCATGAAAATACAGCTTCCTGGAAGGAAAAAGGAGCTCAAATCTTACTTTGGTAAGATTAATTTTGTTAGGAAATTCATCACTGGCTTTGTAGAAATTGTCAGACCCTTGAATGCCATGCTCAAGAAGGACACTAAAGTTGAGTGGACGCCTGAAGCTAGAGCCGCTTTTGAAGATATTAAAAAAGCCATATCTAATGCTCCAGTTCTGATCAGTCCATTTTATACCAAGGACTTTTACATTTACTCATTTGCTTCAGAGCATACTTCTGTAGCAGTGTTGACATAGAGAAATGAAGAAAAGGAGGAAAAGCCTATAGCCTTCATGAGCTACCCATTCAGAGATGCAGAGCTCAGATACATGGACGTTGAAAGACAGGTGCTTGCTCTGGTTCAAGCAGTTAAGAAATTCAGGCATTACATTCTGAGAAGTAAAGTGATTGTTGTATTACCTGATGTAGTAGTAAAGATGTTATTAATGCAAAGCGAACCAGGTGAGAAAAGGGCTAATTGGATCACTGTCCTCCAAGAGAATGATATGGACATTACACCCATGAGGTTAGTTAGAGGACAAGCATTGAGCCAGATGCTATCAGAGATTGATCCTAGTATCATGAGCTAGTAGTATGTTGTGAATGCAAAGAAAGATGGAGAATGGTACTCAGACATCAGACACATCCTGATTACTGGAAGATGTCCTTCAAGACTACAAGTCTCACAGAGGAGAGCCTTAAAGATAAGGTCACAGAAGTATATTATCAAAGGCGGAGTCATTTTCAAGAGAAACTATGAAGGGATATACCTTAAATGCCTGGAAAGATTAGAAGCAGACAAGGTGTTAGCAGAGTTACATGATAAGTTTGGGACTGCACATGGATCACCTTTAGCTACCACTCATGCTATCCTTAGGGTAGGGTATTACTGGCCCACTATTTTTAAAGATACTGCTGAGCACATCAAATGCTGTCATATGTGTCAGGTTGCTGCAAACAGAGAAAAATATGCCGCTCAACCTTGACAGCCAGTGATGGAGATGCGCCCATTTGCTCAATGGGGAATGGACTTCATAGGACCTATCAATCCTCCATCATCTTCAGGCCACAAGTATGTTTTAACCATTACTGATTACTGTACCAGGTGGACTGAAGCTGTCAACAGTAAGACGTGTAATGCTGAGGATGTCATCAAGTTTTTGGAAAGCAATATAGTAACTAGGTATGGAGTTCCCTACGCTTTGGTATGTGATAATGGACCTGCCTTTGCTTCAATTAAGTTATCAAGTTGGGCTTTTGACTATGGGATTATCCTAAAATTCTCCTTAAACTACTATCCCCAAGGGAATGGATTAGCAGAATCCACAAACAAGAACCTATTGAACATCATAAAGAAATTAACAGAAAAGAACCCAAGGGAGTGGAATACCTTACTGAAATATGCCTTGTGGGTAGATAGAACTAGGAATAAGGCTGCATTAGGAAATTCTCCTTTTCATCTTGTATATGGGGTGGATCCTATCCTCCCTGTTAACCTAAGGATTCCTACATTACAGTTTGCACAAGAATACCTGGGCATTGATAATAAACAAGAGGTCAGGTTGCTTCAATTGATGAACCTAGAAGAAAAAAGAAGTAAAGCAATTGAACAATTTGCTAAACATCAGTCTATTGTCAAACGCTGGTTTGACAAAAGAGCTAGAATTAAGGCTTTTAGGATCTCAGATTTGGTCCTGATGTGGGACAAAGCACATGAGAGGAAAGGAGATCATGGTAAGTTTGATAAACTTTGGATAGGTCGCTTTCAAATTTCTAAGATTTTAGGAGACAACACCTACAGGCTTCACACCTTAACTGGTGAGGATGTTCCATTACCAGTTAATGGACAGTTTCTCAAACATTACTTCCAAGCCTGAAGTGGTGCCATGACAGCCATGTGTATCATAGTGTATATTGTTGTATAGTTGTTTGTACAGTCTGCTTGTTTTGTTTGTTTTGTGTTTCCTCAGCAGGGATCTTTATTTTGATTTAGAGTATGAAGGAGCAGACTAAAAACCATTGAAAACAACATGGAATTCAGAACATTCAGGTTAATTATCTAAAATTTATATATAACTTGTTGTGACTGTCATGAATGTAGAAAGTTGTTTAACTTTGTGAAATTTTGTATTCAATAACTATGGGTTGAGTATTTAAGGAGGTTTCTCACAATGACACACCTAAAATCCTTGGATTTGTTTAACTTACCAGTGTAGATATTAGGTGAAAAATCCAAGGTCACCCTTGCTACCATTACAATTCTCAGCTTAATTTCAGCAAGTGACCACTCCTTGCATCATGAAGTTACAAATGCAATATCTTATGAAGTTCTATCATACAAAAAAAAATAATAAAAAAAAAATGAATAAAATGGATTATATTGAAAATCTAGATTAAGCCATCTAAGTAACTCTACCAGGGCTATAGACGCTCGCTGGCAGTGGGGCTCTACTTAGGAGAATTGTAATGATAACCTTGTCAGGGCTATGGACGCCTGCTGGCAGCAAGGCTCTATCTGGTTGGCTATGAGGGAATGACATCAACTACGTAGGCTAATATGAGTCACTGGTTTGTTCAACCAATTTTCAAGATGAGGATTATTAATCACATGGACCCACTTAAACTGAAAGGAAAATTCATGCACCTTATTGAATACATTGAGTCTCAAGTTGGATAATGATTTGCAGAAAAGATAGTTGGAAGTTATGAATTTATTTCATTTAGTTTTCTGTAATGGTTTGAATTTAACTATTTTGTTTGGTGGCTAGTTGTTGTGAGGTTCACAACATGCCCCATTTTACTCCTTAGCAAAATGAGGACCCCTGCTGTGGCTTTTGCTTTTTGCTTGTGTGTGTTGTTTTGCTTGGTGGTAAAGGTAAAAAGGGAGTGAAATAGTACAAACCTTGTTGAAAATTAGGAAAAAAATGTATTAAGTACCAGGGCTGAGTACAGGTGAATTCCTTGTTGAAAATGAACAGGGGTTGCTTTTTGAACCATCTTAAAATTCCTTGTATTTTGCAAGTTATGACTGTTTTGGTAAAATACACTGTTAAATGGGTTGGTTTGTATATACAAAGTTGTTTGTATATACATCAGGTCACGTATACAATGGTCTTCGTATGTTAGGTCGTTGTATCTTGCACATACAAAACTGATTGTATATCGAGTCATGCATATACAAAGTCGCAGAAATGGGTTATCAGGTTTACATACAAAGTTGTTTGTATGTTTTTATACTTGTATGCATTTGCTAAAGTTCTATTTGTACATGCAGGTTGGACCCAACATGGTTATGAGTTGAAGTGAATGTTTGGTTAAAATCCGTGGGATGCATCTTATGTTTGTATGTATCTTACATACATTTGTTATATACATTTCCAATGTGCAAGCCGCGGACCCGAAAAGATCATGAAACATAGTTAAATTGTTGCATATTTGGCGTTTGTATGTTATACATACAAGTGAAACATACATTGCTTTATACATTGGGTAGACCCGAGAAGTTATACATTACAGTTAAGTCATTGTATGTTTTCGTAATGTATGTATCTTACATACATTTGTGATATACAACGCTTTATACATGGAGCGGATCTAAAAAGGCTATTAAATGGGAAGTAATCATTGCATTTTCAGCGGCTTGTATGTATGTTTCAAAACATACATTGCAAGATGCATACAAGACAGAACGTAGAAGAATTTTAAATCTAGTTAATACAATGTATCACGCCCGATTGTATATCAAGAGATGCATTGTGTTTTATACATCACAGATTTGACAGGGGTCATAAACTGCAGTGAATAAAAGGAGTTGAAGTCTGATAGGGACATACAAAGGGGTTTGTATGTATCAGCTTGTATAAATTGGAATGTATATCTCCACATACAAGTGATACATGTAAAGCGATAGATGCATTCTCAAAACCTGAATAGAAAGTTAAAACGAAAAGGGTCCTTGTATGTTCGGAATGCTTGTATATCGAGACATACAATCCTGATATACAAAGGAAACATACATTCACAATATACAAGGATTTAAGCAGGTGAAAAGGCTGGAAAGAAAAGTGATAGGAATTTGAAACCGACTTAGGGCTCGATGCATTTTTTTGGTCAACGATGGTTGACTCGGCCATTTTCAATGTTGTATGTGCATTCAGATATGCGGTTGCTCACGGATGCTGAAAATACATGGCCTGATATCTGTGTTTGTGCATTTAGAGCTGGATTTAATAAAATGATTATCTTCCTATTGGTTTAGTAAATGATGATACTTAATTCTTGCTTGTTTATTGCAGATTGCTGGGGCCGTTTGGAATAGCTAGAAAATGCAGAGTTGTCGACACAGTGGCAGCGTGTAGGTGGATATTAAAGGCGGAGCTTTAATGGCCAATCTAACATTCTAACTAGGCAGCAGATCGAATCACATCAGATCGCGGGGGACGAAAGGAGTCAGGGCCTTCAATGCGAAAGACAAAATGCAAATGGGAAACATTATTAAACAAAGAACAATAGTTATTTTTGAACTTCCAGGGTTTCCAATGGGCATCCTTATGCCTAGTATGGGTATGCTGCTCAAAATTTTGGTGGGATTTATTCTCCACTGCTTGATACTGCATTGACAGGGTGGACCGTTGATTAACTAGGGTTTTTTTTGGGCATTGTATTGGGGAAAAACCAGAGATATATATTGACCCCCTTTACTGTACAAAGGGAGGGAGGTCAATCATTCAAAATTAGACCTGTAGCAATTTCATGTAGGAGATCGGATTACTGAGACTAATGAAGACTAAACTGTTGAAACATCAAGGTTCTTTCTTCAGATCATTGTAAATGTACTTGTTCTAAAGCATACTGAGTGAAGATGAAGCTTCATATTACACCCTGATTGTAAACTTCACGTAATCTTCAATTTGATTTCTGGATATGTACTGGTGAATGCTGTGTTCAATAGAAGTACTTTCATTTCATTGCATGTTGTTGTCAGCTTTCCCCTTGAAGATTTGCATTGGATCATGCAGATTTATGGAATGTCCTAGTGAAGTATGATTCTAGTTTTTCTTCTCTTCATTGCTATATCAGAACATGTATGTGGATCAATGATCTCAGTCAAGTAATTTTGGTAATCTCACTCTTTAAACCCTATCCCTGTTATTTTACTTTTTTTTTATTTCATTGAAATCACTTCCATAACTACAAATCATGATAAATAACAAACAGAATAGAGAAATATGCTAACATCCTGTAGATAACTGAATATCATTAGCATATTTGAGCTAAATGCATGTAGTGTTGAAAATATCATGCAAAGACTTGCAAATAATGGTAGAAATCATGCAAATATCAATCTATAGGCACATTATTTGAGTAAGTTCATAGTGTAATGGCAAAAATTATTGATGAACGTAAGGCCCCTGAATGGAAAACAACAACACACATCAACCACTGAGTAACGTCAGTAGATTATGAATTAATCAACGGAGACTTGGGATCATGAATTCTTTGAATTCATCGTATCTTTCAAGATAAATAAGGGTTGTTGTGTAACTTTTGTTTAGTGTTTGGTTGTGACTAACATCACCATCAACAGAGATCTTGTAGAAGTTAGGTTGTTGAGAACTATTTCAAAGATTGGAAAGAGACCAAGGATTGAGGTCTCTACCTATTCTGGGAATCTGAACCCAAAAGAGCTTATTGATTGGATCAATGATATGGAAGAATATTTCAAGTATGAAGATGTGGAAGATCTAGAATGGGTCAAGTTTGCAAAAACAAAGTTGAAGGGTCATGCCAATATTTGGTGGAAGGAGGTCCATTTGGAGAGAAATAGAAGAGGAAAAGGAAAGATTACCAGATGGGATTAGATGGAGGACAATCTAAAGAAGCAGTTCATTCATGTGGACTATGAGTTGGAGTTGTTGAAGAAGCTGCAAGGATTGAAGCAAGGTAACAAGTCTGACAAAGAGTATACATAAGAGTTTTATAAGATTACTATTAGGATAGGCCATGCAGAGGCCAACAAGGAAAAGGTAGCTCATTACATTAATGGGTTGAGGCCATGTATTCAAGAGGAGTTGAGCATGGTCAGAATGACCACCATAGAAGATGCATACCAGTTTTCCCTAAAGGTAGAAGAGAAGCTGAATAAAAGATTTGAAAGAAAGCAAAGGGGAAGAGATCAAGGCAAAAGGACTGGTGGAAGATCCTATGGAGACTGAGATGAAGATCTAAAGAAAAGTGAAGAAGCTAGTACCAGTCAAAACTAGAAAGGAGATAATGCCTATCGCCCTCATGACCAAAATAATGGTAAGAAAAGAGGAAGTAGAAGAGGCCAACCTAGGCAAGGACCTGGAAGAGGAGGTTTTAGAGGAACCTGTTTCCAATGTGGAGAAGAAGGGCATCAATCATATGAGTGTCTAGAACATCAAGGAAGGACAAATAGAATACATGAAGGTAATGCATGAGTTGCACATGTAGATGAAGATGCATAGTCTGAGCATTCTGAAGATGTTGAAAGGGGAGAAACACTAGTTGTCAGAAGAACCTTGTTGAATAAGGAGAAACAACCAAATCAGAGGAAGAGTTTATCTTGCACAAGGTGCAAATGTGAAGGTAAGTGTTGTGATATTATTATTGATAGTGGAAGTACGAACAATCTTGTTTTAGAGGAGATGGTTAACAAGTTGAAGTTGACAAGAAGAAGGCATCCACATCCATATCAGATTGCATGGTTACAGAAGGACCATAGAGCTTTGGTTAATGAGCAATGTTTAGTTAAGTTCAAGATTGAAGACTACCATGATGAGGTGCTGTGTGACATCATACCAATGGATGCATGTTATATGCTATTGGGGAGGCCATGACAGTGTGATAGGTCTGCTGTCCATGATGGCCATGCAAATACTGATTCTCTAACAAAGGATGGAGTTCTTCATAAGATGAAACCCTTGAAGGAGGTGGAAAAAAAGGTATGTAGTACTACTAGAATTTTCTTGGTAGATGGTAGAAAATTTTTGGAGGGTATGAAGCATGAGCGTCATTGCTTTGCATTGATTCCTAAGATCAACCAGGAGAGATGTGAAGATGCACCAGTAGAAGTCCTAGATCTATTGGAAGAATTTTAGGATATCATCTCTTATAATGTACCAGAAGGTTTACCACCTTTAAGGAAGATAAGTCATCAAATGGATTTGATACCAGGAGCTAGTTTGCTGAATCAAGCAGCCCATAAAATGACTCCTATAGAGAATGAAGAGATAAACAAACAAGTTTACGAGTTGTTAAGGAAGGGACTGATAAGGGAGAGCCTAAGTCCATGTATAGTACCTATAATACTAGCACTGAAGAAAGATGGAGAGTAAAGAATATGTATAGATGCTTGAGCCATCAACAAGATCACTATCAAGTACATATTTCCATTGCCTAGAATGGATGACATAATGGATTGTTTGAGTGGAGCTAAGTACTTTACAAAGATTGATCTAAAGAGTGGGTATCACCAGATCCGAATCAAAGAAGGAGATGAATGGAAGACATCTTTCAAAAGGAAGGAAGGTTGTATGAGTGGTTAGTCATGCCATTTGGGCTAACTAATGCACCGAGCATATTCATATGGCTCTTGAATGAGGTATTGAAATTTTTTTGGGAAATTTGGTTATTGTTTATTTAGATGACATTTTGATTTTCAGTAAGACTTGGGAGGAGCATCTAATGCATATCAAAAGAGTTTTAGAGAAACTGAGGGAGGAGAAGTTGCTGATTAATTTGAAGAAATGTAGTTATGAAAATGAGTTGGTATTCCTGGGATTTGTTGTCTCAAAGGAAGGTCTTAAGATGGACCTAGAAAAAGTAAGGGCTATCATCAAATGACCAATGCCAAGGAGTGCTACAGAGGTGTGATCTTTTCATGGTTTGGAAAGTTAAAAAAAAATTATTAGGAATTTTAGTAGCATTTGTGCCCCTATCATCGAATAACCAATGCCAAGGACTGCGACAGAGGTACAATCTTTTCATGGTTTGGAAAGTTTAAAAAAAAAATTAGGAATTTTAGTAGCATTTGTTCACCCCTAACTGAGACAATGAGAGGGGATAGAAAAGAGTTTAAATGGACTACAGGAGTAGCCAAGAGCTTTGATACATTGAAGCAGAAAGTCACAGAGCAACCTATTTTTGCACTTCTAGATTTCAATAAGGTATTTTAGGTAGATTGTGATGCTAGTGGCAGTGCTATAGGAGCTATTTTAAGCCAAGAAGGTAAGCCCATCGCCTATTTCAGTGAGAAGCATAATGATGCCAAGAAAAAGTATTCTGTTTATGATTAGGAGTTTTATGCAATAGTCAGGCTTTGAAGAAATGGAGTGATTATTTGTTTCCAAAAGAGTTTGTTTTATATACTGATCATCAGGATTTACAATATCTTAATAGTCAAGGGAAGTTGAACCAGAGGCATTTAAAATGGGTTCATTTTTTGTAGAGTTATACTTTTGTTTTGAAGCACAGGAGTGGGAAGTCCAATAGAGTTGTAGATGCCTTAAGCAAAAGGCAAAATTTGTTGACAAAAATGAAGATAGAGGTTGTTGGGTTTGATGAGCTCAAAGTTTGTATCCTGAAGATCTAGATTTTGCAAAGGCTTGGAAAGATTGTTTGGAACCTGTTACTTTGGATAGAACAAAATGGTTGGATTTCATAATCCAAGATGGCATGTTGTTTAGGGGAAGCCAGTTATGTATTTTGAGGAGTTCCATGAGAGAAAAATAGATTAAGGAGAAGCATAATGGGGGATTAGCTGGACACTTTAGTCAAGATAAGACCATTGCTATTATTGGTGAGCATTATTAATGGCCACAGTTGCAACAAGATGTGAGGATATTTGTACAGAGTTGTAGATTGTGTCAGATGGCAAAAGGAACAAGTCAGAATATAGGGTTGTATCATCCATTACCTATACCAGAGAGGCCATGGGATGATATTAGTATGGATTTCATTATTGGTTTACCAAGGACATAGAGAGGACATGATTCCATTTTTGTGGTGGTGGATAGATTCTCAAAGATGGCACATTTTATTCCTTGTAAGAAGACTAATGATGTTGTTCATATTGTAGAGTTATTTTTCAGAGAGGTGGTAAGACTACAGGGTCTACCTAAAAGCATAGTTTTAGATCGAGATACCAAGTTTGTTGGTTATTTCTGGAGGACATTGTGGAAGAAGTTGAAGATAGATTTGAAGTTCAATTCTGCACACCATCTACAGACTGACAGATAGACATAAGTGATGAATAGGAGTTTGGGTAACCTACTACGCTGCTTAGTAGGAGATAAGCCCAAGGGATGGGATTTGGTTTTACCACAGGAAAAAATTGCTTATGACAATTCTATCAATAGGAGTATAGGTAAATCACCATTCCAGATTCTATATGGGAGTAGTCCAAGAAATGCTTCAAAATTAAGGAAGATGGACAAAGGAGAAAAGACAAGTGCCAAAATCGAAGACTTTACAGAACACTTGAAGAATTTGTATGAAGAGGTGAGAAAGCACATTAATAAGATGAATACTCAGTACAAGGCTAAGGAAGATCAGAAGAGGAGATATAAGGAATTTAAGGTAGGAGATGAAGTCATGGTTCACTTGAGAAAAGAGAGGTTTCCAGTTGGAACATATAATAAGTTGAAAATGAAGAAATTTGGACCATGCATGATTTAGGAAATGTATATGAGGTAGAGCTGCCAAATGAGATCAACATTTCCCCTATGTTCAACATTGTTGATTTAACATAATATCATGAAGGTGGAACAAAGGATGGACTAGTGGAAGAACAGTGGAGTATTCCGGCATCTACTTCAAAGGAGGAGATAGAAGAGATCTTAGATAGCCATGTGGGAAGGAGTTCTTAGAACAGGCAATATGAAGAATACTTGGTGAAGTGGAAAGGAAGGCCTATTGAATATTCTTCCTAGTTGTCTAAGATAGAGGTTAACTATTTGGGATTTTCCTCAAACACCTGAGATGTGACAAGGTCACTTCTCAAAATTACCATGGGTGTCTAATGTAGGAGCATCTAGAGGTGTAAGGGTAATCTTGCATCACCCAAAAACAATGTTGATTCAAAACTGATGACTTTGTTTTCATTTTTTTTTTAAATTTGTGTTTTTGGATACCCATTTACTTGAATAATGATTCAAAACCTTCAAAGTTTCCAACAAGGCTAAGAATGCCAAAATTTACTATTTTTAGTAAGTCTATATTAAAGAAGCGATTGAGCCCAAAATTTTCCCCAAAGCTTCATAATAGTCAAATAAGCATTCTTGGTAAATTTGAGCTCAAGATCATGTCTAGATTTCAAGATATTAAAGTTTCAATTTTGTAAGGTTCCTGGAAAAGTTCCAAAATGAGATTGGAGGTAATAAAATGTCCCATAATACCTTGAAAAGTTTACAGAAATCTAGGCATCGTAGTTCACTTCGCGATCTGTTTGGTGCTTCAAACAGTTTGTCAATCAGACACTTGAATAAAAAATTATGGTTTCCAAAAGTTGACCTATTTTTGGAGGGAGTTGCAAATTTTGAAATTTTGGCTGGAGGCCAACAAAAGGGCTATTTATGAACATTTTTGAGAACCCTTAGTAGTAGTAGAGATAAGGGGGAAAGTCTAGAGTCAAGAAAAGGTGGGAAAATAGAAACCCTAGTTGATTTGGGGCTACAGAAGATAGAAGGTTCTATAGTCGAGAGATAGGGAGCTATAATGTGTTGCAGTCTGTGGGGGATTCATCCTTTGATTTGATGTTAGCTTCTGTAATGTAATGTGATTTCCCAAATAAAAGAACATTCCTATTTTTTGTGTGCAATTTATGTTATTGTGTGTTTTGTGATTTACCCCCTTCATCATCTACAACTATAACAAGAGATAGTAGAAAGTGAAGGAGGTGACATATTTGGATAAAAGAATCTAAATATGAGGATGAAGTACACACAAAACCCCTACTCCAAAACTAAATGTAAGGTCATCTACGAGACTTAAGAATTTAGTAGCCATGGTCTATAAACAAGCTATAGGATTAGAGAAAGAAGCTCAATTTGATTTTAAGGTGGAGATTTTGGAGGAAAAGATGTCATGGAGTGCTAAACAAAAGAGAGGAACATCTTTAGTTAAAGATTTTATGATGATGGATCCTCCAGTAGAAATTCTTGTAGCTGAGGACTCTATTTTGGAGAACCTAAATCAGTGATGCCTATAGCAAAGGATATTATAGTAGAGGAAGGAGAACAACTTGTTGATCTTGTTGTTGATGATATTGAAGAGGATAGGTTGTAGTAGTGGCTAATGATTCTACTATAGGTTTGATGTAGTTAGAGAAAGCCCATGAGTTGATTAGGAAATAAGAAGACAAGATAAGAGCACTTAAAAACAAAGTTATAGAATTAGAAGTTACTATAATATAAGTAAAGGATAAATAAACATGTCTTGTAAAGGAACAAGAGAGAAAATTGGAGAAATTAAAATATGATTAGTTCATTACATATACCAATCAAAAGGATAAGTTAGAGTAGTAAAGAAAGGAGAAATTTGATTATGAAAATATGAATGAGGAAAATAGAGTTTTGAGGGATAGAGTTTGATTAATTTCAATTGCCACTAAAATGCTAATGTAGGCCCCCCTACAAGAGTGCATGCATCATGGCTATAAAATAGTTTCACAAGCTATAAGTAAAAAGGGTGATTGAAGGATCATCATAAAAGTTGTATACACCTATAGAATTCTGAGTCTTATTTTGGAACTGAAGATGAGATAGAGAAGAATATATTTGCATAATTTTATTTTATCTAATGATAAATATTGAAATCCCAATCCATATGTAGGAGATGTTCAAATAAGAGCATTTTTCTCTTTTGTCCAAGGACAAATAGAAAGAGGAGTGGATAATAAGAGGTATGAAAACATGGAGATAGATGAAAAAATTATGATTAGAGGAGAACATATTCTAGCGAGTGAAGTAGGATAACATGTTCTGGTGAGAACATATAATATAGAAACCATGGAAATGATGTAGGGAACCAAGGATAAAGTGGTTGATGTAGCTGAAGGAATGTTACTACATACCACAAATAGTAGAGACCATTATAAGAATTGATGGGTTGAGATCACACATAGATTGAAAAGAAAAGAACCCTTGGGTTATCTAAATTTTTAGCTAGCTATTACAAGGGTAAGATAATATGTAAGGGGTATGCAGGAGAAGGCTATCTAGTGGGTTGGCTTGAAGTGGTACCCTTCAATCATTTGGACACTTGTGCCAGGTTGGTAAGAAACCTAATAAAATGTAGATATAGTGAATATTATCCATAGCATGGAAGGATACATAGAAGATAGAGTTAATCACTATCTTAAAAAGAAGGTCTCATCTATTACCTCACTAATTAACTAAATTTGTTATCCAACCAAAGTTTTGAAGTTAAGTTTTTGTTGTGGACAAGGCATTTTGAGAAGGTTACAAAGACTAAACTGAAATTTGTAGCAATTATCTTTGGATTTCATATCATAAATATATATTGTATATATTTAAAATATTCTTGGAATAGAGTTAGTATTATAAAGCTTGAAATGTATGTGTGATTTTAAACAAGACAATAAAGAACACCAAATGGACATTTACTTTTCTCACAAAATTGTTGAATAATTTGAAGTCACAAATATTATAAAAACTAAACCATATTACTTTCAAGGATAATAGTAAAATACACACACACACACACACATATATTATTAACTATTAGAAATAAGGTATAGTAGAAATGCTAGTAGTAACCCTCAATTTTTTATTTACATTTGTTGCAAAATATTAGAAACAAGCTACACTCTCTACTCATTAATAGTTATTTACATTTGTCATAAAAAATTACAAACAAGCTACACTGCTATAAGTAGCTTTGAAACATGGAATAGTTTATCCTTTCCCTTCAAAACATGGTACATGCAAAATATTGAAAAATCTATAGGAAATTTTTTAAAACATGCAAAGGTTTCTAAACATCCTTCAAGAATAGTTCATCCTTATGCTTGTCCTCCAAAATATTTCTTATTTGTGAATTCCATGATGTCCAACAAATTCTTCATTGTAATCCAAAATGAGCTAGTTGAGAGAGAACCTTTTCATGACATATTGAAGAACATTATCACCCACAAAATTAGTAATATGCATCCCATGGAATTTTGAAGTATATGTACAACATAGCACTAGGTGAGGGTAACAATAAGGCAAGAAAAGGAGGATTAAATTTATCAACTCTTTCTAACTATCATTGTCACTCACATTACACCACCACATCCACACATCGATTTCAATTTTATGTTTATCCCATGTATAGTTTAATATGTCAAACTCAACTAACCAGCCATAGTAGTATGTCTCTTTGGCAAAAGCCAAAACTACTAACTCTTGACATAATACATCACAGTCAATAAAGGATTGTAAATATTCATTCTTGTCATTGGCAATATATAACATTCTTTGTATCCCTAGAAAGGTAGTGCAATTAAACTATTATAAATAATTAAACATTTTGGATTATTATAAAAAATAATTGTCAAACTTGATTTTTTAATGAAAATTCACACAAATTGAATTACTTCTCTACTTATCTTCAATGATAAACACCATTACTCCTTGCAATTGTTTCTTGTCCAAACTACTACACGAATACTTTATGTTTTTAAAATTTTGAGGTTGTTCAAACTTATTTCTAAACTCTCTTCTTATAGGAATGCTACAGACTAGAATGGTAAAATTATAGTTTATTGTAGGCTGCTTTGAGTAATTGTAAAATTAAATGGGCTTATGCATTTATATCTATTGATTATTTACCAAGCCTCACTTGAGTATTGGTGCAGGAGCACCTAACCTATGGTGGCCTCCATGAGGCATTTATTTTCATGTTGTGTTTGATGTTCAATTTTGTTGTTTTTCAATAAGGTCCTAGAAGACCATTCATGTAATAAGGACTATGTCCAAGTATCTAGTATTGTCTTAAGAAACAATAGTCATGTTTGTAAGCCTTACAAAAGGGCATGTCCAAGTGTTAGTTGGGAAGTTAGTGAAAAGTCATCGGTTGTGATGTGGTTGAAATGGTTGGCCTTCCTCCTATTATAAGATTGCAAGATAACAGCCAAGAATAGGTTTTGATAAAGTCTATTCTGTGGAAGAGTGAAAGTATTGAAGAGAGAGTGTGTGAGATGCATTTGTGAAATAGAGTATCTATGTTTGTACTTTTCTCAGAAAGGAAAAAAAATAAACAAGTCCTGTTCTATGTTGTGTATCTTTCTGTTATTTTGATTTCTTAAAGTTTCATTTGTATAGTCGAATCTCTGTTTTGAGGCCGAGATGGATTCTTAGTCCATTCCACCAGTTAGATTTTTTCAAAATCAGTGGAATGGCTGTATAGTTCCTTTGTGTTTTCATTTTGTTCATTTGGTGTTGTGTCTACAAGACTGAGTATGAAATGCACTGAGAGTTCCTAGCATCGTCATGTGCTAGGTTGTCGAGAAAAGGGTCTATGTAGCTGCAGGGTTTACAGAGGTTCATATCAGCAAAGCTTTGTGTTGTTTCCCTGGATATACATTCCATGTGTATATTGCAAATGCATGTCAAATATACATTCTGTGTGTATATCGCAAAAGTCTGTGCAGTTGTGGAGTCACAAGGGAGAATCGACAGTTGAGCCAAAGATACACTAAGTGACCGGCACGGGAAATCGGCAAAGATACATTACAAAAATCTTTTGTTATGGAATTGTGTTTAGATACATTTGTTGACCTCTAATAGCTGATGGTATGCTTGAGCATGCATCGGATGACCGGTTGTGAGTGGTTAAGTCATGCATCAGAGGGACTGAAGGTGTTGGCGAGAGAAAGGTGAAAGCTTCTGATCTTAGAAGTCTATTTGAAAGAGTATCATCATATTATGCAACTCATATACATACATACAAAGGAAGTCAACGGTCAAATGTACATTTTACAAGGCATGTTGGTAATGTATCTTTCGATTGTATGTTGAAACATACATTTATGTTAGATACAAAGAGGAGACTGATAGCGATGGTGGAGGAAACCAGTGTTCGCAGGTCATGTCATGTATGTACCAGTGTTCAGTATAGAGAAAGAGTAGGCAGATACATTTGGGTCGCTGGCAGTAGTGGGTCATGCTATGCATGTATACGTTAGTTGTATCAGGATGATCAGTACATCGGAGTGAAGTGTGGAGTGAAAGACGACAGTGTATTGTCTTGCCGAAGACAAGGTCAAATGTTGAACCGTCGGAGAGAGGTATGCGATTGAAGGAAAGACATTTTGGTTAGCCGATGGTGCATAGTCTTGCCGATAGGCAAATAAAACATAGACATACAAAGGAGAATGCATGTTAGGGTGTTTGGCTCTGCATCAAGTATCAAAGTAGTAAAGTACTTATAAAACTCTTAAAATTTCCATTTGTCTACCCATAATCATATTAAATTAATGTGATGTAAGAAATTTTAACTACTATACTACTTGAAAGTAATTTCATAATTCTTATATGCAACATAGTATGTTGTATGCATTTATTAATCACATGTGATTACATTCTAAGAAGATCTTAGATGTCCTTTAATTCATATCTTAGATGCCATATTTAATTCATATTTTTACCAGTCCCATTCCATCAAATCAAAATATTTAACCTCATCAATGACAAGCATTGCTAGAAGTAAAAATGTACATTGGTCAAGGTAGAGAGCAATTCCATTGGCTAATTGGTCGAGTCACTAACATTTCACTACTAACTTGGTAGGGCCTTTGTCTCTGCCATCATTTTTTGAGTGTGTATGCATTTATTTATGTGATTACATTATTTTTTGGAAATTATTCTAACAATATCTTATTTTGAGAAAATATTACATGTCATCTCATTCACATCTTTTATTGACCTTTCTCCATTGAATCAAATCATTTAACCACATCAATGGCATATGGGGCTTGAAGTAAAAATGGATGTTGGTCAGGGTAGGTAGTAGCACTATTGGACGATTGATAAAAAAAATGGCATGTCACTACGTAGTTTAGGGGTCCTCCAACCATGTGTTTTGTGATTGCGATTGAACTTATGTATGTGATTAATGTATACCATGTTTAGTTGAAAAGAGAGATCTATCCTAAAAGGTTAAACTATGTCTAACCCTCTTCCATAAACATTAGAACACAAACTGAGCTTGGATTCTACCCATGAAGGAGAGCCAAACTACAGGGGTTTTGTCCCTTTGTTGTATAGAGGAGAATCAACCAAATTCAACCAAAATTAATAAGAAAACTAGGGAAAAAGATGAAACCCTAATTGACAAAGATCTACAAATATACGCTATTAGAAATAAATACAGAGAATAAAAAAGAACACAAAGATTAGGAGACAAACATGAACTTGGATCTAAGTTCAAGAGGCTAGAAAGACCAAGGCACTAGGTGCCCTAGACCCTAATTAGGGTTTTATAGAATCTTTAAGTTTCACTAGACCTGTACCTGTAAAACCTTCCTTCTTCCTAGATCTTATCTTCTGAAACATGTATCTTCAACCTACACACAAGTAAAGAGGGAAAAGGTTGTGCTGTATTTAGTGGTGCAGGAGCACCTAGAAAATCATGTTTTCTTTTGTAATAAGGTCTACTGACCAATGCATTTTTATTTTAGTTTGTATCTAGGTTCATTTTGTAAGTCCCAAGTGACTTAGGGACATTTGTAAAATTGTAATCGAATAATGCCAAAAATAGGCAGTAGTGTTTCCCAGCCGCTTGGATTGATCTCCCAGCCACTTGGAGTCAGTTTGGTACTACTTAGGGCAAGTTGATAAATGCCCAGAGGAATGGCCAAATGATCATCAAATATAATTAGATCGAAGTAGTGTGATTGAATGTGATTGTATTGTGCTCAGGAGAAATAAAGCAATTCTATTCTGTCTTTTTGATTTCTATTTCTTACAACTATAAATCATGTAACTGTAGATTTCCATTCATTTTGCATTCTCCATTGTTGCTGTATGTCATCGTGAAGCATTCCACTAGTGAGATTTCTATCGAAATCAATGGAATGGCTTCATTGTATGAATATTTGTTTTGCTCTTTGTTTTGTTTTTCCTATTCGGTAGTGCAGAGGATCCTGACAGGGCATTTTGCACAGTAAGGACCATCTAGCATCTCCATGTGCTAGGGTTTGCAGGATGTAAACTATGTGATGATGTATTGGTGCATCGGCCAAAGGTTACGAATGTTCACCGACGGAATGAGTCTCACCAAGGGCAAATGCCATTGGGGCATTGGAGAAGGATGAGAGACTTGGCCAGTGGAGTTGAATTGATGGCTTAGCTTGTAGTTTGTCGACTGTGAGAAATTATGGCTTGGTTTGTGTTTCTCGTTGTGCGCTCCCATCATTTAGGGGTCTGCCTTAGTCAAACTCTGTGTTGGTGTTTCCACCTCCACTACAATGACGATTAGTAATCCAAGAGTGCATTCCCTAGGAGGGCAGAGGCAAGATCAATAATATATGATGAAAGTATGAATGAAAATGATAAAGATTACCATAATATGTGAAACCCTAGTTGGAGTAGATAACTCAAGATATGCACCAACAAGGAGATAGATAAATATATCTTGAACTTCCTTCAGAACCTACAAATGAGCATCATAACATCCCCAAACATGTAGCAATTCCAAGCATGAAGAGCACTTGAGTATAGGAGATCAAATATGTAAGTAATTCTAATTCTTCTCTTGTCATCTAGTTGTTATCTAGGTTATAAAAATGAATTGTAAAACTCCTTTATATATGCATTCTCGCTCACCAATGAGAAATAAAACCAAATGGGGCCGACATGTAAAAGCTAAGGAGGTGTTCTAGGATGACACCACAAAATAGGACTAGGGCTAACATCTGGGACTAGGGCACTAGGTGTTGTGGTCCTTTAGCCCCACAAACTCCAAAGAGTGTCCATTTAAGTGGGCTTAGACCAATCCTAACTTTATTTTTTTGGGTTTATTCATCAGGATCAAGATTTAATCATTTAATGTTCAAAAAGGTGTTAAAATAGGTCCTGATTAACAAGTTTACACACTTTTTTTCATAACATTTAGCTCCCACTTTAGCATGGGTACAAAATTATATGAAAACTCACACTAAAGTAAGGAGAAGACATATTTAAAAAATGAAAACATAGAAGCCAAAGAATTCCACCAAGTTGTGGACTATTAGTAGCCCCCAAGCTTATGATTCTAAGGTTGAAAATAGATAAGCAAAGAGATTTTCAAACATGCAAGACATTGCAACATAATTCATGTTGCAAGTATGAGGATAACCAGTGTTGTCATTGATGTCAACATACTCATATTGCATTAATGAGAAGGATTGGATGAGCTGTGTGCTGAGGATATTGAGAAAATTAGCCTCAATCAGGAACAGTGAAGAACAATGATGAAATTAAGGTAAAAGTCCAAGATAAGATGAAGATCAGAGGATGCAGTTTAGAGGGTTTTCAGAGATGAGTCTTGAGATGCTCCAGTCAAGATTTCAGAGGTTCGCATGAAGATATGAAGAAGTTATGGTCGCTCTAGTAGAACCGGTTCTGGTAGATGTTCAGTGGTGACAGGGTGTCACAAATTGGTCCGGTGAGCTCCGAAATTGCATTATCTCATTCTACATATTGGAGGGAGTGTTGAAGAAGTTAGTGTGAAGTGACAACTAGATTTGTTCATGGTTTGGAGGTCTGGAAGCACCTTTTTCATTGTGACAGTGGCGACAGACTGTGTTCTTGAAGTTTCGAATGAAGAAGAGAAGAATTCTAGTAAGCTGATAAAGTGCGGATGTTCTTGGTGACTCAGGAAAGGTTTTGGTGATCCTTGGATTGTGCACAATTCTTATTAGCAGTCCACATTAAAGTTAGAGTTTGGATTTGATGTAAAGACCACTAGTTGTTGGTGTTCTTCTCGAGACTAGCCGACCGGATGTATTACATGTCTTGCGGATGATCTTGTAGGTGTTTGCCGACTTAGATGATTGTCCCTAAGTCGATGCCTTGTATAAATAAGGGATTGTGAATTCATTTTGAAGCGTGTCTTGGTGTGATGAGTGTGTGGTAGTGAAGATGAGCGTGAAAGGTAGAGCAGAAGTTTTTGGGCTCAAATAGAACTGATCCAGGCATGGTAAAGATGTCAATCTCCAGTTCAAGTTTGTGATACTTGTTACTTTGTAGACAGTGTGTCTCTTGTAGGCAGTGTGCCTCTTGTGAGCAGTGTGCTCAGGCAATGAGCCCTAATTGGCATGTGCCATCTATTTTTCTTATTCTTCTAATAGAGAATAATCCTTGGGTTAATCACCCCATGGTTTTTCCCTTGACCAGGTTTTCCACGTCAAAATCTTGGTGTCTCATGTGTTGATGTGTATCTGCTCTGGTGTTTATGCTTTATGCTTTCATGAATGATTAATTTCTATGATATTAAATAACAAAGTGGATTTAAGTGTTTGAATTGGAAGCAAATTTAGGATAACTGATTCACCCCCCTCTCAGTTATCAACAATTGGTATCAAAGCTAAGTTCCTCTAAAAGGAGCCTAATCACTTGAGGAGATCCAGGATGTCATCATACAAGAAGGATAGTCTGAAGTTTGATGGAACCAACTTCTCTCTTTGGAAAGGTCGCATGAAATGTCACTTGGAGTGTATGGGAAAGGCATACTTATCCATGGTCACAAAAGTATATGTAACTCCATAGGGTGGTCCGACAACTCTAAATGAAATCACAGATGCTGAAAACAATCTGCGGACCAAAGAGGCTCTTCTAAGTGCTTTAACTGACTCAGAGCTCTCAAATGTTATTGACCTACCAACTGCCTATGAGATCTGGATCAAACTGGAACTTCTACATGAAGGAGATGAGTATGTTAAGTGTGCAAGGTTGCAGAGTCTAAAAGGGAATTTGAAAGACCGAAGATGAGAGATGATGAAAATATTTCTACCTTTATGCCTAGAGTAAATGAGCTGGTCTGTGCAATTAGGAATGCTGGTGGAGTCTTGGATGAAAATGAGATTGTTGGCAAAGTTCTCAGATCCCTTCCTGCTGCCTACAAAATCAAGGTTGCTGCCATTGATGAATTCAGAGCCCATACAACTGTCACAAGAGACCAATTGGCTGGCAAACTGGCTGCATTTGAAATGACCGAGTTTGGAGATGATCCCCCCAAGACTGAATCTGCATTCAAAGCTAGTGCCTCTGTGAAAGGTAAACAAAGATTTGATCTCGGAGAAAACTCTTCAAGGAAGCTATCATGGTATGATCAAGTAAGAAGAGACATGGAAGTGGAGGAAGCAGAAATAGCTCAACTTGAAGCCCTCATTGCAAAGAGACTGCCAAGAGGATCCAGTAAGTATGAAGGAAAATTACCCTTTAAGTGCTTCAATTGCAATAAGATTGGTCATTTTGCCTCAAGATGTCTAGAAAGATCTACAAGGTCAAATTCCAACAGACAAAGGTTCCAAAAGAATTGTTATTATGTTCATGAAGAAGATGATCATGAATGAGTAACTGATGATGAATCAGAGATAGGAAACAAATCCAAAAATGAATGGGTGTTTATTGCCATCAACGAAGAAGATCTAATATCCTCTGAATCTGTCAATCATAAGGTTGTAGAAAGAGCTTTGGCTACCCAAGTTGAAGAAAAGGATGACTGGGTTATTGACAGTGGATGCTCTCACCATATGATAGGTGACAAGAACAAGTTCTTAGATTTGGAAAGGTATGAAGGAGGAATGGTAAATTTTGGTGATAATTATGCTGGTAGAATCAGAGGTAGGGGAACTATTTCTTTTGATGGAAAGAACAAAATTGGTAATGTATTGTATGTTGAAGGATTGAAGCACAATCTTCTCAGTGTTGGACAGTCGGTGGACAAAGGTTATGATCTCCGGTTCAAGAATGGAAGATGCAAGAACTTTGAAATCTCCAGAACTGAGATTGCATCTGGTACTCAAACAAAAGGTAATATCTTCCATCTAGTTGGTACTAATAAAAGTTGTCTGTTTGTTCAAGTTGATCAGAGTTGGTTATGGCATAGAAGGATGTGTCATGTAAATTTTGATAACATCGTCAAGATAAGCAATACTCAGGCTGTAAGAGGTCTTCCAAAATTGGTAAAACCTACAAATAGTTTGTGTAAAGAATGTCAGCTAGGTAAACAAAGCAGAATCTCATTCAAAAGCAAGGATCAGTCCTCTACCGGATTATTGGAATTAGTTCATACTGATCTATGTGGTCTGACAAGAGTCAAGAGGATGCAAGGTGATAGATACTTCATGTTACTAATTGATGATCATTCTTGGATGATGTGGGTTACCTTTCTGAAAGAGAAATCAGAAGCTTTTGAGAAGTTCAAAATCTTCAAGGCTATGGTAGAGAATCAAACCGGATTAAAAATGAAATGTCTGAGGTCTGATAGAGGTGGTGAATTCACATTCGGTGAATTCATAGATTTTTGTAAGAAGCATGGTATAAAGAGACAGTTGTCTGCTCCTAAGACTCCACAGCAGAATGGAGTAGTAGTGAGAAAGAACCGGACCATCCAAGAAGCATCTAGGACAGTGATGATGGAAGCAAATGTTCCCCAAATGTTTTGGAGAGAAGCTGTCAGCACTGCAGTCTATACTCTCAATCGAGTTCAAATCAGAAGCAATACTGGTAAGACTCCTTATGAACTTTGGTTTGGCATCACTCCTACTATGAGATATTTTAGAGTATTTGGTAGCAAATGTTACATTAAAGAGATGAAGATCTAGGAAAGTTTGATGCTAGTAGTGATGAAGGAATTTTCTTGGGTTACTCCACTCAAAGCAAAGCATACCAGTGTTACAATAAGAGACTGAGAAAGATGATAGAAAGTACAAATGTGAAGGTTGATGAAGGAATTGAGAAGCCCTCAAGGTTTTATGAATATGATGAAGATGATCAGAATGGTTCTCTGGTTCAAGGAGCTAAATCCTCTTCTGAAAGATAGATTCAGACTGATCTGGTAAATTAGGAAGAAGAGATAGGTCTGAATGAGCCTGATCAAGAAACAGAAGTGCAAGAAACTCCCAAAGTTCCAAGGTATGTAAGACTGAACCACTCTGAAGATCAGATCATAGGTGACAAAAGAAAAGGTGTGCAAACTAGAAGGATAATTGCTCAAAATTCAGATGAATATTGTCTAATTTCAAAGATTGAACCTAAGACAATAAATGAAGCCTGCAATGATGAAAAATGGACCAAAGCAATGGAGGAAGAGTTGATGCAAATTGAGAAAAATCACACTTGGGATCTTGTTCCCAGACCTAGAAACAAGAATATGATTGGAACCAAATGGGTCTTCTGGAACAAACTAAATGAAGTTGGTGAAGTAATCAGAAACAAAGCTAGATTGGTCTGCAAAAGCTACTCTCAAATAGAAGGAATTGATTTTGAAGAAACCTTTGCTCCGGTGGCAAGAATTGAAGCAATTAGATTATTTTTTGCATTTGCTGCCTTCAAAGACTTCAAGGTATATCAGATGGATGTCAGGTCTGCCTTCCTAAATGGTGATCTGGAAGAAGAAGTATACATTGAGCAACTGGATGGATTTCAATTGTCTGATCATGGTGATATGGTCTGCAAGTTGAAGAAAGCACTGTATGGTTTGAAGCAAGCCCCAAGAGCTTGGTATGAAAGATTGGATAAGCATCTTGTGCAGATTGGTTTCAACAAAGGTACTACTGACAGTAACTTATATTTTAAAATTGATCATGAAAACATCTTGATTGTTGAAGTATTTGTTGATGATATCATCTTTGGAGGAAAAGATAGCATGTGTAAAACTTTTGCAAATCAAATGAAAAGTGAGTTTGAGATGTCTATGCTTGGTGAAATGAATTTCTTCTTGGGTCTACAAATTACTCAAACAAAGAAAGGGATCTTCATTTCTGAGACCAAATATGTGAAAGAATTGTTGAGGAAATTTGGGATGGAAGATTCAAAGCCAATGAATACTCCCATGGCAACCAGATGCAAGTTGAGCAAAGAAGATGACTCTCCTAAGGCAGACCAGACAAAGTAGAGATCAATGATTGGTGGATTGTTGTATCTCACTCAAACTAGACCAGATATTATGCAAGTTGTTGGTCTCGTTGCGAGATTCCAGGCTGATCCTAGAGAATCTCATGTCATGGCAATCAAGAGAATTTTTAGATATCTAAAAGGGACAGTGGAGTATGGTTTGTGGTATCCTAGAGATCATGATTTCTCTCTTCATGCATACACTGATGTAGATTGGGCAGGAGATGTGGATGACCGGAAGAGTGCCAGTGGTGGAGCATTCTTTTTGGGGAAGAGATTGGTTTCTTGGCTAAGCAAGAAACAAGATGCAATATCTCTATCTACAACTAAAGTAGAATACATTACAGCAGCAGGTAGTTGCACTCAAGTTTTATGGATGAAGCAGATGCTAAGAGATATTAAAGTAGAGTATAAGGAGCCTATCACAATCTTCTGTGATAATTCAAGTGTAATAAATATTTCTAAGAATTTAGTGCTACACTCTAAGTCTAAGCATATATCTATTAAGTTTCACTTTCTGAGAGAGCAAGTGAACAAAGATGAAGTTAGACTGGAGTTTGTGCCCTCTAAGGATC
The DNA here is from genome assembly GCA_027924645.1 of Cunninghamia lanceolata. NCBI lineage: Eukaryota > Viridiplantae > Streptophyta > Pinopsida > Cupressales > Cupressaceae > Cunninghamia > Cunninghamia lanceolata. The sequence continues at coordinate 2,548,373 of BSBN01000476.1, forward strand.
AAATTGCAGATATCTTTACTCAACCTCTTCCCAAGGACTCTTTTGAATTTCTCAGGGAGAAGTTAGGGGTTATTGCCCCTCCAGTGATGAACTAGGATGCACTGATGTGCATCAGTCTAGTGGATATCACAGTCATATCTTGTGATCTGGATTGGTGATGGGGAGCTGCTACTCAAGGGGAGCAGCTGGTATGATTCTGATATGTTAAAATTGCAAGTATGAGCCCTTTGCCATTGATGTCAAAGGGGGAGAGAAGACATGTGAAAAACAAGTGGTTGTTGATCAAAGGGGGAGCAGTAAAGAAAGAGAAGACATGTGAAGAGTTGTTGCTGATAGGGGGAGCTGTGACAGAAAGGGGAAGTTCTTGTCTTGATGGTTTTTCACATCATATGTTGCCATCAATGACAAAGGGTGAGATTGTTGCAAGTATGAGGATAACCAGTGTTGTCATTGATGCCAACATACTCATATTGCATTAATGAGAAGGATTGGATGAGCTGTGTGCTGATGATATTGAGAAAATTAGTGTCAATTAGGAACAGTGAAGAACAGTGATGACATTAAGGTAAAAGTCCAAGATAAGATGAAGATCAGAGGATGTAGTTTAAAGGGTTTTCAGATATGAGTCTTGAGATGCTCCAGTCAAGATTTCAAAGGTCCACATGAAGATATGAAGAAGTTATGGTCACTCTAGTAGAACCGGTTCTGGTAGATGTTCAGTGGTGACAGAGTGTCACAGATTGGTCCAGTGAGCTCCATAATTGCATTATCTCATTCTGCAGATTGGAGGGAGTGTTGAAGAAGTCAGTGTGAAGTGACAACTAGATTTATTCATGGTTTGGAGGTCTGGAAGCACCTTTTTCATTGTGACAGTGGCGACAGATTGTGTTCTTGAAGTTCTGGATGAAGAAGAGAAGAATTCCAGTAAGCTGATAAAGTGCGGATGTTCTTGGTGACTCAGGAAAGGTTTTGGTGATCCTTGGATCGTGCACAATTCTTATTGGTGGTCCACATTGAAGTTAGAGTTTGGATTTGATGTAAAGACCACCGGTTGTTGGTGTTCTTCCTGAGACTGGCCAACCAGATGTATTACACATCTTGCGGATGATCTTGTAGGTGTCTGCCAACTTAGATGATTGTCCCTAGGTCGATGCCTTGTATAAATAAGGGATTGTGAATTCATTTCGAAGTGTGTCTTGGTGTGATGAGTGTGTGGTAGCGAAGAGGAGCTCGAAAGGTAGAGCAGAAGTTTTTGGGCTTAAATGGAACTGATCCAGGCATGGTAAAGATGTCAATCTCTAGTTCAAGTTTGTGATACTTGTTACTTTATAGACAATGTGTCTCTTGTAGGTAGTGTGCCTCTTGTGAGCAGTGTGCTCGGGCAGTGAGCCCTAATTGGCATGTGCCATCTGTTTTTCTTATTCTTCTAACAGAGAATAATCCTTGGGTTAATCACCCTGTGGTTTTTCCCTTGACCAGGTTTTCCACGTCAAAATCTTGGTGTCTCATGTGTTGATGTGTATCTGCTCTGGTGTTTATACTTTATGCTTTCATGAATGATTAATTGCTATGCTATTAAATAACAAAGTGGATTTAAGTGTTTGAATTGGAAGAACATTTAGAATAACTGATTCACCCCCCTCTCAGTTATCAACAATTCACACATACATGGAGAACTAAAAGCATATATAGGAATACACACAAGAGACATGCAATACACAAAGGTAATACACGCCATACACAATGCATACATGCTTGACACAAAGCATTCACATAAGGCATAAAGAATACATAGAAAAACACATGGAATTTGACATGATGAAGACACATAAGACATGTGGAATTTAATTAAGGAATACAAGTTCAAACAATAAATCAAACAAACAAACATAGAAACAAACACACAAGGCACATGACTCTGACACTAGCTTTCTTTGTCGCTAGGGGTCATGTGAAGAGAAGTGCCTTCATGGATTACACACTAGTAAGGACCGCTGAATTACTAGGTGACCACGACAAGTCACGTGAAGCACACAGGCTAGAAAACTTTGTTGTACTAGGTGGCTCATGGATGAAAAGGAAGCATCACAAGCTAGTGATGACCTCTGAATCACTAGGTGAGTTCCATGCCAAATGTGTACAAAAATAAGTGAACTATATTAAACACACTAGAATGTACCTAACCCATTCAATTAACAAATCCTTGCAACCTCATGATAAGAGTAAAGAGAGATGTACAAACTAACTAAATTTGTACCCTATCACTATGCAACTCTCTTGATTTCCCCTATGATATTGCTAAGCTGTATGCTAATTGCTAAATGTGAGTGCTCAATGAGGCAGAATTTCATTACATTATTATTGCTTGTTGGAAGTGGATGGGGAAGGCTCAATTTATCAATGGGCTCATATTGTTTGAGGATCCTCAAGCAAGAAGAATTAGACAAGTGTCACAAGAAGGTTGGATGAAAAGAATGCTCCAAGATTCGACGGAATATCAATGGATGGAATTGAATGGTTGAATGGATGGATGGCTTTGATTGAGTAGGTGTATGACATGTAAGGCTTCATTTATGAAAAAGGTATGGTTTAGATTTTGTGAGAATTTTAAATTTGACATGAGAGGACACATGTAATTTAAAATTAGATGAATAGTGGAGGAATAGTGCCACATGGAATTTAAAATTCTATGAATAGTGATACTTGGAGTGGATGAGAAAAAAATAGAACAAATGGACTCTTTTGGAAGATTTGCCCATGCTTCCAAAGTACCACTTGTCATGTACATGCATGTACATTGAATTACAAGTGGACTTCTAGAAACATGGGGAGATGTAATTGTGAGTTAATTTTAATTAACTCATGTGCACATGATTAGGAGGAAAATAATGATGATTACTAAAGTAATCAAAATTACACAAAATAGGAAATTAAATAAATATGAATATTTATTTAATTTTTGGGAGTGTATATGAACTATAGTTTTCAAAAAATATTTAATTTTTTGGACTAGAGCACCAGAAATTGATTTTTGGCAATGGGGGAAAGATAGGGAAATATTAATTAAATAATTATAAATTATTTAATTAACATATGTGTTAGGTGGAATAGTTGGACTTATCAGGTTTAGAATGTGGAAAAATAGATGAAGGTGGTTGTGACCATTTTCAGGTGTCCACCAAATAAACAAGTATGTAACCAAAAAGAGCATAGCACAATGTATGCCCCCACCTTAAAGTGATTTCTAGCTCCTATCAGGGAGCAATTGATTTAAGGTAGAATAAACCACAATACAAGCACAAGAGCTTTCCTAAAGCGCATGCCTTTATGATATGTGTTCCTAAAAAAACTACATCACAACAAGGGGTTAACCCAAAAAAGACAAACCAAGGTGATGCTATGAGCATGATACACAATGGCTTGTGTAGTCATGGTATGATGCCAAGCATAGAAACAAGGTGCCACATAAATGAAATCATGCAAGAAAAAACAAGTTAGATAAGATAAAGTCATAACACAAAGGGATCTATTTGACTAGCATCAATATATGAATGGTTGTATAATATGAGATATCTCAAGACTATAAATATTTGGAACTGTAATCATCCACCAGTTGGTAGAACTATGGAGACAAAGGAATAAATATCACATGAAATCAAATAAGAACCTTTGGGTCAACAAGGAGGAATACTGAAGTATCTTATGCCTTGCATCATCCCCAAAGGAAACAACAATGCAACTTACGACATATAGAAGAATGATGATACAAATAGAGAGAATGTCACAATGAATTTTTGTCCCTTTGTATCCTTGCACCTACAAGGGTGTCAAGGGTCATCCAAAGAGAGATTAACAACATAAATAAAGCATCAACCAACACATTATAGGGGAAAAAAATCACATGCACTCATGACATAATAGAAATAAAGGGCCACACTTGCAAGTTGACCTAAAGCAAATCGTCCTCCTCCCAATCTTGCTCGTCACAAATTTGGGAAGGTGGACAAGATGCAAGAGGAGATATAGCAAGTGTGGTGTAAGGAACAAGATCCATACCTGTATCATTATTACCTTCACATTTGCTATCAAAATATAGCATGATAGGTTCCATAGCAGGTTGTGAAGCTTTATCTTTCTCTAAGGCAGACAAAACACTAGTATTATGGGAGCACCTAGATGCCAGAGATCAATTTTTTGAGGCTGATGGGGTTGAGGTTTATCACAGATATACCAGTGATCTAGGTGCATAGGGCGATGATGACGATCCTAGTGGAGAGATGGCAGACAGAGCAGTGTTCTTTCTTGTTGCCCACAGGAGAGATGACTATTACACTTGAGGATGTATGGATGATCCTGCGGATCCCCATACACAGGGAGAGGGTGGTGTACGACCATGGATGAGAATCTTAGTTTTTGGATGAGGTGTTTTCCCTTGCAGTGGTTCCATTCAACACAGGGAGGACGGAAATGATCTACACCCAAGCGATGGGAAGATTGTATAGGCTCCCCCTTTTCATGGTAGGGGCACCTGATTGTAGGGACATTGGTACTTGATAGGTGGTCGAGGAGATTCCCGGTGGGGTGGGGCATGGTGTTACTAAGGATGTTTAGAGATGGAGTGGTCTTTGCATGGGTTCCATGCGTACTAGTGCACTTATACCACAATATGGATGCAGTTTTGTATCGATGATCTACTATCTTGGGGTATTGAGTGATGTTGCTACACATCTAGGCTTGGGAGTATATCACCATCACTAGGTTGGTGACAGTGAGAGATCAGACAAGTCATCATCCTTATGTTTTTACTTATGGCAGGGTGCTTTAGCACCATAGGTTAGGGGATTTGAGTTACTAGAGGAGGCTGATTAACGATGTTTAGTTGGTCATTTGGAGGCCATGGAGGGAGTGTGAGACATGGTCTAAGGATGTGGTACAAATAGGATATGTTACAATCTATGGTACCTTATGGGTCACACAAAGCTTATTATTGATAGATACATGTCATATCGGGTGGCACGATAGTTTTAGATGCCTCAGGACATGCCGCAGGAGCAAGCTGTATTCGCACAGATTCATGTAGAGGCACCATGGTGGGGTCCATCACCTCACCCACAATTGGTGATAATAGAGTTTGATGTGCTCTAGACCAGGGTATGGGATGCGAGGGCACAGGTGGTAGATGCAGGGACCACAATGCTATACGACTAGTGGTGGGTATGGGAGAGGCCAGTGTGACTGACAACGTTGTTAGGTTAGGCAGTCATGGTGCCAGCAGTAGGGGGAGATAATGGAGAGGAGGTGGAGGAGGAGGAGGTGGTAGAGATTGTTGAGATTGATGTGGAGGAGGAGGGTGGTGGAGGAGCTAGAGGAGATGGGAGTGGTGATGGATTAAAAGAGATGACGAGGCTGCAAGGACTAGTACAGTAGCTACATGTGTAGGTACAACAATTGCAGGGACAGGTAGCATAGCTGTAGGGGCAACTAGCATAGGGATAGGGTGATGGGCATGTTGTCCAATTATAGGCCCTAATTGTACAACTATAGGCAAAGCTAACACAAGCACAAGCATAGGCACATAGATATCAACTAGAGCACGATCAGGCGCGACAGGCCCCAGGGCTAGGGATGGCGGATATGGTCTGATCTGTGCAGTAGAAGGCCTATGAGGCAGGGAGAGAGGCATAGAATTAAAGGACTTTATATGAGCACTTGGTTCTTGCAAGCCAGAGGGAGAGCTACCAGACCCATTCTGGGGCATTGGGCCTGAGGAGGATGGGTCAGTTCAAGTGATCATTGCAACAACCACTTCAGGCACATGCACTAGTGCCAGGAAAGGCACTAGTATAGGCAGAGCACTAGACCATGGGGCCACCACCACAGAGAGAAGCAGGGAAGTCCCAGTCAGGGGCATCAGTGTGGGACAGTTCCACCTAGGGGCTGTAGACTCCTATTTTGGATGTATATATGTATTTTTTTGATAGGTCCTCAGGACTTTGTATCATGATTATTTTTGATGTATATATATGAGATGGGACTTGCGATGCTATGGACTATGTGGATGGACTTTATTTATTTGTGTTTATGGATTATGATGTGGATTATGATGTGAATTATGATGTTGTGATTTATTATGTATTGACATACAAAATATGGATGATGTATGTGTTTGATGTTATGATGGCTGATATGATGTGATTGATGATGTATGTGTGATGCATGATGACATGGCATATGATGTGTGACATAGATGCATGTGATGATTGATGATGTATTTGATATGCAGGATAACATGATGTATGATGTAGGATTTATTATTTTGGATGTTTGTATGGATTATGATGTGGATTGTGATATGCAAGAGAGGGATGTATGTGTATGATGTTATGGGTGTGGATATAGGACATGATAGATGACATGATTTTATGATGTATGACATGGATCATGATGTATGTATGATATGATGGTGTTCATGAATGTTAATTTGGATTATGATGTGGATATATGTATGTTATGGAATGCTATGGATAAAATGATTTTTTATGAAATGGATAATGGTCAAATGTGTGATGTTTAGATAAACAAATATGATAATGGATGAATTAATGCAAATGAATTGATACACAACTAAATACAAATGGATAAATCGATGAATTAAATGAAATGGTATGTGATATGTTAGGAATGATTAGTTTTAACATGTGATGCAAATGGACTAATGATAATACCATGAACTAATGATATAATGGACTAATGTTGTGGATAGATGATAATGAAATGAATGAATGAACCAACTAACAATGATAATGAACTAATGGAATAAAATGGATAAATGAAAATGGACTACAAATGGATAAGGAACATATGTTTAGTATCAATAAACATATATTATGAAGGATATAATGGATATATGAATGGATAAATGTAAAATGATAATAGAAGGGAAATACATAATAAACTAAATATATGCTTAGTTATGGATGATAATGATATGTGAATGATAATGGAATGGATAATGAACATATGTTTAGATTAATAAACATATATTCTAGATGATAATGATATGTGAATGGAAAATGATAATGGAATGGATAATGAACATATGTTTAGATTAATTTATGGATGGTAATGATATGTCAAAGATAAATGAAAAAAAGGGTAATGGAATGGGAAATGATTAATGGATAAATGTAAAATGATAATGGAAAATGATCAATGGGTAAATGATAATGGAATGTAAATGAACAATGGATAAATGCTAATAAAATGGGTAATGAAAGGGAATGGGAATGTCATGGATGGATGGTTTGATTTGTTGATCATGATACCAAGTTCCTGAAAATGGTCACGGGGTGTAGTTCAGTAGGGAAATAGATGGGAGTAGAAGAAAATAGGGGCGGAATGAGGATTGTGCTGATGAAATTGCCTGAGCAACATATGGGAGGAGAAAGGGTAATAGGGATGTATATGTAGGATGCATAGACAAGGGGGGGGGGGTTGGAATGTATTAGAAATTTTGCAAACAATTATGAGCATTGTTGTTGATATAGCATGAGATGTTATGCACCAGGGTATGAGGAACTAAGGTGACAAGATATTCCATGCATCAGACTTGACTCGAAAAACAATAGGATGATCCCATACATGCCCAAGATAGTACAACCTTGCCTAGATGAATGAGGGGATCCATAGCACAAGCCCTTAGTACACAAAAGGTATGAGGAACCTTAGATGTAAAAGGAGACTAATATGCAAGAACCAACCCTACCATTCACAAGATATGTATACTAACTTGGAGTAATGAGAACATCCCACAAGCATGACATACAAAAGCAATGACCATGCCCCATTCTAGATCTTTTGCCATGTACCATGATATAGTAAGATCAACGTAGTTTTGAAATAATTTGAGAATAGAACAAAAGATAAAATCAATAACCAAAAGACCAACTGACCAAACAGACAACTATTATATCTCTTGCCAAGATGGGTGTAGATTGAGGATTCTACCAATTGTAGGAAGGATGTATCCATAAGGCAGGAATTGATGGATGATTAGGATAAATCAAAGGATGGACAGAGAGATATATAGGTCATAAGTTGTGGTTGAAGTTGATCTAATAGTTGATGATTTGAGTGAAAGTTTGATTCTTGGATAGTATGCGTAGAGAGTGTATTGTGCTAAGATCAAGTGTAATCAACAAACTCAGGGAATAGGGACCATCCAAATGGGGCTAGATGGGTGGCATCTTATATGCTTATGTATTGGATACTTCCTTCGTATTCCAAAATGCCTACATACCCTATATCCATGGGATCAAGGCACATTAAGATGTGGGTGGTGATGATATGTAGTTCTAGTGGCTTGATTAAAGAGGAATGGTATGAGGTAGGGGAATGGTATGATGTAGATGGATGATGGTTGGGTAAAGGATAGAAGTGTCAATTTTTAGACTGTACCATGTATTGAAATCATGGTTAGGACCTGGCGGTGCAAAGACGTAATGTTTATGAAAACCATGAAAGGGACCGGGGGATGAGGAATCAAGGGAGACTGAGGATGATGAGGGAGGTGGGGTAAGTGATGGGAGGAGTTATTATGGGTGAAAGTTCTTCTTTTCTATTATTCACTCTATAAAAAGAGAAAGTGATGGAGATGGGGGGATGGTAGTTTAGCTAGGGTAGGGTAAATGACTGGGTGACTTGTTGGGGGTGCAAATACGTGATGTGATAAATCACAAGGGGGACCAAGTGTGTTCAGGGGATTAATGTAGGATATAATGATGTGGTAGTCGCGATGGGGGTGAGGGAAGCTTGGGATGATAAGGGGTTATGGTAGGTGTGATTTATGCTTTGTAGTTAGTCACTCCATTTAAAAAGTGAGGAAGGCATTGAGTGTTATGGAGACTCAGATAGGGGAGGGGGTCAGATGGGGGGATGAAGGTAGGTGGGTTGATGATGGGTTTGAGTTCTACTTTTCTGTTACTCAGTCTCTTGTTGTATATTTTGGGAATGATGAAATCTCAGGTAGTGGGAATGATGGGTAATGGATGAAGTGGATGGGATGGTGGGAGGGTGGGTGAACAATGGATCTAGATTGAGATTACACATGATGCCTATAAATAGATTTTCATCGTGATACTTTTTGAAGGTGCCATGAGGAGTGGTTTTCACCATAGGATGGATTATTTTTCTTTACTTTTTTTATTTTTTTGGATTTTTTGACATTTTTATATTTTTTTATATTTTGGGTTTGGGGTATTCAATAGTCTAGCTATGGAACTATTTCAGGTGGATGATGTTCATAAGTTCTTCAAGCTCCTCTCCTTCAAGAGTAGAAAGACGATATACTCATGAACCATACTTAGCTATGACAACATAGGAACCCAACCAATTAGACTCTAATTTCCCTTTCTTGTCTTTCTCTGAGAGATTCCTTTGATTTTCTTTTAAGACCAAGTCTCCTACTATAAATTCTTGAGCATGGATCTTCTTGTTGTAGGATTTGTGAAGCTAGTTCTGGTATGCTTGGAGATGATTCAAAGTGTTGAGGCACCATTCATCCAATAGCTCTAACTCTTGGAGGTGTGCAAAATGGTAGTCTTCCTTAGTGATGATATTATCCAAAGAGATACGCAATGAGGGAAATTCAATCTCGATCAGCAAGATATCTTCGGCTCCAAAGACTAGTGAGTATGGAGTGGCTCCCATAGGAGTGCGGATGCTAGTCTAATAGGCCCAGAGGGTGGGGTGGATGTGGAGGTTCCAGTAATGACCTATTTCATTGATAGCTTTCTTGAGGATTTTGAGCAAGGTGTTATTAGTTGCATCAGCTTGGCCATTACCTTGGGGATAATATGGAGTTAGCCAATGATGTTGAATATGTAATTGTTCACAAAGGGCATGAGCATCATTATTTTTGAATGGTTTACCATTATCTATGACAAGGGAGGATGGGATACCATAATGATATATGATATGGTAAAGGATTAATTTGGTGATTTGGTTACTAGTGGTAAAAGTGAGAGGAATAGCTTCAACCCACTTGGTAAAGTACTCAGTGGTGGCGATGATGAATTTGTGTCCATCAGAAGAGGGCAGGTGAATTTTTCCAATGAGATCTAGGCTCCACTAAGAGAAGGGCCATAGTGTGGTGATTGGTTGCAATGCCTAAGAGGGAGCATGTATGAGATTTTCATGTTGTTGACAAGGCCTACATTTCTTCACATATTCATATGCATCATGCTCCATGCATTATTGGCCAGTAATATCCTATTCGTAAGAGTTTTTTGGCTAGGAAAATACTGCTTGTGTGGGCACCGTAATTACCTACGTGGACTTTGTGTAGTGTGAGGGAAGCTTCTTTTGTGTTTAAACATCATAGGAAAGTGCCATCATAGCTTTGGAAATAAAAGGTATTGGCAAAAATGGTGTAGACAGAGGCTTGGCAGATGAGGGATTGTTGTTATTTGCGAGAGGAATCGGGGGGAAGGTGTGATGTTGGAGATAGACATAAATGTCATGATACCAAGGATTTTTAGGACCATCAATCTTACATACAAATTCTGACTCGGCAAACTGGTATGCTGGCATGAGGAGTTGTTCCACAAGAAACTCACATTGATGACTATCATGAGGCATATCTAGGAAGGACCCAATAGTGGCCATGGCATCAACTGCTTTGTTATGAAGGTGATGCACATGTTCAAACTAAATGTAGGTGAAGAACAACTTGTATTCATCAACCATTTGCTTAGAGGGGATCAATTTGTCATCCTTAGTGAGGTATTCACCATTGACCTATTTGATAATTAACTAGGAGTCTCCATAGACCTGTAACTGCTGGATGTTCCACTGAGCTATTGTTTTAAGACCAATGATCAAGGCTTCATAGTCAACCACATTGTTTGTGTAAGGGAAGGCAAACCTGTATGCTTTGGGAATGTAATTTCCTTAGGGAGTGATCAAAGGTATCCCTGCCCCTGAACTGTGATTTGTGAAGGAGCCATCAAAGTACAATTTCTAGATTGTTGATTTTGTTGTAGTAAGAATAGATTCATTTGGGAAATCAATGGAAAGCGGTTGATGATATGTGAGAGGCACTTTGGCTAACTGATCTGCTACAACTTGTTCTTTGATGGCTTTTCGATCAACATATTCAATGTCAAACTCACTGAGTAACATTACCCATTTTACCATTCATCCTATGAGTGAGGTCCTGGAAAGTAGGTACTTGAGAGGGTCAAATTTTGAGATGAGCTTGATTGAGTAGCTTTTGAGAGCAGAAGATGACAGCTAAACATGCTCATTCCATAGGTGTATAGTTAAGCTCATAGCCTACAAGAGTCCTACTAATGTAGTATATAGCCCTTTCACAGCCAATTTCATCATGTTGTGCTAAAATTTCCCCCAGTACTACTGAAGTTGCTGATATGTACAATAGTAGGGGCTTTCTAGGGATGGGTTCCATAAGGACTAGGGGCAAAGCCAAGTACTCCTTGATATAGTCAAATGCTTGCTAGTAGTTTTGGTCTCATTTGAAATATACTTCCTTACAAAGCAAGTGGGCAAATGGTTGGCATTTATCTGCAAGTTGAGCGATGAGCCTCTGAATAGCCTAAAGCTTGCCTTGGAGACTATGAAGTTGCTTGAGAGCCTTTGGTGGTGGTATTTTTGTAATAGTGATGACCTTAACTAGATCTACTTCAATACCTCTACAGGAGATGATGAATCCCAAGAGTTTGCTTGATGTGACGCTGAAGACACATTTCTTAGGATTGAGACGGATCTTATATTCTCTAAGGCATTCAAATATTTTTCATAGAACCTTAGGGTGTGCTTCTCTTGTTATTGATTTCCCAAGGAGGTCATCAACATAGTCCTCCATAATTTTGTGTAGCATGTCATGGAAGATGGTAGTCATGGCTCGTTGATAAGTTGCTCCTGTGTTTTTAAGGTCAAAGGGCATAACTTTCCAGCTATAAGTACACCAAGGGCATTTGAAGGTTATTTTATGTTGATCTTCAAGAGAAATCCTAATTTGATTATACTGAGAGAATCCATCCATGAGGGAGAGTATTTCATTTCCAATCGTTAGATCCACAATGATGTTAATATTGGGAAGTGGGAAGTCATCTTTTGGACATGCTTTATTTAGGTCACAAAAATTTGTACATACTTGGATGCCCCTAAGTTTCTTAGCAACTGAAACTATATTGGAAACCCATTCAAGGTAGTCTATAGGTCGAATGAAGCTGACTTCCAATAGTTTCTACAATTCTTCTTTGACAAGAAGGGTGACTTAAGGATGCATCTTGTGGAGTTTTTGTTTGACTGGTCATGCTTTTGGATGTAACACAAGGTGATGGACTATCGAGGAAGGTCCGACCCTGGCATGTCTACATAAGACCACGCAAAGACATTGGGTGCCTTGTGGAGTACGGTTGAAAAGTTGGATTTTTCTTTGATAGCAAGACTTTCTGCAATGTGGGTGAGCTTAGGTTGTTCCTATGTGTCAAGGTTGATTTCTTGTGTGAGTTCAATCTGGATGGTGGAATGTGCCTGCTAGTAGGAAGGTATGGGAGGAATATGGAGATCCTCATCTCCTAGCACCTTAGAGAGGTTTTCACTAGGAGACATGTCTTTATTTTTCTCTTTTGTGTCTGATAGCACCTCAGAGAGGTTTTCATTAGGGGATGATTTTCTATTTTTTAATTTTTTATTTGGACTAAGTGAATATGAGAAAAACTTAAAAGACATAAAACATGGAAAATAACTCAAAATTAAATATTTTATACCTTCCCAAATGCCCTTGAAGTCCTCTCACTCCTTGATAAGGTAGAGAGTGTGCACCCAAACACTCTAGCTTCACCCAAATGAAATGGTTAAATGTGGATATGCTCTCTAATCTCAACACAATTTTATCATTATGATGGTATGATTGAGGGATTTGGAGACTATTTTGGCATAATGGATTTGATTGAAAATGGATGATGAAAATGGATTGTGGAGCTTTGTATTTATAGGCAAATTGAGGGGGATTTGATCCAATGGTTGAGATTGAAAGTTGAGATCAATGACAGAGATGAGATGAGAGGATGAAGGGTTGAGATTTGATCAACAAGATTGGATGGATGGGAATATTTTTCAATATTTTATTCATTTTTTGGGGAAGACTTTGCATTAAATCTGATTAAGACTCATGAGGAAATTAAAAATTAATTTCCTTGGGATGAGATGGAATTTAAAATTTCATTTTATGGGTGAGTGTGTGTCACATGTGACACTTGTGCATTTTTGGTTCTCACATGTGTGAGCTTATTTTATGGAGAAGAGCTTAGCATGAAAATAGAAAGGTGAGGTGGAAGGGTCATGTGACCTTTTGGATTAAAAGGTAATTTTTTATTTGTGAGGTGTGGGAAAAGGCATTAATGATGATTTGACCAAGTTAATCAGGGGGATTAACTTAATTAATATGGCTGGAAAAATTTTGTGGATGGGTTAATGGAGGGTTAAAATTAATTAAATAATGAATTTAGATCTAGGGTTCATGTAGGATAGGGTAGCTAATTAAATAATTAATATTTAATCAACTACCTAGCTAGGTTTAGGTGGTAGGATAGGGTAGATTAATTAAATAAGTATGAGTTACTTAATTATTTAGGTTTAGGAAGATGGATAAATTAACCAAATAAATATTTAACATATTTATTTAATTGATTGGGATGATGTTATAAGGTGTGGTGATGAATTAATTAAATTAATTCATGACTAGGGGTAAATTGATGAATGGCTAAGGGTTAATGGTCAGGAATGGTGTAGGGTTAATTAATTAAATGATTTTGAATTTATTTAATCAATTGGTGAAATGGTTAGTTTGGTAACAAGAGGATGCAGAAAATTGGTTAAAGGGTCAAGACATTTTTAGGTGTCTACACTAAGGATCTCCTCTTCTCCAAAGTAGGCATTAGCATGCAAGCATATGTCATATTGTGAGGTGTCACGAAGCTCTAGGAATATAGAGAGAGACTCATCATTTTGGAACATATCGAGAGGTGGTGATCCTTGGTAATCCCAGGCAATGAGATCAAGATGGACAAGGGGAAGGTCAATGAGGAAGATGGCATTGTCAGGAAAAATGTATGAAAGATCGAGATCTTTGCATGAAGCTATGATGACACTTGACGTGATGTGCTTAACAATAGAAGATGGTTTGGCCATGCCTACTAAAGTCTTAGTAGGTCCATGGATTTCATAGTGGGCAATGCATATCATAAACCAAAATACTTGGCATATTTCTTAGGAGATGTGGGATCAACTGGGCTGGGTTCTGTGGTGCCTTGTTCATCGATGCCAAGCCCTTTTCCATGGTAGGGCATCTTGGTACATATCTGGAATGGTACATGATATTTTTCCTTGAAATATTCAAGATGTCCTTTTACTGGAGGGGTCACATCATGATATAACCAATCATTGAAGGATGTTTTAGCAACTTTTTCATAGGAAACCTGTGATGGCACGAAGGGGATCTTGCCATCAACCTTGTGTTTTTATTCTTAAGCCTTTTTCTGTATGTGATGGCCATGGGAGTAAGGGGACAAAGGCAATTGTCCCACATGGAAGGCATTATGAAGCTCATATTCACCACACCCTTTGTCTATGATCTTGACCTGGGATACTTGAGGGGTCAGAGTAGATGATGAAGGGGAGGCATGTGATAGATCAGTAGCCATGGATGGAGTGGACGAAGGATGATATGAAGTGGATGGTGTGGACATGAGGTCTTTGAGAAGCTCCCCATAGGTACTTGGGCAATGAAATGGTATATCATAGATGACCTCCAAAGCTTTGCAATATTCAAATGGTAGTTGATCAGTGGGGATAGTGACTTCAACGCCATTATGGGGAAACTTGAGACATTGGTGATAGGTGGAGGGGATGGCTTGCATGGCATGCAACCATGGTCGTCCAAGGAAAAGATTGTATGGGAGATCAAGATCAACCACATGACATAGAGTGGGTAACGTGAGGGGACCCACTTTGATAGGGAGACATATGGTTCCTTTTGATTCTTGCTCTGTGTTGTCATATTCTTTGATGGAGATAACCAAAGATTCTAGGTCAGCTACTAAATACCCAAAAGTTTTATGAACTTTAATGTACATATATTCAAACTAGATCCATTATCCAAGAGGACCCTCTAGACTTTGTGATTAGCGATTTGGACTTCTACGTGGAGTTCTTTGTTATGGATGGGGTCGATGATGGAAACAAATTGTCATTGATGTCAAAAAGGTTCATCAAGAATGTGCTTGATATTGTTTGCAGGTTTGGCCTTCTTGGTGTTTTTGAAGTTGATAGGTTGATCTTACATTCAGAGAGTTTGGAGTTGCTTCTTGTTTATGATAAGATGCAAGGCAGAGAAGACTTCCTAGTTTGGAGTTGCTTCATGTTTGATCTCCTATTGAGAGAATTTGGAATTGCTTCATGTCATTGATGATTCTTGTAGTTATTGAATCATCTTGAAGTTGTTGATGTTTAGATGTGATTTAAATATTCATGCAGATTATTCTCATGTAACTCAATGTCAATGGTCATTCTATGTTCATGATATCAAATGAGGTTTCATATCAAGTTATGAAGATTATTCTTCATGAGGTGATGTTGAGGATGGATACTAATGCTTCTTGGTGGTGTTTTCTTGATCAGGAGTGTCTGACTAATGTATATTATGGGCTTCACATATGTATTGAGAATGAAAAGGCTTGTTCCTATTATACAAGGGAAAGATTGGTATTATTGGTGTCAAGTCTCAGAGACAATTAAATTGATGTCTAGTTCTTGTTACAACTCTATTCCTAGATGTCTCTTTGCTTTAATATTCCATGGTTACCTCCTAGGTTCTCAACTCTAAACCCTAGAGAGTCACTTGTTATGTGTGAAGGGTATGGTCAGAAACATGGATCAAAAAGTTATCTATTATAAGAAGAATCCTCTTTTATATTCCATGGTTGTTAAATCCTTCCAATGTTATTTAAGACCTAAGTCTTATTTAGGGTTTAACTCTTTTTCAAGAAACTTTAAGAGCCTTACTTACCCAATAGCATTTGTGTCACTTTTTGTTATAATTTAGAATTGACTTATCATTGCAGGTCATTGTCACTTAAGTGACATTCTTGAGGGTTTAAGTATCAATAGAAACTGATCTCTACTCTCTCTTTCATCTCCTACACCGGTTAGTCTCTCATGAGCTCAAGCAAGAAAAAGCACATTAAAGGTTCAAATTTGAAATGGAGAAAGCAGGCTAAAAATCTAAGGCAAATATTTAAATTTTGATATACTTCCACGTGAATGCACATTGAAGTGCTCGTGGCTGTTAAAAGGTTTTTGACTTCATAAGTTAAGGAGTTTTTAAAGCTATTTCTAGCTATTTTCAAAAAGGTGTTCGATTTTATGAAGAGTTTAAAGCATTCCAAAAAGGCATTTGAATGCTTTATGAAAACCATCAAACATTTTTTTATTTTGGGGAGCATGATTTTCATGGCATCGAATATAATTAGAATCTTGATTTTATTTCCTTATTTTGTTTGTGAGCTTTTTTTTAAGGCAATTTTTATGGAAATTTTTTTGTGGAGTTATTAAGGCAATTTTTTTATGGGAAGATATTATTTTTTAAAACTTTTCTTGGCAAAGAGAATATTTAGGAGGAAGTTATTTTGAGAGATATTTCTTTTGATAAGAAGATTTTGCAGATGGACTTTTTGGAAGAAGAAAATGAAAAGAAGCATGATTTTTTTTTTAAGATGATTTTGTTTTGTAGATTGAAGGTTTTTAATGCAAGGGAAGATGAAGTTTGAAAGGGAAGATTGGACAAATTTTTAATACGAAAGGATTTTTGCAGAGACATTATTTGTGCCAAAATAAATGTCTTTTAAAGAAATCTATCTCCTAATTTTTGGAGACTGAGGAAGGTGAAAATAATGTGATTTTTGTTTCAGTTGCAAGGATAAATTATTTTCTTCACGTGAATGAAATTTTGAAAATGATGAAAATGCAAACAAGATGGAAGATCAAAAGTCTTTTGAAATCTTATAAATATGCAGGTGGAGTGTTGTTATGCAGATTAATATGCAATGGTGAAGAAAATTTTATGAAGATTCTCTTAAAAAGAAAATATAGATGAATGTGTGAACAAATTTGTAGTGAAATAGACACATTTTTGTGAAATGTTCTTGATGGAAGATCAGGTGAGACCTCTGTATGTGCCAGTGAGGCATATTGTAAAGCTAGTGAAGCTTCTTTGGTCAGTGAGACCTTCATGTAACCAGTGAGGTTTTGAATAAGCCAGTGAGGCAACTTTGAGTGGTTTTTCTACCCCGAAAGGGTTTTCCACTCCAAAAATTTATGTGTCATAATTTGTCTCTATGTGTGCATAATTGTATTTTGCTTATAAGTTTTTGGGTCACATCTTTCACTATCAGTCTTGTGCATATGAGCTCAACAAATTATTAATGTCTTCCTTTCTATTTGTCTTGTAAGATAAAGTTTGCAAAAAGTTAAGAATTTACACAACACTGATTCACCCCCCCTCTCAGTGTTGATTGTAGTCCTACAGTCGATAGGTGGCATGTTGGATTGACTGAAAGTGAGATGGTAGGATGAGGACAATTGGGCCACCAAATTTTGGAATTGTGTGGGTGGAATGTCGGTGGGAACATGGGATTTTTGGAGGGCCTTATCAAGGATTTTGTGATGGATGGTGGATGTCTTAAGGAGTTCCAAGATGGAGATTTGTGCAGGAGTCTTCCCAAGATGGTCAAGAAGGTTATACTCAAAATTGGTAGTGGTGGAGGGTGGGGATGGTCCCTTAATGGTTACATGCCCACGTCAGGTGGTAATGACACATTTGGTGGTATTGTTTTTGAGTTTGATGTGGTGATA
Organism: Cunninghamia lanceolata; assembly: GCA_027924645.1. Classification (NCBI taxonomy): domain Eukaryota; kingdom Viridiplantae; phylum Streptophyta; class Pinopsida; order Cupressales; family Cupressaceae; genus Cunninghamia; species Cunninghamia lanceolata. The sequence goes on from BSBN01000476.1 coordinate 2,566,310, forward strand.
TAAGTGGATTTGAAATCAATCCGGCCTACTACATTATCCTAAGGAGGTAGAACATTGTTGTAGTTGATGTTGTTGGCTTGGTTATTGGGATTGGTGTTGGAGCATGATGGTTTGGATGTGGATTGGTTATTACAATTGGGAAGAGGGTCTTGGTAGACTCCTCAGCCATAATTGGGTGAGGTGTTGTTATTTCCTTCCACTTGGATATCGCCGCGATCAACAATATCTTGAATATAGTTCTTTAATTTCATATATTTTCTTGTGGAGTGTCCTTTGATACAATGATAGTCACAATACTCATTTTCCTTGTACCATGCAGGTTTAGGTTGGTTTCATCAAAAGGTTTGGTTTTGGGAAACTCAACCATGCTGGCTTGGACTAATTTTGATACACAACTTTGAGAGGCACACCCAAAGGAGTGTACTTTCATTTTGGATTGTTAGGAGGATTTTATTTTGGTGGAGCGGATGGCACTGAGACATTATTTGAGATATTTTGTACAACGTGTGCCTCTTTAGGTTTGGGAATGGCTATTTGAATGAACTTGGAATCAACAATACCATCTCCTACAACATTTTTGTTTTTAGCCAAAAATTTAGGTTTGTCATTGGATGGTTTGTCATTAGATGATTTGTCATTGTCATTTCTATTATAAATCTTGACTAAACCTTTTGCTATAAGGGCCTTTTTGATGGTGACATTTTTCTCTATGATTTCATCAAAGGTGGATGCACAATGCACTTGTAAGTGGAAGGCCATTTCTTGGTTCAAGTTTTGGATAAAAATATGTACAAGTTATTTTTTGGGTGTTGTCCAAGGTAGCCTACTAGAAAGGGCTCTCCACCTTTGTAGGTATACGCCAAAACTTACACCATTTCGTTGTTTGTTATTGCAAAGATCGAGCATGGTGATTTCATGATCTACGTTGTATGAGACGTGGGTGACAAATTATTCTGATAGGTCAGCGAAGGTGGAGATGGAGCCATAAGGCAAGTGCATAAACCATTCTAAGGCTTGGCCTCCTAAGCTTCATGAGAAAAGATGAAGGAGGAATGGATCATCATAAGACACTTCTTGGCATGCCATGAAGAACTCCTTGATGTGGTCATGGGGATCTCCTTTTCCATTTTAATTATCAAATTTGGGTACTTCAAAGTGTTGAGGAAAAGGTATGGTCATCATATTTCAATCAAATGAATAGGGACATTAGTCTTCAAACTTATAATATTTCTTTTGAGTCCCTAGTTGGAGGTTCTTGAGAGTGTTTTTCATTTCTTTCCATTCTTGATCGAAAGGATTGGCAAGAGGAGGTTGTGACATGGATTGAAGTGGTGGTTGTTGTGATTGTTGATGGAATGATGATTATTGTTGTGGGATGGCGTATTATTGTGGGATATATGGAGGTAGACCTATAGTTTGTGAGTAAACATGGGATATGTATGTTTGATGTTGTGGTTGGGTGTGAGTAGATGAGTGATACACATGTTGTGTTTGGAAAGGTGGTTATTGGTGTTTGGAGATATGTTGATGTTTCGTATAATCAACATGAGGAGGTTGTTGATGAGTGGTCAAGTGATATGTTTGCGTGGGATGTGTATAGCTTGTTAAGGGGTTTTGAGGTTGATGGTGTGGTTGCGATGTGAATAGATGTTGTGATTGGAGAGGTGTTTGTGAAGGTACTGTAGGAGGTAACATTATTTGGGTGATGGTTGTCCTTTGTGGGATGACCAAGGGGGGTAGTGTTTGTGCAATGGTGTTGGTGTTGGAAGTGATTTGAGGAATATTTGATGGGGGTGGCACATCAAGCGTGCTTGTATTGGAGGGCATGGTGGAAGTTGGAAATTTGGATGGTAGAATATGATATGGTAGGCCATAAGGGGGTCTGGCATTAATGGTTGTGAAGTGGTATTACCTCCTACATTTTGATCAATGGCATTAATGGTGTTGGTAGTTGTAATGATGTTAGCCCATGGATTATCATAGACGGGGTTGTTGGGATTAGGAACATGCCCCCAAGGTTGATCGAGGATGGGTGATGGTGGCTTATCGTGTATGATTATTTTGATTTTGTGTTGGTCAAATGAGTAGGGCAGGCATGCTTGATGTTTGATGAGGTGTTCAAGGAATTCATCCTTATGATTGTCAAGGAATTGGTCAAATTTGTGATGCTATCATCTTTCATTAATGAAATCAACAAATGTGGGTGAGTAGATATGTTATGATATGGATGTTTCACCATTTCAGGTTGGTTGATGTATCCCTCCATATTGCTTTTGGTGGAGCCATGTGGAGAGAGGGGTTGATAACGAGAATCCATTTTTCTCTTAGCATGTGATCATGTGATGGGAGGCATAAAAATATGAAGATGAATGAAGTTGGTTTATGTGGACAAATGTTTGGGGATGATGATTTTCCTAAGCTCAAATATAGATCACTTCTAAGTGTAGACGAAATGTTATCCTTACCAAGTTAGGGTGGAGAAAGAGACTAAGCAAGGGGATAACGAGATTGTTTCACTTGGGGTAGACAAGATGCACCAAGCAAAATGGGATTCTGGAAGTCCACCAACTTAGGATGAGTCTAAGCTCCAAGTGGAATGATTTTGAATTTATACTAAACTTAAGATAGACAAGTTCTTAAGCCTAATACAAACAAGAGGATGAAATGATCTAGATCCTAACTTTAGAAAGATTAGGTTGGGTTTCTTAGATGATTTGGATAATCAGATCTTGATGAAGGTTGATTTGATTTAGGATAATTAATGTTTATTTTGGGACCAATGATTGGATCATAAGCTAAGGTCTAAGTGGACATGGGTGACCGAAGAAATGGCAAAAAGTGAGTGGATTTGGATGTGAAAGGATGTTAGGTGAAGTGCGAGGACCAAATTAATGACCAAAATGACAAATTCCTTAAGTTTGTGCAGTTTCCAAATTGGGTGCTAAGACAGAGGATCTGGGCATCGATATAATCTTGATGGGCACTAAAGGGTGCCAAATGGGTGCTAATCCACATGACTGAGTGCTGACGGGATCCCAAAAGGCACTGCCAAAGATCAGGCAGGATGCTGACAAAGGCCAGATAGACGCTAACAAAGGGCTAATAGGCACTGATAGTAGTTGTCTTGACTTTTGAATTCTTATGGTTGAGATTCGGCAAGATATTTCAATCAAACACACATAATGGCTACTTTGACACTTTAGGAAATGGGTGCGAGGGGTTATGAACCTCCGTGGTTGTATAAATGGTGAATATGGGTATTTCACAAGAAGACACGCCAAACACTTGTTTACAAGCCTAGTATTTAATCAAGCAAGGTGTGTCATATCCTGCGAACTCACTCAGGTGTGACTTCAACCCCCACTATTTAGATAGTGGTTGTTTCCATGCCCTTGATACTATTTATCATTACTTGGACAGGTAGGGAATGTAAGGTCATGTACCACCTTACACCCCTTACTTTGGAGACAAAAGTCTTTCCCAAAGTGTATTCTATCTCAACCAATGAAGGTACAAGCATGAGCTCTTCTCCTCCATGTGGCTGCAATGCACTGAAGGATATGATGGTTGAAGGTCTTAACTAGGATGAACAAGCTTCTAAGGGGTGTCCCAATATACATGAGGTACAAGGGAGGAATCTGGGAATAGGGGTGTCCCTATCCAATCAAGTACCAACCAACACAAGTCTCAGGGGACCAAAGGTCTTAGGGTGTTTACAAGGGGGAGAGGGTCCTTCCTTTGAATTGAGTCTTTTGATTTTCACAACGTTTGTATACCGTGTCAAAACATGCGATTGAGGTCATCCCCTTGGGGATGAATTCCAAGGTAGGCTTCCTAAAGGGAAGAATCCAAGATGATTTTGGTCACCCAAGACCGCATGAGGCACAAGGGGAGAGCATACACATCAAGGACCTTAGGATGAACAAAGATAACAAAGATTGGATCAAATCAAGGTTTTTGATCTCTAAGGTCACCGAATGGCGTGAGGAGAGAGCATACACCTTAACATGACCCCAAACAAAGCAAATGAATTCTTTTTATCCCCAAAAATCAATGTGCCTAGATTTACTAGAAAAAAGATGGATTCTTGGACAAGCGGGGATGTAAACAAGTGTTAATAGTTTAAAAATGTCTTGGACAGTGAAAAAATACTACAAAAACAAGGATTAGTCCAAAACAAATGGAAATAACTTAGCAAATGTGTGAAACAAAGATAGGGCACTGAAACAGACTGTCTCGATACTGATAGAGCTATGTGCTAAGACAAAGAGTTTAGGTGCTGAATCTAGGGGGTTAGGTGCTAATCCAAAGAAACTAGACGCTAAAGTAAATTGATATACCTGTAGAACCAGGCATTGAATCTGGAGGTCTGGCATTGAAAGATGTTGGTTGTGCATTGATCTAGCTATGGCAGAGTGAGGGCTTGTAAAATGATCCAAACCTACAAAACAAAGAGCAAAGGACCTACAAAAGTGTTTATTCGAAAGGTTAGTTCATCATAAAATAACTCAACTAGAAGATTAAATCCTAATATGATAAGAAGGCAAGATTTAGTGTTATCAGGGGTCGGGCGTCGATCTGGCAAGGTTGGGCGCTACTATGTGTAGGCTGGGCTTTGAATCAAAATGGGAATTATGGAGGCTTTTAAAATGAATAAAACCTACAAAATAGATAGCTAAAGGCTTGCAATTTTGTTGTTAGCAAGATTAGTAGTCATAAAAAACTCAATGAAGCCAAAAAGATGCATGAAAAACATAAAATAACCAATTCAATACCCCCTGCACTTAGGCACTAAAATAGGTGAGATGGGCAGTCAAAGGTAGAATTTTGGTGCTGAAGTATGCCAGATGAGCAATAAAACTAGGTACAGAAATAAACCTTTTGAGCACTGGTAGATGGTTGATAGGAGCCATTTGGTGAGAATCAGGCATTGTTCTGACCTACACAAGGAAAACAAGAAAATAAATATGCTAAAAACATGGGTTAAGGTGGTGGGGGTCCCATCGAGCATGCCAAAAATGTGTACAAAAATATGTGAACTATATTAAACAAGCTAGAATGCACTTAACACATTCAATTCACAAATTTGTGTAAACTCATGATAAGACTAAAGAGAGATACACAAACTAACTAAATTTGCACCCTATCACTATGCAACTATCTTGACTTGCCTTATGATATTGCTAAGCTATATGCTAATTGCTAAATGTGAGTGCTCAATGAGGCAGAACTTCATTACATTCTAATTTCTTATTGAAAGTGGATGGGGAAGGCTCAATTTATAGATTTTTGTAGGGGAGGATTGAAGGCTAGGATTGAATTGAAGGATCAAGGGCTCACCATGTTTGAGGATCCTCAAGCAAGGAGAATTGGACAAGTGTCACAAGAAGGTTGGATGAGAAGAATGCTCCAAGATCAAGTGAAGATCAATGGATGGAATTGAATGGTTGAATGGATGGATGGCTAAGATTGAGTAGGTGTATGACATGTAAGGCTTCATTTATGAAAATGTATGTTTTGGATTTTGTGAAAATTTTAAATTTAGCATGAGAGGACACACGTAATTTAAAATTAGATGAATAGTGGAGGAATAGTGCCACATGGAATTTAAAATTCCATGAATAGTGACACTTGGAGTGGATGAGAAGAAAATAGGACAAATGGACTATTTTGGAAGATTTTCCTATGCTTCCAAACTACCACTTGTCATGTACATGCATGCACATTGAATGACAAGTGGACTTCTAGAAACATGGGGAGATGTAATTTTGAGTTAATTTCAATTAACTCATGTGCACATGATTAGGAGGAAAATGATGATGATTACTAAAAGTAATCAAAAGTGCACAAAATATAAATAAATAGGAATATTTATTTATTTTTTGGGAGTGTATATGAACTATAGTTTTCAAAAAATATTTAATTTTTTGGACTATAGTAGTAGAAATTGATTTTTGGCAAAAATGGGGAAAGATATTGAAATATTAATTAAATAATTATAAATTATTTTAACATGTGTGTTGGGTGGAATAGTAGGACTTATTAGGTTTAGAATGCAAAAAAATAGATGAAGGTGGTTGTGGCCATTTTCAGGTGTCTACACTAAATAAACAAGTATGTAACCAAAAAGAGCATAGTGCGATGTATGCCCCCACCTTAAAGTGATTGTTAACTCCTATCAGGGAGCAATTGCTTTAAGGTAGAATAAGCCACAATACAGGTACGAGAGCTTTCCGGAAGCACATGCCCACATGATATGTGTTCCCAAAAAACTACATCGCAACAAGGGGTTGCCCTCACAAAAGGCAAACCAAGGTAATGCTACAAGGATGATACACAATTTCTTATGTAGTCATAGTATGATGCTGAGCATAGCAACAAGGTACCACATAAATGAAATCATGCAAGAAACAATGAGTTAGATAAGATAATGTCATAACACAAATGGATCTACCTGACTATCATCAGTATATGAATGGTTGTATAATAGGAGATATCTCGAGAGTATAAATATTTGGAATTGTCATCATCCAACGGTTGGTAGAACTACAAAGACAAAGGAAGAAATATCACATGAAATAAAATAAAAACCTTTTGGTCCACAAGTAAGAATATTGAAGTGTCCTATGCCTTGCATCATCCCCAAAGGAAACAACAATGGAATATACGACATATAGAAGAATGATGATACAAATAGAGAGAATGTCACAATGAATTTTGGTCCCTTTGTATCCTTGCAGCTACAAGGGTGTCAAGAGTCATCCAAAGAGAGATTAACAACAACAACATAAATAAAGCATCAAGAAACACATTACAGGGGAAAAAAATCAAATGCACTCATGACATAATAGAAATAAAGGGCCACACTTGCAAGTCGACCTAAAGAAAATCATCCTCCTCCCAATCTTTCTCATCACCAATTTGGGAAGGTGGAAAAGATGCAAAAGGAACTATAGAAAGTGTGGTGTAAGGAACAAGAGCCATACCTGTATCATTATTATCTTTAGATTCTCTATCAGAATATAGCACGATAGGTTCCATAGCGGGTTGTGAAGCTTTATCCTTCTCTAGGGGAGACTAAACACTAGTAGATGTCTCTTTTGCATCCATCGATGATAAATGCTTGCGAGGAGGGAGATTCTCTTCTCCTGCAGCAAGACAAGGAGGGAGATTCTCTTCTCGTACAGCAAGACGAGCCATAGCACAACAACACTTCTTTATTTATCTCGCAATTTTATTTCTCTTATCTTTATTTGTGATGTTTGTGAGGGGAACCATAGTATCTTCCAATATGGGTTCCTTTTCTTCCCTTGCTTCAGGAACATTAGAAGAAACAAGAGGAACCACCAAAGGTTGAGAGACCATAGGGGGAGGGTTCCTCAATGCAGGCTGCTCTTCCTTCTCGACTTGTGAAATAGGTGGAAGTACTTGAGCATCCTAAAGCAGTTGAGAAACCTTAGGAAATAATACACATGCAATTGGTTTTTCCACTAGTCTCTACATAGGCAGGTGGGACAAAAGTAATATTACGATTGTAGGGAGGTCTATTTTGTGCTTGATGGTTGCATCATTGTCCTTGAAGGGATGGTGGAGGGGGAACCTCAGCATATCTACCAGACACTCAAGGATGGCAAAGAACCTTCAATTCGTGCTTAAGTTCATTTTCCACCTTTGGGACAGGGGAAACCACTATCCTAGCATTAGAAGATCAAGGAGCTCTGGGAACATCACAATGAGGTGTGTTACTAAGCAATAACTCTGCAATTTTCTATGCTTTAAATTCTTGATATGACAAAAATAATAAATCCTCTCTATCTTGAGCAACTCCAACTAGTTTTGGCTAGAAGTAGTCAAGTGTAAAGTGTCAATGTCGAGTAATGGGTTTGTTGTTCTCAAAATCAGCTATGCTCATTTTTGTAGACAACCCCTATGAAACTTGTCTATTTCGTAGCCTACACTCTAAGTTCACAAATCGAGACAAGTCATCTTGGCCTCGTGTGAATTCATCTGACATCTTAGAATAGTTTATGACATTCCCCTAACTTGATTCTTTGATATTTGCAAAAAATGATTAAGTTATGAGCCTGTCGAAATATTAATTTTGACTATTTTTAAGTGTTAAAAAATTTCTGTGTTTACATGTAAAGGTGGTATTTTTGACTGCCAATGCATGTTTCTTATGTTTTTTTATTTTAGATGCAGGCGTCGTCAAAATGACCGCCCATGCATATCAGTTTTCCCTTTTGAGATGTAAGAGTGGCCATATTACCTGCCCTTACATCTTCTTCCTTTTCTCGTGCAAGAGCGGCATTTTTGGCCGACGATGCATCTTTTTCTTTGCATTTATGTAACTCATGTGTATTTATTACAAATTTAATTTCTTAATTTGGAGGATCTTTAAGTTGTTTTAAATCATTTTTGATTGGTATTTTGCTTTGTTTTTATTTTTCATCTTACCTAAGTGTTGAAGAGAACTTGAGGCCAATGCATTCTAGCCGATCCCACAGATTCCATCTTACTGAAGTTCTCGTTTTCTTCTTCATGTTTAGACAGGTAAGTTTATTTTATTTCTTCTTTGTGTTTAAGGTTCCACATTGGTAATAAGTATTTGTATCATTTGTTCATTTTGTCGTTCGTCCTCTGGTTATCATTTTGAAACCCTAGTTTTTCTTTTAAAATCGTATGTTTCTATTAAACCCTAGATCCTCATGGTTTTGTGTTCTTAGTTCATATTCATTTTATTAAATATTTTATTGCTTTATGTAAACTTAGATTTTCTTTTTACCTGTGTATAATCGGTATCTTTTGTCGACGATGTCTTAGGAGTTTTTCGTTGTATGTATAGTTGGTAAAAATCCTTGATACATACGCCTTGCTTTTAGACTTTCCTACATGCAGGGGCAGTTACATGATATCCTTGAATGTTTTTCCCAATATGTACAAGCGGAATAAATTGCTGCTTTTGCATACCAATTTAAGGTTTTCATCAAGTATTAGCGGTCATTTCGACCGACTATACATTTAAGTTTCCTATCTAATATGTAAGGGCGGTCTTTTTGACCGCCCATACATATGACTTACCCTTTGCAAAATTTTACATGTAGGGTCAGTGAAAACATCCACTCATACATGAGAAATATATGATTTACCTTGTGCAAAATTCATACACACAAAAGTAGTCCTAATGACTGACTTTTCAGCCTTTGCCAATTTTTGCCTACATGTAAAGGTGACCCTTTTTGCCAACCTTGCACTTGAAAACATTAAAACCCTTTGTTTTACCCATATGCAATGGTGGCCAAAATGACCGACCTTGCATGTTGAATGACTTACCCATATGCAGGAGCCGTCATTATGACCGCTCATGCATATTTTTTTGAAAATTTTCCTAACACTGGGAAATTTTTCCCTTCAATACCTATTGGCCCGCTTTCACTTGTTTCCTTGATTTGTGCACTCTCAAGCCCTTCAATGCACATTCCTGTGTTCCTAATCATCAATTTGTAGTAATCCCAATTTGCCCATTTTTCCCCTAACTATGAGATCATGACTTTTTGCAGTTTCAACAAACATCTGTGGTAGATGTTGTTTCCAGTTTTCTTCACAAAGTTGATGTCAGAACCATCCCCATTGATGGCTAAAATCATGAAGTATAAGTACCAAGGGGTTTTCCCTGGGACTTCATTGCAGTCCAATGTAGATGAGATTAGAGATACGGAGATTGGTCATGTGGACATGGCCGAGTTTGTGAATAGAACAAAACAGTCAAATCCTCCTTGATATATGCAGAAGATTATCAATAGCAGCATTCACTTGGTTGCCTCTTTTCCTGTTGCTGCGCAAATCCTGAGTTTGTTCTTCAGGTAGCTAGTCATTATAACAGGGATACTAGGACTATATCAGATTCCCAAGGATGAGGTGATAACACCCCAATATCAGATTAGATGTTGAGTTTCTAGGATGAGGTGATATAGGATGAGGTGATAACACCCCAATATAGTTTTTAGTTTGTTATAAGTATTAAAAGTTGCTTGTTAGAAAGAGCTCATTATCTAAAGGGAACCTCCCCTTGCTGAGAGGAGAGACTCAGTCTCATTATAGCTGTGGCGATATAACCATTTTGTCGTTGGTTAGCTAAATGAAAAAATATTCACCCAACAGGGTTGATAATGACTGTGATGTACAACATGCACACATCCCTCAAATGGAAACTTTAAGCACTTATGAACCATATAGGGGACCGCCTTCATGGAGTGGAGCCATGGGTGACCCAAATTCACATGAAATAAGTTTGTTGTGGGTATGATAATGAAAGTAGCATCAAAGGTTCTTGGCCCAACCTTTATAGCAAGGGTCAAGGCACCAAGAGTTGGAAGGATATAGACCCATCATGTGCTCCAATCATGATTTCTGATAAATTGTAGTTATCATGGTGTAAACCATGCATGTAGAGAAACTATTCAGTAATTACATTTACCTTGCATATAGGATCTATCATAGCGCCTCTTATGGGTTTATCATTGATTTGAATGGTGATGTATAGAGGTCCATCAGGAGCTTCAATAGTAGCATCATGAGGAGTAAAAGATATAGACAGTTCAGGTTTTGCACACTCTTTATGAGGGCAACCATTTACCATAGAATTATCACCTTCATAGTCTTATTCTTGAGATGGATCCATGACATTAGATTCATGATGAGGTAATGGATTTGTATATATTTGTAAGTTTTGATTAGGGGGAGCCACCAATTTATTTCCTTTGTCATTTACACCAGCAACCTGGATGACATTAGAATCAATGAGGTCTTGAACTTCTTGTTTAAGACACATACATCTTTCAGTGTCATGACTGGCGGTGTGGTGAAATTGAAAAAAGGCCTCAGAATCAAAAGAAGATGATTTCATCTTACTTGGATCGAGAGGTCTAATAGGTGGAAGCTTGATGAGATTGTTGTTCAAAAGTTGTGTCATTATATAGTAGAGAGACTCTGATAATGGTGTGAAATATCTTGTCTTTGGTTTCAATTTATATGGGGCGGGAGCAGGAGATGATGTAGCTGCCACAGGTTTTCTTATGTTATTGGTTGAAATTGCATTGATTTTGATGAATTTTTGTTGTGTCTTTTGAATTAATGATTGTGTGAAGCTTTAGATTGACCAACTGGAGATGATGAGGGATTATTCTCATACAGACTAACTAAAAATTGGTAATCATGGAGAGTTGTGCAAAGATGAGTGAAAGAATCATAATGCATCAACAATATCTTATCATGGATGTGAGGTTGTAAGTTTCTAATGAATATTCTTTGCACATCAGCATCTGGAATAGAATATTAAACTTGTAAAAGAGAGCTTGATAATGGCCCATAAAATCTGTTACTTTCTCCTTTATTCCTTATTTGCAATGAACCAAGTCAGTCAAATAGACTTGAGGTCCAATGTTCACTTGAAAGTGCTTGAGGAACTTATTGATTAGTTGTGAAAAATAAGTGATTGAATTAGGAGTTAATGAACAAAACCAATCCAAGGGTAAGTCTTTGAGTGACCTAGGAAAGATTTTTGCCAAAATTGCATCTTCAAAGAAGAAATCACTATACATAGCTATAAAGGCCATCACATGGTTGTTAGGGTCTCCCTTCCCATTATATTTCTCAATGTGAGGAGTTTCAAACTTCTTAAGCATTTGAGCTCTTAGGATAGGATAGGATAAAGGGCTACAGATATAATGTGATTTCATAGATGGTTTGGTAGGACTTTGGTTTATGCTCGTTAATTGTTGTTAAATGGAGTTCATATTTTATAGAAGTTGATTGATGACGGGATCAGAAGGTGAACTAGGTTGAGATTGGTTTGAATGGATAGGGCTAACCATAGGTTGTTGTTGGCAAGAGACACTACGTCGCATGATAGTTGTTGTCATTTATGGCAACTAAGACTATTCCACTCATCCACATAACATAATTTGTTCATATTGGAAGTCAGAATCAGAATTTATCTAAGTCTAGGTAGCCAGAAACAAAGCATGTGATAGGGTCCAGTTCTTGGTCCGAATCTCTCCGGTGGTAAATCAGAGTATGCTACAGATCTAAAGGAGTCATAAGGATTGTTAGGGAAATCTAAATCTAGAATTTTAATCTTTGGTAATGAAGGATTCAAATGTTATTTGCATCTGAGTATAGGGTTACAGTTTAACAGCGCAGACAACAGAAGAATAGGCCGACCTTGTAATTGATCCTGGTTCTGCATAAATGGAAGTTGTTAGTTGGATGATTTGTGATGATCAGTGATAGTGGCTAACATGATTGATGATTTGTGAATGTAAGTTTTGACCCACGTTACAAGTTATGCATGGATTTAGCTAACAAAGTTGATTCTTCAACAAAGTTCTAAGTGTTCTTGAAGCTGACTGAAAAGTGATTGAATATCATGATGCGGATATGTATAGCTGATGGATTTAAGTGAATTCAGTGTGTGTGTGTGTGTGTGTGTGTGTGTGTGTGTGATGTGACTATGGAGAAAGTGTGAAAAGGGCAGAGATCTAAGGTTTGGATGATAGCAGAGCAATAAACAGGGCAGAGTGAAGATGAAATGTGTAAGATCAATATTTTGTACTTAACCAGAACTAAATTCTTGCATTAGTAGATGCTATTCATCAGTTCAAACTTCTTGTTATCCTCTTGTAATCATCTTTGTAGGTAGTGAGCTCTGGGTAGTGAGACCGAATGCATGTGCATTCCCATTTGTAAAATACTTTTAACAGAGTATTAATCTTTGTGGGTTAACCCCCACCGTGGTTTTTCCCTTAACAGGGTTTCCACATTAAAAATCTTGGTGTTAAGTGTGTTATTGTGTTGCTACTCATATGTTTATGATTCTTGTTTTTCATGGTTAAATTATTGATCTATTGTTAAGTGGTAAAAGGAAGAATTAACTGTAGAAAGTATTGAAGTTTTGAGACAGCTGATTCAACCCCCCTCTCAGTTGTCTACCCTAATTCCAATAGTTGCAACACTATATGATTGGATTTTTGGAAATTGGTATTAGGTTTAGTGTGATTTGATGTAGGTGGGGTGACACTAGGTGTAGTATTTGTATAATTGAAGGGAACAGAACTATAATGATGAACTGCATTCCCAATAGATAACCCAACACATGTAGTAGCACTATTACTTGGTTGTGTAGTTGTGGTGAGAATGATAGAAGTATATGTAGGAATATGGAGTGTTGGTATGGGTACCGACACTTGAGTCCCTATTTGATTAGAAGAAGTCACATTAGTAATGATTTCAGCACAACTAGATGTAGATAAAATGTTGTTATGTACTATATGAGCAAGGCCACGCAAGACTTCTAATCCCTCTTGCCCTTCGAGAAACAAACTTCTTAGACTCTCAACAACAAGGAGGTCCTCTTCGGCTATATTTTCCAAGCTTGCAAATTGGTAAAATTAGCCAACTCCATGTCTAATCTTTGAATTTGAGCTTCAGGAACATGAGCCACAAGGTCATCTATGTTGATGGATTCATGAAAAGTTGATGCTTCTGACATATGTGAAGAAGGGATATCAGGAAGAAGTGATTAACCTTCTTGTGTGATTAGACTTGGAAATTGGGGTTCCAATGTGTTGTTATCAACGTTATTCAAAGCATAAGAACCCATAATTCAAAGAATTCTTCATACAAGAGTGTTTGAATTAGGGCATTGGGTCACACAACTCATAAATTTGCTTACAATCCTTAGTGGCACACAAGATGTACAAAGAAGAGATGAATGAGGTGATGAAATAAGAGTTTGAATTTTTCCTTATATGAAGCAATGTTTTGCACTTTTGATCAAATGAAAACACAAATAATGCAATAGTAAATCCTTGATCAATTTCAACTCTACTCAAAGCAAATTATACATCATACATACTCATCCTTAAATCAAACCCTAAATTTAATGCTTTTTTCAAAATGTATCAATGCAAAAATTGTTCTTCCTTTCAAATTTCAAAACAAGATGACATATATGATGTATTAGAGAAAATTAAAATCAGATTTAAAATGCAAATGTCATCAGCAAAATCTGAAACAAGATATGAATCACAAACCCTAGATTTCAAACTAACTAGGCTTTTCTAAAAATGCAACTTTTTGACAAAACCCTAGCAATGAATAAATCCAAATGCAAAATAAAGTGCTGTAATACCAATCATATATAATGCAAAAATCAGAAATTTAAATCTTTCTATGATGATCTAAAACCTATGCAATGAAAACAATGCAATAAATATGCTTTTTCTAAGCCTAAAATGCTTGATTTTTCACTTTTCAATGCAAGTATGCAAGAATGTCTTTTCTTTAAACACAAAGATGATATGCTACAGCCAATAAAATTAATTTAATCATGCCACATATATCTAAAAAAACTCACTATTCTCCAAACCCTAGGTTCAAGACTAGCTAGGTTTTCTAACAATGCAAGGCTTTTGTAAACCTTAATTTTGAAACAATGTAAAAATAAGCTATGTAGGTGTGCAAAATGATTAAAGGATCCAATCCTAATCAGATATAGGGCAGAAAAAAACCAGATCTGAAGCAAGAAGGATGCCAAAGTGCGAGAAACAACAGGTTCACAAAAATGTCTAGTGGAAAAGAGAGATCTAGCCTAAAAGGTTAAACTAGGTCTAACCCTCTTCCATAAACATTAGAACACAAAATGAGCTTGGCTTCTACCCATGAAGGATAGAGAAAATACAGGGGTTTTGTCCCTTTGTTGTATAGAGGAGAATCAACCAAATTCAACCAAAACTAAACAAGCAAATTGGGGCAAAAGATGAAACCCTAATTAACAGAGATATGCAAATATATGACTGTCAGAAGCAAATACAGAGAATCAAAAAGCACAACAGAGATCAGGAGATAGAGAAGAACTTGGATCTGAGTTTAGGAGGCTAGAAAGACCATGACACTGGGTGCCCTAGACCCTAATTAGGGTTTTACAGAATCTCTGAGTTTCACCAGACCTGTATATGTAAAACCTTCCTTCTTCCTGGATCTTATCTTCTAAAACATGTATCTTCAACCTAGAAACAAGAAAAGAGGGAAAAGGTTGTGTTGTGTTTAGGGGCTTGCCTTAGTCAAACCCCATGTTGGTGTTTCCACCTCCACTACAATGATGATTACTGATCCAAGAGTGCATTCCCTAGGAGGGCAGAGGCAAGATCAACAATATATGATGAAAGTATGAATGAAAATGATAAAATTACCACAATATGTGAAACCCTAGTTGGAGTAGATAACTCAAGATAATGCACCAACAAGCTTGAACTTCCTTCAAAACCTAAAATTAGCATCATAACATCCACAAACATGCAACAATTCCAATCATGAAGAGCACTTGAGCATAGGAGATCAAATATGTAAGCAATTATAATTCTTCTCTTGTCATCTAATTATTCTCTAGACTAAAAAATGAATTGCAAAACTTCTTTATATATGCATTCCCACTCACCAACAACAAATAAAACCAAATACAGCTGACATGTACAAGCTAAGGAGGTGTTCTAAGCTGACACCACAAAAATAGGACCAGGGCTAACATCTGAGATTAGGGTGCTAGGTGATCTAGTCCTTTAGCCCCACAAACCCTAAAGAGTGTCTATTTAAGTGGGCTTAGACCAATCCTAACTATATTTTGTCAGGTTTATTCATCAAGATTGAGATTTAATCGTTTAATGTTCAAAAAGGTGTTAAAATAAGTCCTAATTAACAAGTGTACACACTTTTTTGCATAAAATACCATTTGATGATTCACCACTAAATTAGACACTAAATAAATAGTGAAGTGTTGGAAGTTATAGAAAGACAAGTACATACTCTATACATGGGCATTTATTCCACCATTTTCTTAGCTAATGGATAGAAATTACATATGGGTATGTAACAGTCCTAGATCGTGGGCTATATAGCTAGCACAACATCCCTCAAGTTTTTAGGAGTGGAAACTAATCAAATATTTATTCCCAATAAAGGCTAAAAGGAATGGGATGATGCCTATGTTAATGATATTTTATCACTATGTTAAACTCTCTTATCTGATTTCTCAAAAATTGACAAATAATCTTAATGTAGTTTCCCTGAGCATTTATTTGAGTTTGAATGTCCTTCTTTTTTTAGTCTATTTTGAACCTATTCATTTTGTGAGGGAAAATTACAATTTTAGTTTTAAAAGCCTTAAAATATAATAAATTCCCATTGTACCATACATCTATTTAAAGTAAAATGAATGTTAAGTTGGCATAGTTGGGCTCAATGCATCAATGGCTTGCAGATTTTCAAGGAGAAAATCAAGATCATCAGAGCTATAGGCAACACCATTGGTTAGAGAAGGTGACATGTCAGTTGGTGGGGCTTGTAGTAGTTTTATTTGAATCTAAACAATTAAAATATTTACTGCTTTCCCCACATAAGGATTTAAAATGAGATTAATATAAAATAATTCTTTGTGCATGTTAATATCTCTTCAGGTAAAATCAAGTAAAGATTATTTAATGTTTTTAGAATACAAATTGATCTCCTACGTATTTTAATATGATAAAATATAATTCTAATAATAACATTTATTCTATATAAATATATTAAAACAACTTGTATTATATGTAATCTTTAAAAAGATTACATGATTTTAAGACATGAACTTGAAGTTCTCTATATTCCAAAGGAAAGATCTTAAAACTATTTCACTATTTACAAAAAACTATAGTATTTACTATACTATTTACAAAATTATGCATTCTTTACTAAAAACTATGTTAGTAAATTTCCTCTAGGCTCTATTGTTGTTGGAATTTTGAGCTAAACCTAGAAGAAATAGTGTTTCCCAATGGGCCCACTTGAATCAAACTCTATCTATAAATGGATAAAAACTAATGGAAGGAGTGCACATTTCATCCAAAATACCCATAATGCTCAGAACCACAATTCCCAAATTACTGCTGAGGTTGACTTCCCATAGTATTTGGAGATTTTTGCACAAGCCTCATCATTCCAACTCCCATAGTGATCCCATAGAAGTCACACCTCTGAACTCATCCGCAACAACTAGTAAAATCTCATGTGGGAAGTGCTATTCCATTTCTACCATTGTAGCCATCCCTACTCTAAATTATGGTCAAACAAACATTTTTTCCACTAGTACCATTTATTTCATGGAATGAATAAGCCACAAGAAATTGGAAAAGAAATAAGATGCTACCTCATAATTGACATGAGTCTTGATATCAAGCTTCAGGTAGTTGATACTAATGAATTCCTTAATGTTCACATTTACCTCATCCATTCCAGGGAAAATTAAAGATAATGTTTAACCTACTTTACAGGACTAGTCCATAGAAAGCCATCTCTTTATGAATAGAATGCAAGAAGAAGAGAGGCCCCATGATCTCGTAGGCCAAGCTTTAAATAGCTCAAAAGATTTCCACAATATGAAGAGAGTAGAGAAAGATTACAATAGTTGGCCAAGCGTGTGATTCGATACCTCTTCATTTATGTAATTTAAAGCTAAATTAAATGAATGTTTTATTTAAATTGAAAAACATTGAATAAGAATACAATAATTAGAATACACATGCACTGATAATATTTTTGCATAGCCTATTATATATGACATCTATGTGATACTTTGAGTGAAAGGATGGGCTTAGACATAACATTTTTTTGGTTTGTAAATTTGGCCAATTGGGAACCTATCCATTAAAAATAAGAAGAAAAAAAAGAAATTAATAGACTGCTCCAAGGAGGGCCACAGAAATAAAATACTTTAACTACTTACTTCTATTCCTTCATAGTTCTTGATATTTACAGTATCATATGCAAAAATATCATTATGGGTAGCAGATTACAACATATTAATAATATAAAACATATAAACCAACTACATCACCCTTATAGAGCCCACAGTATATCTTGGCCCAACATCCTCACCTCTATCCTCTCATGGATCCTCTTCCTTAACCAACGCAAATGACCAGTCTACTATTTCATTACCACCAACTCCCACCACCTGTTTCAGGAAGTTCAAACCCCATGATGCCTTCCTCCATCTCACCTCTGCATCTCCCCTGATCACTTCCATGACGACAGGAATCCAGGGCCCATTGCACTTGGACAGTAGCACCGGCCAAACTCCATGGTCCAGTCTAAATCCTAGTCCCACTACCACCAAGTTCAAATAAAAATACAACCCCCCACACCATTTGGAGAAGACCAAAGTCTTCAACATCACCCTGATGACATCCTTCTCCACACCTAAGTCAAGCAAAATGACTGTAAACATTGACACAATATTCGAGTTTACCCTGTAACTATTAAAATCTGAGACAAAGGAATCTTTTAATAGACACCCAACAACACTATCCCTGACTGAGTTTTAAAAACCTTCTTAAGCCTTAGCTCTGTAATCTCACTGTGAAAAGACATATGCCTTCCCTTCCCAACCCGACTCATTGGTCTCTCCATTTTTGCACCAACCATATGAACAAGAGTGGATAAATAAACTATTACCATGCTTTTCCATGATGTGGAAAGCATCATCGCGTCCTTCTCTAGCCTTACTCCTTCAATTCCCATGTGGCCATCAAAAATATTCATAAATGTAAAAGTTGCTCCCTGCTTAAAAATGATTACAAGTCCCTTTGGATCAAATTCCACTCTTCCCAATCTTTCGTTGAATACTCTTTCACGTGCATATTCACCACCACATTTGCCAGCTCATTGGCCTCTCTATTCACTTCTTTGAATACATGACTAACAATGAAGTCCTCAAGTTTGTTAATGACAGACATGCAAATTCTCAATATATTCCTAAGTTTCCAACTTAGGTTCCCAATTGTAAATTTTCTGATTGCATTAATAATTATTTGGGAATCCCCTTCAATAGCCAATCTCTTGATATTCAAAATTTCCATCATCTGGAGGCCCAACAATAATGCTTGAGCCTCGACCTCATTATTTGTGCCCTTGGTGAGTTTTTTAGAAGCAGATATCATCACCAACCCCTTGTCATCTCTGATTAGACATCTTGCCCCTGACAACCCTGAATTGCCCTTTGTTGCTCCATCAAAATTCAATTTTAGCCATCCCTCGCCATGAGTGATCCACCTTGCATCTGTCTGTGGATTGTGCAACAGATGAACCTGACTCTTCCCATAAATAGGGGGAACCTTGAGGCTAGACCAGACATTCTTAACCTGTCCATCCTAGTATGAGAAGGAGCTATTCTTCAAAGACTAATTTCTAGCTGCATTTTTTACCACTTCTGTGATGGACAACTCAATTTTCTGCACCAAAGAATTTTCCCTACTCTCTTTATCCTAAAATATTCTCTTGCTCCTCTCTTTCCAAATCTCCCAGATTACAATCGAGGGGCTAATAATCTAGAGACTTGAAAAGACATACTTTCTATATAGAATCGACCATGCCCTAAAAAGGTCACCTAAATCATTCGGCAAAGGGCTATGCCACTCCAACTTTCTACAAACCGAGTGCCAACACTCCTATGCATACTCACAATTGATTAAGAAGTGATCCACGATCTCCTTAGACCTCTTACACAGGGAACATCTAGATGGGCCACTAAATCCAAATTTCTTTGACCTATTGCTTGTTAGAATTCTTTTTTGGATGGTTGCCCAAGTGAAAGCTCCAACCTTGCTCAAGACAACTTTATCCCAACAAAAAATGGTTGGCCAGTCCTGGGTGATTTCTACCATTTCTACCACTCTATATCCCAATTTAACATTGTAGCCTCTTAATTTCAAGACTAACCATCTGATCTAATCATCATCCTAAAAAATGAAGACCTTTCTTGAGGAGAGTTCCTTCTCAAAAAAGGCCACCTTTGTTGTCTCCATACCTAGACCCACCGCATACTCACTTCTACCCTCTTTTACCACTAGAATTATTTAATCTCTGACAAACAAACCCCATTGTTTGGATAGAACTAGTCAAATCTCTACCAAAGAGGGGATCTCCCCCAGGACCGAAAATCCATTCCAAGAATCTTCCCAGAATTTTGCTTGCCTGCCATTAATCACTTCCCAAGTTAAATGCTTCGTGATAAGTTTCCTACAATCAAGGAGGAAGTTCCAAATTGCTGAGCCTCAAGGAGGGTTAGTAACAGTGAGGACTCGGCAAGGATCCTCATAATAAATATACTTATTATGAATAATATGGGCCCATCTAAGATTGGAGTCAAAAAAATGCCCCACACCAACTTTGCCCCCAATGCTAAATTCATCTCCGGCCACCTTCTTAGTCCCACTCCACCATCTTTTTTTGTTCTACAGATTTTGTCCCATGCAATAAGGAGATATTCTTCCCATCAGCAATCCTATTCCAAAAGAAATCCCATAGCTTCTGGTTTATGGATGCACAAATCTTCCTTGGAATTTTTAAGCAAGATATGATGTAGATGGGGATAGAAGCCACCACCACCTTCAGCATGAGAATGTGACCAACACTAGTTAGCCACCTGCCCTTCCAAGAAGACACATTTTGATCTATACTTATCAAAATTGAATCCCACAGGTGAGACTTGGATGCCCCCTCAAAGAAAGGGATGCCCAAATACTTACTAGGTAACATATTGCTCCGTATCCCAAAATTCTCTTGATCTCCGATTGTTTCCTGATATTAGTATTGAGAAAAAAAATCTCTGATTTCCTCTCATGCATGCATTTCCCCAAGGCTAGGCTATAATTTTCCAACCCTCTGCTAATTGCCCTTTCTTCCCTGCACCTAGGAATACTGAAAAGTAGGGTATCATCTACAATTTGGAGATGTGTCAGAGGATCACAGTTTGGGGCCACACAAACACCTTTCCAAAAACCCCTGCTACTCATATTCCTGATCAGTCTTCCCGAGGCTTCAGCTGTGATGATGAAAAGAACTGGGGATAAGGGATCTCCTTGTCTCAACCCTCTTGAGGACTTAAAGAAGCCTTGGGGGCCTCCATTGATGATTACATAGAACCTTGGAGTTGAAATGTAGCTTTGAATCAACCTAATCCATTCTAGACAAAGTTTGAAGTGCTCTAAAATGCTTAGCAAAAATCCCTTGTCAACCTAATCATACACCTTTCTTACATCCAATTTTATGATCATCCTTTCCATCCTACTCTTCCTAATAGAATGAATGGTTTCATGGGCAATGATAATTCCTTCTGTTATGGACCTCCCTGAGATAAAATTGCTTTATTCTTCCAAGATGAGGGAGGGCAATAGTTCCTTTAACTGATTTGTCATAATTTTGGCAATGATCTTGTATGTCAAGTTACACAAAGAAATGGGCCTAAAATCCTCCATTGACTCTACTCTATCTTTTTTGGGAATTAAACCAAGAAGAGTGTTGTTTAAGTCTTTGAGCATTGTACCTTTTTTCCTCATCTCCTTTGCCGTAGCCACTAAGTCTTTTGCAATGGTATTCCAAAATTTGTGATAGAATCCATTAGGGAAACCATCCAACCTAGGAGCCTTATTTGGATGCATTTGGAAGGCCGTCACCTTGATTCCTTCCTTTGTGAAAGGTCACTTTGCCAATTATTTTGTTCTTTCAAAATCACCTTAGGCAAGATATTAAGAATCACTACTCATTCTTCTGAGCCATCCCTAGAGCCAGCCTCATTCAGTAGAGACTTGAAATAATACATTGCCACCTTACCAATCTCCTCCTCATCTTCCACCAGGATGCCATTATTATTCTTGATGCAAGGAATTCTATTGCGGCTATTTCTCATTTTGGTAGATAGGTGCAAAATTTTTGTGTTCTTGTCACCCTCCTTTAGCCAATTTTCTTAGGACTTCTGATGCCAGTAGATTTCTTCTCTTCTCAAAATCTCACTCAATTCTTCTTTGAGGCCTTTTTCCTTTGAAAAATATTCTTGAAACATTCCTTCTTTGATCACTTTTTCATTCAGGGTTTCCAATTCTGCTTCAATTCTCCTCTCAACAAAAATGTCTTTAAAATGATTTTTGTTCCAAAGCTTCAATTTTACTTTTAGTGCTCCCAATTTTTTGAAAAAGATGAAGAGTTTGGAACCCATTCTAAAGGTTGCTTCCTTTCACCAACCGACAATCAAATGCTCCAAACCTTCATCTCTAAGCCACATATTCTCAAATTTGAATGGGCATCTATTTGGGGACCTATCTGATAAAAAATTTAGTAAGAATGGGTAATTTTCAAAACTTGGGTTAGGTAAATTGAAATATTCCTGAATGTAAGGTAGGGTTGGCCATATCCCTAGAATGAGGAATCTATCAAATCTTTCTGCTATGCAAGTGTCTCTTGCTCTTCTATTAGAGCAAGTGTATTTACCATTCTTGGGGATGATGTCAATGAGAACATTGTTGCTCAAGAAATTTTGGAAGTCAATCTCAGCCCTAGATATCAATCCTACTCCACCCTTCTTGTCCACCAAGCTAGTGGTAGCATTAAAATCACCTCCCAGAATGACTATCTTATCTAAGATAGAACCCACAATCCCAGAGATTTGATTCTAGACCACTGTCTTTTGTGTTCCCCCATTTGGCCCATAAACATTGAAGAGTACAAATCTTAGATTCCAAGGTAAGTACTTGACTGAGAAAACTTGTCATGCACTTTTGCTGCTTACCAGCTCCATCACTACTATCCCAGAATCTCAAATTACCCCCAATCCTTCAAATGCACCCATTGCATTCTCACATCTACAATCTCTACATTTCCAATTCAAAAAAAAATTATGACATTGATTTGCTCGCATCTTGGTTTCTTGAAGAAGCAAAATATCAGGGCATGAAGTCAACAAAAGCTACTTGACATCACGCCTTTTGTTAGGGGCATTGCAACCCCTAGAATTCTAGGAAAGAAGCCACATTATTCCTCGGTAAGGGTCACACCCTTCTCAGATCTCAACTTCATCCATCCCTTTGTGCTCCCCATAATTTTCAACCTTTCCCTGTTTGTCTTCCTTCCCTTGCCATTTTCTCCCTAGTTTTTCCTTTTCTTTTCTTGGATTCTGATTGACTAATCATCCTTTCCTCCAAACTCTCTAATTCATCTTCTAAGTATTTGCTAAATTCTTTCTCTTCTATGATGTCTCCTTCCACCAAACTCTTGCTCAGGTCAGAGGTTTCTCCTTGAATCAAGGAATACCTTTGAGGCTCCTTATCCAAGGGTCTACCCTCAAGGCTCTCTTCACCCTCTATAATGGTAAGAATATCAGGGTTATTTTCCTCCAAAATTCTAGAGGGGAGCTGATCAACTTTCGGTTCTCCTTTCAAAACCTGCAAATGCACTTCTAGACTATCCATTTGTGGAGCCTCAGCCTCCCCTACATAGATTTCTAGCTCTAACTCTCTTTCCTCTATTTGGGAATCTCCTAGCATAGGTATCTCCTTATCCACTCGGGGCTCCACATTCTCCATTGCTACTTCCTTTACAAGTTGCTTCCCCTTCTTGCACTCCACTGCCACATGCCCTCCCACATGACAAATTTTACATTTGATGGGGTCCTTCTTGACCTCAATCTTTTGTCTCCACACCCGTTGTTCTTATCTGAGCTCCAACTCCTCTGAGATCAGTAATTCCAAGTCAATAGAAATGTAGATCCTGGCATACATACTAAAATCCCCTGACTCCAATTGATCATCAATCTTGATAAAAGTGCCAAGTTGCTCTCCTAAAATTTGTAGAATCTTAGGATCCCAATACTTCAACAGGAGATTTATAACCATATCCACATAGGGATCCTGGATATTTTGTGAGTAATTGGGTTGAAATTTGGTGTCCTTTCCATTGTATAGAAACCAACCCCATCCATCATCAAAGGCCCACTTCCTAGGATGCTCTGTTTGACCTCTTCCGATATACATTCTACTAGGAAGAAGCCTCTAGGAAGCAACTGGATCTCATCTTATTCTCCCAATTGCTATCACACCAATTTTGCACCTCAACCCTAGCTGGCTAATCGACCGTCCACTTCATAAAAAAAGCACATTTCTTGAGGTGTTCTACTAGTTCTAACAATTTAGCTGAGTCAATGAAAAAGGATTTGCATCTCACTAGTTTCTTTGGTTGTAGTGGAATGCTATTCGCTCTAGTCACCACTCCTATATTCTCTACTTTTTCTAGCTCATCTATCTGGTCAAGACATTGTCTTCTCCCTGGCACTTCATCCCAGGGGCTCCTCCATCCCGTCCAACCTTTGAAAGGCTCTTGGGATGAATTTTCAAAATATATGTCACCTCTGCACTCCTATTGGGGCCCAAGCCCTACCTTCTTTTCCATCTACCTTGATTTACTGCTCGCTGCCAATTCCATTCTCCCCTCCAAGCACTGCTATGCAAACTACTATTCTACTTGGCTCAGTCACAAAAGATTGTGGTGGCCTTAGAAATAATATTATGAATGCCTAGATAATACTTGTGCATTCTCAAAAACCATTTGAATAGATAGTTCTAATATGTGAAACTAAACACAAATGTTATTGATGATGATCACATCAATGATATATCTTTTCTTTTAAGTTTCCCTAAATTAATAGAAATCTTGATGATGTGCTACGTTGTCTTTTCACAAAAAGTATCACAAAAATGTGATGCAAGATATGCACAAATATTTTCATTTACATTAATCTAGCACACAACTTACAAATCAATATTAATTTGAAACTAAAAAGTATAAAAAATAGAAGTTGACCTATCATGAAGCTGTGGTAAAAATCATAGTTACTTCAAGGTAGAAATTTGAAAACAAAAAGGAAATGAGTGGATGAGAAAACTATCACTTGACACTGCAATGCCACTGAAAAAAATGAAATAAGAACTTGCATAGCTAGCTTCATCAACTCAAAAATGCACTATGAACTATATAGCACAAGTATCAATATATAATGATTAAGGTCATCTTCTCATAGGTGAATTAAATAAATTTCTTAATGATGTCTACACCCTAAGACACTGATGTTATGTAAGATGTACAAATATTTTTATTTTTTATAATTCACCACAATTAAAAATTTATATTACATTAGGTTTGAATTCACCCACTCAATTACAAATTTATTAAAATTTAGACTAACTTTGCCACCTCAATTAACAATTTATGGGCAATTTAAGCATAATTCGCCACCTCAATTAAAACATTTATGGGAAATTTAAGCTTAATTCACTACCCTAATAAAAAAACATAAAAAAATTGGCCTTTATTTGTCACCTCAATTTAAAATCCTAACAAAAATTAAGTATTCTTTTGCCACCTCAATTAATTTTTTTTGGAAAATTTAGGTCCTCACTTTCCAAATTGATTAAAAACAAGAATGAATCTTGGTTTCCAAATCGCCCACAATTTATTTTTAAAATTATGTTTTAATATGAAATAGCCACCCACTCTATGACTTTAGTTCAATTTTTGGAAAAAATCACCAAGATGATTATATCACTACATAGGGGATTTGCTAGGAGTTCTATAGAATTTTATAGGGGCCAATTCTTAAAGTTTACCCTACTTTCCATCACATTAGCACTCTTAACTCTAGGACTTACATTTATTCCTTTCATCTTTTTAATAATTCAAATAAAAATACTTACTTGTAGATTATCTCAAAATTTAGTGTTCTATCTACTCACCTCATTCATTGATCACTAAATTCTTTACTCTTAATAGATTGCCTCATTGGTTAGCGATCTATCTATCTTGAACCTCTTTTAGATCTCACTCATTTACTACTACAAATTGCCTCATAGTCAATGATCTATTTTCTCAATCTTCCCAATCCTTCATCTTGATAGTTTCAATGTCAATTGCCTTAAATTTGGTAATCTACTTACAAACTTCCTTTCAAACTACCTCCACCTCAATGATATGTCTACAAGCTACCCATGCATGTTACCTCAATTTGACAATTTGTCAACATCCTTGATGGCCTTCATTATCTTTACATTTTTATAGATATTCCTCAAACACTTTATAGGAACCCTAACTTGCTTTGGCACCTGTAACATCACATTCCATAATGATCAATAATTAACATAAATATTCATCTTAATCAAGAATTAGATTACATCATGATTATCCAAATCAGAGTAAACAAAAATGAATCATTATAATTTTGATAATTAAGCATGTTATTCTAAATTAGAATATAACAAAGCTTTCAATTACACTATCCAATTAAATATCATTAGTGAATAACTTTCACTAAGCATGTACAAAACTATGCTCAAGGCATCAAATATCAAATTATGCATAACAATTGACCATCAAGTCATAAAATGAAAAGCACTCTATCTAAAACATATGACATCTATCTTCATCACCCTCGTCTTGTCTCATGCTAGGGAAGGAGAGCATCATCCCCATGCTTTTCCTCCAACCATAGACTGGCGGTCCCCTGCACAACTTCCTACCTGGAAGCGACCCTACCCTTCACAGAAGGGATAGATATAAGGAACCATTAGGTTAGCCATCTGAGTATCTAGTGTCGTGTCCTTCATAATGCCTCTCAATCACACAACTATAGATCCACTCTAAATATGTATGACACTACTGGAGACATTATGCCAATTGGAGCAATGTGGACCAACAATGCATGCACAGACAGATGTATTACTTTGGCCAAAGATTTACATACATAAACGTTACACAATGAAAGTTATCATATGTCCACCACCTCAACTCAACTTATAAGCTGTCATGTCCTGTAATATGCTTAGTTTGACCTCTCTAGGTCTAGTAAAAGTGAGTTCAGTTCATTCTTAGTCCAATCTGGGACAAATCAACTCCTATCCTAGGAGTACATTCAATTATGTTATTTACTTCCGTAATAGGGAACTTGTGACTCCACGTCACCCTATTCCCACCTTTTTGAAATGACAAAAGTTTAATTATGTTTTTGACTCATGAACTAACTCAGTTGATGTACACATTGTAGCCTTATCACAAGGTTTACTTTTAGTTCAAGTCATCTAGAAGGGTAATTTCAAAGGTCCAAAAGGTTGATTCTATTAAAAATATTCTAGCTCAAGGACTCTACGTGAGTTCATAGCATTATATACTCCCTTCATGGAGTTTGGCCACTAGAAAGAAAATGGCTTTCATTAATAAGCAATAATTCAAATACCCATATGAGTTTTTATTGATAAACACTCTCCTCACAGAGTTCAATCACAAGTAAAGAAAAAGGTTTGATTCACATTAGAATATACATATAAGACTTGATCTATTTATGCTTCCCATCTCTCAATGTTATCAATGGCAAGAAGAGAATCATCTCTAATGATTCAGCTAGCATTCAAAGCTACCAAAGAATAAAACAATGATCTTTTGTATAGCATACCTCCTGCTTTATCGAGGGATTGGAAGTACTACCTTGGTTATCCTAATAACCCTTTCAACAATAGTCGAGTTCCATGTATGATGATTCAAGATTGTGGTTAAGTGTTATAAGCATAGTTTAAAGTTAAAGTCTCACAAGACCATCACCACAACTCACGGTTGCCGCCTTGGTCACATTTAGGATGAACCTTTGAGTATATACATAATATAATAGTTCAACACATCTTGTGCCATGAGCACTATAGACTTGACTCATTATACAAGTTTTGGCATTATCTTTAAATTATTATCAAGAGCCACGTCAATAATCAACATATAATTGAAATATTGGTTATGTGCTAGGCCTTAATGGCCTCAAGATGCTATTGTATTGATAACTACAGAGGTTTCAAGCTCGGCCTTAACCGACTTGAGCTATAGTTACAATGAAGGCTTCAATGGATTAGAGATCGGTCTTAACATCCTCAAGCTACTGTTATAAAGAAAGATTCAATGGTTTAAATCTCGGCCTTATCGGCCTCAAGCCACTATTAAATAATGAAAGCATAAATCTAATAACACAGCAAGCATACTATGAAGTAGTTGACACAGTCAATCCTTATAATTCTAGAAAGCATCATTGGAAGCAAACAATGAAAAGCTAAGTTCTCTCAGACTTCCATTCTACCTGAGTGAAGTCATTCAATATTATCTCCTAGTTCGGCTGACTATGTTTTTCTTGCTCTATTCCTCCTCCCGAGTGTAGAGAGCATAATAATGGATAATGATAGTCAATATCAATAGCAAACGATAACAATAAACTTGTTATCACTCCCTTTATTGGCATGCCGTGCATGCTGGGAACTACCACCCACGCCCATGATGCGGTGGTTAGTTTTCCCACTCAGCCAACCTATGGTTTCTTAGGAGCCTATCGTCCCAATACTTGCTATCTACAAGTCTTTGGTGAGCACGAAGCTCTCCATTGGTTTGAATAATCATTTTATCACTCCACTATCATGGGTGATGTCAGCCCATAAACAAATAAATAACCATATTAGTATTGCAAGAAATTTGATATTAGATTTATATAATCATAGCATAATATTATTTCATGCATCTTCTTGATGTATGTAAATACTTATTGTGATAGGTAAATATCAGGGTAATAAGATCAAGCATATAAATGAAAACCTAATCCTACCACCATCAAAGAATCAAATCTAAGTGAAACCAAAAGCATGCAATTCAAGCACAAGATCACCTAGATTGTATAATTCCTTGTTTATGATGTGGGTTGCTTCTCAACAATGAACAATTATGAAGATCAAAGCTATCGTGATAGATGGATGATAATGATGATATGCTAGATGGATGCTAAAGTGCTCAATATGCGCAAGATGATAATGTAGATGCTATATGAAAATGATGGATAGTCGCTTGAGATGATAATTTGGATGCTATATGAAAATATGGATAGATCAAGATGATAATTTGGATGCTATATGAAAATGATGGATAGATCGTTTGAGATAATTTGGACTCTATATGAAAATGATGGATCCCTATAGTATGGAATGAGAGGGTGTTTATATAGACCTCAACCAAAATCAATCAACGATAAAGATTTGGTGGCTATGTAACGGTTGGGATGAACTAATAATCATAGGTGAATGTGTAGATGACAAGTGGAGGGAAGATAAGGCTCATGTGTGATGGTGTACATAAAAAGTACTACATGTGAAAGATATTAAATGAAAGATGTAGTACCACACATGTTTTAAATAAAAGAGGCACACATGTCGGCTTGTGATGAGATGAAGATAAGTGATAAGAGAAATTAATTAAATAAATAAAATTTATTTAATTAATTGGAAAGTGGGATTATGAAGGGATTTTAATTAAATAAATAAGATTTATTTAATTAATTTAGATAGAAATAGAGATAATTAAATAATTATAGATTAGAGAAAATAGAAGAAATAGATAATAAATTAATTAAATAAATATGAATTTATTTAATTAATAGAAGAAATAGGTGATTTAGAGAAAATAAAGAAAATGCTTAAGTGTGTTAGACAAATACAGATGACAAATAATGCAATATTTTGATACTAATGATAATTAGGTCAATTTTGGGTGTCTACATTTTGCCCCTCTTTGATATAATGTTCGTTAGAACATTGTGTCAAAGAAGATATGATGATTCACTCGATAAACAAGGTTATGCCCTAGTGTAACTGGCGGGTGATGCCCCCTCGAGAGGTAAGCTAGGCTAACTAGGAAGGGCTAGGTTGGCTCGTGATAAGATAAAAGGCTAAAAACAAGGTTGACATGAAGGAAATGGGGTTGGGAGGGATAAATGGGGATGGTTTAGAAGAAAATAGGCTTTGGTATAGAAGAATTAGGGTTTGGAAAGGGGGTATAAATAGGTCCCTCAAGGGCAAATAGGCTCATTTGTGCTTGTTGCCTTGCAAAAATCTAGAACTCTGGACTGTGGTAGTGCTTAGAGCGTCAGAGAGCTATCAGGATGGTGATTCCACACAGTGATCATCATGCCGAGCGAGTGAGGACACATGGGCGACCAACAGGAGCAGGCACACCGGTATGTACCAAAACTTTTGCTAAATACATGATTTTTTAAGGTTAAAAGCATAATAAATGCACACATGTCACCAGAAGCGAGTTGTTTTAGGATAGCAAATGTAGGTCGCATTTAGATGAAAAGTGGTCGCTTATGGTAATATAGGTCACTTATAGGCTCGAAGTGGTTGCTTAGGGAAAAATGAGGTCACTTCTAGTCGGCTAGGGCAAACAGATAGGCAAAATGCGCATAGGGTGAAATCTAGTCGCTTATAAACAAAAAGTGATCATGTATAGTAATTCAGGTCGCTTTTAACTGACAATAGCTCGCGTATAGTAAATAAGTCGCTTGTGGGCAGAAAGTGTGTGCTTATAGTGAAATGGTTCGCTTATGATCAAAAGGTTAGTGCATATATAAAATTGGGTCCCTATTATTAAAGATAGGTAGTTTTAGTGGTCAAAAATCAATTTTTAGCACAAGAGATTGATACGATGAGCGGAATGATGCAAGATATACTACCACCGTTACTGTTGCGGGAACCACACCCTAGGGATTTGCAATTGGTCAGATTTTTGGATGCAGATGAGTGGTTGTTCTTAGATATCATTAGTTTAGAGAATGTATCAAGATTAAAGCTAGTACAGGCACATCGAGGACTAATGACAGTGATGGTTGAGCGGTGGAGGAGCGAGCACAGTTCATTCTTGTTGCCGATGGGAGAGGCGACAATTACACTAGAGGATGTGTTCCAGATTCTGTGCATCCTGATTGATGGAGATAGAGTAGATTATGATCCTGACTTGGGTCCAGTTGCATTCAGATGATTGTTCGAGATCTAGACATTGGGGCTGAGGGATCAGAGATTTCGATGGCTAGGATGGAGGAGCTTTGTGATAGGTTACAGCAAGTGGTTGTAGCTATTATTAGATGGTTGGTTGGAGATAGATGGGCCAGAGGATTTCCAATTGGATGGGGGACAGTTATGGAGGGGATTTTCTCATATGGGACTAGATATGCATGGGCTGAGTGTGTACTGGGACAACTGTATCATTATTTGCATGATTGTGTATATATGTTTGGAGCTAGTATGCCTACGGGGGTCACAGTGTTGCACATATGGGCATATGAGCACATTCCAGTGATGATGCCAGATGGATGGGTGGCTAGAGTAGTGGAAGAGCCATATGCTAGGATGTATAGGGGAGCTCTTACCTATCAACAGCGCAGGGGTATAGTTTACTGGAGGTAGACATTGGATGAGGCTGATATACTTATATGGAGGCCATGGCTGGGATGTGAGAGAGATGGGAGGAGGAGGATGTGGAACTTGTCTATGTTAGGCAGGCTAGATATATTTTTGGTCATGGGATATATATCATAGAGCGCTATTTTCTCGAGAGGGTGTTGAGGCAGTTTGGAGTACCACAGGCAGTACCAGTAGGTGATGCCATTTTTTGGAGGACTCAGCAGGAGGTATTTGATTGGCGGCCAGAGATTGTGGTTGATATGGCTTTGGCGGAGAGAGAGGGATTACAGCCAGTTGTATGGTAGTGGGGATAGGGTCTCGCAGATCCTAGGACTTTACCGGATTATGATGCATACTAGGCCGTAGCTAGTTCGACTCAGTTGACAAGGCCTAGGGAGATAGGGGAGATTGGGATGGAGAGGCCAGTTAGGAGGAGGTGATGACGAGGTCCACCAATACAGGCAGTAGTACCAACAGCTCCATGGATTTAGGGATAGGGATAGGCTTAGCCACAGGTTCTTACACAGCCACAGGCATAGGTGCTAGGAGGTGATGATGTTGGGATTCAACAACTTAGGCAGAGGATTAGAGAGGAGAGGACATGGAGACAGCAGGCTCAGTTCAGGTTATGGAGAGTGGAGATAGATAGACATCAGGTGGTCTTAGGATTGAGGCATGCTAGAGCACAGAATCAGGCATACCAGGCATAGCTGTAGGCTAGAGTGCAGGGAGGTGATGGATAGGATGATGGTACGCTTGTGAGGGTGACTGGAGAGAGAGATGCAGCTAGGCAGATTGAGCAGGCTATGAGGCTGGAGAGAGATATGGCATTGCAACAGATGCAGGCTATGAGAGCTAAAAGGGATGCCCTGAGGACTGAGAGGGATTCAACAGTGCAACAGGTACAGGCTATGACAGGTGAGATGGATAGAGTAGTAACTGCATTGGGGACATATAGAGCCACCATGTATCTGGCTACTCAGTTGATACAGACACAGGGAGAGTTGAGGAGAGCACAGGGTGAGGCCGAGTATTATAGAGGCTTGTATTATGGGGCAGTGCCAGCAGAGCAGAGGCAGCCTAGCTTTAGGAGCAGGTTAGGGGCTTTGAGTTCACGGAGGACAAGAGGATCAAGGTCTATAGCATCAGTGATGGGGCCTCCTAGAGATGGTAGACCAAGGACAGAACCCAGTGGTGGTGAACAGGGTGAGGGAGCTACCAGTAGTCACTAGGGCTTCCTTGTTTAGGTATCATTTGTATCATGATGAGGTTGATGAGTCGATTGCACATACAGTTTTGATGGCTCATGGATAGCCCATTTTGTATATGTAGACACTTGTATATTGATTCAGTTGATGATATATATATGATGGTGATTTTGGTTATCTATGTGATGTTGTAATGATGATGGATGCACTTATGTTATGATGTTATGCATTTTTGTATTTTCATGGTCTATATGGATGTTTATGCGAATGATAGGAATATGCCAATGGTAGTAATGTAAATGGATTATGCTAGTGGTATTATAATGATGGAAATACACATAATGGTAATGGATGATAATGAGGTTATGATAATGCAAATATACAGATGAAAATAATGATATGTGCCTATGTATGCCTAACACACTTGTTTTGCAGGGTGAGGACAAGGGAAATGAAGAAAGAGAAATGAGGAATGACGATGGAGGGAAAGATTGATCTTGGTTGAGGTCTATATAGGAATATGATAGAATGGATAGATGATATGACATCTTTTAAAGTAATTGCTCAAAAGTAAAGAAATGTAGTCCTTATGTTTGATAAAGCATATGGATGTTATGCACCAGGGTATAAAGACCAAGGTGTCGAGGTATCCAATGCATAACTAGCATACTACAATCTTGTCTAAACATATGAAGTCAAGATGTTGAACCAACATACACAAGATATGAATAGAAACTAGTGTTCTGAGATGGACTTTGACACTACAAGCAAAGGTTTGAGCTTATCTCCACTACACATAATGACACCTTGCTAGTTATATGTATGGAAATAGTCTTAGCATAGAATAGTCTCAATGCATAAGAGACTGTTTAGCTTCTTAGATGCAAAAGATATTGATATGAAAGATGCTAATCCCAACACATACAGGATACCAATATGCATAGGAAGAGAATAAAATCATCCCACAGTCACAGCCTATGAAAGCAATATGACCATGCCCCATTTCGTTACGTTATCACAACATACCAAGATATGATAGATCAAGGCAGTCTTGATTAGGCATATGAAAGGGACAAAAAGAGAAATCAAAAGATAAAATAAAAGATGTTGTCATCATGTTCTCTTGCCAAATTTAAGTGCTCTTGGATGGATTAAGCTAGCGCCTTGTTGAGAGGAAAGCTATATCATGTTAAAGGATGAAGTGTTGATAAAATGCTATAGAAAATGTTGGCTTAAGGCATGCAGACAAGTAGCTTCCGACTTATCCTTGATTTCTTAAAGTGCTTGAGCTTTCGCTGATGCGCATAGTCTGCTTCTTTCTTGAGCTAGTCAAAGAGAAGAAGATGGAAGATGAAAGAAGATGAAGATGGGGTGGATCATCTGTGCTTGCGTACTGGATACTTCCTTCGTATTCCAGACTACCTACATACCCTGTATCCACGGGATCAAAGCACATTTACGATGATGATGAGACATGATGAATATGTAGTTCTGGGCTTATTGATGATGTAAGTGATGAAAAATAGAAGGGAGATGAAAGATTGGAGGATGATTAGAAGAAAGATGAAAGATGGATGATGAGAAAGGAGCTATTGTCTATGCCTGAATCAGAGTGCTTCCTTCACATCTTAGATTGCCTACATACCCTGTATCCATGGGATCAAGGCTTTGAATGATAGAGATTAGATGTCGTTCTTGTTTATTGTGTTGATGGTTGATAACAAAGGATCAACTTTATTGCTTGGATTTTTGTGATGTTTTGATTTTTTTTGGATTTTTGCTATATTTTGATGTATTTGGATGTTGGTTGTGTTTTGGTTTTGTTTGGATGTTTAATGTGTTTTGGGTTTGGTTGAAATGATATGAGCTAGAGCTGTGGATGTCCACTTCCAAATAAGTCTCAACAAGTGCCCCCAGTATGGGATGAAGTTTATTAGGAAGATGCTGCAATGGATGTGTTCATATGGATAGTGTGCTAAGGTGCCAAATGATATCTTAACCCCAACAAAGTCCAAACTACAAAAACTAGCATGGCAGAGGTAAGAGCGAAAAGGCTTTTATTACAGATGGATAAGGGATAATGGCTTGCGATGTTTAGATAAGAAAGATAGTGGATTATGAGGTGGGCTATGGAGCTAAGATAGTAGATGATGTTATGGAGAGCTGTGATCAAACAAACAAAGTAAATGATGGAGGCTAGTCTCTACACATAGCGCCTGTTTGCTAGGTTTTCACTATGGTACTTATCCAAGGCGCATGTTTACCAGGTTTTCACTAGAGGGTGAATTATTAATCTTGTACTATTTATTTATTTATTTGGAATATGCTGAGACTCATGGTACCTATTTGCCAAGTTTTCACCATGGTAATGGAAAGGAGGGACTCAAGTGTCTAGTTCAATGGATGTTGGGAGTCTCGTTGGAGATGGATGTCATCGCATGGACTATGTCATTATGCTTAGAGATGTTGGTAAGGGTGATGATTGCATGAAATGGAGATGGATTAGGTGGATAGTGGATGGAAGGCTAATGGATTATGATATGGATTATGAAAGGTTCATGGAAGGATGGATGGAAGGTTTATGCATGGAAGAGAATAGTGGTTTATACAAAAGCATGGACCATGGGGATAGGATGGGGAGATATGAAGGATAATGGATGAAGGATGGGGAGATGGAGGTATGTGGAAATATTACAGAATGGAATGGAATCATGACCAATGATTGCACACACCATGATAAACATTGAATCTTTTGATGGGAAGGTGGTGTAGGAAGCAATGGGGATGTTTGCTTAGGAGATGGGTGATGAAGTGATTTAGGAACCCACATAGACTTAGTATTTTTATGATTTTTGCTTTGCTTGTGGGATTTGTGGATTTGTGAATGGAATGGTGATTTGGATGAAAGGAGATGGTTGGGATTTTTGAAATATAGATAAGGATGCCTCATTCAGCTTGTTTACTTGTTTGCTTAGGAACCCAAACCATTTTGGTCATGGGCTCTTCTTGTAGAGTTATAGGCTCAGCTAACTTTTTAGATGTACTTGGCTGAGATTCTTTGCATTGGTGCCCTGAGGCATGAGAATCTTTAGGATTCTTGGTAAGATTTCTAGCTTTAGAGGTAGAGGCATCCAAATTTTTATTTTTGAATCCCATGGGTTTGATGGAAGTGGGGTTGGTGGAATGAGTGGAAGCTTTATGTTTAGACAACGTGTGCATTTGTTGGTCACGATTGTGATTGTAAGGGTACTTATAAATAAGGGGATAATTAGGTGTTGGGAGTAATGATGGTAAGGAAAATGGAGGGATATTTTGAGTTGGAAGTAGTGGAGGTAAATCGAATGGCGGAAGGTGTACGGTCACATGCTTTTTCAATTTATAAATTGGTGGAGGTGTAAGAAGTGGAGATAACATGGATGGTGGTAGTTTAGGAGTTAGAAGAAGCAGAGGTAAATCAGATGGCGGAAGATGTACGGTCACATGCTTTTGTGATTTATAGGATAATGGAGATGGAAGAAGTGGAGATAATGTGGATGGTGGGAGTTTAGGAGTTGGAAGAAGTGGAGGTGGATTGGATGGTGGAAGATGTACGGTCACATGCTTTTGACTTTTATAGTTTGATGGATATGGAATGGTGACATATGTTTTGGGAATGCGATGTGGCTTTTGATGGGAAATGGTGGACTTAGGAGGGATGGAGAAAGTACCAACATCTTTAGCTTGGGGAGACATGCGATTGACAATGCGACTAGGAGTGTTTTGAGAACTAGACTTGAGTTCATCATGAGATGGAGAAGAAGGGAGGTAGAAATCATAAAAATGGAGGTTCCTTGAAAAAGGTTGGTGATATGAAGGGAGAAGTCATCGGTGGTATCTAAATTAGAAGTTTCTCCTACTGAAGAAGGTCCAGCTTCTATATTAGAAATGGATGTGAGTGAAGATTCTTGCAGTGTGTATTCACCCAGACCTTGTTTAGTGTACTTGATACAAAGATTTGGAGTAGCTTTGCTAGATGATGGCTTAAGTAAGGCGGATGGATCGACGTAGGATGAAGATGGATAAGATTCGGTGTTGAGGGGGATATGGTTAGGACTTTGATATTTGGCTTGAAAGGTGCGAGAAAACTCAAATGGATTGGGATCAACATGGATAGTAACTTCAACACTGTTGTATGGAAACTTGAGACATTGATGGTATGTAGAAGGAATGGATTTAAGAGCATGGAGCCATGGACATCCAAGGATGATGTTATAGGGAAGCTCGATATCAAGGACTTGACAGCGGACGTCAGTAGTGATAGGACCAAACTGGATAGGCAAATGGATGACTCCTACAGTATCTCTCTCAGCATCATCATATGCTTTGATAGTAATGACCTTGGAAGTGTCAATGTCTTTCTCAGAATATCCCAATTGTTTTATAAGTTTTAGAGAGCATATATTGAGACTAGCTCCACCATCCACTAGGATTCATTTGATATGGAATTGGTTTACAAATACTTCTATGTGGAGGGCTTCGTTATGTGATGAGTTGATGGATGGTCAAAGATCTTTGTTGGAGAAGGTGAGATGGCAAGGGGCTGCAATGCTGGCTATCATAGAATGAAATTGTGTGGTATCGATATCATTAGGCACTGAAGACTCTTGCAATGCTTTTTCAAGGATAGCTTTGTGGGTGGGGGATATGCGTAGCAACTCTAGGATGGAGATGTGTGTGGGAGTTTTGCCAAGGTGATCAAGGATATTATAACTAGAAGGCAGTTGAGGAGGGTTGATAGGTGCTCCTTGAATGGTAACATGGCCTCTTCTAGTAGTTACAGTGCAATTAGGTGCTTTGCCTTGGATAGTGATGGTAGAAATGTGAGCTTGGTCAATGCGCCAATCATGGATGACTCATAGTTGTAATGGATAGCATTCCCAGTATGAGGGTTACTTGTCTTGTCATGAGATGGAAATGGATTCTTAAAAGCATCTAGATCATAGTTCAAAGTTGGTTGGTGTGCCAGTTGTGATGTTGGTGGGGTGATTTTAATTAGACCTTGATCGATGCAATCTTGAATGACATTTTTAAGTGCATGCAACCATTTGTTTTATGTCCTTTGACTCTATGGTATTCACAATATTCATTCTCTTTGTACCAAGGAGCTTTGAAGATAGGTTCTACATTGGGTGGAGCTTCAGGTAATGTGATATCTCCTGCTTAGACAAGTTTTCAAAAGATTACCCCCATAGGATTTGCTAAAGGAGTAAATTGTCGTCTAGGTGTCAAATTTGTTCTTGGTCAATTTCATTGAAAAGGTTGATTAGCTGTAGATGCAGCTTGAATGTTAATGGGAGATTTCACTGTTTGTATGTTCTTTGCATCCACAATGCCATCATTAACGACATTTTTGTTTTTGTTCCAAAAGCAGGATTTGTCATTGGAAGATTGAGGATTGTCCTTGTTGTCTCTAAAAATCTTGATGGTGCCCTTAGCAATTAAAGCTCGCTCAATGGTGGTTCCTTTGGAGATAAGTTCATCAAAGGTGCTAGCACTTTCCAATTGCAATTTAAATGAAAGCTCAAGATGAAGATTTTGGACAAAGATGTCAAGTTGTTGTTTCTCAGGTATTTTCCATGATAGTTTCTAGCCATGTTGCGCCATTGTTGGGTAAAGGAGGAGAAAGTTTCACTATTGTGTCGTTTGTTATTGAAAAGGTCATTCATATTCACCTCATGTTCAATGTTGAAAGCAAAATGGGATCAAAATTTGTTCACTAATTCCACAAAAGTCTTGATTCTCGGAGGTAAGTGAGAGAACCATTCAAGAGCTTGTCCTGCTAAGCTTCGGGGGAATAGTCTCAAGAGATATGTATCATCCTGAGCAACATCGAGATATGCAACATAAAATTCTCTAAGAT
The DNA here is from genome assembly GCA_027924645.1 of Cunninghamia lanceolata. Lineage (NCBI taxonomy): Eukaryota > Viridiplantae > Streptophyta > Pinopsida > Cupressales > Cupressaceae > Cunninghamia > Cunninghamia lanceolata. The sequence continues at coordinate 2,604,583 of BSBN01000476.1, forward strand.
GGTCATCTAGATTACCTTTCCCTTTGTATTTGTCAAATTGTGGGATTTTAAAATGTGGCAGAAAAGGTGTCATGTGAAGTGACTTGTCAAATGGATAAGACCATATATCTCCCAAGGAAAATGTCTTCTTGTTTTGTCCTACCGCCTTGTTAATCATTTGTTCAACATCCTCTTGAGATAGTTGTTGTTATTGCAAAGGGGGTTGATGGTTTGGAGGTGGAATGTAATATGGTGTATATTGTGGTTGTTGTTGTGGAATGTATGAGGGTATGACCATTTGTTGGGGTTGAGTGCTCACATTATATGCTGAAGGATTGGTATGCAACACATATGTATTGGAGGATTGTTGTCCTTGAGGCACAAGTGGTGGTTGGGTATATTGTGATGGATTGACTCCAAGATTTTGCATCACATGGGAACTAGATGATGGATTGATGTTGGTCAATGGTTGTGGATTGGGAGTTGGATTTGCAATATGGTAAGAAATGGAAGGATTGGTGGATGAAAAAGGATGGACATTTGGGTTTATGTTTTGGATGACATGAGTACTTTGAGATGGATTGGTATATGGCATATGTTGGGTGACAATGGTTAATCCTTGGGTTGCATAAGATGGATTGATGTTTTGTGAAGGATTATATGGAGGTGGAGTGAGTGATGTAAGTTGATCAACATAAGAGACGGTGGTGCTAGGATTTGCTTGTGATACAATAGGTGGGTCACTCATGTCAATGAGACTAACATTGGGGTTATATGGTGTGTTGGATGGATTCATGGAAATCATGGAGACCATATTAGAGGTGATAGGAACATTAATTTGGGGTGTGGTTTCCACATGTGATGCAATAGGAGTAGAAATTTGTAATAGTTATGAGACTTGTGCGGCTTGTGGTGTTTGGATAGCTTGTGAAACTTCCAGAGTTTGTGCTTGTGAAACATGGATAGCTTGTGATACTCGAGGCATTTGTGATACTTGAGGCATGGATATGGTCATGGTAGGAGTGGAGGTATGTTGTGAAACATGGAAAGGTGGAAAGCTCAAATTTTGTGAAAGGTAAGGAAGTACCTTGGTTGGAGTTATTAAAGGTTCTAGAGTATACTCTGGATGTGATGGGCTTGATGGTGTAGCAATAGCCAATGAGGGAGATGGGTTGGAAGGTGGATGAGATTGCATGGACATGTCATGAGATGGTGTGGTTATAGTAGTGGATGGTCCCTTTGCAACAACAGCGGGAGTGGATCATGTTTTCGAATAGCAGATATGTCAAAGTCACTTGGTAATTTGGCTCCCATACGGGCTAATTGTAAGAAATAGAGATTAGGATCAGATAAATTGAGCTTCTCAACTTGGTCCCATAGGTGTGTGTCTCTAAATTTTGATAAGTCATCTTGGGATTGCTCTTCATAGGTCTCTATAAATGGTTGAGGTTACACTTGGTATGAAGATGATGGTCCAGTGGTGTATCTTTCAGGTACAAACATGTAAGAAGACATATCGGTTGTGAATTGAGTTGCATCCTTGAAGGGAGTTGATCGGGATTGTTGCATTTTGGCTTCCATCTCAGCTTGCAATTTTGCTTCCATTTTAGCTCTATATTGGCTCCTAGTTTGAGGCACGATGGTTGATGTTTTGGATTGGACTAGTTTGTCAAGGTTGAGACCCAAAAGGTGATAGTTTGTTGTTTGTTTGTTGATGGTTTGTTTTTCTAGCTTGCTGGTTGCTTAGTTTGCTAATGGGTTGCTTTGTTGGTTGTTGGTTGGATAAACTCCCTAGAGAATAGCTCACAAACTCAAGGGGAAAGCTAGTTGCTAATGTTGTTTGTTGGTGTTTCTAGGGCTAAGTAAAGCCAAAGGGATGATGTTTGCTATTGCTAGGTTGATTGTTTTAATGTTTGGTTGTTGTTTGGGGTCTTACAGGATAGAAAGCTCAAAACTTCTAATGGTTTTGACATGCTCAAGATAGGAGATGATGTTTAGGTGATCGCAAGTGATCAGAGGAATGTTTGAAAGCTAATGATAGAGCTAAGAAGTCTGAAAGTGCAACTGATTGGGCTGGGTTGATTTGGATTGCTAATGTTTGTGCAGGAAGTGATAGGTAATAGCTCAAAAGCGACTCAGAAAATGCTAAAAGCGATGGGTAATAGCTCAAAAGCCACCTAGGTTTGTTTCAGATTACAGATTGCAATATGAACCAGAGGTGAGTAGGTTTACTAAAGATGATCAGTTACAGTTCAAAGGTGAGCTACTGCTTGTAAAAGTGACGCAATGTTTGCCAGAAGTGAGCAGTTGTTGGTTAAAAGTGATCTGGTTTTTTTCAAAAAGGGAGCAATTATTGTTTAAAGGCGATCTGGTTTTCTGAAAGCGAGTAGTTATTATTCAGAGGCGGTCTGTGTCTGACAGAGGATGTGTTTGAATGATATTTTTGACAAGAAAACTATGATTTCAGTCATTCACACTCACAACAATCACAAGCTTGTACAACCTAGGCTAGGAAAGGATTGTATTTGTTGAGTCCCCTTGTCATGCCTATTCAAAGCGGATAGCTTTAGGATCTTGGTAGCACCAGCTCCCCTCCACGGTACTCACTTCTCATGCATACCAAGTTCTAGGTTTCCCAAGGCTCATCCCCCACCAAACCTTAGGATTGTCCCTACTATCTCTACTAAGAACCACGAGAATTGGGGAGGTACCACCATTTGTGTCAACAAATAGAGGGATTTTGGCTACTACACAAGGTTGCTACTAAGGGCATCCATTCCAGTGGCTACACATGTGGTGATTTGCTCCATTAATGGAGGCTTCCCAGCCCAAAGAGGTTACGCTCTAAGGGGTTTTGGGGGAAACAATCGTCGGTGTAACATAGCAGCACCCATTGTTTGTGGATTTCGACACAAACACTTTTTTTATATAGCAGCTTGGAAGAGCTTGGCTTTAGCTTGTTACTGCTTGGGTCGTACCCCTTCTCACATTGGGAAGGTAGGCCCTCTAAAGATAATAACAAGGTCTCATGCACCTAAGATTCATTTGATAGGCAAGGGGAGAGGATACTCTTGCTATTAAATTTGGGTTACAAACATGCACAACAAGCAATCAAGAAAGATAAAACAAGCACGGAGCAAACAATGATTCTTTTTAAGCACCAAGCCCAAATGTTCCTAGATTAGTGATAAAATGAAATGTCTTGGACCGATCAAAGCTGCAACAGATATGTTAGTAGTTTCACAACCTCCTTTTCTTGGAAAATCGATAAGATGATGCACAAATAGATGATTAGTAGCCAAGAAAACTCAACTGTGAATGACAGAATTGAAAGTGACACAGTTACTAGAGGTGATCAACTATTGCTCAGAAGCGATCTGTAATCTGTCAAAAGAGAACTGCTACTATTCAGAAGCAATTCAGATAATTTAGAGGTGAACTGTTACTAATCAAAAGCGAGCTGAATATGCCAGATGCATGAAAAAATCCCTATTCCTGCAAAAAACAAATGTTAGCAGAAAACCCTAATTTGTAGGAAGCGACCCAGACAACCATAAGTGATCAGTTGTTGATTAAAAGCGATGTGAAATGGACCAGAAGAGACCACTGTTCATTTAAAAACGATCCAGAAAATGCTGAAAGTGGCAACTTATAGCTTAAAAGCGATGCAAAAATTCTAAAGGCGATTGGTTTTTGCTTAAAAGCGATCGCGATTTGTTGTAAGCACTCTGAAAATCTAAACTCCCTAGAAACAACTTTAAAAAGTAAAGTTAATCAAGGACGTGAGTCCCACCAGGCATGCCAAAATGTGATAGGTAAAAATCAGGTTAATAAGATCAAGCATATAAATGAAAACCTAATCCTACCACCATCAAAGAATCGAATCCAAGTGAAACCAAAAGCATGTAATTCAAGAACAAGATCGCCTAGATTGTATGATTCCTTGTTTAAGATGTCGATTGCTTCTCAACAATAAACAATTATGAAGATCAAAGCTTCCATGATGGATGGATGATAATGATGATATGCTAGATGGATGCTAAAGTGCTCAACATGCTCAAGATGATAATGTAGACGCTATATGAAAATGATGGATAGTCTCTTGAGATGATAATTTGGACACTATATGAAAATTATGGATAGATCGAGATGATAATTTGGATGCTATATGAAAATGATGGATAGATTGCTTGAGATAATTTGGACGTTATATGAAAATGATGGATCCCTATAGTATGGAATGAGAGGGTGTTTTTATAGACCTCAACCAAAATCAATCAATGGTAGCTATTTGGTGCCTATTTGAATGGTTGGGATGAATTGAGAATCATAGGTGAATGTGTAGATGACAAGTGGAGGGAAGATAAGGCTCATGTGTGACCATGTACAGAAAAAGTACTACATGTGAAAGATATTAAATGAAAGATGTAGTACCACACATGTTTTAAATAAAAGAGGCACACATGTCGGCTTGTGATGAGATGAAGATAAGTGATAAGAGAAATTAATTAAATAAATCAAATTTATTTAATTAATTGGAAAGTGGGATTATGAAGGGATTTTAATTAAATAAATAATATTTATTTAATTAATTTAGATAGAAATAGAGATAATTAAATAATTAAAGATTATTTAATTATAGATTAGAGAAAATAGAAGAAATAGATAATGAATTAATTAAATAAATATAAATTTATTTAATTAATAGAAGAAATAGATGATTTAGAGAAAATAAAGAAAATTCTCAAGTGTGTTAGACAAATGTAGATGACAAATAATCTAATATTTTGATACTAATGATAATTAGGTCAATTTTGGGTGTCTACACTTATATCAATCAAGATGTCATCTTTCGACATCACCACCTTCATGGTGTCAGGGTCAACATGTGATGCAGGGGTTGAGCACTGGTCCCCCTTCTTCGTTAAAACCCAAAGCATAATAGACCAAGAATAATAGACTCATAATCCCAGTTTGGGGATTAATAGAGTAAATAAGAAGATACTCTACCACATGGTAAGGTTATCTCTCGACTTGCATTGACATTCTAAGAATGTCATTAGGTCGAGTAGATGCAACATTGTCGAAATGACTCAATCGACAAGATGACACAAATAGAAAATGAATTGGCAAAGAAAAGGCATAACTTATGCCAACTTACATGGGTTCATAAGGACATAAAGTCTAACACTCAGATGGCAATTGACCCCATTTCCCGACATCTATCTCTTCCTCCTGAATGATACTCTCCTTCCATCTTTGAAGGATGATTACTTTCCTAATCCAACTCACCACCAAAAAATCATGATTAGTGTATCATCATATGACCGAAAAATCATAATAATTAAATAAACATTTCGATCTTGAAATCTCATATCTAACTAGAATTAGTTAGTTTCCTCATAAATAATGATTAATCTGACATTTTCCACAAACATCTAATCATTCAACTCTTAACTAATCATCCTGATTACCATGCAAAAGTAAGATTAAGCTAAATCACAAGTTGGGGATGCAACATATCTCCCCCCATAAGAATCATCATCCCCAATGATTTAATGTCTTCATAGTCAATCAACATAATAAGAGAAATGTTTTGTGAACATAATAAAAAGTTTTTCAGAAAAGATGAGGAAATCTAGCATAAAAGTCATCATAGTTTTCCCAGGTGGCATTTTCCTCTGTATATTGGTCCCACTGGACCTTACACTATGTTATCTCTTTGTTACATAAGTGTAGCTTACGCATTTCAAGCACCTTGATGGGCTCAATCACCACCACCCCTAGGTCCTTCACCTGTATAGCATTCCAATCAAGCATAGGAATTTGATTATCAGTAGTATTAAACTTTTCAAATAAGAAACATGAAACACATTATGCATCATGGCAAGAGTTGGCGGTAGAGCAATTCTGTATGCTACTAGGTTGACTTCTTTGAGAACTTTGAAGGGACCCACGTATCTAGGTGCCAGTTTGGACATCTTTCCAAATTTAATGGAACTCTTCTAAGGTTTTACCCTTAAGAGAACTTTTTCTCCCAATGTGAAATGCCTTTTGATGCGTTCAACATATGCATAACTCTTTTGTCTATCAATGGCTTCGGCTAGCCTTCTCTCAATCAGATGGACTTGCTCTTCCATCTATGATAGCATTTTTGGACCAAGGCTAACCCTATCTTTTAGCTTGTCCCAACTTATAGGGGTTCTGCACTTCCATCTATATAATGCCTCAAATGGAGCCATCTTAATAGCTGAGTGCTAGGAATTATTATAGGCAAATTCCACCAGAGGAAGATAATCCTCCCATTTGTATTGTTGATCCATGCAATACATTCTCAACAAATCCTCCAGCACTTGGTTTACCCTCTTAGTTTGGCCATCCATTTCAAGATGATAAGAAGAGCTTATATTCAACTGGGTTCCAAGTGAAGAGAACAAGGTTTGACAAAACCTCGATGCCATTCATACATCCCTATCTAAGATAATCTTCTCAAGAATTTGCCATGCAGTCTGAAAATCTCTTGAACAAATTTTCAGGCTATGATGGGTGCCCCATCTATCAAGTTACCAGGTATAAAATGAGTGGCTTTGTTGAGTCCATCTGCCACAACCAAGATAGCATTGTGCATGTTCCTTGACATAGGAAGCCCTTGCACAAAGTCCATGTTTATAATCTTCCATTTCCACTCAGGAATTTCATGAGGGTATAATAATCCTACCGGGTGATGGTGTTCCGCCTTCACCCTCTTGAATTCCATACACGTAGCTACAAAATTTGTAGCATCCCTCTTCATTCCTTTCTAGAAATATAGGGGTTTCACATCAATGAGTAACTTTGTGACTCCAGGATGTCTAGAATATGGTACAGAACAAACCTCCTTCCATACCATATTCCTTAACTCTATAGAGTTAGGTACATACATCCTTCCTTTAAACCTTAATAACCCATCCAGTTCAAGGTTGAATCCCTCATATCTCAAATTCTGGGGGTTTTCCTCAAGGGCCTATTTTACTTGCTAATAAAACTCATCTCCCTTATACTTTTGTAACACCTGATTCCTAAAATTAGAATGTATGGAGATCATTGAGGAGATGTATCTTCTCCTACTCAAAGCATTTGCCACTTGATTTTCTTTTCTTTGTATATATTTAATCTCAAAATCATAATCCGAGATGAATTCCAACCATCTTATTTGCCGAGCATTAAGATGTGGTTGAGTGAACAAATATTTGAGTCCTTGGTGATTTGTTTTCAGCTCAAAAGGTTTTCCGAGCAAGTAATGTCTTCACATTTGCAATGCATGAATGACTGCTGCTAGTTCCAAATCATGTGGGGCATAGTTTTGTTCATAATTTTTTAGTTTACGTGATTCATACACAATGACTTGTCCATCCTGGACTAGTACACCAGCTAAGCCTTCCCTTGAGGCATCGGTGATGACTACAAATTGACCCTCTGGGTCAGGTACTTTCAAAATTGGTGTTGAAGTCAATTTTTTCTTCAGTATGTCAAAGGCCTCCTGGCACTTTTCTGACCACTCAAATCTCTTTCCTTTTCTCTGCAAAGAAGTTATAGGGTATGCAATTTTTGAAAAGTTTTTCACAAACTTCCTGTATAATCAGCAAGGCCCATGAAACTTCGAACCTCATGAACATTTCTTAGTATTGACCATTCCAAAATAGCCTTAATCTTAGTTGGGTCCATAGCTATTCCCTTAACTAAAATTATGTGGCCCAAATACTATACTTCCTTATGAAATAAAGTACATTTAGAGAGCTTGCCATATAGTTTATGCTCTCTCAACCTCTAAAGAACAATTCTTAAATGTTGTAGATGCTCTTCCTCATTCTTATAATAGATTAGAATGTCATCAAGAAACACTAGGACAAACTTCTCTAGATAGTCCCTGAACACACTGTTCAGTAGATTCATAAATGTTGCTAGTGCATTCGTTAACCCAAAAGGTAGGACAATGAATTCATAATGCCCATACCTTGTTCTGAAGGATATCTTATGGATGTCCTCATCCTTCAACCTTAATTGGTGATACCCAGACTGAAGATTGATCTTTGAAAACACAATTACACCCCTCATTTGATTGAAAAGATCGTCGATGGGAGGTAATAGGTACTTATTATTAATGGTTTCTTTGTTCAACATGTGGTAATATATGCATAACCACAAGGTACCATCTTTCTTTTTCACAAAAATGACCGGTGCTCCCCAGGGCGACACACTGGGTCTAATCAACCCTTTATCCAAAAATTCTTGTAATTGAGATTTTAGCTCCATTAGTTCTATGGTGGTCATTCTGTAGGGAGCTTTAGAAATGGGTTCCAACCTTGGAATTATATCAATGGAGAAGTCAAAGGCTCTTTTAGGAGGTAATCCTGATAGCTCATCCAGAAATACATCCTCAAAATCTCTAAGGAAATGATACCTATCCATATCTAATCTTTCTTGACCTATGGACTCCTTCTTCCCAACTTCATTGAGTTTCTGAGATTCATAAAACATTAAGTCATCTTGGAAATAGGTTTCCTCAGTCTCATTTAGTTTTTCCATTTTGACAATGAAAAGTTGGCATCCTTTTCTTTGAGCTCTTTTCATTTGCATGGCAGAAATTTGTCTTAGTTTGACTTCCCTAGGGTTCCCTTGAAGAAAGACTTTGTTTCCTAAATCATCTAGACACTCTACTAGTTTGGCATAACAATCCACTTTGGCTCAATGTCTCCATAGCCAATTTATCCCTAGGATAACATCATACGAGCCTAGTGGGGCTAGATAAAGATTTACTTCCGTGGAGAAATTTGGAAGTTCAACCCTAGCCTGAAATATGCATTGCTCTACCTAAGCGTTGGTTTAGTTTGCATATTCTACAGACCATATGTTTTTCATGAATCCATCCTTTTTAGGGCTTTTGCTTACAATTTTAGGAGAAACAAAACATTCGATAGCACCAGTGTCAATCAAAATTGAAATCAGAAAACCAAATAAAATACCTGTTGTTTCAATGGGACTTATTTGGTATTCATCTTGCCTGTTGTCCAAGGTTGCATGAATGCATTGCTAGAATGCCGCTTGTTGAGAGGGTAGAGGGTTTCCCCTTGGTTGTGCTCCTTGTGACTTGTTAGGACACTGGTTGGCATAATGATCTCTGCTACATGTGTAGCATCCTCCCACTAGTCCTCACATCTCCTGAGGTTTTCCAGAATTGTCTCCATTCTTCTTGGAGTAGTTATTGCCCTTTTTCTCTCCCTTGGACTCAGTTTGCTTATGCTTGGTCCCCTTATCATTTTTCTCAGTAAAATCCTCTTTCTTTCCCTTTTTCTTAGAGGAATGCGAGGATTGGGACCAATTGTATCTCTTTCGGTTCCTTTCTCTATAAGCCAACATAGCTTTCAATTTTTGTTCCTGATTTTGAAATACTTTTCCATTTCCATAAGCCATGCCTCTACGACATCTTTGCTTATAGATCCATCAAATTTAGGAGGAATAACCTTTTTCATGTCTCAGGATAGTTCAATAGCCATATGGCTCCTTCTATCCACTTCTTATCTAGCCTCAAAGTTATTTTCTCCATGCTCACTTTGGGTGGTATCATTATGACGTGTCTCGTCATAACCCCCATCATAGGCATCCCGCCTGCATCCTTGCCGACCCCTAACTTCCTATTCGAGAGTTCCTACTCTCACTCTTGTGTCTTGAAGAAAGGCAATAATTCAGTCAAGCTTAGTTTTAGAGTGCCCTAAAGGTTGCCCTTCATCCTAGCTATCTCTCATCCTGGTTCTTATCTAATTTTTGCTGCAATCTACTTCTTCCTAAAGTTTGCAGATTAATCACAGATTAGTTTTTCCATGTCATTGAATTCATTCATAATACAAATCTATTCTCATTCATGTAATCATTAACAAGAAAGGAAAGATTGTCAGAAATTTTCAATTGCATTATAGTTTTCATTGGATTACATATAATTCATCAAAATTACAAAATTTTGTTTACACCTTGCTACTGCAAGTCATTTATAGCTTGGGATAACTTCCCATATTCATTTCTCAACCTTGAGATTTATCATTTCAGTTTTAGGAGGTGGAGATACACGTGGGATCTCTTCCACAACCTTCTTGGGTACATCATAATCTCTAGGATTATTTTCCACAGCTAGTGCTTTAGGTGCAGAGGGTTTTGTTGATGCATCAGTAGCCATCCTATCTACTTTCCTTAACTCCTGCTTGATGTGTTTCATGGCATTAGTGAAGGTCTCCTCATCAGTCAACCATGCTCCTACTAAGCAGCTAATCTATTCAAGTCTTCTCATTCTTGAGGCTCATTCCCTCAAGACCTTTTGATGACATAGGTAACATCCATATTCCGTTACCTTCTTTCGAGGTGTTCTAATTCTTACCATTATGGCATAGAACACCTAGTCATTAGCATATGTTAGCATTAGATATAAAATAACCATCAAGTAGTGACCTCATAGGTCCATGTATTGAACCTATAGCTCTGATACCATATGTAACATCACATTCCATAATGATAAAAAATTAGCATAAATAATCATCTTAATCAAGAATTAGATTACATCATGATTATCTAAATCAGAGTAAACAAAAATGAATCATTATCATTTTGATAATTAAGCATGTTATTCTAAATCAAAATATAACAAAGCTTTCAATTAGAATATCCAATTACATATCGTTAGTGAGTAACTTTCACTAAGCATGTACAAAACTATGCTCAAGGCATCAAATATCAAATTATACATAACAATTGACTATCAAGTCATAAAATGAAAAGCACTGTATCTGGAACATATGACATCTATCTTCATAAGACTTGGCTTGTCTCATGTTTGGGAAGGAGAGCAACATCTTGGTGCTTTTCCTCCAACCTCAAACCAGTGGTCCTCACACAACTTCCTACCTAGAAGCGACCCTACCCTTCACGGAAGGGATAGATATAAGGAACCGTTAGGTTAGCCATCTGAGTATCTAGTGTTGTGTTCTTCATAATGCCTCTCAGTCACACAACTATAGATCCACTCTAACTATGTATGACACTACTGGAGACATTATGCCATCTAGAGCACTGTGGGCCGACAATGCATGTAGAGATAGATGTATTACTTTTGTTAGGGTGCAGAAGATATCAATTAAATGCAAATAAAGATTAAATAGAGAAATGGAAATACACATAATTAATAACAACAAGAGACAAGATTTAACGTGGTTCACTCAAACTCGGGCTACATCCACCAAACAGAGAGTCCAATATTATTATCCAGTAAATCAAACCGATTACAACCAGCAATCCCTGCAACTCAATACCGCTGCAAATGCTACCATACAATATATCAAAACCCTAACCCTTAGCCACTTTTATCAAGCCCTTTTGTCAGTTACAAAAAATTAGGGTTTTCTTATGTCAGTCATAAAAATAGGATTTTTTATGTCAGCCCCAAAAAAATAGGATACATGGCTAATGTACAGTACTTTTCTGATCAGTTGCCACCTACCAACAATCTCCCACTTGGAGACTGAGCCTGGACGACACCGCTACGCATGCAGCTCCCACTGGAAATAAGCACCCTGGACTCTACTGTTCTGTTTTTATTATTTTCAGTCTAGAAGACCAATCGAAGCTGAAGAGGAGTTTAGCTTCTCCCTTGTCACTACTTTTGTAAACATATCTGTTGGATTGTCATCTGTATGTATCTTTGCCAGCCTTAACTGTCCATTATCCAACACTGACTGAATAAAGTGATACCTCAACTGTATGTGTTTGGTCTTTGAATGCAAGGTAGAATTCTTGGCAAGATGTATGGCACTTTGACTATCTGTATACAAAGAACTGTTAGCCTGTTGTTTACCCAATTCTTCCATGAAAGATTGCAGCCATATCATCTCCTTGATTGCCTCTGTTGCAGCTACATATTATGCCTCTGTGGTGGATAAAGCAACCACCTTTTGCAACCTAGAAATCCAACTCACCGATGTTCCACCTATAGTAAAGACATAACATGTAGTACTCCGCCTGGTATCAATATCCCTTGCCAAATCTGAGTCTACATAACCTGCTAAATCAGTATTAGAGCCCCCAAAACATAAGTGTTTATTAGATGTACCTCTCAAATATCTAAGAATCCATTTTACCGCATTCCAATGCTCAAATCCGGGATGACTCATATACCTGCTAACAAATCCGACAGCATGTGCAATATCTGGTCTCGTGCATACCATGGCATACATTAAACTTCCTACAGCTGAAGCATATGGTACCTTGGACATTTTTTCTTCCTCCTCTTGTGTCTTTGGACACATCTCCTTAGTCAATTTCAAATGACTAGGCAAAGGTGTGCTGACAGCTTTTGCATTCTCCATATGGAATCTCTGCAACACCTTTTCAACATAAGCAGCCTGAGACAGAGTTAATTTTCTGTTCTTCCTATCTCTGCAAATTTTCATACCAAGGATTTGTTTTTCTGCCCCTAAATCCTTCATATCAAATGACTGTGGTAACTGATGTTTTAACTCTCTGATGTGATCCATGTTAGACCCAGCTACAAGCATGTCATCAACATATAAACATAAAATAATGTAGCTGTCATTATCCAACCTCTTAAAATAAACACAATGGTCAGAATTACACCTGTTGTAGCCTTGCTTATCCATAAAACTATCAAATTTCAAATACCATTGCCGAGGTGCTTGTTTCAGGCCATACAAACTCTTCTTCAATCTACACACTTGTTTCTCCTTACCTTTGTGGTGCAGGAGCACCCCTACAAGACAGGATATTGTCCGCATGACAGGACATTAGTCTATTTTTAGTATGTTTGACTTCATAATGTAATAAGGTCCATTGGACCAATGCATATGTATTAGATCAGCCTAGGAGAGTGTGCAGGCAGTTAGAGTTCGTGATCAGGTAGTATGAGCTGTCTTCTCCCAGCCGCTTGGAAGCTCCCGTTGCGTTTACCTCTGCATCATAGTGGTATCAGAGCAAAGGAAGGATCTTCTGGAAAAGATAAGGATATAGCAAGATGTCAGGTGACGAAGGAACATCTGAGGTTCTGGCAAGGATGACCAACGTTGAGTTGGCAGTTCTGGTAAAGAAACAGATTGCAGAGGGCAAGGCCGTGAAGGCTCAGAATCAGGAATTAAAGGATGAGTTAGCGAAGTTGAGGAGCAGAGTAGGTTCTGGTAGAGAAGAAGATAGGGAAGAAGAAGAGATCCCTAGTTGGAACAAGGAGGTCGTTCCTGCAGACCAGAGACCACTGTTGAACGCCCTCAAGGCCATGGAGAGGAGAACCATGGATGTGAAACTGGATTTGCCAGTGTTTACAGGAAAGATGGAACCTGATTCAGTGATGGAGTGGATAGACTCCTTGAACAATTTCTTTGAAACAGAGGAGATACCAGAACAACAGAGGGTGAAAATAGCCCAGTCAAAAATGAAAGAAGCTGCCTTGACATGGTGGAATTTCGTCCAAGATGATAGAGTACAGGAAGGAAAGCGTAGAGTCGCTACATGGAAGAAGATGATGGCATTAGTAAAGGAAGCTTATGTCCCATTGGATTACAATATCCAATTACACAAGAGGAAGCAAAACCTGAAGCAGAAGGAGCTAGATGTTAGCTCATATACAGAAGAATTCATGAAACTTTGTATGAAAACAAAGGTAAAGGAAAGTGAAGAAGAGAAGGTAGCCAGATACCTTAATGGATTGAGGTTCAACATTCAGGAAGATTTAAGTCTGCATAATCCAGATACAGTTCAGAAATGCTTTCAGTTGGCATTGAAAGTGGAAGAGAAGTTAAAGAGAAAACAAGAACAACACAATAGAGGAAGAGGAAGACAACAAAGGGGTGGAAGAGGTCCTTTTAGAGGTAGAGGACATGGACATGGATATCAAGGAGAATCTAGTCATGACAATAGTAAGGGAAACAATAGTTAGAACCAGAGGGAAAATTATAGTCAGCAAGGAAACTTTAGAGGTAGAAGACCTTTCAGAGGAAGATCCCAGGGCAAAGGATCCATCAGATGTTATAACTGTAACAAAGAAGGCCATATAGCTAGCAGATGTCCAGAAAAGGCCACAAGCTCAACAGGAGAAAGGAGAACAAATCTGGTCCAAGAACCTGATAATCAAAGTATGACAGGCTCTAATGCTTTTCAGAGTGTGAATGCTCCTGATAATTGTGGATACCCAGAAAGTGGAGAGTCTCTAATGATGAGAAGAACAGTGACTACCATGAAGGTACCTGACAAAGAAACCCCTCAAAGAAAGTCTCTTTTCAGGACTATTTGCAAAGCAGGAGGTAAGGCATGTAAAGTTTTGATTGATTTTGGTTCTACTGAAAATTTTGTGTCTGAAGAAATGGTGACAAAGCTTAAGCTTAGGAGATTGCCTCACCCATCCCCATATAAAGTCTCATGGCTTACCAAAGGTCAGCAGACAACTGTAGAAGAGCAGGCTTGGGTAGAATTTCAGATTGGAGCATATAAGGATAAGTTGTTGTTTGATATTACCACGATGGATGCTTGCAATCTTTTATTTGGTAGACCATGGCAGTATGATTTGAAGGCACAACATGATGGTGTTAGAAACATCTATACAATCACTAAAGATGGTAAGGATATAAAGTTACTACCATTGACGGAGAAAGAGGAGAAATCTAAAGGAAAAGAGGTGAAGGTAATGCTGATGGAAGGTAAACAGTTCATGAAAGAAGTAGTAGTAGAAGGTGCAGTTGCATATGCCCTAATCCCATGTATGAGGATGAATAAAGAACAGCAGCAAGAAGTCAAGGAAGAGAAGAAGCAAAGGTTCATAGACCCAGCTATCCAAGAGCTATTGGATAAGTACAAAGGTATCATCTCAGAGGGAATGCCAAGATCCCTACCACCTGTCAGGGATATTAGTCACTGCATAGACTTAATTCCAGGGTCAACACTTCCAAACAAAGCAGCCTATAAGCTAACTCTAGAACAGAATGAAGAAGTAGCCAGACAAATTGAAGAATTATTGGATTCAGGTCTGATTGGGAAAAGTTTAAGTCCATGTGCAGTACCAGCTGTACTAGCACCAAAGAAGGAAGGTACTTGGAGGCTTTACACAGATTCCAGAGCTATTAACAAGATCACAATCAGGTATAGGTTTCCAATCCCTAGGATAGAGGATTTACTTGACTGTTTGGGAGGTGCTAAGTATTTTACAAAAATAGATCTAAAGAGTGGATATCATCAGATCAGGATTAGGCCAGGAGATGAATGGAAAACAGCATTCAAAACTAATGAAGGGTTATATGAGTGGAAGGTTATGCCTTTTGGTTTATCTAATGCACCTAGTACTTTTATGAGGTTGATGAATGAGGTTTTGAAAGAGTTCATTGGTAAGTTTGTCATAGTATATCTAGATGACATTTTGATTTTCAGCAACACAAAAGAAGAACATCTCAGACACATAGATTTGGTTCTTAAGAGGTTACATGAAGAGCAGCTGATGATAAATTTAGACAAGTGTTTGTTCATGCAAGAGGAGATCACATATTTGGGTTTTGTCATTTCACAAGGAAAGTTACAAATGGATAAGGAGAAGGTAAGTGCCATATTGTCTTGGCCAACCCCAAAGACTATGAATGATGTCAGAAGTTTCCATGGGTTAGCAACCTTCTACAGGAAGTTTATAAGAGGGTTTAGTCATATTTGTGCACCCATGCTTGATACCATCAAAGGAGGACAGAAGTGCAGATTTGTTTGGACTCAAAGAGCAGATGATTCTTTTGAAACATTGAAGAAGAAGGTGGCACAGCAGCCAGTCCTTGCACTTCCAGACTTTAACAAAATCTTTCAGGTGGAATGTGATGCCAGTCACATGGCCATTAGAGCAGTACTCAGCCGAGAAGGTAGACCTATTGCATTTTTCAGTGAGAAGCTCAATGATGCTAAAAAGAGGTATTCCTCATATGATTTGGAAATGTATGCTTTAGTCTAGTCACTCAAGAAATGGAGGCATTACTTGATGCCAAAGGAATTCATAGTATTCACAGATAACCAGGCTCTGAGTTTCATAAACAGCCAGGAAAAGCTGAACCACAGACACATGAAATGGGTAGAAACCTTACAAGCGTTTACTTTTACATTGAAGCATAAGAAAGGAGTCAAGAATAAAGTTGCAGATGCTTTGAGCAGGAGAGTTCTAACAGTCAACCAGATTCAGTTAGAAAGTGTTGGCATTGATTCACTAAAGACCATGTATGAGACTGATGAAGATTTTGGGGAGATATATTATGTATGTACTTCTTTTGGAGAGAAATATCATGCTAAATTCTCTGAATTTTTGATTCAGGATGGATTGTTGTTCAAAGGTGGACAGTTATGTATTCCAAGGTGTTCTATGAGGTTAAACATCATTAAGGAGAAACATTGTGGAGCTATGGCAGGTCATTTTGGTCTAGATAAGACTCTTGATCTTGTCCGAAGACATTACTTTTGGCCTAAGTTACAATCAGATGTCAGAAAATTTGTAGAGACATGTGTGATATGTCAGAAAGCTAAAGGCAGGTCGACTAATGCAGGTTTATATCAGCCCTTACCCATTCCTTCCAGACCATGGGAAAGCATAAGTATGGATTTTGTCTTGGGTTTACCAAGGACAAGGAAAGGGTTTGACAGTGTTTTTGTTGTAGTGGATAGATTCAGCAAAATGGCACATTTCTTGCCATGCAAAACCACTGCTGATGCTTCATACATTGCAGATTTGTTTTTCAGGGAGATTGTCAGAATCCATGGATTGCCATTGAGCATAGTGTCAGATAGGGATGTGAAGTTCATTGGTCACTTCTGGAGAACTCTTTGGAAGAAACTTGGAACAAATTTGTCTTTTTCCTCTGCATATCATCCTCAAACGGATGGACAGACTAAAGTAGTGAACCGTTCCTTAGGAAATTTGCTTAGATGTTTGACAAAACAACATGGAGAAAAGTGGGATAATATTCTATCTCAAGCTGAATTTTCCTATAATGATACTGTCAATAGGAGCACATGGAAATCACCTTTTCAAATAGTTTATGGTATGCATCCAAGAGGAATTTTGGAATTGAGAGATCTACCTACAGTAGACCCTGTTAGTGCAGAAGGAGAAGCTTTTGCAGAAGCCATAAAAGAGGTTCATGATCAAGTCAAGACCCAACTGCAACAAACCACCTTGAAGTATAAGGAATATGCTGATAAAAAGAAGAAGGATGTACAGTTTGATGTTGGAGATTTGGTATGGGTTCATTTGAAGAAGGACAGACTTCCTAAGGGAAAATATACTAAACTTATGCAGAGAAAAGTTGGACCATGTCAGATTTTGCACAAGCATGGACAAAATGCTTATGAGATCCAACTCCCACCTGATCTTGGTTTGTCCCCTACATTCAATGTATGTGATTTAACTCCATACAAGTCTTATCTAGATGCAGATCAGGAACTCCTACAGGATACCGTCCATGATAACATTCCCAAGCATGATCCTCCACAGTTGTAGAAGGTTTTGGACACCAGAGTGGTCAAACAGACTCAGAACAAACAGTACTTGGAATATCTAGTCTCTTGGAAGGGAAAACCTAATTCTGAAGCAGTATGGATGACTGAAGAGAAGATCCAGAAACATGGTGCAGATCTTCATACTCTCATCTCAAGTGGACTTGAGATTTCTTCTTCTGGGGAGTATGGTACAGGAGCACCCCTACAAGACAGGATATTGTCCGCATGACAGGACATTAGTCTATTTTTAGTATGTTTGACTTCATAATGTAATAAGGTCC
Organism: Cunninghamia lanceolata; assembly: GCA_027924645.1. Lineage (NCBI taxonomy): Eukaryota > Viridiplantae > Streptophyta > Pinopsida > Cupressales > Cupressaceae > Cunninghamia > Cunninghamia lanceolata. Next base: position 2,622,381 of record BSBN01000476.1, read on the forward strand.
ATTGGACCAATGCATATGTATTAGATCAGCCTAGGAGAGTGTGCAGGCAGTTAGAGTTCGTGATCAGGTAGTATGAGCTGTCTTCTCCCAGCCGCTTGGAAGCTCCCAGCCGCTGGGAATCGAGTTGGTAGTACTCGTAGGATATTGCTATAAATAACTCAGATCAGTTAGGGTTTGATATCATAGAGAGTAGATGAGAGTAGTAGTTATGTTATGTTGTACTGGTGATTGAGTGAGATCCAGAGATCAGTCCAGACATTGTGAAACAGAACATTTGTGCCTTCTGGTTCACCAGCATCTGTTAACAAAATAGAATACAAAGAGGGAGAAAACCTTTCAGGAGGTCTACTTAGCCTTGTTGATCGTCTAACATTCACTAGAGTTTGTGGTATTTCTAGTTGCTGTTGTGGAGCATGAGGAACTACTGGAACATCACTATTTGGAGTATCATCCAGCACCACATAATCTTTTGCTTTCTTCTCATGCTGCTACAACTGATCTTTGTACAACACCTTCTCATTGAATATGACATCCCTACTTCTCACAATTTTCTAATTTTTAAAATCCCAAAGCCTATAACCAAATTCATCAATGCCATATCCAACAAAGGTACACTTTTTGGATTTTGCATCCAGCTTGGTTCTATTTTCATAATCTACATCTGCAAATGCTTCACATCTGAAGGTTTTGAGAAAAGAATAACTCACCTTCTTACTTGTCCATGCTTCCTCTGGAATACCACAGCCCAAAGGAACTGAAGGACCTCTATTAATTAAATATACAACAGTGTTGACAGCCTCTACCCACTTGTTTAAAGGTAGCCCAGCATACAATCTCATGGTCCTTGCACACTCCATTATTGTCCTATTCATGCGTTTAGCCACTCCATTTTCCTGTGGAGTCCCTAGAACCGTTTTCTGCCTACGAATTCCATTAAAGGAACAATAATCCTCAAATTCTTTGCTGCAATACTCACCACCATTATCAGATCTGAGACATTTTAATCTTTTTCCTGTCTCATTCTCAACCAAGCTTCTCCATTTTTTAAATGTTTCAAATACATCAGATTTCTATCTAAGGAAATAAATCTAGACCTTCCTAGTTGCATCATCTATGAATGTAACATAATACCGAGAGCCACCGAGAGAAGATACCTGAGCTGGTCCCCATACATCTGTATGCACAAGCTCCAACTTTTCATTTTTCTTTTGCTTCCCATCCTTGAGAAAACTGACTCTCTTTTGTTTGCCATACACACAACTTTCACAGAAATCCATATTAATACATTTTAGACCTGGTAAAACTTTCTTAGAATGAAGTACCTTCATACCTTTTTCACTCATATGCCCAAGTCTGTTATGCCACAGCGTTGTCTCAGAACCTGCAGCAACTGTTTCAGTCTCTTCCTACGAACCTGCAGCAACTATTCCTGAACCTATTTGTTTTTCCTCTGTAACAACTAAAGTAGAAGGAATAGTATGACCTGTACAAAGATATAAGGTGCCTACTTTCACACCTTTTGCTACTACTAAGGCACCTTTTGAAACCTTCCAATTTTTATTAGTAAATGTAACAGTGCAACCTTGTTCAGTTAGCTGCCCTGCTGAAATTAAATTCCTACTGAGCCTTGGAACATACCTTACCTCTTGTAGTAGCCAATGATTCCCATTCTGCAACTTAATCTTGATTCTTCCCTTTCCAACAATCTGACAGGGTTCGTTATCTCCCAAATAAACCAGCCCAAAATCCCCTTGGACATAATCAAGAAAATAACTTCTATGGGGTGTAGCATGAAATGAGGCCCCTGAATCTAAAACCCATGAATCATCAGTATTATCTAGGGAAAGAATCAAAGTGTTATCTTCAGATTTATTACTTACCACATTTGCTTCCTTATTGCCTTCTTGTTTGTCTCCTTCTTTATTTTTCTAAGACCAACAATCTTTCTTCAGATGACCTGGTTTCCCACAGTACCAGCAATCCTTTTGTCCTCTAGATTAGGATCTCTTATCCTTTGATTTTCCTCATGACTTCCCATGACCTCCAGAACCTTTTCCTCTCTCCTTTGATCTGCCCCTGCTTTCTGCATTCAAAACACTGCCTGATGTGGATCCACCTGAGCTTTTCTTACAAATTTCTACACTCAGAATAACACCAATAACATCATCAAATTTTAGGGTATTTGAACCAGAAACAGAGTTACTAACCGCCATTACCAAACTATCCCAGCTTTTAGGCAATGAACATAATATCAAGAGAGCTCTAACTTCTTCATCGAATTTTACATTTAAAGAAGTCAATTAACTAACAATTGTATTAAATTTATTTAAATGACCTGTCACAGATCCACCTTCAACCATTTTCAAATTAAACAAATGCTTCATGAGAAATACCTTATTTGAGGCTGAGGGTTTTTCATACAATTTTGCCAAAGCTTTCATTAGACCATCTGTTGTCTTCACTTCCATTATATTGAATGCCATCGATGGTGCCAGGCACAACCGAATGGTTCCCAATGCCTTTCTGTCAAGAAGATTCCAATCTTCATCAGACATTGTTGCCAGTTTCTTGTCTACTCCTTCCAACGACATCCATAAATCCTTTTGATAGAGGTAATCCTCCATCTGCATCTTCCATAATTGATAGTTCTGCCGATTGAATTTATCAACCTTCAATTTACCGTCATCCGCCATTGCTCCCACTCAACTGTGAGACCTTCCTGCAGATGATAATCAAACACAACCCGCTCTGATACCACTTGTTAGGGTTAGCTGGCAGAAGATATCAATTAAATGCAAATAAAGATTAAACAGAGAAATGGAAATACATAAAATTAATAATAGCGAGAGACAAGATTTAACGTGGTTCACCCAAACTCGAGCTACATCCACCAAACAGAGAGTCCAATATTATTATCTAGTAAGTCAAACTGATTACAACCAGCAATCCCTGCAACTCAATACCACTGCAAATGCTACCATACAATATATCAAAACCCTAACCCTTAGCTGCTTTTATCAAGCCCTTTTGTCGATTACAAAAAATTAGGGTTTTCTTATGTCGGTCATAAAAATAGGATTTTTTATGTCGGCCCCAAAAAAATAGGATACATGGCTAGTGTACAGTACTTTCCTGATCAGTCGCCACCTACCAACAACTTTGGCCAAAGATTTACATACATAAATGTTATGTAATGAATGTTTTCGTATGTCCACCACCTCGACTTGACTTATAAGCTTCCATGTCCTATAGTATGCTTAGTTCGACCTCTCTAGGTCTAGTAAAAGTGAGTTCAGTTCATTCTTAGTCCAATTCTGGAGAAATCAGCTCCTATCCTAGGAGTACATTCAATTATGTTACATTACTTTCACAACAAGGAACTTGTGACTCCACATCACCCTATTCCCACCTTTTCAAAATGACAAAAGTTTAATTATGTTTTTGACTCGTGACCTAACCTGGTTGATGTACACATTGCAGCCTTATCTCAAGGTTTACTTTAAGGTCAAGTCATCTAGAAGGGTAATTTCAAAGGTCTAAAAGGTTGATTCTATTAAAAATATTTTATCTCGAGGACTCTACATGAGTTCATAGCATTATATACTCCCTTCATGGAGTTTGGCCACTAGAAAGAAAATGGCTTTCATTAATAAGCAATAATTCAAATACCTATATGAGTTTTTATTGATAAACACTCTTCTCACAGAGTTTAATCACAAGTAAAGAAAAGGGTTTGATTCACATTAGAAAATACATATAAGACTTGAGCTATTTATGCTTCCTATCTCTCAATGTTATCAATGGAAAGAAGAGAATCCTCTCTAATGATTCGGCTAGCATGCAAAGCTGCCAAAGATAAAATAATGATCTTTTGTATAGCATACCTCCTCCTTTATCGAGGGATTGGAAGTACTGCCTTGGTTATCCTAATAACCCTTTTACAATAGTCGAGTTCCATGTATGATGATTCAAGATTGTGGTTAAGTGCTATAAGCACAGTTTAAAGTTAAAGTCTCACAAGACCATCACCATAGTTCATGGTTGCCGCCTTGGCCACATGTAGACTGAGCCTTTGAGTATATACATAATACAATAGTTCAACACATCTTGTTCCATGAGCACTATCGACTTGACTCATAATATGGGTTTTGGCACTATCTTTAAATTATTATCAAGAACCACATTGATAATTGACATGCAATTGCTATAGTGGTTATATGCTAGGCCTTAATGGCCTTGAGTTGCTATTGTATTGAAAACTATAGAGGTTTTGAGCTCGGCATTAACGGCCTCGAGCTACAGTTACAATGAAGGCTTCAATGGATTAGAGCTCAGACTTAACAGCCTTGAGCTACTGTTATAAATAAAGCTTCAATGGTTTAAAGCTCGGCCTTATCAGCCTCGAGCCACTATTACATAATGAAAGCATAAAGCTAATAACATAGCAAGCATACTATGAAGTAGTTGACATAGTCGACCCTTATAATTCCATAAAGCATCATTGAAAGCAAACAATGAAAAGCTAAGTTCTCTCAGACTTCCATTCTACCTGAGTGAAGTCATTTGATATTATCTCCCAGTTCAGTTGACTGTGTTTTCCTTTCTCTATTCCTTCTCTCGAGCGTAGAGAGCACAACAATGGATAATGATAGTCAATATCGATAACAAATGATAACAATAAACTTGTTATCGCTCCCTTTCTTGGCATGCTGCACATGCTAGGAACTACCACCCGTGCCCATGACGTGGTGGGTAGTTTTCCCACTCAGCCAATCTATGATTTCTTAGGAACCCGTCGTCCCAATACTTTCTATCTGCAAGTCTTTGGTGAGCACAAAGCTCCTCATTGGTTCGAATAATCATTTTATCACTCCACTATTGTGGGTGATGTCAACCCATAAACAAATAAATAACCATATTAGTATTGCAAGAAATTTGATATTAGATTTATATAATCATAGCATAATATTATTTCATGCATCTTCTTGATATATGTAAATACTTATATCAATCAAGATGTTATCTTTCGACATCACCACCTTCATGGTGGGAGGGTCAACATGCGATTTAGGGGTTGAGCACCGCTCCACCTTCTTCACTAAAACCTAAAGCATAACAGACAAAGAATAATAGACTCATAATCCTAGTTCAGGAATTAATAGAGTAAATAAGAAGATACTCTACCACATGGTAAGGTTATCTCTTGACTCACATTGACATTCTAAGAACGTCGTTAGGTCGAGTCGATGTAACATTGTTGAAATGGCTCAATCGACAAGACGACACAAATAGAAAATCAACTAGCAAAGAAAAGGAATAACTTACACCAACTTACATGGGTTCACAAGGACATAAAGTCTGACTCTCAGATGGCAATTGACCCCATTTCCCAACATCTATCTCTTCCTCCCATATGATACTCTCCTTCCATCTCTGAAGGATGATTACTTTCCTGATCCAACTCACCACGAGAAAATCATGATTAGTGTATCATCATATGACCGATAAATCATAATAATTAAAGAATAATTTCAATCTAGAAATCTCATATCTAACTAGCATTAGTTAGTTTCCTCATAAACAATGATTAATCTGACATTTTCCACAAACATCTAATCATTCACTCTTAACTAATCATCTTGATTACCATGCAAAAGTAAGATTAAGCTAAATCATAAGTTGGGGATGTAAAAACACCAAACAATGCATTCATGGATAGAAGGTCTATTAAAGGACCAATCAACCATGCATCCTTAATTTAGACACACATGATCTATGCACAATGATAATCAAAATCAATAGAATCTTATGTGAATCAACTTGATTCAATATATGTAGATTCTCAACAATCAAAATTACATCATTAGTCTCTTTTGTAATGGGATTATAACATGCTAGGCCTCAATTTTTTTATTACAATATGATATCATACTTTTTCAATAGTGTAGTCACAAACATTAGCTTCCTTGGGATTCTATATCCTTTTCCTCTATCCTAAATTTTCTTAGACATTACTTGATCCTTAGGTCTCTCCTTGCCCTCTATTCTTCCAAAAGTGGTTATCCACTTGTTGACTTCCTTGTTCCCCTCCTTTCAAATCATATTAGGCATATCCTTATATGGAAGTAGTAGAAATCAAGTGCACCAACTAAAAATGTGTTACATTTCCCTAATGAAGGTGATAGGGATCAGTAAACCCAAATCAAATGGTTTTCCTTGGTCATCCTCGAGATATTGGACACATCGCCTTGGAATTGCATAATTTTTCCTTCTTTGGATGAATATTGAATTATGAAATTTAAAATACAATGCATCTCTAAACATGACCACTCTTGGGACCAATAAAGCTCCTCAAAATATTAAACCTTGGTGCAAGGCCTAAAACTTAGTACATATTGTGTAAACCTCTTTAGGTTGATCTAGCACACCACATAGTCAAATGATCAAGGAATGTAAAATGGACACATGGACATGTATGTGGTGCTTTGCTAGTGTTCTACATGAAATTGCAAGTCATTATGAGCAATTTTAGTGCTACACAAAAGATTCTATCATGTTGTCTTGAGTGTTTGACTAGTGATTGAATCAAATATTCTAATTGCAATAAACCAAAACTACTAGAAAGAAAGGTATTGTACTACAAAACAAAACCAGCTAAAAGTAAATATTTTTTTGTCAACATAAGATTATTCATTTGCCTTGGATGCTTCTACATCAAGGATTTCCTTGTTGCATGACTTGATAGTTACTACAAAAATGGGGCTTTGTTGCAAAAGTTTACCTTTTATTAAAGATGGTAACAATTGTTGATATTGTTGACAATGGATGCCAAAGTCATGAGGTTGCTACAAAAGTCATTAAGATGCTGATGAAGATGAGTATGTTATTAAAGTCAAGGGTAGTGGCGAACAAAGTGAGCATGTGGGTGTGAAATGGTTATAATGTTTTTGAATGAATGTAATGTCCCTTTTGTGGACATTCCTGATTTCTTGACCTGCAAACAATAATAATCACTAGAGATGATATTAGATATATTAAAGATCAAGAAATTATGATAATATTTAGATCAATACATCTTAGCATCATTAATATTCATATTAATACATAATAGCACCATTAGTATTCAGATCAATACATCATAGCATCATTAATACTCATATCAATACATCATAGTATAATTCTCACATCCAATCACATTGTGAATTTCTTGGAATTACTTGCAAATGGCAATATCAAGGCTAGTCATCCTTGACTTGCCGAGAGCAAGAAAGGTGGGCCATCCTTCCTACTCTCTGTCATCCTTCTAACTCTTGTCAGACTCAGAGCATGAAAGGTTGGTCATACTTCCAATTACGGTATAAACATTAAAAGAATATGTAGTTAGACAATTATAGTTTTTTGCTTTATTTCCATTAGATGCTAGATGGGCCATAGAAAAAGGAATCCATGGTATGTAGTTAATAGACATGGGCATTTTAATTGTTGGAGTGGGATGGAAGGCAAGGAGTTAGACAATTGTTGGATAGTGAAACAATTAGTGCTTGGTTGTTGCAATTTTGAAGGGTTGTTTATTCTCCTATAGTGGCAAAGAGAGGGAAGGAGAGTGATGGTTAGATGGTTGATCATTTCCTAAAGGCAACTACCCATTCTCTTGAGATCATTGAGTCTTTTGAGGGTATAGGGAGGTAGAAGGGAGGTGTTTTAGAGTTTGGAATTTGTTTGGTTGGATGATCATGGAGGGGGTCCATGTCACTGCAAGCACAAGACTAGTTTTTGTGATAACCTACGAGAACCACATAGAATAGAAAGGGATTTGTAGATGGAATAGAAGGTTAAAGGGAGAAATACTAAGTGATGAGCTAAGGGAGTGGTAGTCCTTAGAGGTTGTTAGTAGATCATTAGATTAAGGATCATTTTACCATGATAAGAAAACCAAACTAGTTAGAGAGATAAATGAATTGGTGGAGGTACATGATGTTATAGGAATCTAGATTTAGTAGTGGGTTGCATGCTAAGATAGTGGGGCTGATACAATAATATTCTAGACTACTATAGGTGTGGGCATTAGATCCTATGTCTAAGGTATTGTGCTCCTTTCACATATGCTTATAAGAGAAAATGTAGGTCATGATCATCTTCAAGTTAGTTTCATGAATGTGGAAGCTTAGTACAAGATGTAGATATTTTGTAATCCCATGAGAAAATGAAAACCATGTAATACTAAGGATTAGTGACATCAAGATCATAGCTTTCTCTTCCAGGAGTTTTCTATCCATTTTATAATTTCCTTGAGTTACTTATGTGGATACTTGTTTTGTGTGTGATGTAGTTTTGTGTTCCACATTTGAGATGTTTTGTTTTATTCCTTTAATGCATATGCTAAGTAGTCGTTAGAAGTGGTTGGCTGCACATAGCAAAAGATAGAGGCATTTTCTCAATCCATAAGTTGATGTACTAGAGTATGACATACCTTTCCCAAGTTTATAGATCAACAAGGGCACAAGCAATGCAAGGGTGTTATATTTCATGGAGCAAATACAAATGCTAAAAATACAAACAAATAAAAAAAGTAGAAAAGTTTCTTATGCAATGCACATATGTGAAAATTAATTTCTATGCCCTGACTACACCCATAGGGAAAAGAATGGCCTCAACCAGAAGAAAGAGTCGAAGTGACTCTAGGCATGGTGCATAGGGCATTATTTGTGGACTTTGGGGTGTGGCATTTTCTACCCACCATTTTTTTGTGAATATGTGTAATATTATTTTATAAACAGTAATACAAATACTTATTCATCAAAATTAACTACTATGAGTGTAGAAAGAAGTTAAAGAAGATTATTTATTGACTATCATACTATGTTCTCCACTTCTCCATTCAAATTGTTTACCTTTCCTTAAGTGTTTCCAATTGTCACATTAACTATTGAAATATCATTGGCTTACTTCCAAGTCGGTGAGGACAATGAAGAAGGAGGTCTTTCTTCCAATCAAAGAGGGAAAAAACCCTTCCTATAAAAGATGTTTCAATAATGCTAGAAATTTACTAAGAAAGGCAAAGAACCACAACCAATAGTAACATTTCACATTTGTGGAAAATCTCATGGCACTAAATATCAATATAATGTCCTCACATAGAAAATAGAGGAAATCATCAAGGATGTAGAGGATACAAAAATAAACTACGTATTAGAGTAATATTGTCAACAATGATGATGGTGATAATATAAATAACAATTATGTCAGGAATGATGATGTAAGTCTCCAAAAGTGATGAAGTTATCCAAGTGTGGACTTAGTCCCATAATGTAACCAAAGAAAAGTAAATAAATCTTATACATAAACTCAAGTATTGCAAGGCACATGTTTGGGAGAAAATATTGGTTCTTGTAGCTCAAATAATAGAAGGGATAGTCAAAATTGGAGATAACTCCACTTTTCAAATTACAGGTAAAGGCATTATTCTACCTACCCAAAAGAAAAAACAAATATGAAGTCCAAGACATCATTATCATTTTGAAGATGAAGAAGAATCTACTATTAGTGAGTTAGATAATCAAAAACAATCTACAAGTTCAATTTGACATGGAAAAAGGTTACAAATTTTTCTTGATTTAAGACACATCCAAACATAATAGAATTGTGGCATAAGGATATGAAAAATTAGAAATGTTCATCTTAAATGCTATACCTACTTATAGACACCTCACTCTACACATTTGTGTTGAATAAAAGATATCACTTTGGCATCAACAATTTGGTCATTTGAGTCTTTCTTATATGATGGCTTTGAGAAAATAGTAGATGATTCATGGGATCCCATCTATCAAAGACATAAGAAAATTTTGTTCTAGGTGTGTTGCTAGAAAGCAACTTAAGTTGAATTATGATAGTGACAAGTCACATTGAGGCAATTTTGTTCTTGACTCAATTTTACAATGATCTATGTGTGTATTTTCTCAACCATTTAGTGAATTTGACACTACTTGATGTTCATTAATGATTACTCTTGAAAGGTGTGGATTTCTTCATGAATCAAAGTTTGAAAATTTTCAAAACTTCAAGAATTTAAAAGGCATAGTTGAGAAATAGAGTGGATGCCCCATCAAGACCCTCCTTATGGATTGAAAGTACATATAAAAGGATTTTCATAATTTTTTATCTAATCAAGGTATACAATGACAACTAATTTTTGCCCACACTCCAAAAATAGATTTTTGAAATAAATAATTGAATCATCTAGGGGATGATGGCATGCATTTTGGAAGGAACCAACATGGACACATTTTATTGCGATTAAGTAGAATAGAGCTATGTATTTCCTCACAACTTAAATGTTGTTATTCCAAAGGAGTGAGGGAAGCTTGATGAAAATAATACGAAGTGTATCTTCCTTTGGTGTAGTATGAAAAATCTAAATCCTATTAGCTAGTTGATCAACCTACAACCCAAAATATGTACATAAGAAAAAACGTTCTCGTAATGAAGCACCACATATAGAACTATTAAAAAAATTATTAAAGAGGATGAAGAAGAAGTGGGGATATTCAACTTGTTAAAAGGCTAGTTTCACTGATTAAACAATAAAAATGTGAATGTTCATGATAAAACACAAGCTATTGAAACTCTTGGAACTCACCGTTTGACCAACTTGGAAGGTATGATAAAATTTGAAGTAGTTAAAAATACATCCCAAGAAGTGATTTGGAATTGATGAGTACAATGAAACATTCCTTAAATTCACCTATTGTTAATGATACATTTCAAACTTGTGTTCTTTCTTACAACATGTTTTGGATGATGTATCCATCGAATATATGTGAAAAGCACACTTCTAAATGGCTATCTTCATGTTAAAGTGTACATGAAATAACCCAAAGGATTCAAAATTCAAGGAAAATAATATAAGGTGTAGTTGGCATGAGTTTTCCATAGTCCATGAAGTTATCTAAGAGTTCTTTTGAATGTAACTATGTATATTTTTCTGTCAACATTTTGGATCACACTCAATGATCCATAATTAGGAAGAGAAGAGTTATGGTCTAGAATGAATACTTAATCTCCTCCTCTTCTATCATTAGGAAGAGAGATTGCATACTTAACATCCTCCTCTTCCATCATTAGTAAGAGAGCTCTTCCTAATGATGGAAGAGGAGGACGTTAAGTATGCAATCAAGACCAAAGCTCTCCTCTTCTTGATTATGGATCACGACATGTGATTTGAAACATTGACAAAAAAATATACACAATTGAATCCAAAAGCACTCTTACATAATATAAGGTGTGTCAATTGATAGTCACTATATAGGTTGAATCAAGAACCTCATTCATGGTACAATAAAATTGATTAGCATGATTATAATAAATAGCTTGCAAAAATCCTTCATAAAAGAGGGTTGGTAGCCATGTGGTAGGGCACACCAACATGCACATGGAGGATTCTATGTTTGAGTCCTAGTTGGTCCATGAAAAATTAAATGGTACATGAGCCAAGCTAGGAGTCTTGAGTACCAAAGTGTGGCTTAAGAGAGGGTGTTGGAAAAAATGAGCTACACCTAAAATATGAGAAGGAGCCTCCCAAAAATCTCCAATCACAAAGAAGGTTGCTAGGTCAATGGTAAATGTACATGGGAAGTCCTAGGTTAAAGTCCTAGTTGGTTCATGGACTATATCAACTATTACATGAATGAATTTTTTTATGTTTCTTAAGGACCTTCATTTACTTTGAAGATCAACCATGTAATTATCCTAGCTTAGATAGAGTATAAAGCTACTAGTTGAGGTCATCCCATGCATATCACCTCCTACTTTGTGTGTATATGAGGTGTCATAAAAAATCAACCCCACAATGATTTATATGCCACTTTTACTTCTTTTGTTTCTTTGAAAATGTATATACATGTTAAGTATAAAAAGGAGAGTGATGACAACTAGAATGCACACTAGATCAAACCCTTTTCCATATAACATTCAAGAACAAGACCGAGCCAAAACACTACCAAATGGAAGACTTACCTACAGAGCTTGTGCTCAGGTATGTTATAGAGGAATCAGATTTAATTCAGCCTTTTTATCAAACCCTAGGTCAACAATGCATGAAACTCTAGTTCTACAATTATCAACTTATAATAGAATAAGTACAACAACAATCTAGAAACCAATTGCACAGGGATGATTAGGAAGATGACAGAACCTGTATCCCAAAAGTAGAGGTGTCGGAGGACTAATTCAGAAGTGTCCAAGTCTTGATTGAAGGAATCTGTTGAAACTATAAATTGGAAAGATGTTGCAAATGCCACCTTGATGCCAGATTTGAAGTTAGAAAGCGTAGAAAGACTAGGGTGTCACCGACCAAGTCTTGGATGGAGGAATACTCTATGACTGTTGTTGGATCCCAAAACCTTGACCTTCATTCAATCTTCTTATATCTTCACATTCTTCAGATCTCACTCCTGTAAACTGCACACAAGATGATAAGAGAGGGTTTGGGGGGTTATGGTGTTTAGGGACTTGCCTCAGTCAAATCCCAAGATGGCATTCAAGCTTCCCAACAATGTTGATTGATAAAGAGTGTGTGCTCTTGCAGGATAGAGGCTAAACATAATAATGATATGATGAATCAAATGATTATAAACAACAATGATATAACCTATGTGATGAAACCATTAAGAGGATGAAGATCCTTCAACTCCTAAGGAGAGATAGATGATAACTTCAAAACCTGCAACAACACACAAGAACAACACACAAATCTACTCTAGAATCACAATGAATGATCTTGCTTGCTTCACTTCAATATCTCAAGTTGGCTATCTCTATCTAGGTTACAAATGAACTCAAAAACACACTTATATATTCTTTCCTGCTCATAATCGTGAAATTAAACCAAAAGAGCCGACAAGGAGAAACTTTTTGAAAGGTCCCATGCCAACTAATACTTGATTTTTCCCGGACCAATCAGGAGGGACTTGGGTAATGGCACCCAAGTCTTTTAACTCTTTTGGGTCTGGGATAAGATAAGTGAAGGGGCCCATATTCCCAATTTACCTTGGTGCTAGGCAATTTTGCATCGGGATGAACATTTAGAATGTATAATGTAATAAATAGGACCTAGGAGCTAAAAAATGAGGTAAATAGACATGTGGACACTTTTTACTCCATAACATTTATCCCCCACTTTAAAGTGTGTATGATCTTATGATCAATACATGCATCAAAGTGCAGTCAAAAACACATCAAGCACATCAAACACTAGAGCCAAAAGCACACCCTAAGTTCGGAAGACTATTTCTAGCCCCTAATCTTAGGAAAACATAAGAAGACACATGATAAACATGAGGAAGATAGTAAAGAAACACGCAATACATAGAGAAGACATGAACACTGTCATGCAATACACAAGGTATACATGGAGAGAAGACATAATTAAACAATTATACTATACTAACAGGTGATGGGGGGAGCTCATCACTACGCACCACCATCAAAGCACACAAAACACACAATGTGGGGGGAGCTCATCACTACGTGCCTCCACAAAACATGCAAGACACATGGCGTGGGGGGAGCTCATCGCTACATGCCTCCACAAAACACACAAGGAAAACACACGGAAAACATACATAATACACGAGCGTCGTAGAGTGTGTCATCCACCCACTATACATCTTATACAAAGAAAACACGGGTTATGGGGAGGAGCTCATCACTACGCTTCACCATATAAGACACATCAAACACACCTAATGGTCAAGCTATGCTACCACGACCACCAAAGACACGCTTAAGGGTGAGTAACTCAAGACCCAACCCCACCTCCCACAAAGGACTTTTTCAAAAGGATGTGCAACCACTCAAGGGAAGACACAACCCCACCTTCCACATAAGGGATTTCAAAAGCATAAAACCCAAATTGCATCATAGGGATGCCTTACGGTGAAAAGGAACCATGCGCACAAAGTATACAACCCTGCCTGCATCGTAGAGGTGCCTTATGGTGAAAAGGAAGTATAAGCAAACACAAAAATAAAGTATATAACTCCACCTGCATTGCAGAGATGTTTTACAGTGAAAAGGAAGTATAAACAACATAATTTATTGCAATATCTAAGATATCCAATCATTTACCACAATATATATATCCCCATCTTAAAGTGGTTGCTCACACTTGCTAGTAGTAATCACATTTAAGGTAAGGTTGAAAACACATGAGGGAACAAGAGCTTTCGCAAAGCCCATGCCCCAAAGTGACATGTGATTACAATTGCTGAATTGTTCCCAACAATCACGATATAAGCACATTAATTTCATTTGCTAACAACCATTGATCAATAAAAAAACTTGTATGAAAGATAATCAAAACAAGGATTTTGTTAAAAAATCTTAAGCTAAGATAACATCAAAAATATGGTAACATGACGCTAAGACAAACCAAGGCTATACTTATAGGTTCAAAACTGAGTATAGCCGTGAGGTTATACTTCAAGTATCTTAGAACTGAGTGTAGCTACAAGGTGAGACAAGAGAAATTCAAAGTGCATAGAAGTAGGTTTAGAGTATTGCAAAAGATTGTTACAACAATTTCACAATATGGTACACGATCACATCACAACATAAAGTGATTCTACTAGTCAAATGTCAGTAACAAATTACCCCCATCTTCATATATGGACTAGGTTCATTTTATTTTCTTGTTTAGGGATGTATGGTCCTTATTAGAAGTTTATATTTGTTATTGTCATTTGCTGACTAGTAGAGCCACAAGTACAACGGAAGAATGAAATCACGAAAAATGAGAGAAGAGACAAAACAGACTTAGGATCAAAATGTGGGAAGATGCCCCCAAGACATCCTCCACAACGTTATGACCCAAAGGTACCACACACAACAATTGCAACAAGATAAGTGTAGAAGAATAGAGAAACAAATATAAGAAGTGTCACAACAGAGGCAGTGTCCTTGTATCCTTGACCTTACAAGAGTATCAAGGGTCATCCAAGGATACCTAAACAAAAATTTAACACTACACTAGGGAACACAACACATCAACATATGTACTTAGGAGGAGGCCACCCTTGAGAGCAACTGGAATAGCTGCTACATCAAGTGTGGCTAAATGAGGGAGAAATACATACCTGCAGTTGTGTAGTGCTTGATTCTTCTGATGCTTCATCTATTGAAAAGGTTCCTAATGGGGTAATTCCTAGTGGACAATCTATGTCTATCATCTCAGGAATATCAAATTGAGTGTTGCATTTGTTGATATTGTGTTAACATTAAGAGTAGGATGATAGTAAGCTTTGGTTTGCTTAAAAGGATGGTATCCAATACCAGTTGAAGAGCTATGTGTAACAACTTCTAATGGTACTTTGATTCCTTGTTGTTTAATGCCACAACCATTACCTACATAGTTACAATTTTTGTAAAGGATTTGAAATCCATGACCATAGAGAGACTCCATCTCTTTAGAAGAAGGCAGGGCCTCATAAGTCTCATATTTTGTAGTATAAGTAAGAGTATTGTCTTTGTTTGCTACTAAAATACCTTAGGTTTCTTAGGTATTTCCAAAGATTGCTTGGATGAGATCGAGGAAATTTTTGGTGTTTTAGGATTAGGGTTAATAAGTTTATATTCTCCCATAAAGGAAGGAGTAAAATCTAATGAATCCCAGTCATCACCAAGAAGTGCATTTGATGGTGACTTGGAATCTTGCACAACATTATTTGTGGCAAGAGATATTGATGAATCAACTTTTAAGTTATTGAGAAGCTTTTGATTGATAACTTGTTTTTGTGCCTCAACTTGTAAACAACTTTCTAGATCTAGGTCATCTTGAATGGTTTGAAGTTTATTTTCATAAATAAACTTTATTGATCGATGAAGGGTAGATGGTACTGCCCCCATGGCATGAATCCACGGTCTACCAAGAATGATGTTATATGAAAAGCGCACTGGGCATGACATGGATAAGGGTAGATAATGTCACAGGTCTAGCCTTTATGGGTAAATTTATGGTACCTAGTGATTGTCTACCAACATTATCAAAGCCACAAATGTTAAGTTTATCTATTTTGATTAAATATGTGTCAACCTTGATTTTGTGTAGCACATCAATGCTACAAACATTTATTAGGGTTTAGGCAGATCGAAGCAATAAACACTAACAATTATATGTAGATTAAATAAGCCAAATATAACAATGAAGAATAACACAAAAGAGATCAACACAAAAATTTAACATGGTTCACCCAATATGGGCTACATCCATAGAAACTCAGCCATCCAATGATTTTATTATCCAATACAAAACATATTACAATCTTGCGAATTCCATACCCGCAACATACATCCCAACCGCTTATAACAAGCTTTTTGGAAGCTTCTAGAATTAGGGTTTTACAATGTCATTTTTCTTTTGTCGATTAACAAAGATTAACAACTGACTCCAAATGGGCAAAAAAAGAGGGAAATTTTTTTTTCAGGGGCTGCACCCCTGAACCCCAATGAGGATATGTTACGAGTGTACAATACTTGCATGATTAGTCACCACATACCAACAATCTCCCACTTAGAGACTAATCAAGCTCCACACCAAACAATCTCCCACTTGGAGACTGATCCTGGATGACACCACTGCACTTGCAACTCCCACTGGATTACACGCATGGCTGGTTTCTTATGTCCACCATTATCAGTCATGAAGGCCAATAGAAACTAATGATGAAATCAGTTTCTCCCGTTTAACTGCCTTTGTGAACATATCTACACGATTCTCACTTGTGTGAATTTTCTCTAGCTTTAACTGTCCATCCTCCAAAACTGACCGGATGAAGTGGTATCTGAGCTGTATATGCTTAGTTTTTGAATGCAGAGCTAAATTCTTAGCAAGATGAATGACACTCTGGCTATCAGTGCACAAAGGGCTATCTTCTTGTCGTTGCCCTAATTCCTCCAGAAAATGTTGTAACCAAATCATCTCCTTGCTAGCTTCTATAGCAGCAACATACTTAGCTTCAGTGGTTGAAAGCGCAACAACCTTTTGCAGCCTTGAAATCCAACTGACTGCAGTACCTCCTACAGTAAAAACATACCCTATAGTACTCCTCCTACTATCAATATCACCTGCTAGATCAAAGTCAACATATCCTTTTAGAATTTGTTCATCCAAAACATAGTTTCTTTGAATTAGTACCTCTCAAATATCAGAGAATCCATTTTACTACATTCTAATGTTCCATTCCTAGATTGCTCATATACCTGCTCACAACTCCCACTACATGTGCAATATCTGGCCTTGTGCATACCATTGCATACATCAAGCTACCAATTGCTGATGCATATGGTATCTTAGACATTTTATCTTCCTCCTCTTGTGTCTTTGGACACATCTCCTTAGTCAACTTAAAATGACTAGGCAAATGTGTACTAACTGCTTTTGCATTCTGCATGTTAAACCTTTTCAACACCTTCTCTACATACTCACTTTGAGACAAAAATAATTGTCTATTTGTCCTGTCTCGTGTGATCTGTTGGTTTTTCCCCAGACTGGATGCTTATTCCCAGATTTCCCTACAAGGTAGCCATCAATGATCAACAAGATTTCTGGGCCAGGGGCCAACAGTATAGGAGATAGACTCTATTTTTATCTCCTCTTCTTCTTCAGGCTCTGCAAAACCTAGGGGGGTATTGCCTACTCAACATCCATGAGAATATGCATACAAAGGCTGGGATGCTGACATGAAGCAGATAAGTCCTCCTATAAGTAGACCAAAACTGCAAGATAAGAGCAAAGGGGTTAACTTTGGGCCTATTTTCAGTTGTAGACAGAGGACTTGGGGTCCTAAAACTAATTCTACTATCCTAATGGTTGTTTTGGAGTTTGATTTTGATTTTATGTTTGGATGCAGAGCTGGACCTGGTGTATAACCTCAACACAGAGCTAGATTGGTGCCTATCCAGGGCTTGGAGTCATAGACATACACCTGTGAATGGTCAGCATGAACAACTAAAACTGGATTCAAGGGGATATTGTGATATCTGTCTTACAAATATCTCCCAATACAGAGTGTTAAGCTATCTATACTTATGGCATCCCTATTGTAGTATACCCCTCCCAATATTCAATCTGAAAATAATTTAATCTACCCCTTGAGCAGAAGTTAAAAGATCAAACATTCAACATAGGAATTCTGTATTCTAGAATACCAGACACCCCTTAGATATCTAGATTCAAAGGAAGGACACATGCAATGCTGGAGACAGAATCAACAAAACACATGCAAATACAACATTACTCATATAAAATCAATCATGAAATTAGTAGATTCATGCATGAGACACTCAACAAGAGATACGTAAACTCACAAGACCTCCTGCATAGAGCAACCAAAACTAGTTGTATCTTATTACAGAGCCAAAATGTCCAGTTTTCAACAACAAAAAATGGGTCACACAGTCTACCTTTTATGGCAAAACTGTGTACATGGCAAATTAATTACAAGGTGCCTCAAAAATTTGCCAGATACACTGTACTGAAAAATGGCGCTCAAAAACATAACTACAGCAGAGGGACAAAGAGGAAGGGGCAGGTAGAATTAGGAAATGTACCACCGCCTAAATATTTGCATCATAAAAATGGTGGTTGACCTGTCCATCATCATCCCATACCTCTGCAACAATCACCATTAAAGTTTCAGCTACCATCAGTCCTTTAGAAACGCATCTGCAGCAAGCCACAGAGTTTTCCTACCAAAAACAGTCACAAATACAAAGAAAAACCTGTTGCTGCAAGCTTTAAACATGGCCATCGATCCAAAACTCATCACCGTTATCAACAGCCCCAAAAGTGTCAAAAAGTCACCACCAATCAGATCGTGCCACGTAGGCACCTTAAGTTTCTATCGCTGGGTCCTTTTCCTCCCTGTTTCCTTATTCTTCCCCGCCAAGAGTCTACTGCTGGACCCTCACGTGGAAGCCACCATGTGGCAAGATCTGCGGCACCCTTGAAACCCATAGAATCTCCCTCGGAAGCTAGGTGGAGGCAAACACATGGCGGGCTCCGTGCCCTCTTGAAACACAAAAGAGTCTCCTTTGAAACACTACTGAAACTCTCGTGGAAATCAACACTTGGCGGGCTTCATATTAACCTTGAAACATATAGAAACTTAAGAGAAACAGTCAGAAGTCCCAGGACCCTCTGCTACGTGTCACAATCTGCCACACTTAATATTTATGTCAGGGCCCACCTCCATGTTTTGCCACACCTTGAAATAAAAAGAAACCTTCGCAGAAGCTGACACTTGTCAACTTCCGCAGCAACTACAAGGGACACGTGGCGCCCTCCACACACCTGTTGCAACATAAAAAAACTGCTCCCGCTGTTCGACATGTGGCACGCTCCGACACATTTGAAACTTTAAAAAGGGGCTCTCAAAACTTCAAGCGGAGGCCACCACTTGGCAGGTTCCGCGGCACTTCATGAAACTTAAAAGAAACTTCATTGAAACTTTGGCTTCCGAAACATAAAAGAAACTTTATCGAAACTTCGGCGGAAGCTGACACGTGGCACCTTCCGCACATAGTTGGAACTTTTAAGGGGCTACATCCACTGCTGACACGTGGCGCTTTCTGCACACTTGCAACACTTGAGACCTGTGCCACTTGAAACTCACTGGGGCCCACCTTCGCGGGATTTTTTGAAACATAAAGGAAACACTAAAAGGGTCTTTGAAACACAAGCGGATATTGACACATGTCAAGTTCTGTGGCCACCAAAGAAACTCAAAGAAACATTCTTGAAACTCTTAGAAACAGTCACGTGGCAGCCTCCGCGGGAAGCATAAGAAAGGGCGTGGACTTGAACTGGGGCAAAATACTTGGTGAATCATGCGGCATTGGCACAATGAGACCCTTCTAGCCACTTCCAGGAACATTTAGAAACTTTGAAGCAGTGACTTGATATGCATTTTTTATGCATTTGACCCATTTTTTATCAATTTGGAGGGACCGAGGGGAGATTACACAAGTCTGCCAACACACATTTCACCTTTGCATACACAGAATTTAACAATTTTCTCAAATGCGACAGGAAAAACAACTAAACAGTGCATGCGGGCCAGGGAACAATTTAAACCAAGGCACTAAGGGTCAGAAGGAAAACACACAGGAACCTGCAAATTGGAAGTCAAAACCCTAACCCTAGGGGAACACCACCAGTGGCTCCGATTGGGGACGTGCAGACGCAAGATTGCAGTGAGAACCAGACCTCCGAGCAGACCAGACAAAACAAAAAAAAAAGCACCAACTGTACAAGATATTTACAATATATACATATTTTTACAAATGTGCATAGAGGAAAACCACTTATGCAAAATAAAATTTGAGGAATTGATCATGCACAGGCACTTCCAGCATCTCACCATCTAGGGCCTGGAGGATATAAGAATCCTCCCCATGAGTATTGCAAACCTAGTATGGGCCCATCCGTAAGGGTTCAAATTTATCGTGCTTGCCCTTATCCTGGTTTCTTGCATTCCATACAAGGACCAAATCATCTTTCTAAAACTTTCTTTCTGTAGCTCTCTTATCAAACAGATATTTCACCTTTTGCTGTCTCTTGATGTTTGTCTTCTGTGCTTTCCTTCTCATCTCATCTAGTGTAACTAGCTAATTGATCCTTTCAGTCATTGAATCATTAACCTCCCCATCATTCTCTTGTATGAACTTGTAAACTGACAGGAAATTGTTCACAGGCAACTTAGCTGCTGCACCATACATCAGTTCAAAAGGTGACCTTCTAGTGGCTTTTTTCACTGTCACCCTATCAGCCCATAATGCCAACTTCAGTTTTGAATCCTAGGATTTCTTATTTTTATCCATTATCCTCTTGATGATTTTCATTAGGCTTTTGTTGCTTGACTCTGCTTGACCATTTCCTTGTGGGTGGTATGGTGATGTGTGAGACAAGTTAATTCCATAGTTATTGCAAAAATCAACAAATTCACCTGATCTAAAGCACATTGCATTATCTGTGATTAACTTGACTGGTACCCCAAACCTGATAATAATATTCTCCAAGATAAAATCCATCACCACCTTACTTGTAGCCTTTTTAGTAGGGATATCCTCAATCCATTTAGTGAAGTAATCAGTGGCAACCAGAATCCAGCTATGTCCTCCACTAGATTTCTTTGAAATCCCCCCTATAAAATCAATTCCCCATTGCTGAAATGGAGCATCCACAGTTACAGTTCTAAAGGGCAATGCTCCTTCATATCTTAACTTTCCTGAGAATCTTTGGCAAGGGTCACATTTCCTTACCAGCCTTTGTGCATTTGAAAAGATAGTGGGCCACCAATATCCTGCCCTAAGGATCTTATGAGCTGTTGTTTGGGCAGTATAATGTCCACCACATAATCCTTTATGCATGTCATTCAAAACATTGTCAGCTTCAACTTCATCCATACATCTCAGCAACACACCATCAGGGCTTTTCCAGTACAGCTCACCTTGAACAATAACATACCTGATTGCATGTAGTTGTAAGGTCCTCTTTTGCCTGTCACTAAAATGGGAAGGACAATTCAGATTTTGCAAGTAATATATGATGTCCTTATACCATTCATATTTTGATACATTGACATTCTCATTCTGGACTGCATTGAATTGGCATGCCTCTAGATTTGACTGTGTCATTAGCTTTGCTAACCCTTGTCCTCTTACCAATTTTGTGATCTGTATCTCTATGTTGAACTCCTGCAACTTATTTATCCACCTGCATCTCCTTCTAGTTACCTCCTGCTGAGTGAAGATATCTTTTATCTCTACATGAGGTACATATGCAACTACTTGTGAGCCTACCAAATAAGGCCTGAAGCTCTTGACTGCTCTAACCAGTGCAGATGCCTATTTCTCCATAATGTCATACTTTAATTCAGTAGCCTGCAATGACCTACTGAAGAAAGCAATGGGCTGCTCAAACCCTTCTTCATTTTTCTGCAATAAGCATGCAGCAACAGTATGGAAAGAAGCAAATGAAAACAATTGAAATGGCTTGGAAAAATTAGGAGATTTCAGCACAAGAGCCATCTTGATTGCTTCCTTGATGTTCTGAAATGATTCAATTGCTTCATTCTCCCAATTAACAATTGCACCTTTCTTCAACATCTTGGAAATTTCCTTTGTGGTCTCTGCAAAGTTAGGAACAAATCTCCTAACAAAGTTTATTTGTCCAAAGAAGGACTGCACACCTTTTATTGTTTTAGGGATTTGAATTTTGTCAATTATAGCCACCCTTTCAGGATCAATCCTAACTCCATCCTTGGAAACAATGTGTCCAAGCAATTTTCCTTCCACAACCCCAAAAGCACATTTCTTTGGGTTGAGAGAAATGCCATATTCTAATGCTCTAATAAAAATCTATTCCAAATGCATATAGTGTTGTTCTTCTTTCTCTGAAAAGGCAGTCAAGTCATCTTGATAAACAACCAAGATTGAGTCAATTAGCCCTGCAAAAGCAACATCCATTGCTCTTTGAAATTTAGCACCTGCATTTGTTAGTCCAAAGGGCATCCTTATATATACATAGGTTCCCCATGGAGTAGTGAATGCAGTCTTAAATTGTTCTGATTCTTTTACCTTCACTTGATTGTACCCTGAAAAACCATCCATCATAGATAAAAGTTCACAACTAGTCACTCTTTGTAACATGGCCTCCATATTTGGCAATGGATAGTTATCCTTCAAAGAAGATACATTTAGGTTTCTAAAGTCCACACACAACCTTATAGCACCATTCTTTTTTCTGACTAGGACAAGGTTAGACACCCAAGTTGAATGTCTGATAGGCATGATTATTCCAGCCTCCCTAAGTTTTATAAGTTCTTCCTGCATTTTTGGAGCTAAGGTTGGGTTAATAGGCCTTTGCTTCTATCTAAATGGCTTAGCTCTAGGCTTCAAAAGGATTTCATGCTGAAATAAATCCTCTCTATAGGCTTTCAAGTCCTCATATGACCAAGAAAAAACATGCTTATACCTCCTCAATAATGCAATCAGCATGCTTCTGATGTGTGGTTTGAGCTGTTTGCCAATGTATACCCTTTTGGGAGCATGAGATGTTCCCAAATTTATCTCCTCTAGATTATTCTTGTTTGTTGGAGATGCTTTTGTAACAAATTGGTCCCTATTGTCAAAAACTCTCTCTAAGGCTACTAGCCCTCTAGGGATTTTGTTAGTCTTCAGCTGAATTACTTCTTTCCCTAAAAGGGTTTCTTTTCCACCTACAACTTCCACAAAGTTCTGAAAATCCATTTCTTGGTTCTCATATTCATCAATACAATGTAGAAATCTCAGTAGATCCTTATCATCATCAAACACTTGCCAGCTGCATACATTATCTGGCACTGCAGGCCTAAACTTGATTTCAACATTTGTAACATCTGACAAAGTTATATCATCTGGCCTTATGGCTACATTGGCTAGAAAATCTGCTCTGACATTTTTTGATCTTTCTATCCAATTTATTGAAAAAGCATCAAACAATTCAATTGTGTCCCAAACAGCATGCTTATATTGTTTCAACCTTTTATTTTTTGATGCATACTTATCTCTAATTTGGGACACAATAAGCTTTGAATCACCAAACACTTTGAGCATCTTAATTCCATGCTTCAAAGCAACATTTAACCCTAATAACAGAGCCTTATACTCTGCAATATTATTTGTATAGGCAAACCTCAACAAGAAAGAGAATTGGAGAAGCTTACTAGTTGGAGACAGAAAAACAATTCCAACACCAGAGCCCTCTTTTGAACAAGCTTCATCAAAATACATGGTCCAAAGACCTTGCTGGTCCAACCCTTGAATGCAAATTTTTTCTCTTTTATCTTCCTTATCATCTGAGACAACTCTGAAATTTTCACAATTAGTGTCTACAAAACATATGTGTTCCTTTGATTCTTGATCTTCAACTGACTCCTGTGATCTTTCTTCTCTGATCAGCTTGACATCCTTGCCATTCATTGGGATCATGGCATATGACAGGTCCAGTTGCATACTTCCACCAATCAGTGCTGCCCATCTTCTTGACAGCAACATGCCATATTGTGGCTTGATATCAACCACTGTTATGTTTATTTTGTAGGTTTTATCAGGATATGCTGCCAATCTAAAATCAACATCCTTCATGATTCCAATGATAGGTACCTCTCTAGCATCCATTGCATAGCATTTTCCACATGCCTTGTCTATTTTTAATCCTGCTTGTTGCATAATGGCTAAAGGCATGATATTTGTAGATGCTCCTGAGTCAAGCATACAATTTCTAATCACTTTTCCATTGATAACCAGGGAGACATAAAATGGTTCAACCTGTGAAGGGCATTTTGTCATGGTCATCCCTAGATATACCTCAGGAATTTCATCCTCTTCAATGCACATAACTTGTTTCTTATCCTAAGTCTCAATATTCTGCTTGGCTTGAAATGGTACTCCTGAAATCAAGGATACAGTCCTATTTCTGAATTCTTCAACTTTCATCAGCTCTATTAATGGAACAGAGATTTTTATTTGAGACAAGACCTTAGTGATGTAAAAGGGAGCATAATTTTGAATAACAGTTGTAGCCTTATCCACAGTTTTACCTCTATCCTGAGATGATCCAACTTTAGTTTTTATGGCTCTCTGACTATCATCCTTGTTCTGAAAATTCCTACTTTGATCCTCAACCTAGGGAACTCTATTTTCTGGTCCTTGGGGATCATAACATGTTTTATGCTTAAAATTTTGCCTATTATTATTCCATTACTTCTTTTGTGTCTTAGTTCCTTTATGACTGTGTACAGGCTGATTTGCAGAAATGCCTTCTGGCTAATGTGGGTTGCTTACTTGAGCTTTACCTCTTAGGTTGTAGTTGCTTTTGACTTGAGCAACTGCTGCAGCTGTGAAGGCTCTAATTTGTTCATTATAAGGCCTCCTCAAGTTATTCAGAAAACTATGTGAATCCTGAGCATAGGCATAGTTGTCTTCATCATCTTCATCATATGGGAACTGCTGGTAGCCTTGAGTTTCATCATTTGCATTTGCATCAGCATCATGAAAAGGGTATTCTCTATTTGTAGACAACATGTTGACATTATCATCTTCCATGCAATGAGGCTCATTGCACTCATCACAGGCCATGGCATTGTTATATAGAGACTGAGCAATCATACATTGTGACTGTGAATGAGGCATCTGGCATATTATACACCATGGAGTATCATCAGCAATATTTATAGTCTTCTTCAAAGGATCAGGAGTTTCCTTGGTCTGTTGAGCTCTCTGATTTGTGTTGTTATGTGGCAATATAGGCCTATCATTATGCCAATTGGTATTATATGGCATATCATGCAATGATGGTCTCTTTTCCTATCTTTGATAAGCTTGCCTATCAGGACCTATCCCTTTTTCACTTTTAGCCAGTCTATAGCTTAGGTCCTTAACAACATTTACCAATTTGTTTATTTTATCTTCAGGGGCAGATGTACTACCTTGAGTGTTTTGAGGTTTGTTTGGATTCTACAGAATTTTCACATCATCCCTTCTGTTTGTCTTGCCTGATGCTTTCCTATTATTCCCAATATTTATTGCTATCTTAAAAGCATCCTTGAGAGTAGCAAGACCCTTATCTCTTAATCCATATGTTGTTTTGGCATCAAAAGCATTAATATATAATATTATGCACATTGGTTCATTTGGCCTCATGTGATGTGGCAATTTGTTCAACACTTTAGTAAATCTTGCATTAAAATCTGCAACTTGCTCATTTGAACCTTTAGTGATACTAGTGAACTCATTTACAAAAAAGCTAGGGTCAGTTTTGTCACCATATTGCTCCTTAAACATCCTTTTGAAATCATCCCATGATGAAATGCTTCTGTTAGGTAGACCTTTATACCATTCCTTGGCTTCATCAACTAAGGATTGCATAAATGATTTCATGAAAACATTCTCATGCTCAACCTCAAAGTTGTCCATGGTATTCTGAAAAGCTTTTAAATGATCCTCTACTAAGACAGTATTGTTTCCTAAAAATTTAGGCACTTGCAGCCTCACATGTTTGTCAACAGGGTTTGGATAACCAGGAATGCCATAAAAAACAAGTTGTCTGAATCTATCCAACTGCATTGGGTGCCTCTCAAACTAATTAGCATTTGCATTTCTATTTATATTTTGATTTCTCACATTATTTAATGGAGCTCTGGCATTGTCTACATTTTGTCTTTGATCATTATTCTGATGATACTGAACCTCATTTCTTTGTTGATTTCTTTGCATATTTGCATTTTGGAGGGTAGGAATTGAATCATTTGGAGCGACTCTCAAAGCCTGCACTTTCTGTCTCATATCATCTCTAATTTTTACTACTTGCAGATATTCTAACTCAGCCCTTAAGCTCTTAATTTCATCAGCTAGTTCTTCCTCTCTAGGCATAGAAGATGGTTTTATCATATTCTGATCATCATTATCATCATCCCTTAGGGATTCAACCTCTTCAACTCTGTCAGGAGAATCATGAAAAGGACATTCTTGAAACACCTCTGACCTTATTCTCAAACCATTACCTTGTTGTCTTTCATACACATCCTGGATTTCAGCCTCAATGTTTGAAAAATAAGGTACTATTTTCTCTAAGGATCCTGGATTATCCTGAATAAAATCATTTTTCTTGGGGCTAGGAGAACCATCTCGACTGGCTCGAACATTCCCCTTTTTTCTATACATCATTTTTATGGGTAACTCTTCAAATAGAGTAGTATGCTGGGATCTTCTCCCTTGCATACAAATTTTTACTTTACTGGTTGGGAGATTGGTTTGGAGTCACCACCTAGTACTAGGAACTGTTTATTTTAAATCAAGGTTCTTTCTCAAAGTTTATCCCCAGCGGAGTCACCAATTTCTGTTGGTTTTTTCCCAGACCGAATGTTTATTCCCAGATTTCCCTACAAGGTAGCCATCAATGATCAACAGGATTTCTGGTCCAGGGGCCAACAGTATAGGAGATAGACTCTATTTTTATCTCCTCTTCTTCTTCAGGCTCTACAAAACCTAGGGGGGTATTCCCTACTCAACATCCATGAGAATATGCATACAAAGGCTGGGATGCTGACATGAAGCAGATAAGTCCTCTTGTAAGCAGACCAAAACTGCAAGATAAGAGCAAAGGGGCTAACTTTGGGCCTATTTTCAGTTGTAGACAGAGGACTTGGGGTCCTAAAACTAATTCTACTATCCTAATGGTTGTTTTGGAGTTTGATTTTGATTTTATGTTTGGATGTAGAGCTGGACCTGGTGTATAAACTCAACACAGAGCTAGATTGGTGCCTATCCAGGGCTTGGAGTCATAGACATAAACCTGTGAAAGGTCAGCATGAACAACTAACTAGATTTCAAGGGGATATTGTGATATCTGCCTTACAAATATCTCCCAATACAGAGTGTTAAGCTATCTATACTTATGGCATCCCTATTGCAGTATACCCCTCCCAATATTCAATCTAAAAACAATTTAATCTACCCCTTGAGTAGAAGTTAAAAGATCAAACATTCAACACAAGAATTCTATATTCTAGAATACCAGACACCCCTTAGATATCTAGATTCAAAGGAAGGACACATGCAATGCTGGAGATAGAATCAACAAAACACATGCAAATATAGCATTACTCATATAAAATCAATCATGAAATTAGTAGATTCATGCATGAGACACTCAACAAGAGATACGTAAACTCACAAGACCTCCTGCACAGAGCAACCAAAACCAGTTGTATCTTATTACAGAGCCAAAATGTCCAGTTTTCAACAACAAAAAATGGGTCACACAGTCTACCTTTTATGGCAAAACTGTGTACATGGCAAATTAATTACAAGGTACCTCAAAAATTTGCTAGATACACTGTACTGAAAATGGCACTCAAAAACATAACTGCAGCAGAGGGATAAAGAGGAAGGGATAGGTAGAATTGGGAGATGTGCCGCTGCCTGAAGATTTGCATCATAAAAATGGTGGTTGACCTGTCCATCATCGTCCCATACCTCTACAACAATCACCATTAAAGTTTTAGCTACCCTTTGTCCTTCGAAAATGCAGCCGCAGCAAGCCACAGAGTTTTCCCGCCAAAAATAGTCGTAGATACAAAGAAAAACTTGTCGCTGCAAGCTTTAAACATGGCCGTCGATCCAAAACTCATCGCCGTTATCAACAGCCCCAAAAGTGTCAAAAAGTTGCCACCAACCAGATCATGCCACGTAGGCACCTTAAGTTTCTATCGCTGGGTCCTTTTCCTCCCTATTTCCTTATTCTTCCCCACCGAGAGTCTACTGCTGGACCCTCATGCGGAAGCCACCACGTGGCAAGATCTACGGCACCCTCGAAACCCATAGAAGCTCCCTCAGAAGCTAGGTGGAGGCAGACACATGGCGGGCTCCGTGCCCTCTTGAAACACAAAAGAGTCTCCTTTGAAACACTACTGAAACTCTCGCAGAAATCGACACTTGGCGGGCTTCGTATTAACCTTGAAACATATAGAAACTTAAGAGAAACAGTTAGAAGTCTTGGGACCCTCCGCTACGTGTCACAATTTGCCACACTTAATATTTATGCTAAGGCCCACCTTCATGTTTTGCCACACCTTGAAACAAAAAGAAACCTTCGTGGAAGCTGACACTTGTTAGCTTCCGTAGCAACTACAAGGGACATGCGATGCCCTCTGCGAGCCTGTTGCAACATAAAGAAACTGCCCCCACTGTTCGACACGTGGCACGCTCTGACACATTTGAAACTTTAAAAAGGGGCTCTCGAAACTTCAAGTGGAGGCCACCACTTGGCAGGTTCTGCGACACTTCATGAAACTTAAAAGAAACTTCATTGAAACTTCAGCTTCTGAAACATAAAAGAAACTTTATCGAAACTTTGGCAGAAGCCGACATGTGCTACCTTCCACGCATAGTTGGAACTTTTAAGGGGCTGCATCCACTGCTGACACGTGGCTCTTTCCGCGCACTTGCAACACTTGAGACCTGCGCCACTTGAAACTCACTGGGGCCCACCTTCGTGGGGATGTTTTGAAACATAAAGGAAACACTAAAAGGGTCTTTGAAACACAAGCAGATATTGACACATGTCAAGTTCCGCAGCCACCAAAGAAACTCAAAGAAACATTCTTGAAACTCTTAGAAACAGCCACGTGGCGCGCCCCATGGGAAGCATAAGAAAGGGCATGGACTTGAACTAGGGCAAAATACTTGGTGAGTCACGTGACACTGGCACAATGAGACCCTTCTAGCCACTTCCAGGAACATTTAGAAACTTTGAAGCAGTGACCCGATATGCATTTTTTATGCATTTGACCCATTTTTTATCAATTTCGAGGGACCGAGGGGAGATTACACAAGTCTGCCAACACACATTTCACCTTTGCATACACAGAATTTAACAATTTTCTCAAATGCGATAGGAAAAACAACTAAACAGTGCATGCAGGCCAGGGAACAATTTAAACCAAGGCACTAAGGGTCAGAAGGAAAACACACAGGAACCTGCAAATTGGAAGTCAAAACCCTAACCCTAGGTGAACACCACCATGATCGTCATACCAAGGATTTGTGTTGCTACACCCAAATCCTTCATAGCAAATGAATTTGCTAATTTCTTCTTATGTTCATTAATATGTTGCATGTTAGACCCAGCAACAAGCATGTCATCAACATAAAGCAACATGATAATATAGTTGTCATTACCCAATTTCTTGAAATAAACACAATAATCAGAATGACATCTTTTGTAACCTTGTTCAGCCATAAAATTATCAAATTTCAAATACCATTGTTGAGGTGCTTGTTTTAGGCCATACAAACTCTTCTTTAACCTACACACAAAATCCTCCTTACCCTTGACCTCATACCCATGTGGTTGCTGCATGTATATTTCCTCTTCCAAATCCCCATGGAGAAAAGTTGTTTTCACATCTAGTTGTTCAAGAGACAAGTCTTCCGTAGCCACAAGACTTAGTATAGTTCTAATAGAAATCATCTTTACAACCAGAGAAAATATTTCATCAAAATCTATACTTTTTTTCTGGGCAAAACCTTTTACCATGAGTTTGGCCTTATATCTTTTCTTGCCTCCATCTTCTTCCTTATAACTGTAAACCCATTTATTTGGCAATGCTCTTTTTCCTATAGGCAATTTGATTGAGTCCTGAGTTTAATTCTGCAGCAAGGAATCCATTTCCTCTTTCACACCTATCTCCCACTGCTTTTTGGTATCTACCTGCATTGCTTCTTCATAACCTTGAGGTTCACTAGAATCAGTTAATAATATAGAATATAATGATGGAGAAAATCTTTCTTGAGGTCTAGTTATCCTTGTAGAACGTCTAACAATTGCAGGAGTCTGTGGGATAACTTGTTGTTGCTGAGCATCAGGTACCACTGGCATTTTATTTTCTGGAATCTCATCCAGCACCACATATTCATTTTTGGCCTGTTCAAGCTTTTTTTCTTGCAGCTGATCCTTATACATGACCTTCTCATTGAATATAACATCTTTGCTCCTAATGATTTTATGATTTTCATAATCCCATAACTGATAACCAAATTCAGCTACTCCATATCCAATGAAGGTACATTTTTTAGACTTAGCCTCAAGCTTGGTTCTATTTTGAATATCAACATGGATAAAAGCTTCACAACCAAAGGTTTTCAGAAATGAATAGTTTAACTTTTTACCTGTCCATGCCTCCTCTAGAATGCCACCATCCAAAGGATTTGAAGGTCCCCTATTTATTATATAAACAACGGTATGTACAACATTTTCCCAAAAGTGTAAGGGTAGTCTAGCATGCAATCTCATGCTCCTTGCACACTCCATAATGGTTCTATTCATCCTCTCAAACACACCATTTTCTTGTGGGGTTCCAAGAACCATTTTCTGCCTACGGATTCCATTATATGAACAGTAATTCTCAAATTCTCTGCTACAATACTCACCTCCATTATCAAATCTAAGACACTTCAACTTTTTTCTTGTCTCATTCTCAACCAAAGCTTTCCACTTTTTAAAAGTTTCAAATACTTCTATTTTTTTTTAGGAAATACACGCATGTTGTCCTAGTTGCATCATCAATAAAAGTAACATAATAGCAAGAGCCACCAAGAGAAGATACCTGAGCTGGTCCCCATACATCTAAATGTACAAGCTCTAATTTCTCACTCTTCTTCTCTTTCCCAACTTTGAGAAATCAGACTCTTTTCTGTTTTCCATAAACACACTTTTCACAGAACTCCAAGTCAATCTTCTTCAGACCTGGTAGCAACTTTCTAGAGTGAAGGATCTTCATCCCTTTATCACTCATGTGCCCAAGTCTATGGTGCCACAATTCTTTTTCTATCCCTGTAGCAAGTGCTATAACTATCTCAGTAGCAACTATTTCTATAGCAGCTAGGTAGAATAAGTATTACCAGTACATAAATACAATGTGCCTACCTTTTCACCTTTAGCTACTATTAATGCACCTTTAGTGACCTTCTAGACTTTGTTTGAAAAGGTAACTATGAAGCCTTCACTACCCAGTTGTCTTGTAGAGATTAAATTCCTTCTCAAATTTGGAACATGCCTTACCTCATGTAGCAACCATTCATTTCCATTCTACAACTTGATTTTTATCTTTCCTTTTCCAACAATCTGATAGGGTTCATCATCATCCAAATATACCTGTCCAAAATCACCTTGAACATAATCTACAAAATATTTCCTATGGGGTGTGGCATGAAATGAAGCCCTTGAATCTATTACTTAGAATCATTAGCATTATCTAAACACAAAATTAAAGCATCCTGTAATTTATTACTTGCAACATTAGCTTTCTTACTATCATCATGTTGTCCATCTCGTTGTTTTCCCTTTCGAGACCAGCAATCCTTCTTCAAGTGTCCTGGCTTTCCACAGTGCCAACAATCCATTCTTCCTCTGGATTTAGATCTACCTTTCTTCGACTTCCCTTGTGACTTCCCATGATTTGTTGGGATTTTTCCTCTTTCCTTTGTTCTTCCCATGTTCTCTACAGTCAAAGTATTACCAGATGTTCAAGTCTCACCTGTGCTTTTCCGTCGCATTTCTTCACTAAGGATAACACCAACAACATCATCAAATTTCAAAGTATTTGAACTAGAGACAGAGTTACTTACAACCATTACCAAGCTATTCCAACTTTTTGGAAAAGAACATAAAACCAAGAGAGCCCTTACCTCTTCATCAAATTTCACTTTAACAGAAGTTAGCTGACTGGTAATCATATTAAACTCATTTAAATGATCTGACACAAATCCACCTTCAATCATTTTCAGATTAAACAAACGCTTCATGAGAAATATCTTATTTGAGGCTGAGGTTTTTTCATACAAGTTTGCCAAAGCTTTCATCAGTTCATCTGTTGTCTTCGTTTCTATTATATTGAATGCCACAGATGGTGCCAGGCACAACTGAATGGTTCCCAGTGCCTTTATATCCAAAAGTTCCCAATCCTCATCAGTCATTGTTGCCAGTTTCTTGGCTTTTCCTTCCAATGGCCTCCATAAATCCTTCTGATAGAGATAATCCTCCATCTACATCTTCCATAACTGATAGTTCTGCCCATTGAATTTATCTACCTTCAATTTACCCTCATTCGCCATTACTCCCACTTAACTGTGAGACTCCCACTCAACCATGAGACCTTCCTGCAGACGATAATCAAACACAACCCGCTTTGATACCATTTGTTAGGGTTTAGGCAGATTGAAGCAATAAACACTAACAATTATATGCAGATTAAATAAGCCAAATATAACAATGAAGAATAACACAAAAGAGATCAACACAAAAATTTAACATGGTTCACCCAATATGGGCTACATCCACAAAAACTTAGCCATCCAATGATTTTATTATCCAGTGCAAAACATGTTACAATCTTACGAATTCCATACCTACAACATACATCCTAGCCCCTTATAATAAGCTTTTTGGAACCTTTTAGAATTAGGGTTTTACAATGTCATTTTTCTTTTGTTGATTAACAAAGATTAACAACTAACTCCGAACGGGCAAAATAAGAGGGAAATTTTTTTGGGGGGGGGGCTGCACCCTTGAACCCCAGCAAGGATAGGTTACGAGTGTATAGTACTTGCATGATCAGTCGCCACATACCAACAAAATTAAGAGTCGATCCATTGTCAATCATAGTTCACTTTATCAACTTTTTATTTATTATGACAGACATTACAAGAGGATCATATTGGTTTTGAACTTCAATTGATGGTAATTTACATGTTGTTGAAACAGAATATCCATTTTTGTCGCATGCATATAATCTAATAGGGCTGCTATATCATTTGGCTTAACGGAGGGTGGTACAATCACGTTTTGTAAAGCTTCTTGGAGTATTCCATGGTATGTAAGCGATATTTGTATGAGTTCCAAAGAGAGATCTTAGTGGGAGTAGCATGAAGCTGCTCAACAAGATCATAATCTCGACCAACATTATGAGTAAGGTGAGGTAGTTGAGGAAGCATCGGTTGAGAAGTTGGTAAATTGATCAGAATGTTCGACCGTTGTTTACTTTATTTATTATTTCTCATAATGTATATGTGAGTAACCACATTGTAGTTGGGTTGTTGTAATGTATTTTGATACACTTGATTTCCTTGAGCAATTTGTTTTGCATAATTGAGAATGTAACCTGGGAGTCAAGGTGGTGTTGGAGCACCTTGAGCTGTAATCATTAGTTTAAAGTGAGGAGGCACATTAGGTACCTTATACACAATGATTTTAGGAACATTAGTACACTTATTCACTATCCCTTTAGTAGGTTGAATATGTCTATTAATGATGATTGAATTAACATTGTTTTTACTTTGATTAAGCTCAACATCCATCCCCAAAGGATTTAATGTGAGAGACCTTTCTTCATCTACCAATGTTTCATCTTTTGAAGGGAGAGCATTGGAACGAAGGGAAGGTAAAGTGTTGTTAAGAGAATTGTTGATGATTGTATCTTTAGTGATGTCCAAGGGGTTTGAACATGCAACCAAAGGAGAACTATCCATGGTCTTCGCATCCTTAGTGATATCCAATGTGCTTGGACATTCAATCAAAGGTTGGAGATCCATAGGATGAGCCAAAGAAGCCTCATGTACTATAGAAGATTTAAGATTATTAGATGAATGCCCATTATCTATGCATGGAGGATCCTTTTTGAGAAGAGGCTCTTCATCCACTAATACTGCATGTTTCAAAGGGAGAGCATTGGAATGAAGAGAGGGTAGGGTGATGTTAAGGAATGTATCAATGATTTCATCTTCTTTTGCCAAAATGTCTTCACAAGTGGGAACAACTTTGGGATAGGGATCCAAATCATAGGGTGAAATAGACAAAGCTAGGTCACCATCACATGTATTAGAGACTAGTTCCATGGCATTATCATAAATTGTGGTAGAAGAAGAACTATCACCATCATCTTTCTCATGACAATTCATGGAGATGATTTTAGTAAGGTTTTCCAATATTGAAGGGTATGCACCCATGAGAGTTATGAAGCTATCAAAATTAGATATACAACCAAGGATTTCATATAAAGAACATTTAAAGATATCAATATCATAAATGGATGCTATATGGTCTAAAACATAAGGATGCATATTAATGAATTTGTAAAAACTTTCAAAATCTTTAGTCTATGCATGCAAAGCTACCAAAGAGAAATAATTAGAAGAAGCCATGATGAGGTGACTTGGAACAACAATGTATAATGAGGTATATTCATTTATCAAGTACAACCAATATGAGAATGCAAGAGAATTTTTAAAACCCTAATGTAAAAATTTACCAAAATACAAGCTTTTGAAAGACTAAAGAATGTACCTTTTTTTCAAAATTATGCAATATTTTCAAATGAATATTGATAAATTTGCAATAAATCAATGCAAGATATGATTTGAAAAATTAGCAAGATGCAAATGCTCAAAGCTATGGGTTCACCAAAATGTTAAGTATGAAAAAGGAGAATGATGACAACTAAAATGCACACTAGATCAAACCCTTTTCCATATAACATTCAAGGACAAGACCAAGCCAAATCACTACCAAATGGAGGAGGACTTAGCTACAAATCTTGTGCTCATGTATGCTATAGAGGAATCAGATTTAATTCAGCCTTTTTATCAAACCCTAGGTCAACAATGCATA
The DNA here is from genome assembly GCA_027924645.1 of Cunninghamia lanceolata. Classification (NCBI taxonomy): domain Eukaryota; kingdom Viridiplantae; phylum Streptophyta; class Pinopsida; order Cupressales; family Cupressaceae; genus Cunninghamia; species Cunninghamia lanceolata. Next base: position 2,657,644 of record BSBN01000476.1, read on the forward strand.
AAACCCTAGTTCTACAATGATCAACTTATAACAAAATAAGTATAATAGCAATCCATAAACCAATTGCACAGGGATGGTTAGGAAGATGATAGAACCCGTCTCCCGAAAGAGGAGGTGTCAGAAGACTGATTCAAAACTACCTAAGTCTTGATTGAAGGAATCTACTTAAATTGTAAATTGGAAAGATGTTGCAAATGCCACCCTAATGCCAGATATGAAGTCAGAAAGGGCAGAAAGACTAGGATCGCCCAAGTCTTGGATGGAGGAATATTCTGTGACTGTTGTCAAACCCTGAAACCCTAATATTCACTCAATCTTCCCGTATCTTCACATTCTCTGGATCTCGCTCCTGTAACCTGCACACAAGACAACAAGAGAGGGTTTGGTGGGTTATTGTGTTTAGGGACTTGCCTCAGTCAAATCTTGAGATAGCATTCAAGCTCCCCAACACCATTGATTGATAAAGAGTGCACACCCTTGCAGGGAAGAGGCTAAACATAGTAATGATATGATGAATCAAATGATGATAAACAACAATGATATCACCTATGTGATGAAACTCTTAAGAGGATGAAGATCCTTCAACTCCTAAGGAGAGATAGATGATAACTTCAAAACCTGCAACAACACACAATAACAACACACAAATCTACTCTAGAATCCAATGAATGCTCTTGCTTGCTTCACTTCAATATCTCAAGTTGGCTATCTCCATCTAGGTTACAAATGAACTAAAAAACACACTTATATATGCTTTCCCGCTCATAATCATGAAATTAAACCAAAAGAGCTGACAAGGAGAAACTTTTTGAAAGGTCCTAGGCTGATCAATACATAATTTTGCCCCAACCAATTAGGAGGGACTTGGGCAGTGGTACCCAATTCTTTTAGCTCCTTCTGGGTCTAGGATAAGATAAGTAAAGGGGCCCATATTCCCAATTTACCTTGGTGTTGGACAATTTTGCATCGGGATGAACATTTAGAATGTATAATGTAATAAATGGGACCTAGGAGCTAAATAAGGAGGTAAAAAGACATGTGGACACTTTTTACTCCATAACAATATCATAAGATTGATAATCAAATTAAAACAATTCATCCCAATGTTTGATGAAATAGGCAAAGACACATGCTGTGAAAGACCATGTTTTCTAATGTTTTATTTTTCAATCATCCAAACTTTACATTCTCTATCCCTTGGATTTGAACTTGATCCTACTCTAGAGAATACCCAAACCTTAAAGTGAGGCCCACTCATACTATAGATCTCCTAATAAATCATTGAAGAACTTTTCTTGATAGCCTTTAAATACCTTTTTTCTTTGGCATACAAGCACACTCACTAGGTACTCACTTAAATACTTTCGAAATGAAAACTACATTCAAGAACTTTGAAAAGATCACCTATAAAATTGGATAGGTGTTAGCATACAATCCAATTTCTTTGAAAACTGTATTCAATAACTTTTAAAAAATCATCTATATTGGATAGGTGCTAGTTTACATCCGATTTCTCTTGCACAATATAGATCAATTACATATACAATAAATTAACACATAATAAAATTTTGGAAAACTACTTTTCCATAAAAAAAAACACTATTGAAAAGACCATCAATATATTTTTCATCACAAAAAGCTATTGAAAAGACCATCAATAGTTTGAAAAGAATTAATGGATAGCTAAATTTCTTAGAAAAACTTTAGGTCTCTATCAACCAGGACTTCTTTTACACAAAGGGATTGATCTATAGACATGTCTTCCCAAAAAAAATTCAATCACTACTTGCAGCCCCCCATACCCTAGTGGACCATGGCATAGGGAGCACATGGAGATGATTTATTATCACACTAAGATACTTTAGGGATTTTAACCTTGAATAACTCACAAAGAATAGACACCCTAGAACCTCTATGTTTCGTCATTCAAAGATGTACTAGATACTTCCCTCCACACACTCCTTTCCATTTGATGTGGACTTTGCCAACTGCAACCCACAAGTCTCTCCATCGTCAGTAGATGCTCTTCCTTGTGTGAGGTTCCTTGTTTCCTTGTAAGTATACCAGTTTGCAAATATCAAGTATGTGAACAAGTTCAGTAGACTCATGAGGGCAACTAGCCAGTAGAAATTATCTAGCCTTCCCCTATTCAAATTATCAGACAGCCACCCCTAGTGAGAGTGAGTCATGGTCACATGATTAACAATGGACACTAGAAGGCTACTGAGGAAGAATCCAAGGGCTAAAGTGCTCAAGAAAAGACCAGTGCTCATTGTCTTCATGCCATCAGGGGATTCCCTGATGAAGAAATCCAATTGCCCTGTGTAGACAAAAGCTTCTCCTGCACCAACCAGGAAAAACTGTGGAATAAGGTAAAATACACTCATAGGAAGTGTGGAATTTGGCTTCTCCCAAAGATGGTGATGTTTTACTTCCTTGAGACACTTCATCTCAGTAACTGCTGCAGCAGCCATTGCTAAAGTTGATAAGGCCAACCCAAACCCAATTTTCTGGAGTGTTGTGAAACCTCCTTGTTTGCCTGTCCAACGCCTCACCAGGGGCATGATTAGGCGGTCATAGAAAGCCAGTGTGAGTAGGATTGCACCAACAAAGAATACTATCAAAGAGGCTCCAGGGATCTCAAAGTTTTTGCCTATGTTTCTCTTCATGGTGGAGGCTTGTTCTACTAAGAAAGTCACCATCTAAGCATAGGTAGTCCAGAACATTATTGTGGTTGCCCATATTGGTAGCATTCTAATTATTGTCTTCACCTCTTCTACTCTTCTTACTGTGCACAGCCTCCATGGACTCGAATAGGACGCTTCCTCCATTGATAAGTCTAATATGGCAGCTCTGTCTAGAAATCTGCAATGTTTCACCAAGGCAAATACATCAGAAAATATCAAGAGGAGTTTAATCAAATCAATGGTAATTTAGACGTGTTCAAATTGGATGGACCAGTCATTTTACTACTATCATTTACTGATAGTAAATGAATCAACTAGTCATTTTATGTCACTTAATTGCAATAAATGCATCAGAATTTCACATATTACTGTAATATATATAGAAGCCCCACCTCCATATTAATGTGGGCTAATGAGCAAAGTAAAACACTAATGAAATAGAGTAAAACCTTGAATAGAAAAATATCAGAAGGCAATAGGAAAGAAATGGGTGTATAAAAATCATAAAAATTATTGAGATCTTTGTTAGATTTTATCTAAACCATATCTTGACTCAGCTCTATCTATATATAAAATTTAATTTAAAAACATATTTGCTGTTAGATGTCGAATGCATTCAAGGCAGTCCTGTCATGGATTATTTTTGCCTACATATAAAGGAGCTGTGGATTGTCCATTCATTAGTTTTCATTACCCTTGATAATTTTTGAAACAATGATGTACATGGGAGAATCTAGCGTATTTATCACACTTTTGCAGTTTAATCCTTTTGACACTCATGGAAACTAGTTATAATATAAACTATCTAACCAAAGTAACAGAAGTAGCACTCACCTGAACTGATGTGTATGGGGTATCCTCTTGTGGGATGGAGATGTTGGACCAGCATCATCATACAAGTGACTGGCATCTGCAGGCAATTTCAGTTTCCTATTCCTCCAAGCTGTTACAAACACTTGAGCAATTTGAACCAGTGGGCTTCCTGTTGTGGTCTTCTTGAATCGATATTTCCTTGTTCCTCATAAGAAAATGATGATGGCCACCAGCATACATGATGCACATATGCCATACCCCCAGCTTCTCCCCACATTGTCTTGGATATACACAAGCACAGTCACAGCAACCAGGGATCCTAAACTAATGCAGAAGAAGAATCTGTTAAAGAAGTAATCCATATGACTCCTCTCTTTTTCATCACTTTTGTCAAACTGATCAACTCCAAAGCCAAAGACACTGGATTTCAAACCTCTAGTACCCAGTGCAATAAGATACAGAGATATATATAGAATAACAAGCTGCACACCATTTGTAGCTCAGCAATCCTGATTGTGAATACATGGAGGAGGACTCAGTTTTGGCAGCATAGTGGAGATTGTTAGAATGCCAATACCCTGAAAAAAAATACATATAATAGCACCTTGTGTCTTAGCTTCAGAATAAGTTCAATTCTCCTGCACTTTAGAGAATGGGTATGAATATAAGAGACTTTCAGCACTTTATGATATTCTTGTAGTGGAATGGGTATGTATGTTGTGGCACTGTAGATTGGGCCACACAAGTAATAATGTATTAAAAAGTATTAAGAATAAAAATTTGTTGGATGGTTTTTCCTATTTTGATGAGCACTTTGATTTCTGTGAGCATTGTGTGTTTGGCAAACAAAACAGAAAATAATTTCCTTTAGGAAGCAATAGAGCAAAAGAGAAGTTAGAAATTATTCACACAGATGTGTTTGGACCTATAGATAATGAATCTATCAGAAAATCTTGTTATTTTGTAACCTTCATTGATGATGTATCCAGATTTACATGGATTTATTTTATGAAGCATAAATATGAAGTTTTCACTAAGTTTAAGGAATTCAAATTCTTAGTAGAGAACCAATCAGGTTTAAAGATAAAAATATTAAGATCTGACAATGGAGGGAAATATTGCTCTAAGGAATTTGATGAGTTTTGCAAGCATGCAAGTATAATCAGACAAAAGACAACTCTGTATACACCACAGCAGAATGGTGTTGCAGAAAGGATGAACTGAACAATTATGGAAAGGGCTAGAAGTATGCTGAGTGATGCATAGTTGGATAAATGCTTTTGGGCAGAGGCTGTGTGTACTGCTTGCTACTTGATAAACAAATCTCATTGTAAGGTTCTTGATTGGACACCTTATGAAGTGTGGACAAGTAAGAAACCTTCTGTTTCACATTTAAGGGTTTTTGGTTGTGAGGCTTTTGTTCACCTACCTAAGGAAAAGCGATCTAAGTTGGATCCAAAAGTTGAAAAGTGTACATTCGTTGGATATGGTGATAATGTGAAAGGTTATAAGATTTTGAATCCACTAACACGCAAGATTATCTTTTCTAGAGATGTTATTTTCAGGGAACTTAGAGCTATTTCTAAACCTAAGAAGCCAAAAGAAAAGGAAGAAAAGGTAAAGAAGGTGCACTTTGATTTAGAGCAGCAAAATGCACCTCAAGAAGAACAGAATGATGGATTAGAGGGTGAAGAAGAAGAAGAAGATTTGAGTAGTTCTGATGAGGATGAGTCTGTAGTTATAGAAAAAGTTGTTGCAGATGATCATGCAGAAGAACGAGTAGAGTCTCTTTCTCCACCCTTGAGGAGATCCACAAGACAACGGAATCTAGTTGACAAGTATAGCCCACTAGATTTCCATTGTGTATATTATTTATTGAGTACTAATGATGAGCCTAGATCCTACAGGGAAGTTGTTTCTACAGATGATAGTGAGTCTTGGCAATTAGCCATGCAGGAGGAGATGATGGCTTTAAACTCTTGTAACACCTGGGATCTTGTTCGTTTGGCCAAAGGAAGAAAGGGCATAGGTTGTAAGTGGGTCTTCAAGAAGAAGTTTGGATCAGATGGGTCATTGGAGAAGTACAAGGCTAGACTGGTAGCCAAGGGCTACTCCTAGAGAGAGGGATTTGATTTTGGCAAGATATTCTCTCTTGTTGCTAAATTGACTTCTATTAGATTTCTCTTATCCATTGCTGCAGCTTATGATTGGGAGATTGAGCAAATGGATGTTAAGACTGCATTCTTGCATGGAGATCTTGAGGAAGAAATTTATATGCAACAAACTACAGGTTTTGAGGTAAAAGGAAAAGAACATTGTGTTTACAAGTTAAAGAGTTCTCTTTATGGTCTAAAACAGTCCCCTAGAATGTGGTATCAAAAATTTGACTCATTTGTTTTGAAATTGGGTTTTGTTAGAAGCGAGGAGGATCACTGTGTTTACATTTATTTTGTTGATGATTCTATATTGGTTATTGCTTTGTATGTTGATGACATGTTTTTCAGCAATACTAACGGTATGATCAGTAAGCTTAAAGCCCAACTTTCAAGTGCATTTGAGATGAAGGATCTTGGTACTGCAAGGTATATTTTGGGAATGGAGATCAGGAGGGACAGAGTTAACAAAAAGCTTTGGTTGTCACAAAGTATGTGAATACTATTTTGCAGAGGTTTAGTTTGTAGGACTGTAACCCAGTTAGAGTTCCTTTACCCATTGGTACTAAGCTTTCATTAGATATGTGTCCAAAGACTGAGGATGATTTTGAGGATATGTCTAATGTGCCATATGCTAGTGTTGTAGGGAGTTTGATGTATGTAATGGTTTGTACTAGACTAGATATTGCCCAAGCATTGGGAGTTTTGAGCAGATTTATGTCTAACCCTAGTAGACAACATTAGAATTATGCGAAGCAGGTGTTTAAATATCTTACAGGTACTCCTGATCATTGTTTGGTTTATTCTAGTACTAATAGTGCCGATAAATTTTTGGACATATAGGGTTTTGTTGATGCAGATTGTGCAGGTGACTTGGATATTCAAAGGTCTACTAGTCGCTATGTGTTTACTTTGTTTGGAGGTGCAATGAGTTGGATGAATAAGAGGCAGCACATAGTTACTTTGTCCACCAAAGAAGTAGAGTATATGGCTGCTACTTATGTCTCTAAGGAGGCAATTTGGTTGAGGAGATTGTGTACAGGTATTGGTTTTGATTGTAGGATCATTCAGATAGGTTGTGATAGCCAAAGTGCTATTTGTTTGGCTAAGAATCCCATGTATCATGCTTAGACTAAGCATGTTGATATTCAGTATCACTTTGTTTGAGAGTTGGTTGCAAATAGAGAGATTGCGCTGAAGAAGATAGACAATTAGGAGAATGTTGCAGATTCATTGACCAAGCCTATGAGCACAGAGAAGTTGGTATGGTGCAGAGAGGCCATGGGCCTTGTTTCTAGTGCCTGATTATTTTTCATTTGATTTCCTATGGGTTGATTTACAATATATAATGTCAAGTGGGAGAATATTGGGATAAGGTGCCATTAACCTTGTAAATCCCAATATTGTATTTATTCCATTATTATATGTAATTTGTAATTATCCATGAGGAGATGTACTAGTTTCACTAACAGGGAAAATTTTAGAGTAACCAAAGTTAATTACGGAGTGATTTTTACTGTTGGCAAATGTAAAAATGCAAATTAAATGAGGGTAGGCATGCTCCTTTGAGGATTATACTATTTTTGGCATGTATGACAACTATCATAATGTTTGGTAAGTGAATCTATGACAGTTGCAAGTTGCCATAAGATTATGAGATTCTAAGACGCATATGACAGATATGTTAGTTGTATATTTGCTATATTTGGGCCAAGGTTCCTATCTTTGAAAGATACTCTTTTGTAGAATCTATGATGGTTATGACGTGTCATAAGATATTGTAAGAGGCTAGATTTAGTCTTGGGCACCAACCTTTGCATGGCTATTTTTGGACAAGTGTAAGATGCTTGTAAGATTGTAATTAATGTTTACAAGTTGGAGAATCTTAGGAGAGAGAAGGTGAATGCCTAGGATGAGTTGGAAAACTTTTCTATAAGTATTTTCCATGTATTTATTGCTACAATAAAGATTTTACGTACTCAGGTGCTGCAGGAATGCTGTTGGATTGAAGACTTGTGGAGAGAGTTGTGTAGTTAATGTATTGTACAATCTTGTTGAGATTAATACAAACTTGTGTCTCTTTCCTGGTGGAGTTTTTTACCTGCAAGGGTTTTCTCCATGTAAAATATGTGTATTGTGTTGAGTTCTTCATGTTTGAAATATTTTCTACAGTGGGTTTTATGTTTTATTACAATCTCCATTGTTAATGCACACTTAAGATTGCTGAAATTTATCTTGAATTAGATTTCCATTGAAGTAGTGTTGCTTTCATTTCTAACAGGAAAGAGGGAAAAGGTTGTGCTGTTTTAAGGATTTGCCTCAGTCAAACCTTGTGTTGGTGTTCCCACCACAACAACGAATGATAAGATCCAAGAGTGTGTGCCCTAGGAGGGCAGAGGCTAGATTTGCAACAATATGATAGATAATGATGATAAGAGCCACAAGATGTCTAACCTTGGTTGATGAAGACTGAGAACCAACAAAGGAGAGTGATGAAGAGTGATTCAAACTTCCTTCAAAGCTTGCAAACAATTCCAATGTCATTTACAAGTAGAAGATAATCCAAACATGAATAATCCTTTAGCATAAAACATCACATGAGAGCAAATTCACATCCATTAAGTTAGTTGTAAAATGAACTACAACACACAATTAAATATGCATTCCTACTTACCTTCAGCAAATAAAACAACTTTAGGCCAACAAATACCAACTAGAGGAGTGTCCTAAGCCGACATCACAAAGTGGGGCTAAAAATCCCAGGTGGGACCAGGGTGCTTGGGTGCCCTGGACCTTTAGCCCACAAACTTCGCAAAGTGTCAAGTTAATGGGGGATTAGTCTAGTTGTAAGTTGATTATGTTGGGTTTACTTGTTAGGATCAGGATATTCATCATTTAGAGCTCAAATAGGTGTTGAAATAGGTCCTAATTAGCAAAGGCAACAAAATAGGTCCAACCAGGTGCTAAACTAAGTGTAAAATTTTAGTGTACACATTTTATGACTTAACATTTAGCCCCCACTTTAGTATGGGTACGAAAGATTCTGAGGGACAACTCCAACTTAATTTCTTTCGAGATCTTTCTCAATACGCAGAGATAGATTTGAGTTTTTGGTCTTGCCTAATGGATTTCTCAAAGACTTGATCCATGGTTGTGGGTCCATGAACATCCACTTCTCTACCAATCTGAGAATTCAAGCCCATAATAAAATTCATTATTCTAAATCTTTCATTGTTCTAATATTGTGGCACATACTTTAATAATTTGGTGAATTTTTCCCAATACTCAATGACAGTCATCTCTCCTTGACACAGATTTTGAAAATCTATCAATTTTTGGTCAAAGTAAAGTTGGGGCAACCACCTTTTCCTGAATATGACTACAAATTGATCCCAGGTTAAACTCAAGGAACTCAATCCTAATTCCATTTTCTTATTCATCCACCACATGGATACTTCTCTAGGTAATTGGTATGCTTCCCATACAGCCTTGGTGATCTTAGAATAATTTCTTATCTAAAAATATTTTTCCATCTCTATCAACCAAGCTTCAGCTGCATCTCCACTCACTGCTCCATGAAACTTAGGAGGTGTAACTTTCTTCATATCTCAGGCTAACTCATTGGTAATACAAGTTTTGGCCTCATTATGCATTTGTGAGTATTGATTATTTACTCTTGGTCACCATGGGAACCAAATTCTTCTCTTCTTTCAGAGTATTGTTCTTCATTGGTTTCTCCCCCCTAACTTCCTCTTCCAAGGTTTCCCACCTTTCATTTATTTCATTTAAAACTGACAAAATTTGATCTAATTTTTTCATATGATTGTTCTCAGGATCTAGGTCATCTGGGTTCCCTCTTGTTTGGTTTCCAGAGTGTTCCATACTATTACCACACCTAGTCATTTGCATAGAAGTTATCAAACATGCTACTTTTGATATTCTATCATAAAAGTACAAGCTCATAAATACAGAAACTCAGAGATTCATCACATGAGTATATAAAAAGAAAGCCAAAACTTTATTAAATTTCTAGATCTTTACATCCTTATTCAAATACAAAATTGTTGTATGTAAAGAAAATGTTTACATATCACTTTCTGACAGAGAAAATTCCTCAAGTTCCTCCTCTCTGTCAGAATTGAGTAATACAAACTTAGTAGGTTGGTGTACTTATGAGTACTCCTTCAAAACCTCTAAACTTATAATAGATGTATCTTGACCACACCCAAAAGGCATGTCACGATGAGCAGATGGTTTACTAATCTTAACAATAGTAGGGGTTGACAATCATTTTTCCTCCTCAAGGCATTTCCTCCTTTTCAAATGGATATGTTTGAGTGCATCAGCTAATGTTTCAAAATCAATAAGCTAAGCTTCCTTTGCATAACTCATTGTATCTTACATCTTTGGTTCAAGAGTTGGCTCTTTCTTAATGGTGATCTTAGGCATTTCACTAAGTTTTGTTTTCTTGGTTCGTTTTCTTGTCCTTTTGTTTCCTACCATTCTGGCATAGAATAAATGTTTTAGAATTAGTATATCTTGCCAATCTTGTGAAACCTCACAATGAGCTCTAAGGTCCAAGTGTTGAACCTGGTAGCTCTGATACCATGTGTAACATCCCAATTGGAATATTAAATAGCCTAAAACATAATTAAGCAAAAACTTAAATAATTTTTTTAATGTAAACAAAAGATATTACATCTGTAATTTCAAGTACAATACATGTATCTAGACAAATGGTTGTTTTACACGTGACTAACAAAATTCCATGAATAAAAATTGCTCATATTTCTTACGACTTACAATTTTACCAATATCATATACAAAATAAATAGTATTCTTGTTCACAAGGCTTCGGCAGTCAACTGCAAGAGAGAGAGCATCACCCTGGTGCTTTTCCTCCAACCACAGACCAACAGTCTCCCACACACCTTCCTTCCTAGAAGTGGCCCTTCCCTTCATGAGGGTATTAGATAATTTCAATTAATTGATTCATTATGTCATCTGAGAACTAGTGATGTGTCCTAGCTAATACCATCAGGTTTACAACTCTAGTCTAGCTCTAGCTACGTATTACCCAGTCTTATTGTTTAGCTATCTGGTACACTCTGAACTGAGAAAGAAAGTAGTGACTTTTGCATTACTTTTGGCTAGATTTTCTAATAAATATAGTCGTACGTTCACTCACTCTTTTCTTGACTTGGAGACAACACTCTTATTTCCCAATTTATATCATAATAATTCTTTCAACTTGATTATATCATATTGGTTCTAAGTCGTACTAATATCCTTATCTACTAGTCATTTTGACAATTCTAAGGTGAGAATTTAGGTCACTAAGAATCATACATTGAGTCCTTCTTTGCATCTATAACATGCCATCTCATATTACTAGGAATTACTCATGAAATTTACTAAGAAAGTAAATCAAACATGATAAAAATGAATGAATTTTTTCATAACATAGAAATAAAAACATATCTTTTCTAAATATTTTTTAACCTTGAAATATAATATATTCAAAGATAAATCCTAGTGAAAACATTTCACTTCACATTTATAAATTATTTGCACTTGGAAATATGAACAAGTTTACATCAGTTTTGAAAATCATAAGTCAATCATGAAGTACATTGCATCTGGAATCTTGGTATCTATCTTACAAGTCTCGGCAAGTCTTTTGCTACAAAGGGAGAGCATCATCTAAGTGCTTTACCTCCAACCCTGGACCGATGATCCCCCATACACCTTCCTTCCTGGAAGTGGCCCTACCCTTCACAAAGAGTATAGAAATAAGGAACCAACATGTTACCATCTAAGTCCTAGTGTTGTGTCCTACATAACTCAATCAACCATACAACTCTAGACAATCTTCTAGCTAAGTATGATCATTCTGACAACTCACACCATCTAGACACTGTGAACCGACTAATGCATGTAGAGATAAATACATCACTTTGTCCAAAGTTTCTATATAAATAGACATTTGCAATAAATTTAGTTGTGTTCACACACCTCTAACTTGACTTGGAAACTACCTCATCCTATAGTTTAACTTATTTGGCTAGTATCTCTAGACATAATTGTCTTGACTAAAATTCAATCCTAGTCATTCTAACTTAGAATTCAATCCTTAATCTAGGATAAACATAATATATGTGTTTAGGTGACAATAACCTTTCAGAGTGTCCCTTTTTGCATACTTGCAAATATTAGAGTCTATGACTTCCTGTCATTCTACTCAAAGACTCATAAATTAAGCATTCTTGTGCTATATGTCAATTTCGACTCTATCAAGAAATCACTTAAATTTATCAAAATGCCACTTAGACTCTTTTGTATTGTCTTGATCTATGGTTTCTCGACCATTTACTATCGACTATAAAATACAATAGATTAAATCAATGTCATAACCAACTAGAGAGTTTAAGTTTTCTAAACCCTTCTGGGTTGATTATAGGGTTTAACTTCTCTATCCCATACTCATTGTCTCTCAAATACTCTTGTTTTACCAAAAGTAAAAGTTTATAATAATATAACATGATAACAAAACCTCTAGTCTTCTCTCGACTACTTAGGGATTGTTTGAATTCACATAACTTGTAACATGTAAAAAAAATATAGTGCATGAGGTATACCCTCTTGATATAAAGTACTATCATTTTCATAACTATCTCTAGACTAAGTTAATTTTTCAACCTAGATAAATTTGATTCTACAATCATAACATTATTGACTCTTGGTCTTCTTGAGTCCACTGACTCTCTAAAAAGGATAAGTTTTAAACTCATGCATATCATCCTTTAAATATCATGGTAAGGTTTATCTACATCAAAGTTTTTAAATAGTTATATCTTTGCATGATATATATAAAACTAGCAGTTGCTAATGGATTATATTCCTACATATCTCGGCCTTACTATGGTCTTATGTAGAGATAACATCTCATACATCAACTTGGCCTTCATACAGTTTAAGCTACATTATAATGTCGGCCTTCTAAAGTTTATAACTATACCAAATTGTCAGCCTTCAATAGTATGAAACCTTACCAAACTATTGGCCTTCAAAAGTATGAAACCTTACCATATTGTTGGCCTTCTAAAGGTGTAAAGAAAGTAGTATCATTTACACTGGTTAGAAATAGGTTATACAATGATATTACTAGTTTATATATATAAGAAAAGATACAACTTATACAAATACTACGAGGATTATCCGAATGCAAGAGACTATTTAGCCTCAAACCAAACACAGAGGTTTACTGTATTTACTAGCCTCAAACTAAACATAGAGGTTTACTATATTTATCAGCCTCAAACCAAATACAAAGGTTTTACTATACTTATCATCCTGATATAAACTAAATGCAAAGTCGATTGAATAATAAGAATATCAATCTATTGTTTAACTATGCTAGTCTCTTACTACTACAAGTATCCCTATTGAAAACTGAATCATACTATGGTTTAACAACTATGGATTCTTATATGTAGATGAGAGAAATCATAACATATAAAATAGATTTGTTCAACTAAGAGGATATAAAAACACTAATCATATCCAAATGGTTACATATATATACAGACATAGTCGGCTCATACATATTGTTTAATAAAACATACTTTAAAAGAACTAATGTGATACGAACCAAAGACCAAAGTACTCGTACCTATAAACTCTCCTATATGTAGTAGAACTTATCGCTCACCACTTCTCTTCCTGAGCAACATGTCCTCCAAAACTATGCATTCCTTAGAGAAGAATAAAGAAGCTTCAGATGCAAAACATTTGCAAGCACAAAAACTAGAGTTTTCTATCCACCGCTAGTAACTCCCCTCAAGTGAATATCCTATGGTGATTAATAGATCCCACTCTCCATAACCACTAAACTCTCCTCGTGAAACATTACCTATTAAAAATCCCATGAAGGCGCGTAGAGTTGGTGGAGCTAATGGCCATAAAGACTACTCCACAAACTAATCAAAAAGCACCTCCATACTCTCCGAAATAGCTATCGAGTAAAGGAGTCAAGACACCATAATCATAAAAGTGGTTTGCAATAAATTGAAATCTTTACCACATATTCTATAAACTCCATGAATACATAGTATGAGTTTCAACTTTAAACCATATTTAAATAGATAAAAATATATATATGACAACATATTATTTACGTATACAATGTGTACTCATGTTGTTTCTAGCATTCAAAAAGATACAAGAATGGGGTCGAGGTATTCTCCCCCTCTCTATCTTGGTAAATGCCAACATAGACAAAATAACAAGATAGAATCCCAATCGGGAATTATTGATAATAAAAAATAATTTATCAACAATCGACCATTTCTTATTGATGGTGACATACTAACCTTAATTTTTTGACAAAACTTATGCTTAATGGATCTTGTCGATAAATTGAAAATTGTCGAGTCAAAACCAAACTTAAACTAATTGGTCAAACACACTTACCAATCTTGAAGAAAATTCACAAATTGTGCAAGCACGAAACTTAGATGGCAACAACCTATTCTTATCCATATGTATATTCACTTCTCTCCGAGGATACTCTCCCTCTCTTTCTCAGAGGGCGGAAAACCTATTTCCTAGTTACAACTTACAATCATCAAATTGGGATTAGTGTATCGTTAATCATTTCATAAACCTTATGAATAAATAACATCTTATAATCACATGTCTTAATTCTAATCATATAAACATAAACTCATGATATCATTGATTTATCCTAACATTTTCACATAGCGTCAAATCATTAATTCATGCAAAATTATCTACTAATTATGTTCAAGTAAAAAGTAAAACATAGTCAAAATTTGGGGTGTGACATATCTCTCCCCATAATATTCATCGTCCTTGATGATCCAATGTATCCAAAATAATAATAAGGTAGAGTTTTTGTTCAACTTTGAAAAGCATAAAAAAATGAGGAAATCTTTGATAAAAATCATGATAATCTTCTCATGTGGCACTATCCTCTACATACTGGTCCCACTGTACCTTGCACTAAGTAACCTCTCTATTATGCAAGAGGAGCTTGCAAACTTCGAGCACTTTTGAGAGGCTTGATCATGACCACTCCTAGGTCCTGTACCTATAAAGCATTCTAATCAAGAATATGATTATCACCTATTATATACTTTTTCAAATATGAAACATGAAAAACATTATGCATCATGGAAAGAGATGATGTAGAGCGATTCTATAGGCAACTAGATTGATTACTTTGAAAACTTTGAAGGGTCCTACATATCAAGGAGCTAGTTTGGAAGACTTTCCAAACTTTATAGAACTTTTTTTAGGTTTGACCCTCAAAAGAACTTTTTCTCCAACTAAGAATTGCCTTGGTGTACGTTTGGCATCAACATAACTTTTATGTCTATAATTTGCTTCTGCCAAACTATTTCTGATCATCTTGATCTTCTCTTCCATTTCTGATAACATTTTTGGACCAATGCTAATCCTACCTTCTAGCTTATCCCATCTTATAGGAGTTTGGCATCTTTTTTCATACAATACTTTGAAAATGGAGCATTCTTAATAGCAAAATGATAGGAGTTATTATAAGCAAACTCTACAAGCGGTAGATACTCTTCCCACTTGTATTGCTCATCCATGCAATACATTCGCAACAAATCTTCAAGAACTTGGTTTACCTTTTTTGTCTGACCATCTATCTTAGAGTGATAAGTCAAGCTTATATTAATTTGAGTTCCTAGCACTAAGAATAATTTTTTCCAGAATCTTGATGTCACACATGTATCTCTATCTAATATAATCTTCTTAGGAACTCCATGCAATCTAAACACTTTTTGCACAAACTTGCGAGCTATAACTGGTGCTCCATCTGTTAAATTTCCAGGTATAAAGTGAGCTACCTTGGTGAGTTTGTCCACCACCACTAAAATAGCATCATGTCTATCTCAAGACATTTGGAGACCTTTCACAAAGTCCATACTAATGACCTGCCACTTCCACTCTAGAATATCATGTGGATATAGAAGTCCTGCTAGATGTTGATGATTAGCCTTGACTCTCTGGCATTCTAAGAAACTTGCTACAAATATTGCAATGTCATTCTTCATTCCTTTCTAGAAATAAAGAGGCTTCATATCGGCTAGGAGTTTGGTTACTCCAGGATGACCTAAATATGGTGCAGAATAAACTTCCTTCCACACAAGGTTTCTTAATTTTGTAGAGTTTGGAACATACATCCGTCCTTTGTATCTCAAAAGCCTATCTGGTTCAAAATAGAACCCATCATACCTCGAGTCTTGAGGATTTACTGAGAGAGCCTACTTAACTTTCTCATAATACTCATCACCTACAGAATTTTGTAACACTAAATCCTTGAAATTCGAGTGGATAGAGACAATTGATGAGATATGCCTCTGACGACTCAAAGCATTTGCTACTCAGTTTTTTTTTCCTTTGATATAACTTATCTCAAATTCATATTCGAATATCAATTCCAACCATCTTCTTTGTCAAGCATTCAGATGAGGTTGGGAAAATATATACTTAAGACCTTGATGGTCTGACTTTAATTCAAAAGACTTTCCTAGAAAATAGTGTCACCACGTTTGCAAAGCATGCACAACTGTTGCTAAATCTAAGTCATGAGGAGCATAGTTCTGCTCATATGCTCTTATCTTCCTAGATTCATAGGCTACCACTTGTCCATTCTACATAAGTACTCCTCCTAAACCTTCTCTTGAGGCATCAATGATTACAAAAAATTAACTTTCCAAATTAGGAACTTTCAATATTGGTACAGTTGTTAACCTCTCTTTTAACTGAATAAATGCCTCTTGGAATTTTTCTGACCAGTCAAAATGCTTTCCTTTTCTCTGAAGCAAAGTGATTGGGTTCACAATCTTAGAAAAGTTCAAAATGAACTTCCTATATTATCCAGCTAACCCCATGAAATTATGCACTTCCTACACATTCTTTAGCACAAGCCACTCTAATATAGCTTTGAATGTCATATGATCTATTGAAATTCCTTTAGTTGTTATTATATGTCCCAGATATTGTATTTCTTTCTAAAAGAAAGTACACATTAGAAAGTTTCCCATATAGCTTATATTCTCTTGGCTACTGCAGAACTAACTGCAGATGTTGTAAGTGCTCTTCCTCATTCTTAGAATAAATAAGAATGTCATCTAGAAACACTAGAACAAATTTATCCAAGTAATCTCAAAAAACATTGTTTATCAGATTCATGAATGCTGCAGGGGCATTCATAAGTCCAAAAGGTAAGACTGTGAACTCATAATGTCCATACCTTGTTTTGAAAGTTATTTTATTAATGTCTTCATCTTTTATTCTTAGCTGATGATATCTAGATCACAAATTGATCTTAGAGAACATTGGTGTGCCCCGCATCTGATCAAAAAGATCATCAATACGTGATAGAGGATATTTATTCTTTGTCGTTGCTTTGTTGAACATAGATAGTTTATACACAGATGCAAGGCTCCATCCTTCTTTTTGACAAAGATCACAGGTGCTCCCCAGAGTGAAACACTAGGTCTAATAAACCCTTTAGCTAACAACTCCTAAAGTTGGGCTTTCAATTCCATCAACACCATAGTAGTCATATGGTATGGCACCTTTGAAATTAGCTCAGATCTAGGTATTATATCAATACAAAAATCAAAAGCTCTCTTCAGAGGTAATCTTGGAAGTTCATCTGGTAAAACATCCTGAAAATCTTGAAGGAAAGGATAGTTCTCCAAAGGTACATTTGGTTTACTAGGATCCTCTTCAACTAGTTCTATTTTGATTGCAAAAAGTTGACATCCTTTTCTCTTAGAGTGCCTTAGTTTGACCAAGTGACTTCTCTTTGAGTGCCTTGCAGAAAGACTTTGTTTCCTACATCGTTTAGACAATCAACTATATTTGCAAAATAGTTGACATTGGCCCTATCTCCATAACCAATTTATTCCTAAGATAACATCATAGGAACCTAGGGGGGTTACAAATAAATTCACCTCAGTTGAAAAACTAGGAAGATCAATCTTGGCTTCAAACATGCATTACTCTACCTGAGCTTTAGTCTGGTTAGCATATTCAACTGACTAGGGTTTAGCCATATATCCAACTCTTCTAGGAAATTTACTCAATACTCTTGGAGAAATAAAATGTTTAGTTGCTCTAGTATCAATCAAAATAGAAATAGGAACTCCAAAACAAAGAACTTGTCATCTCAATGGGAGTAATTTGGTACTCCACCTAGCGGTCGGCCAAAGCTACATGGATCCTCTATTGAAAATCTGCTCGTTGGGTAGGTAATGCGTTACCACACTACTGAGATCCTTGGTCCTTGGTTGGGCATTGATTTGCATAATGATCTCCACCACAAGAGCAACATCCTCCATGAGGTCATCGCTTCTCAACAGGTTTTCTTGAATTAGTATCATTCCTCTAGAAATTGTTCTTGTTCTTCTCATCATAATCCAATAAAACAAACTTAGAGGGTGGACGTACACGTAGGTACTCCTCCATTACCTCTTTTCCTAAAATAGGGGCATCACAACTTGGAAATTACCTCATCCTATAGTTTAACTTATTTGGCTAGTATCTCTAGAAATAGTCGGCCTTCAATAGTATGAAACCTTACCAAACTGTCAGCCTTCAAATGTATGAAACCTTACCATATTGTCAGCCTTCAAAAGTATGAAACCTTACAATACTGTCAGCCTTCTAAAGGTGTAGAGAAAGTAGTATCATTTACAATGGTTAGAAACAAGTTATACAATGATATTACTGGTTTATATATATATATAAGAAAAGATATGACTTATACAAATACTATGAGGATTCTCTAAATGCAAGAGACTATTCAGCCTCAAACCAAACATAGAGGTTTACTATATTTACTGGCCTCAAACCAAACATAGAGGTTTAATATATTTATCGGCCTCAAAAAAAATACAAAGGTTTTACTATACTTATCAGCCTCATATAAACTAAATGCAGAGCCGATTGAATAATAAGAATATCAATCTATAGTTTAACTATGCTATTCTCTTACTACTACAAGTATCCCTATTGAAAACTGAATCATACTATGGTTTAACAACCATGGATTCTTATATGCAGATGAGAGAAATCATAACATATAAGATAGATTTGTTCAACTAAGAGGATATAAAAACACTAATCATATCCAAATGGTTACATATATACACATACATAGTCAGCTCATACATATTGTTTTATAAAACATACTTTAAAGAACTGATATGATACAAACCAAATACCAGAGTACTCATACCTGTAAACTCTCTTATATCTAGTAGAACTTATCACTCACCACTTTTCTTCCTGAGCGATATGTCCTCCAAAACTATGCGTTCCTTAGAGAAGAATAAAAAAGCTTTAGATGCAAAGCATTCACAATCACAAAAACTAGAGTTTTGTATCCACTGCTATTAACTCCCCTCAAGTGAATGTCATGTGGTGATTAATAGAGCCCACTCTTCATAACCGCCAGACTCTCCTCCTAAAACATTGCCTATTAAAAATCCCACAAAGGCATACAGAGTTGGTGGAGATAATGGTCATAAAGACCACTCCACAAACTGGTTAAAAAGCTCCTCCATACTCTCCAAAATAGCTATGGAGTAAAGGAGTTAAGTCACCATAATCATAAAAGTGGTTTGCAATAAATTGAAATATTTACCATGTATTCTTTAAACTCCACGAATACATAGTATGAGTTTAAACTTTAAACCATATTTATGTGTACAACATATACTCACGTTGTTTCTAGCATTCCACAAGATATGAGAATGGGGTTGAGGTATTCTCCCCATCTCTATTTTGCATAAATGCCAACATAGACAAAATAACAAGATAGAATCCCAATCGGGAATTTTTTATAATAAAAAATAATTTATTGACAATCGACCATTTATTGTTGATGGTGACATACTAACCTGACTTAATTTTTTCACAAAGCCTATGCTTAATGGATCTTTTTAACAAATAAAAAATTCTCGAGTCGAAACCAAACTTATACTAATTAGTCAAACACACTTACCAATCTTGATTAAAATTCTCTAAACTATGCAAGCACAAAACTTAGATGGCAACAACCTATTCTTATATATACATCTATTCACTTCTCTCTGATGATGCTCTCTGTCTCTTTCTCAAAGGGTGGAAAACTTGTTTCCTAGTTACAGCTTACAATCACCAAACTGGGATTAGTGTATTGTTAATCATTTCATAAACCTTATGAATAAATAACATATTATAATCACATGTATTAACTCTAATCATATAAACATTAAATCATAATATCATTAATTTATCCTAACATTTTCACATAACGTCAAATCATTAATTCATGCAAAATTATCTACTAATTACGTGCAAGTAAAAAGTAAAACATAGTGTTGGTTGTGTTTTGAGAGATCACAATGGTACAGTTTGAAGAGCTTTATCAATTAAACTTGGTTTGTGTTCAAACAATGAGGCAAAGGCTTTGGCTTTATTAGTAGGTCTCAATCTTGCATTAAAATGTGAAATTACTAATATTATTGTGGAAGGGGACTCTTTGAATATTGTTAGGGCTTTTACTCTTAAGTCATCACCAAGCTAAAAAATTGATTATATTTTACAATTTGGAAGGAATATGCTTGATCTTTTTCAATCATTTAAAATAGTTCATACCTATAGGGAAGGCAATTCATTAGCAGGTTTTTTAGCTAATTATGCTTTTTGCATAAATGATTCTTTCAAGGAGTGGGATTCTAACTCCCTTTCGTTGATTCCCAGGATTAATTGCATTTTAGCAAAGGAAAGTTCAAATTAATTTGTTAGGCAAATTATGAAGTTTTTAGTGGAAGATATATTAAAAAGAGTGTTTTGTTTTAGCCACTAAAATTAGATTCACCTCTTTGCTGTGGTTCTGTTCTAATAGCTGATGTCATCCTTAGGCCTGAGGGCAACTTTCATCTAGTGTGTAGTACTTCTATTTTAATGTTGCACAAAGGGTGGCAGTTTTTGCTTAACCGTATATCTTATCAGGAATGATTTCATTCATTGTATTTTGAGGGAATTATTCATTATATTCTTGTTTTTCGCATCTCATTTGCCATATCTTTGATTAGCTTTTTTTGCTCTGCTTCAGTCTCCTAATCTAGTTTATTTGTAAGAGTTAAGAATTTTGTTATAGTATGGGCTCCGTCCAGCAAAACAGAAGAATTCTTTTGCCAATTCAGAATTGGGAACGACCCTCTTTAGGCCTTCTCAACCTAAATTCCATGCAGGAAGTCTTTAAGATTTATGAGGATGCTATTGAGAGAACCATTATCCAGGTTTGTGGTCAGCAAGTTTTACATTTTCCTAGATCTTTATATCCTTCCCAAGCTGTGTCGCATTTCCTTTCAAATGCTATGGATTTATTGCAAAGTTTTGACCTGGTAAGGAATTTGGGCTTTTTGTTTGTCCATGATGATCATTTTCCTGTGGATGTTTTTAATGAAATCATAGAGGAATACGATTTGTATATGAGTTCTGCTCTTGTGGGTGGTTTGTTTGAATGTAGGGATCTTTTCCGCCAACCTACGCTTCACTGCCTCTTCAATGCTATGCTGCATGGTCTTCAAAACAATTGTGTTATGTCTTTTCACAATTCTATTCACTGCCATAGGAGAGAGCTGGGTAGGCAGTTGGTTGACGATGCTACATAGGTCTTTAATGCACTATCTTTCCTTCTGCATTACATTCCTCCTCCTCCACCTCCTCCCCCTCAACCGGCAGAAGAGGAGGTTCTTCGTCAGCAGGGTTTAATTGCTGAAGGATTGTAACATGTTAACTGATAGTTAGGTTTTTTTTGGGAGTTTTTTTGATTTTACTAAAATTTGTCTGTATCAGCTGAAAATTTTGTAACAACATCTTTTTGACAAAGAAGTAAACCATGTATTATCCATAGTCACAGACTTTTCTTGATAGACTCATCTTTTTGAGTCATTTTTGTATTAAGTTATGTTTTAAAAGGTTACAACCGGAGGTTTTCTTCGCTCGATTCTTTCCTACCGGTATGCCTCTTTGAATCAAGCTTTCTGTAATTTCCCTTTTATAATTAATATATTTTTAGTGGCCATGCCACTTTTTCGCAAAAAAAAAAAAGTAAAACATAGTCAAAATTTGGGGTGTGACAGTATCCTTGCAATCATGGGTCTATGACATCCTGTCATCTACTCAATGACCTAATTACCTTATCTCAAACTGACTGAATTCTTCTACATATGCAAGATTCTAATATTTAAGTTATAAGACTTTATGATTGAAGACTCTATTTGTCTTAATCTAGAACATATTCATTTGACTTATAATTCGTCAAAGATTAAGTATAATTTCAAATACTAATAACTTGAATTCACCTTCTCATGAATATAAAAAGATAATATAATATCAAATAATCTATAGCTTGACTTCCTATTGTCATAAGGAACTTATCCTTTTAATAATCATGTGGCTATCCTTAGCCTAGAATAGGTATGAAGATCATTTCTCTATAAAACCCATTTACACATAATTTAAATATCTCTAGACTAGTTTTCTAACACAACTCATTATTTGATATATGCATTCACAAGTATGACCTTCACTTGGTGTCTCTCTCATGAGTTTGTTGCAAGTATGTGCTAATCTGTGTTGTCATTGATCATGTCACATGTTTGTGTTGTCATTGGTGTCAACTGTGTCTTTTGGTAAGGTTATTGTTTTTTGCTTTAGTTACTTTTCTAAAGGTAGTTTGGATGCTTGGTATAGATGTTGAAGTTATGCATATGTGGTTGAGTTTCCAAGTGCTTTTAAGAAAATTTGATTAATATTGGAAACAGTGTGTTGAAGAAGTCTTTTGGGTTACAGAATACTACTAAAGTTTTTGCTCCACATTTCTTCTGTGTTGGAGATCTAAGTGTGTGGTTTGGATATGTTGTTGAGAAGTGTTTGAAGATGCTAAATCTAGAATTTGGTGCTCCAGATTATTGTGTAGTGAATGTTATGTTCACCAGTTTGAGAAAAGTGTTTGACAACATTTGTAGTGTGTCTGAGAGAAAGTATTTTACTCCACATTCCTCCCCAAAAAGGTTTCAGGTGTTGTAGCTTTGGATATGTGTTCATAAGGTTTTATCTATCTCCATTCCATAGGATTTGTCATTTGGTGTTTCAGAAAGAAAGTTTCTTGTGTAGCAGAGTTTGACAGTGTTGTTTGTAAGTAGTATGTGAATTGTCTTCAAGTGAAATTTGTTGTGGTTGAATCTGTTGGTTCTTAGGTGACTTCAAGGTGTTCAAAGTGGATGTTTTCAGATTGTTTTAAAGCCCTATGTGTGGTCCACAAGTTATGGTTGAGTTCATGGAAGCATGTGATAAAGAATTTGTTATGTGTACATTGTTTGGCTGACCTAGAATGTTTGCGCTGATTGTGGAGTTGATTTGATGATTATGTGAGTGTTGTGTAGCATGCTTGGATAGATTTGGGTCCAAGCTAAGGTGTAGAGTGGTTTTCCTTCATTCCCTTGTGCCATGGAATGTTTAGGTCCAGATCTAATTCAAATATTGTGTGCTTGCCGACCTTGGAGATTGTTTGAAGGATTGAAGATTGTGCTGCCAACCTTGAAGATTTTTCAAGGTTAATGATGGTATAAATAAGTGTCAAGGATTCATGAATTGTGTGTGAGAGTGTAGAAGATGATTTTTTGAGATGGGAGTTTGATCAGAGCAATGAGAGCTTTCATATGTTAAGCTACTGGATGCAGTGAGTAGAAAGTGTCTACAATCTTTTAGTGTTGCTGTGAAGATGATGTTTGTGTTGTGGTGTTGAGCTTCATTGGAACTAAACTCCATGCATGTGTTAGATGCAATTATATCAGTTCAAATCTTGGCAGTGAGCCACCCTTCTCTTCTATCTTTCTTTCTCAGTGGGCAATGAGTCCACTTGGACAGTGAGTCCTTGGGTAGTGAGCCCTTTGGGTGGTTAACCCTCTGAGTAGTGAGCCCGGTTACAGTGAGCATTCTTTCTTTTGGGCAGTGAGCCTTTGTAATTCGGTATTGTTACTACATTATATTGTGAGCTAATCCTCACTGTGGTTTTTCCCTCTTAGGGTTTTCCACATAAAAATCCGGTGTTCTCTTGTGAATGGTGTTGATGTGTTTAAGTTTCTGTTATTTTCTTCTCATGTTTAATCATCATAACATATTAAGGGTTTAAGTGAATTGATGTGGATGTGAATATGTTTGTGAGGGTTTAAAATTTCTGATACAACTGATTCACCCCCCCTTTCAGTTTTCTCGTGCCTTCAACAGAGTTACAATAGCTCAATAATAAAGATTCTAGGTACAATTGTACCTCTCTTAAGCATAGTTGGCCTCTTAAAAGGCTTAGTCAAACTCTTTCAATTGACTTCTTCTTAAGACTCATTCAATGTAAGAACATTGCATTCAGTCTATAAATAAACATAAGGCTTAATAATAATATCCTTGACTTACTGTCCATACATATGACCTATCATTGATGGGCTCAGTCTGTGAACAGTACATATGGCCTTTCCTTAATATATTCGGCCTAAGAGTATTAAACTTTGTTAGCTAAAACATATACACAGTCAGCCTATTGTCCACACACAATCGGCCTATTGTATACACAATCAGCCTATTGACTACACACGAGCAACCTATTGTTTACACAGTCGGTCTATTGTCTACCATAGTCGACTTATTGTAAACAAACAGTCTACTTAGTATCACTGTGGTTATCATATAAACATGGTAATCCTTTATATACTATACCATTACTACATCAAAGTATTCACAGTCGGTCTACTAGTAAATAAATTCAATATATATATATATATATATATATATATATATATATATATATATATATATATATATATATATATATATATATATATATATATATATATATATATATATTCGGCTAGGAAATCACATAACAATCTAAGATTGCATCTGGTATCATCCATACTTAGTTTTCGAAAGATTTAATGGCCAACATCCATGGCTCTGCGTAGCCTATCGAGCTTCTTATCAATGTAGAGATATAGACACTGAAGTCATAGCTGTAAGGCTCACTAATGCATAGGAAAACAATCTATTTAACTCTTCAAAGCATAAACAAATCCATTTATGGTTACCAAAACACAAGGTAAGACCACTGCCATATGTAAGATAACATTATTATCTTAGCTCTATGCTACTGCACTAGATACACATTGTATTACAGGTTGTATCAAAGTCTTCCATGAAAGATAGACTCACCTTCTAAACAATCAGTCTGTGCCTTTGAATCTTTGTTGTAATGTCCTCCCTACAGCTATTGATCTCCTCTTCTTTCACTATGTGTGCATTCTTCTAACATGCTCTTCGTCCCTCCTAATAATCCCCTTCTCTACCACTTAATGGCTCATAACTGAATAATAATGTCTTGTCCATCATTGCTCTTCCACTCTCATGAGTTTAATGAGCATGGTTATGTGGAAATTTATGGAGAAAGTGGAGTGACTGTTCCTTTCTCCCCACTCTCCAAGTATATAGGGATATCGACATAAAGGAGTAAAAGAGACTTAAAAACCTCCAAAAGATAATCTTGACTAACAAAAATATCAAAATAATAATAATAACAATAATATATATAATAGATGTCATTATTATGAACTCTCCAACACTTACTATGCATAATCGTAAATGTATTCATCGATGGAGAATTCTCGCATATCTATTATAATTTGACGACAAAAAAGGACTAAACCTTCGCCTTAATGACGACCTCCAAAGACAAGAATGATATGATCTCTCTACTAAATGTGTACATGTGTGTGTGTTTTAGATGGCATAAGGATCGTTGCATTCACACGATCTAGCATCCTCTCCATGGTGATACTCTCTCTCCTTTTGTCGAAGGGGAAAACCAACACTATTCTTGCATCCACCTCAATTATAAGACAGTAGTTAGTCTATTACATCATTTTAATCACATTTACAATAATGATGTCATAAACAATTGTTTCTAGCATATTAATATAAAGCAAAAATGTAGTTTTCCATCTTTAACTATAATAATAATATTTTCTCTAACTAACTATCTGTCTTCATGAAAATAAATACATTAGTTTAAAAAATAGGGTGTGACAATAGCCATGTGGTAGGGCACACCGACATGCATGTGGAGGGTCCTATGTTTGAGTCCTAGTTGGTCCATGAAAAATAAAATGGTACATGATCCAAGCTA
Organism: Cunninghamia lanceolata; assembly: GCA_027924645.1. NCBI lineage: Eukaryota > Viridiplantae > Streptophyta > Pinopsida > Cupressales > Cupressaceae > Cunninghamia > Cunninghamia lanceolata. The sequence continues at coordinate 2,683,587 of BSBN01000476.1, forward strand.
GGAGTCGAGCACCAAAGTGTGGCTTAAGAGAGGGTGTTGGAAAAAATGAGCTACACCTAAACTATGATAAGGAGCCTCCCAAAAATCTCCAATCACAAAGAAGGTTGGTAGCTCAATGGTAAATGTACATGGGAAGTCCTAGGTTCAAGTCCTAGTTGGTTCATGGACTATATCAACTATTACATGAATGAATTTTTTATGTTTCTTAAAGACCTTAATTTACTTTGAAGATCAACCATGTAATTATCCTATCTTAGATAGAGAAGAAAGCTACTAGTTGAGGTCATCCCATACATATCACCTCCTACTTTGTGTGTATATGAGGTGTCATAAAAAATCAACCCCACAATGCTTTATATGCCACTTTTACTTCTTTTTGTTTCTTTGAAACATTGTATTATAGGCTATATCAAAGGCTTCCATGAAAGATAGACTCACCTGCTAAAAAAATCAGTATGTGCCTTTGAATCTTTGTTGTAATGTCCTCCCTACAACTACTGAGATCCTTCTCTTCTTTCACTATGTGTGTGTTCTTCTCACATGCTCTCCGTCCCTCCTAATAATCCCCTTCTCTGCCACTTGATGGCTCATAACCAAATAATAATGGCTTGTCCATCATTGCTCTTCCACTCTCGTGAGCGAGTTTAATGAGCATGGTTATGTGGAAATTTATGGAGAAAGTGGAGCGACTGGTCCTTTCTCCCCACTCTCCAAGTATATAGGGATATCGACATAAAGGAGTAAAAGAGACTTTAAAACCTCCAAAAGATAATCTTGACTAACAATAATATTATTAATAATAACAAATATATATAATAGATGTCATTATTATGAACTCTCCAACACTTATTGTGCATAATTGTAAATGTATTCATCGATGGAGAAATCTCACATATCTATTATAATCTGACGACAAAAAAGGACTAAACCTTCGTCTTAATGACAACCTCCAAAGACAAGAATGATATGATCTCTCTATTAAATGTGTGTGTGTGAGAGTTTCAGATGGCATAAGGATCATTGCATTCACACGATCTAGCATCCTCTCCATGGTGATACTCTCTCTCCTCTTGTCGAAGGGGAAAACCAACACTATTCTTGCATCCACCTCAATTATAAGACGGTAGTTAGTCTATTACATCATTTAAATCACATGTTCAATAATGATGTGATAAACAATTATTTCGAGCATATTAATATAAAGTAAAAATGTCATTTTCCATCTTTAATTATAATCATAATATTTTCTCTGACTAACTATTTGTCTTCACAAAAATAATGAAAATAAATACATTAGTTTAAAAAATAGGGTGTGACAATAGCCATGTGGTAGGGCGCACCAACATGCATGTGGAGGGTCCTATGTTTGAGTCCTAGTTGGTCCATGAAAAATAAAATGGTACATGATCCAAGCTAGGTGTCGAGCACCAAAGTGTGGCTTAAGAGAGGGTGTTGGAAAAAGTGAGCTGCACCTAAACTATGATAAGGAGCCTCCCAAAAATCTCCAATCACAAAGAAGGTTGGTAGCTCAATGGTAAATGTACATGGGAAGTCCTAGGTTCAAGTCCTAGTTGGTTCAAGGACTATATCAACTATTACATGAATGAATTTTTTTATGTTTCTTAAAGACCTTAATTTACTTTGAAGATCAACCATGTAATTATCCTATCTTAGATAGAGAAGAAAGCTACTAGTTGAGGTCATCCCATGCATATTACCTCCTACTTCGTGTGTATATGAGGTGTCATAAAAAATCAATCCCACAATGCTTTATATGCCACTTTTACTTCTTTTTTTTTCTTTGAAGTTTTATATACATAAGATTGATAATCAAATTAAAATAATTGATCCCAATCTTTGATCAAATAGGCAAAGACACATGCCATGAAAGACCATGTTTTCTAATGTTCTATTTTTCAATCATCCAAAATTTACATTCTCTATCCTTTGGATTTGAACTTGAACCTACTCTAGAGAATACCCAAACCTCAAAGGGAGGCCCACTCATACTATGAAGAACTTTTCTTGATAGCCTTTAAATATATATATATTTTTTTGCATACAAGCACACTTCACTAGGTACTCACTTAAATACTTTCCAAATGAAAACTACATTCAAGAACTTTGAAAAGATCACCTATAATTGGATAGGTGTTAGCATACAATTCAAATTTTTTGAAAACTATATTCAAGAACTTTGAAAAGATCATCTATAATTGAATAGGCGCTAGCGTACAATCCGATTTCTTTTACATAATATAGATCAATTACATATACAATAAATTAACACATAATAAAATTTTGATAAACTACTTTTTCATCACAAAAATACTATTAAAAAGACCATCAATATAATTTTTCATCACAAAAATCCTGTTGAAAAGACCATCAATAGTTTGAAAGGAATTAATGGATAACTAAATTTCTTGAAAAAACTTTAGGTCTCTATCAACGAGGACTTCTTTTACACAAAGGGATTGATCTATGGACATGTCTTCCAAAAGGAAGAAAAAAACAACAATCAATCACTACTTGCAGCCCCCCATACCCTAGTGGACCATGGCATAGAGAGCACATAGAGATGAATTATTATCACACTGAGATACTTTAGGGATTTTAACCTTGAATAACTCACAAAGAATAGACACCCTTGAACCTCTATGTTTGTCATTCAACGATGTACTAGATACCCTTGAACCTCTATGTTTGTCATTCAACGATGTACTAGATACTTCCCTCCACAAACTCCTTTCCATCTGATGTGGACTTTGCCAACTGCAACCCATAAGTTTCCCCATCGTCAGTAGATGCTCTTCCGTGTGTGAGGTTCTTTGTTTCCTTGTAAGTATACCAGTTTGCAAATATCAAGTATGTGAACAAGTTGAGTAGACTCATGAGGGCAACCAGCCAGTAGAAATTATCTAGCCTTCCCCTATTCAAATTGTCAGACAGCCACCCCTGGCGAGAGTGAGTCATGGTCACATGATTAACAATGGACACCAGAAGGCTGCTGAGGAAGAATCCAAGGGCTAAAGTGCTCAAGAAAAGACCAGTGCTCATTGTCTTCATGCCATCAGGGGATTCCCTGATGAAGAAATCCAATTGCCCTGTGTAGACAAAGGCTTCTCCTGCACCAACCAGGAAAAACTGTGGAATAAGGTAAAATACACTCATAGGAAGTGTGGAATTTGGCTTCTCCCAAAGATGGTGATGTTTCACTGCCTTCAGACGCTTCATCTCGGTAACTGCTGCAGCAGCCATTGCTAAAGTTGATAAGGCCAACCCAAACCCAATTTTCTGGAGTGTTGTGAAACCTCCTTGTTTGCCTGTCCAACGCCTCGCCAGGGGCATGATTAGGCGGTCATAGAAAGCCAGTGTGAGTAGGATTGCACCAACAAAGAATACTGTCAAAGAGGCTCCAGGGATCTCAAAGTTTTTGCCTATGTTTCTCTTCATGGTGGAGGCTTGTTCTACTGAGAAAGTCACCATCTGAGCATAGGTAGTCCAGAACATTATTGTGGTTGCCCATATTGGCAGCATTCTAATTATTGTCTTCACCTCTTCTACTCTTCTTACTGTGCACAGCCTCCATGGACTCGAATAGGACGCTTCCTCCATTGATAAGTCTAATATGGCAGCTCTGTCTAGAAATCTGCAATGTTTCACCAAGGCAAACACATCAGAAAATATCAAGAGGAGTTTAATCAAATCAATGGTAATTTAGACGTGTTCAAATTGGATGGACCAGTCATTTTACTACTATCATTTACTGATAGTAAATGAATCAACTAGTCATTTTATGTCACTTAATTGCAATAAATGCATCAGAATTTCACATATTACTGTAATATATATAGAAGCCCCACCTGCATAATAATGTGGGCTAATGAGCAAAGTAAAACACTAATGAAATAGAGTAAAACCTTGAACAGAAAAATATCAGAAGGCAATAGGAAAGAAATGGGTGTATAAAAATCATAAGAATTATAGAGATCTTTGTTAGATTTTATCTAAACCATATCTTGACTCAGCTCTATCTATATATAAAATTTAATTTAAAAACATATTTGCTGTTAGATGTCGAATGCATTCAAGGCAGTTCTGTCATGGATTATTTTTGCCTACATATAAAGGAGCTGTGGATTGTCCGTTCATTAGTTTTCATTACCCTGGATAATTTTTGAAACAGTGATGTACATGGGAGAATCTAGCGTATTTATCACACTTTTGCAGTTTAATCCTTTTGACAGTCATGGAAACTAGTTACAATATAAACTATCTAAACAAAGTAACAGAAGTAGCACTCACCTGAACTGATGTGTATGGGGTATCCTCTTGTGGGATGGAGATGTTGGACCAGCATCATCATACAAGTGACTGGCATCTGCAGGCAATTTCAGTTTCCTGTTCCTCGAAGCTGCTACAAACACTTGAGCAATTTGAACCAGTGGGCTTCCTGATGTGGTCTTTTTGAATCGATACTTCCTTGTTCCTCCTAAGAAAATGATGATGGCCACCAGCATACATGATGCACATATGCCATACCCCCAGCCTCTTCCCACATTGTCTTGGATATACACAAGCACGGTCACAGCAACCAGGGATCCTAAACTAATGCAGAAGAAGAATCTGTTAAAGAAGTAATCCATATGACTCCTCTCTTTTTCATCACTTTCGTCAAACTGATCAACTCCAAAGCCAGAGACACTGGATTTCAAGCCTCCAGTACCCAGTGCAATAAGATACAGAGATATATATAGAACAGCAAGCTGCACACCATCTGCAGCTCGGCAATCCTGATTGTGAATACATGGAGGAGGACTCAGTTTTGGCAGCGTAGTGGAGATTGTCAGAACGCCAATGCCCTGAAAAAAAAAATACATATAATAGCACCTTGTGTCTTAGCTTCAGAATAAGTTTCAATTCTCCTGCACTTTAGAGAATGGGTATGAATATAAGAGACTTTCAGCACTTTATGATATTCTTGTAGTGGAATAGGAGCCTACCAAAGATTGAATTGTTGCAAAAATAGCAATGGTCAAGTATCTTCCCAAGAAGGAATCAGCTAGAAAACCTCCAAAAAGGCACAGAATGAAGGAAGTCCCCATGAAGTTTGTCACTATATTTGCAGATTGTGGGCTGGGAAGATGCATGGTATTCACCAAATATGTTACCAAGTTTACAGCTATGCTCAAAGTTGTCAACCTCTCACATAGCTCAATTCCTGCAAGGCCTCCGGATTAGTCATAGCCTAATCAATTTTCAAATATCTCAGGGCTAAACATTACCAGTGAGAGGTTAAATCTTATATACCTAGTATGAAAACTGCAGGTAGCCATCCCCCAGTTGTGGTCTTGTCTGCAGGATTGCCCTTATAATCAACAACTAGGACTTTTCCTCCTGTGCATGAATTTCGCTCCCCATGATGTGCCTGTTACAAAAATAACAAAATTGTAAGTGCTATAATAGTCTGCAAACAGTGATTGACATGTAACACTAATATGCTTGTGGAGCTTTGCTTTGGCAGCTCTGTATGTAAGTTTGCAACAAATCAGGAGCACATGTATTTGCTTTTCAGTAAGTGGGGTTTGTATGTGAAGAAGTAAGGCATCTCAGATGAAACAAAAGCAAGGGAAAGTCCAACATGGTGGAGCTGTAGAAAATGGAAAAATAAGTTGGTCTTAGACGTCAAAAGGTGGAAATAAAGGTCTTGATGTACAACGATTTGAACTCTTGAAAACTTGAAATCACATCCATATCTCATGGTTAAGATAATTATATTATAGGGATCTATTGTGCACAGAAAACTCAAATACCATATCAATTAACACAGAAAGAATCCTAAATCACATTTGCTCTCAACTAGACCTAGAAGAGATTCAACATGGACATAAAAATGATCTAGAAGCAAACAGCAATGCACATGGACACTTTAGCATGTTCAGTAATCTGGAAAAGATTATGGGCAACAATGATTAAAATGTACCATTAGCACAAGAACTGACTAGTTCTCTCTGTTTCCTTTCACTTGACCTCCCTTACTCTCAAAGAGAATAGACTTATCAGTTATCCTTACTTAGACACTGATTTGATTCACAAGAAGTTTGTTTTTCTTTGGCACCTCACATAGATCTTTATATGCAAAGGTGGGCGGTGGTGGTATCTCCAATACCTACATAGTTTCATACAAAGCACAGTAAACTGAAGTTGACCATTGTGATTTGATCTGATTCTTAATTCTTGAAGTTATATTTAAAAGAGGGAACCCATCTCCTAGATGGATCTATAGTGGAAGGGTAGGTTATGAGTGTTACGCCCGTGGGGCTGCTCTGTTCACATCAATATTTCCTGAAATTCTACTGGGATATGCTCAAGGGAAGATAAGTTTCAAAAGGGTATTGTGGCTGATCTCTCTCAACTTGTCACTCTCCAGTGTCATTCATGCTGAGAAAAAGATAATCTGATTTTCCAAAGTGAAAATGGATCATCACAGAAGAATGGCTTCCAGTGAGAAGTAATAGACTAATGTTGGACATATGTTAGAAGTACTATCTGAGACATATGGCGAAGCCCATATAGATAAGAGAAAATGGTATGGGAAAATCCTTTTGGCTAGCCCAAAACTGAACAGTCCATAAATCATGTTTCCTACTACCAAACATTTTGTGCTGGGTACTAGTCAGGGAATTACCTTGATTCTCAGCATAAAGTTTTCACTTTCCACTATCTTTTGAACCATCATTGCAAAGTAATGAAACAAAATCTTGTTTATTTTAAGATAATGAAACAATGCTTACTTAACAGGTCCAGTTGAAAGGATTGAAACTAAGTGGACTTGGATTTTTTTTTAAAGGAAACCCAGTATGTATTTGTTTATACAGAAAGAAACTTTTCAAAAACCTTCTGCAATAATCCATATATATTTTCATTTATTTTATATATAAAAAAAAGTCATATCTGAAATTTTTAATATGCACATTAGAAAGTTTATATCTACAGCCCAAAATCAACACCTGATTTAGAAATGTAACCTGTTTACAATTGAATATAAATCTCTTTATATCTTTCATAGTTTTGAATTTTTTAAATTGTAAAATATTACATATTATAATATATGTTTTGATTTTAAATTAATAAGTCAGTTTAGTTGTTAAATCTAAAAAGTCTAAAAGTTAAGATTTATATATAAATTAATGATCCTTTTAAATTTGAACCTATGGTTCTTCTTGAAGAACTAGCAAGTTTTATAAGGCCCACTCAAGTTTTATCAGGCCCACTCAAGATTTAAAAGAGCTATTACTGTACCAATAATTGATGTCTAATAATTTCGAAGACCTGAGAGGATTAAGTCTATGAGAGGATTAAGTCTAAGTGTACACTCAATCCCTCTAAATGTATTGGTAAGATTCCATTTGATTTCCAACTTGGTCATAGAATTAAACTCTATAAATATAAAATTGAAATAATAAATAAATGAAATAAAAGATAAATGTTAAATAATAAATAAATGATAAATTATTGTAATTGGGAAAATTGTATATTTAGTTGTTTTTTATGTTTTAGATTTATAATGATTAGATTGTCTTTTATGTATTGATTTATATATAAGACTGCATTTTATATGCTTAGGGTTTCTTTAATTGTATAGCTCATTTTATTAGTCTATTGTAAATGCCATGACTTGTGTGATTTAAGATACCCGTCCATATAAGACTAATAATTGAGTAGCCCATTTTACTGGTCTAGTGTAAATGATGTGACTTGTATGATTCAAGATCCATGTCTATGTAAGACTAATAGATTGTATATGTTCCTTGTTCCTTATGCCTTAGTTTATTTCTACATACATTTATTTGCCTTGAGTATGGAAATTAATTAAGTCCTTAGGAAATAATAAAAATGCACTTGAAATAATGAGAGAGACTCGTGAATTTTATTTGGTAAATTTTAATATAATAGAAAATACCATTTTTACTTTATTCATGCAAAAATAAAAGGGGTTATACATTCATTTTGGTAGAGAAAAAAAGAAAGGAGTGTTTAAACCCTAACTTGCCATTTTAAATTGAGAAAGGATTTTAGGAGCTTTTGATGGGATTGGGGGTGCTTACTTGAAAGCTTATTTGTAGGAGGAAGAATCTTCCTTTGGGTTCAATTTGGATTTTCAAATAGAGTCATTTTTCAATGATCTTATATAGATGTAATATGCAATTTTTGTGAAAAGAAAGAATGATTGTGTGATGCATCTTGTATGAGGAAAACCACAAAATTACCTCCATGTGCTTGCAAAAATTATGTAGAATTATTTTTAGTGTAAAAGTGTAATTCTTAGTTTGTTTGAAGAAAAAGAGTGTTTTTAGAATTTTGTTTTCGGCTAAGTTTGTTTTTGGTAAAATAGTTCCACGGACTCCACTAATAGAGGTTGATGAATTTCATGTGTTTTTAAAATATAGGAAAAGTGTAGAAATTGAGATTGTGTGAGTTTGACCTAGGTTTATATTTTGTGGGATTGTGCATATAGATTGATAGTAGATTTGCATTTTTTTTTTTTTTGGGGGGGGGGTGGGGGGGTGGGGTGGTTTGTGCTATGCCCTTTATTTCTAGTGAAAATCATTATTGTAGGTGATAGAATGATTTATTTACTTTTTTGAATCATTGGCTATAGATTTGATTGTGCAAGGTTTATAAATTTGGTTGGAAAGCTTGTATCCGTGGAAAATATTGGAAATGTTTTTTTAAATTTAAATCTTTTGGTGTGTTTTTATTTTGGGGATCATGAATTTTATCATGAAAATGGGTTGCTTGTTGCTTGGGATACATGTGTCATGTTAAAATTGTATCTTGGCATGTCGTCAAGTGTGAGATTGCTAAGAGGAGTATAATTCATGCCTTCACATGTCATGATTTAGATCTCTATATCATCATCAGACTGCCATGTTGGCATGTACACCTTTTCCATACTTATAGAGATAAGCAAAGCAAAGATGTTCACAATTTGCATGCATTCTTCTCTGGTTCATCTATTTTGCCACAAGGGTGATTTTGTCAAAAAGGGGTGAATATATAGGTGCAAACTAGACCTTTCAAGGTGAATTCAATTATGGTGAAAGGGGTGATTTGGTCCAAAAGGGGAAAATTTGAGATAGTGCATAGTAAATGGCATTTTTTCAAAAAAAAGACCTTAAGAGTTTCCTTTCCTTCCCTTATGCTTGGTTTGATGTGTTTCATGATCTTTTGTACCTTTTGTCCCAATTAAGTTGTTCTTTTGTTCTTGAGTGTGATTGTTTAGTCTCTCATGAGACCTAAGTGAGTTGTCATATTTCCCTTGCAACCAACCATTTATGACATGTTTGGAAGAATGTTTGTTGTTGTGAATCCAATTCTTGGATGTATGTGAACATGTTGTTATGCTTGTTTTGGAACTAAAGAATGTTTGTAGGCTTGTGACTCTTTTCTCAAGTTCTTGTAATTGTTCCCTTCTATTCTTGCTTAGTTGTTGTGTTGACAATGAGAGTCTAGTACTTTATTGTCAATATAGGGGATACTCTATCTCCCTCTCTCTCTCATCGTGATGAGTTTGTCTCATGGTTGTGTAAGTCTTCTGTTGATGTAAGTATGTAATTGATTTCTTAGACCTTGTGCTTTGGTTGTGATGTTATCCTAACCTTGTGCTTGGGTTGTGACGTTATCCTATTTGGAAACATTATAGTGTTTGAGCATGTGTTGTAACATGTGTATGTTACAATTATAATGCAAAAAAATTGTTAGTCTATGTTTTTTCTGCGAATGTATTGATGTAAAAGTTGGGGCATTACAGAATCTATTCTCCATATTTTATCATTTGCTACATTGTTCAAATTTGCGAATACAATTTGAAATCTAAATTTTTAAATTAGGCTTCATTCCCTTCATTTCCATTAGTTGTTATGAGTAGACTAAAGTGCTAGTATTTCAAATTACACACTAAGGTGGTGTATTTAAGGACTGACCCTAGTTCAAAAATGATAATCTAACATACTTTAAGCATGCATGGAATGTGAAAAGAATACCTAGATCAAAAAGCTTAAGGAATCTAATCAATTCTACATTGTCTTCTTGTGACATCATCCTAGGAGCATGTTGCATGCTTCCTTGCTATTCTTGACCTTAGTTTATCATCATTGAATTGATCTGTCTAGGGGTTTGACTGAGGAGAACATGACCTTAACAATTTAGTAGATTCTGTAAAGGTGTTTATAAACACCCTTGTTCCTTATCAAATTTTGCATACATAAAGGTGAACAAGTTTTAGACAACAAAATTCAGCCAGATTAGATATGCAAACTATGGGGTCAATTCTATGGACATGACTAGATCGCCATTGGTGGAAGTGAACAAAAAAATTTAACAATCAAATTTTCAGATCAACAACAGTCATCTAACATACTTTAAAATTATGTCAACATTATGAATAAACTTCTGACATCTATGAAATAGCATCTTCATTAAATTTAAAACTAAATACCTATATACATTTAATTTATTTTATTTCTGCAAGAATTATCACATTTATTACAATATTTAGTATCAATCTGAATTCACTAATCTAAATTATTTATTTATTATTCTAGTTATTTCATTAACTTCAATTTTTTTGGCAGTTGCGTATTTACATAAGCATCTAGACAAGAGGGAACCCCAGAGTAATCTCTATCAATCTATTACAAATATGCTTGAGTGGACACCAAAGTTCTAGACAATCATAAAAGGAATGTCCAGCCAAACTATGGATACCTATCGCTTCCTTTAATGTTATCATGCAACAGTTAAGAAGTACCTGTTCTTTCTTGCTGGTCCAGTCTGCCAGTTCTGAAATGTGTTAGTAGATAAAGCCTTCCTATGCACATTGAATTGATTCAGGTTCTGTAATGGTGAAGCTCCTTTTTTTGACTTTTTTCACTTGGAGATAAATTTTAAGGCCCCACAAGGCCTGCATTTCAAGCCACAGAAACTAACTACCATCATAATCCTTGGCTGGAATAAACTAGAAAGGAAGGTTGTAATCATAAAAATTCTATCTCTTGGGGAGAGATTGGACAGTACTAGTTGAGCTGTCGACTCTACCTGGAAAAACCAAAATGGCTGCACATGCTGGATACATCACAGACCAGTACGGAAAAGCTTTGTGGGCAAAAACAATGAAGGACAGTAATATTTCTTATTTTGAGTGGTGGGCAGTGAGAATTAGAAGACTATGAAAAGTGCCAAGGGGTCCCACCATCTATGTACAGCACCAGAGTAAAGACAGGCAACGTCTCCTTCAGGGCAAGACATGCTCGAATCTGAATCACATACTATATAGTATAGTACCCATTAGTATAAATACTGGCCTCCAGTACATTCCACAAGATACCATGTGTATGGATTGTAGGCCAGCAACAAGAGAACTAGCAAAAGGGAAGGTTTCAATAAAAAGCACTTTTAAGAACATGGCTGATTCGGTTTCTCAGAATATTGGTAAGATTGTTTAAATGAGTCAGGACTATTCTCATACAGTATTGTATATGAGAAATGTGGAAATTAAGAAAAAAAATAAAACATTTTGTTTTCAATACTTTTAATTATATTTACTATGTATTTTTATAAAAAAACAGAAGTTCCAACATAAGAATACTATATAATTTAAATAGAAAAACTTTCAGAGGTCCAATGAAATTATACTAAAATTTTGTTTTAAATAAAATTATCACATCAGAAAAACCAAAATATGTTGAAACTTAGTGGATTGAGGGATCCAATATCTTTTTAAAAAAGAGTCTGGAACTAAAACTTAGATTAAAAATCCCAAAAGGATCTATGGAATGGTGACATCTACAGGTTGCATTCAAAACTTCATTCCAAAGTAGTGTAAATTATATATATATATAAAAGCTGTTGCTTTTTACCAGCTGTGTCAAATTTACAGTCAGATTGTCTCCCGAAGAACTTGTTATACTGTCTTGGTGTATTGTGTTTCTTTTAATTAATAAAGTTTTTTTAGAAAAAAAAAAGTCATATTCATGAGATCTGTAAATAGGGGCTTTGGGTAGTTAGAATAATATATTTATGCTTTTACCCAGATGACTATTACGTTCCTCCATGCCACTTTAGCAAGGTGGGGAAAGTTGCAGAATGGAAGCTTCCATATGAAGGGTTCGTTTACAGATGTGTATGCTATGGTATTTATTTTAATAAAATTATAGAAATTTTTGTTTTATTCTAATGTATACTTTATATTTGGAATCAAAATAATAAGAAATTAATGTAAATTTAAGATTTTTATGTCAAATCTCAATACGGCAGGTAGAGCAAATAAGGAATGCAAGTACAATAAAAAATCAGCAAACTGTTACCATATGCAAATTTTTGATATGTTGGATATGCTTGATGTAGAGATGTTGGTTGCTCTTCAAAGAGTAGCATGTACCTATAGATTCTTCTCCCTTCCTCCTTCTCCCTTCTTCCTTTCACTTGGTTGAGGATGAGCATTGGTTTATAGATGTTTGGATGATAAGATAGAGGGCTGAGATTTGATTAGAATGGATGGCTAGGATTGGATGAGACAAATTAGGGTAAAATTAGAAGTTTATACAACATTCTATAAGGATGGATGGTTGAGATTGAGTGAGAAAAATTAGGGCAAGAATGGAAATGTAAAAGAGATATCATTCTCAGGCACCGATTTCAACTTTAATCAAGATCTTGTTAAAAATAGGCGCCTTGAGAATGATAACTCTCCGCATCTTTTACATATTATTTTTCATTGAACAAATTTTAATTTTGCCAAAGTCTACATAAGAAAATTTTAACAAATCTATTTAGACTAAACCAATCAAAACAGAGTGGCTCATAATTTGAGGTGTTAAGTGCGGATTTTTTTTTTTTTTAGATTATTATGTTTCCACTTTTTAAGGACATAAATGTTACTTTTTTTGATATTATGTTCCCACTTTTTAAGGACACAAATGCCTAATTTTAGGGGTAGGAAAAACTAAAGAAAAATAAAAATATTTCTAAAAATTTAGGCCGATTTATTTTATGGATTGTTAAATGCCACCTTGAACACATGCAAGCAACATTTTTAGAGCACTATTTGATCTAATAAATAAATACATTTTTTTTTTGGGTAGGATTAAAATGGTGCAAGAAAAAATGAAGTCAAACACTACAAACATTTATCCAAAGCTTAAATTTGATGGCCGACCATATTTAGCCATTTTAGGAAGATCGTATCACCTGAAAAGTAAGCTTTCAAGTAGACTGTCTATATATATATATATATATATATATATATAGCAACTTCAAACAAATGACCGTCAAATTTAGGCCCTGATTTTATCTATGCCCAATTACATTTTAAGTATTTTAAAAATCAATGTCAATATTTATTTTTTCAACTAATTTTTTTTTTTTGATTGGTAAGTGAGGGATTTTTTTTAGGCTGGCCCACTCCAGCGGAGGTCACAAGGGGGACCTCCTCCCCGTAGAACTGCCACCACCACTGCAGCGTAGATCGCTAGCGGTGTGGCCCTGCTAAGTCTGCCATCATGCCGCTTGTGGCACGGATCGCCACCGGTAGATTCGTCATTGTACACTCTATGCCCAATTACATTTTAAGTATTTTAAAAATCAATGTCAATATTTATTTTTTCAACTAATTTTTTTTTTTGATTGGTAAGTGAGGGATTTTTTTTAGGCTGGCCCACTCCAGCGGAGGTCACAAGGGGGACCTCCTCCCCGTAGAACTGCCACCACCACTGCAGCGTAGATCGCTAGCGGTGTGGCCCTGCTAAGTCTGCCATCATGCCGCTTGTGGCACGGATCGCCACCGGTAGATTCGTCATTGTACACCATTGCTACCACGACCTGTCGAGCTGCGGAGACCAGAGAACACCAGAATTCAAGCACACTCCACTTAAAGACCTCAGAGTGCCATGCGTCACCTACATAGAGCCACAACCATTTAAAAGCCAAGATGTCTTTGGGGGGATTTGAACTTTGGTCTTTTTTATTTTTCCAACTATTAACATGCATAAAAAATATTATTTATGTGAAAAGTTATTGGATGAAATATTTGGATTTTTACTAAAGCTCGATTTTAAAAATATTTTATTTTAACTCATTAGTTGTGAGCTCATTGGCCCTTTGCATTGGCCCAGCAAAGGGTAGGGCCGGGTTTGAACTCTGGTGGCCGCCACTACAACCAAGCGACTTAACCACACCCTCATTGGCCAACATATGTTTAAAGTATTTATTATGAGTTAAATTTTCTATTTTTAGAAATTGACATAAAGTTTTATCTAAAATATTGTCAACATTCTTAATTAATTATATATAGTATAACTATTATAACTAGATTATAGTAATATCTAAATTATTAAGAATTTTGATATTCTACAAAATTTATAATATATATTAATAATATTATATTTATAAATATAATTCATAAATATATAATTATTTCTAAGTAATTATATAATAATTTATTGTTATTGAAGATAATGCAATATCCAAAAAAAAGTTGACAATTTAATAATTATTATAGAAGATTCTGATCTCAAAATCTAAAAAATATATAACTTAATTAAACTACAAATACATAATTTAACCAACACTAATTTTCAACCATACTTACTATGTGACACTTGTTATTTGAACTTGCTTGGTAACTTCTAAAATTCAATATTACAAAAAGAATATATAGTGTTCACATGATCTATTCAATCAATCCAACTCATATAAATTTTATAATATAAATTTTGTAGTTAATGGATGGATTTTGCAAAAAAATTTAGATATTATATTTCATTTTTTAAGGACACAAATGTCCAAATTTAAGGGCAAGAAAAACTAAAGTTCGTTATTATACGATAACTATTATAACTAGATTACATTATTAAGAATTTTGATACTCTACAATATTTATAAAATATTAATAATATTATATTTATAAATTAATTCATTTATGAAATATATAATTATTTATGAGTAATTAAATAATATTTTATTATTATTGAAGATAATGCATTATCTAATAAAAGACTTTATGAAATATATAATTATTTCTAAGTAATTATTTAATATTTTATTGTTATTGAAGATAAGGCATTATAAAAAAAAATTGACAATTTTAATAATTATCAAAATCTAAAAAAATTAAACTACTAACACAAAATTTAACTAAAATTAATTTTCAACCATACTTACTATGTGACACTTGTTATATATGAATTTTCTTGGTAACTTCTAAAATTTGGTATTAGAAAAATAATATATAGCCTTCACATGATCTATTCAATCAATCCAACTCATAAATTTTATAATATAAATTTTGTAGTACATTTATAATATTAATGGACTATAATCATGTTTTTATAGAATATGAAGATAAATATTTTGACCAAGTACTATACTTAACTTTTGATTTTTGTATCTATTAATTTTCCCAAAGTTTTAAATTTTAGAGTTATAATTAAGAAAAAATAAAAACATCATTACCCAATAACCAAACACACATACTATTAGTACTACACTTCAAAGGCAAGTACTCACCACTACGTGACACTTGTTTAAAACTATTTTATTTACTACATACATAACTCTAAATCTTTTTCCTACTTTTTTCAGGTCATTCTATATTGTTTTCATTGTTTTTCCTCTTTACTTGAATGGGTTGTAGACATGGTGAACCGGTAAATCTAGTCTAAGTAATAGCAATTTTTATTTATTTATTTATTTATCTTCTTCTATATTATTTTTATTGTTTTCTCCCTCTACTTGAATGGGCCGTAGTGAACAAAGATAAGTCTTTAGCAAGTAATACCAATAAAAAATAAAATAAAATAATTCTTAAATGAAAACAAAACAAAATATTTACTTCTTAACTATTTTTTACATATACCAGATTTATTAATTTGAACTAAACTAATTTGTGAAGACCTATTTTGTAACACACTTGTAAAATTATTAAATTATTGTAAAAATAATATTTCAATTTAAACCGCACTTGTAATTGTAACAAAGAAAATATTGTCATTTTGCTTATAACAACCTTAAATCATTTTCCTATTTTTTCTTAAGTCTATACGGGCAAGTGCACAAAGATGGGGGACCAAAAAGTGGCCACAACTAATTTTTGGTCCCATAGGAGCCATAACGCACTCGAGTGAGTGCGTTATGGCTCAGTATTACCGATCCTAAAATGTGAGAGTGTTATAATGCGCTCGCGTTTTAGATTATCCAAATAAAACAACAAAAAATGAAATACATGGCTTCATTTGCAAAATTTGGCCACAAGTTTCACCTCTGTTATTCCATGAGCATGTTTGATCGATTTTAAATGGGAATCAACAAATTCACCATGCCACCTTGCCAATCCTACTCATGAGGATGTCGTGCACAAGGTGTAGAGAGTGTAGTAGCTAACAAGGTAAGGTTTGTTATTTTTTTGTGAATTTGAAAAGAAATTGTTAGTTTTGCAATATTTTGATTGCATTTTGATCTTGAATTTTTCAGCCAATGGGGCACCACAAAACCCTAATCTAATAGAGGAGGCTTAAAACAACCCCCCCAAACTAAGGAGAACCCTCAAAACTCACCACCTTCACTTCCTCACCATCAAAGAGACACAAGAACACTATTTAGGGTGAATTGAAGAAAATAAAAAACACCTTGAAACCCTAATTGAAACATTAATACACCAAATGCAAGCACCAATCATAGGAGAGCCCTTGCCAATTCATTATAGGTCATTGTTTGTCATATTGAATCGGTGACAAACCAAATCACCAAATGGAAGAACTATAGGGAGAGAAGTCAGCAATACTATGCTGACAAATTGTCTTACAAACAAGTTAAAGATAAAAAATTATGAAATCTCAATTATGTGCACATTTTATCAATCCTAAAACTAGCTAAACACTAGTAGAGAGTTGCAAATGGTTATCGATTCATTGATGTGTGTACGATGTTATATCCTAAAACTTTTGGGATAGATGGTACATGGTCTTTAATGAGTGTCCTTGTAATAACAACGAGGTGCCGCAATATTTCCCAAGGAAACTCTATTGTGAGTTCGTCCTCAACCAAATTCCTAATTACTTTGACATTTGGGAGTTCCAAGGTAGAGGTGGTGGCTTTGCCCAAGATAGACAGGAGGCAAATTGAGACTAGAACCACGTACCTAGACCCCTCATGAGGCCAACACATATCTCACTCCCTTCAACTTTGAAGGAGAGTGTTCAGGTGGAGACACTGCATTCATTAAGTTCTCTCACCCAGACTCTAGAACAACATGACGATGATCTTACCCAGACTGATGAGGGTGAGAGCAGTAGGCATTGGTGGTCCCCACATCTTTGTAGTTCATGTGGGAATTTGTGCGATTATGGGACCCAAAACTTTTTCCATGTAGGCAATCCAAATGATGTTGCAGAGTGTTAGGGCGCTGCGACGCAAGGGCATCAGCCAGTGATGGACACATCCATAGTGGATGATATTGCCCTCATAGATGTCATCTTGTAGGAAATGTTTGGTATTGACTCCTAAGTAACTTTTTACAAGTTTCATCTTGATTTAATATATTTGTATGTGAAATTTCTAATTAATTATATGGGTATCTATATTATAAGTCAAAATTAATGTATGTAATTATTTGCACTATGAAATTCTAGGGTCAAAGTATTCATCCTGCATCTATTATTCGTCCAGTGCAGGGTTATGAGACGAGGTCCAGTCAACAAGTATGCAATTTATCACAAGATCATAAATATAGTACATATGTCAATGGTAATCTTATTTAGTGATAATTTGATGATGAAAAGGGAGATTCACCATCACCACCATGATTTCCTTGCTCCCCTCCATGTAGAAGCACTTTCACTAAGGTAAATTTTACCATTTGTAATCATTATGCATTTAAATAATGTTGTGTATCTATTTTGGTCAAATAACCTTGAACTCTATTTTTAGATGTTGAATATGGAGACTCCTCATCTTCGTTAGTCAGTGGAGGTGGGCATTGTTGTAACTGTTTTGTCTACAGATCTTTTGACTGAGGTATGATCCAATAACATGTAAATGCCATTTTGTATTTCTTGTTTTATCTCATGTCATTTAATGTACATAAATGATATTCATGTTTACTCAATTTTGCTTCTTCATTCTTCTCACAGGAGGTCACAACTCCAACCCATCCAACTACAAATGAAGAGAGACAAAAAATGATCGAGATGGATCACCAGCTAACGATAAGTGATTGATTACATATGTCATGTTATATATTTCATGTTTTCTATATTAATGTGTATATTGTTTGATTGTATTAACAAGTGGAGCTTCAAAAATCTCTATCGAAGAGGTCTAGTCGATGGGAGAGAGAGGATGAGTCACTGATTGACTCTTCATCTTCAAGGCCAAGCAAGGGTTGCCAATTATTTGATAGCAGTTAATAGGAAATTTGATTTTGGGAACTTTTTTTGTATGTATATATGGCTTTGTATACATACTTTTGTATTTTACCAATGTATATCTTTGTAGTATATGCCTGTATGGCTTTGTTTTTACATGCCTATATGGATTTATATATACACTATATGTTCTTTTCATGAAATTATGTATGTGAGATTTTACATTAAATATAATATGATGATCAATTATGGTTACAATATAGATATTGTATCATGCTTAAAAGTTTTAATATTACATACGTGTTCTTCAATGTTTCCATGAAATGATATTATGTTCAATTATAGTTCAATATAAGTGTCAAGTATGGTTTGATTAATTCAAATATTTTGACAACATCCTTGTAAGATACATTTTGTGCATATTTTGCAATCATTGCATTCTATGAGACTACATTTCTTTGAGGCATCATGTCAAATAGTTCACATGACTTGTCTATGCTTCCACACTTTTCATACATGTCTACAAGGGCCCAGCTATAAATATAACATGTGACAAAATTCCTATATCCTTTATGCTTTGATGGTTGTCGACACCCTGTTCCAAAGATCCCATTTTGGCATAGGCAAGGAGGATGTTGGATAAGATTGTGGATTTGTCTTGACACCTGCCAATTGCATTTTCTTGAAAGTTTCTTTAAAGCCTTATCAAAAAAATCCATTTTGTGCATATCTTGCAATCATTTCAGTCCATGAGACATCATTTCTTTGAATCATCATGTCAAATAGTTCACATACCTTGTTTATGCTTCCACACTTTGCATACATGTCTACAAGGGCAGCTACAAATACAACATCTTACAAAATTCCTATATCCTTTATGCTTTGATGGTTGTCCATACCCTATTCCAAAATTCCTAATTTGGCACAGACATGGAGGATGCTTTCAAAGGTTATGGAATTTGGTTTTACACATGCCAATTGCATTTTTTTGAAATTTTATAAATCCTTTTCAAAAAATCCATTTTGTGCATATCTTGCAATCATTGCATTCCATGAGACTGCATTTCTTTGAGGCATCATGTCAAACAGTTCATGCGCCTTGTCTATGCTTCCACACTTTGTATACATGTCTACAAGGGTAGCTGCAAATACAACATCTAAGAAAATTCATATATCCTTTATGTTTTGATGGTTGTCTGTACCCTATTTTGAAGATCCCATTTTTCCATAGGCAAGGAGGATGGTTGCAACGGTTATGGAATTTGGTTTTACATGTGCCAATTACATTTTCTTCAAAGTTTCTAAAGCCTTTTTGAAAAAATCCATTTTGTGCATATCTTCCAATCATTGCATTCCACGAGACAACATTTCTTTGAGGTATCATGTCAAATAGTTCATGTGCCTTGTCTCTATTTCCACACTTTGCATACATGTCTCCTAGGGTAGTTGCAACTACAACATCTATCAAAATTCCCATATCCTTTATGCTTTGATGGATGTCCATACCCTATTCTAAAGATCCCATTTTGGCACAAGCAAGGAGGATGTTGGCTAAGGTTGTGGAATTTGGCTTTACACCCGCTAATTGCATTTTCATGAAAGTTTCTAAAGCCTTATCAAAAAATCCATTTTGTGCATATCTTGCAATCATTGCATCCCATGAGACAATATTCTTTGAGGCATCATGTCAAATAGTTCACATGCCTTGTCTATGCTTCCCCACTTTTCCTACATGTCTCATAGGGTAGTTGCAACTACAACACCTAAAGAAATTCCTATATCCTTTATGCTTTGATGGATGTCCATATCATGTTCCGAAGAGCCCATTTTGGCATAGGCAAGAAGGGTGTTGGCTGAGGTTGTAGAATTTGTCTTTACACCCACCAATTGTATTTTCTTGAAAGTTTCTAAAGCCTTATCAAAAAATCCATTTTGTGCATATCTTGCAATCATTGTATTCCATGAGACAACATTTCTTTGAGGCATCATGGCAAATAGTTCACATGCCTTGTCTATGCTTCCACACTTTGCATACATGTCTCATAGGGTAGTTGCAACTACAACATTTGATGAAATTCACATATCCTTTATGCTTTGATGGATGTCCATGCCCTATTCCGAAGATCCCATTTGGGCATAGACAAGGAGAATGCTGGCTAAGGTTGTGGAATTTGGCTTTACACCCGTCAATTACATTTGCTTGAAAGTTTCTAAAGCCTTATCAAAAAACATTTTGTACATATCTTGCAATCATTTCATTCCATGAGACATCATTTCAATGAGGCATCATGTCAAATAGTTCACATGCCTTGTCTATGCTTCCACACTTTGCATACATGTCTCATAGGATAGTTGCAACTACAACATTTGACAAAATTCCCATAGAGCTACAACATAATAAATTTCACTTTTTCTAGCCTCACAAATCTATTATCCAACATGATAGGCTTCAAATTCCTCAAAAATATATCATTTCAAATCATAAATCATCAAAATATATCCATCCCAGTAATAGACAAGTCCTATTTGTAATCTTGTCAAATTATTGCAATATTGTCGAATTTGTTACAATTTTGCAACTTCACAAAATTGATGTTTTCACTTCTTCAATCTTCTTGGATGTTCATCATTCCTATCATTTTTTCTTCATCTCACGAATCTAGGTTTACCATATAGATCAAACACACTCTATGATTGTCTATTCATTTTTTGCTAATAAATGCCTTTCCTAATAGGGTGTCATGTCAAACTATTCACATGCCTTTTCTATGCTTCCACACTTTGCATACATGTCTACAAGGGCAGATACAAATACAACATCTCATGTAAAACTCTTATATCATTTATGCTTTGATGGCTATCCATACCTTGTTCTGAAGATCCCATTTTGACATAGGCAAGGAGGATGCTTACAAAGGTTATGGAATTTGGTTTTACACATGCCAATTGCATTTACTTGAAAGTTTCTAAAGCCTTTTCAAAAAATCAATTTTGTGCATATCTTGCAATCAGTTCATTCCATGAGACAACATTTCTTTGAGGCATCATGTCAAATACTTCATGTGCCTTGTCTATGCTTCCACACTTTTCATACATGTCTCCTAGGGTAGCTATAAATACAACATCATAGAAAATTCCTATATCCTTTATGCTTTGATGGTTGTCCATACCCTATTCCGAAGATCTCATTTTGGTATAGGCAAGGAGGATGCTTGCAAAGGTTATGGAATTTGGTTTTACATGTGCCAATTGCATTTTCTTGAAAGTTTTTAAATCCTTTTTGAAAAAATCTATTTTGTGCATATCTTGCAATCATTGCATTCCATGAGACAACATTTCTTTGAGGCATCATGTCAATTAGTTCATGTTCCTTGTTTGTGCTTCCACACTTTGCATACATGTCTCTTAGGGTAGTTACAACTACAACATCTGTCAAAATTCCCATATCATTTATGCTTTGATGGATGTCCATACCTTGTTCTGAAGATCCCATTGGGCATAGGCAAGGAGGATGCTGGCTAAGGTTATGGACTTTGGCTTTACACCCGCCAATTTCATTTTATTGAATGTTTCTAAAGCCTTATAAAAAATCTAGTGACTTTGTGCATAACTTGCAATCATTGCATTCCATGAGACAACATTTCTTTGAGGCATCATGTCAAATACTTCATATGCCTTGTCTATGCTTCCACACTTTGCATACATGGCTCATAGTGAAGCTGTAACTACAACATCTAACGAAATTCCCATATCCTTTATGCTTTGATGGATGTCCATACCCTATTTGAAGATCCCATTTGGGCATAAACAAGGAGGATGTTGGCTAAGATTGTGGAATTTAGATTTACACCCACCAATTGCATTTTATCAAAAGTTTCTAAAGCCTTATCAACAATAAATATATCATGATAACAATATAACAACTACAGTATAACAACAATAAATATATCATGATTTAGATTCATAGTTAATGATATAAGTTATATAACAATTAACACTAACAACAATAATTCAATTAACCAAAATTAAAATAGGGTAATATAGAGGGACCCAATGTCCACCTGTATGTCCAGAAAGAACATTCATAGGTGCCATAGATCGAGAGAAAAGGTAGGTGGAAGTTTTTCAACTTTTTTCTCTCTGTGCTCTTTAGAGACTCTTGGTGCAATGTAGCCTAGAAAGATCAGGAGACCTGGGAAACAAACCAAGGCCTCCAATAGTATCGACTCACCCATCGTGACATGTTGAAATGGTTGGTTCATCCCCACGAGGTGGGAAGAAGGAAATATGCTTATTGGCACCTTTTCACTGCTCTCAAATGATGTATTTTGCAAGAATGCATACGTTGTTGGTATAGTCAAATGGTCTGGAGTTGACCAAAATTGAGATAAGGTATTGTAGAGGGACCTGACATCCACCTATAGGTCTAGACAGAACATTCATAGGTGCCATAGATCGAGAGAAATGGTAGGCGAAAGTTTCCTCAACTTTTTGCTCTTTGGGCTCTTCAGAGACTCTCGGTACAATGTAGCTTGGAAAGATTGGGAGACCTAGGAAACAAATTGAGGCCTCCAGTAGCATCCACTTGCTCACCCCGATGTGTTGGTGTAGTCAGTTTGGCCCCACGAGGTGGGAAGAAGAAAATATGTCTATTGGCACCTTTTTGCTTCTCTTAAATGATGCATTTTGCAAGGATGCATACGTTGTTGGCATAATCAAACAGTCTGGAGTTGACCAAAACTGAGACATGAACTATAGAGGGACCTAATGTCCACCTGCAGGTCTAGAAAAAACATTCGTAGGTGTCATAGATTGAGAGAAAAGGAAGGCGAAAGTTTTTCAACTTTTTGCTCTTTGGGCTCTTCAGAGATTCCTGGTGCAATGTAGCTTGGAAAGATCAAGAGACCTGGGAAATAAACTGAGGCATCCATTAGCATCCACCCACCCACCCCAACGTGTCAGCACAATCAGTTTGGCCCCTTGAGGTGGGAAGAAGAAAATATGCATGTTGGCACCTTTTCACTGCTCTCAAATGACACATTTTGCAAGAATGCATACATTGTTGGCATTGTCAAACAGTTTGGAGTTGACCAATACTAAAATATAGTACTATAGAGGGACCCAAATTCCACTTGTAGGTCTAGGTAGAACATTTGTAGGTGCCATAGATAGAGAGGAAAGGCAAGTGAAAGTTTTTCAACTTTTTGCTCTTTGGGCTCTTCAGAGAGTCTTGGTGCAATGTACCTTGGAAGGATCGAGAGACTTGGGGAACAAACAGAGGCCTCCCCTAGCATTCAACTGCCCATTTGGATGTTTTTGCATAGTCAGTTCAGTCCCATGAGGCAAAGAATGCAAAATATGTCTCCTAGCAAGTTTTTGTTGAATGCTAATGACACTTTTTGCAACATTTCATACATCGTCGCCACAATGAAATGGTTTGGAGATAATAAAAACCAAGAGAGGTTATTGTGGAGGGACTCTACATGTAGCTATAGTTTTGGAGGGATTAGTCATAGGTGCCATGGATTTCAAGTACTAGTCCGTCATAGTTTGGCAGTTTTTTGCACTTAGGTCTCTTAAGTGACTTTGTCATAATAGTGTAGCTTGGAAGGATTAGGAGACCTATGGAATAATTCAAGGCCTCCCCTAGCATTCACCTATCCACACAGACATGTTGGCACTATCAATTTGGCCCCATGACACACGAAACTAAATTTATGCTTGCCGACAACTTTTCATTGAACACAAATGGCGCTTTTTGCAAATTTTGAAAAATGATCACCATGACCAAATGGATTGAACATTTCAAAAATTGAGAGAGGTTATTGTGGAGGAACCCTACATGACCCTGTTGGTCCAGAAAAAATATTCATAGGTTCCACAAATTCTAAGAAACAGCTTGTCAAAGTTTGGCAATTTTTGGCAGTTAGGGCTCTTAGGAGAAAGCATTGACACAGTGCAACCAAGAATGATCGGGATAATTGAGGTGTGAAATAGGACCTTTCATAGCATTCAAATGCCCACACAGACATGTTGGCATTGTTGTTTTGGCCCCATGACTCACGAAATGAAATTTATGCTCACCAACAACTTTTCATTGAACACAAATGACGCTTTCGCAACTTTTGAAAAATTATCGCCACGACCAAATGGTTTGAACACTTCAAAAATCTGGGAGAGGTTATTGTGGATGGAACCTATGTGATGCTATAGGTCTACACAAAATGTTCCTAGGTGCCAAAAATTCTGATAAACAGTCTATCAAAGTTTGGCAATTTTTGGCACTGAGGGCTCTTAAGAGAAAGCATCAACACAGTGCAACTGAGAATGATCGGGATAGTTGATATTTGAAACATGACCTTTCCTAGCATTCACCCACCCACCCAAATGTGTTAGCACTATCAGTTTGGCCCCATGATGCACGAAATGAAATTTATGCTTGCCAACAACTTTTCATTGAACATAAATGATGCTTTTTACAACTTTTGAAATATTGTCACCGTGACCAAATGAATTGAAATTTTCAAAAATTGAGAGAGTTTATTGTGGAGAGACCCTATGTGACCTTGTAGGTCTAGACATAACATTCTTAGGTGCCACAAATTCTAAGAAACAATCTGCCAAAGTTTGGCAATTTTTGGCACTTGGGGGTCTTAAGAGAAAGCGTCAACACAGTGCAGCCGAGAACGATCGGGATAGTTGAGGTGTGAAATAGGACCTTGCCTAGAATTCACCCACCCACTTGGATGTTTTGGTGCCATCAATTTGGTCCTGCAATGTACAAAATAAAATTTATGCTCGCCGACAACTTTTCATTGAACACAAATGACACTTTTTTCAACTTTTGAAAAATTGTCACCACGACCAAATGGATTGAACATTTCAAAAACTAAGAGAAGTTATTGTGGAGAGACCCTATGTGAACATGTAGGTCTAGGCAAAACATTTCTAGGTGCCACAAATTCTGAGAAATAGTCCGTCAAAGTTTGACAATTTTTAGCACTTAGGGCTCTTCAGAGAAATCGACACAGTGCAGCCGAGAATGATTGGGATAGTTGAGGTGTGAAATAGGACCTTTCCTAGCATTCACCTGCCCACCCAGATGTGTTGGTGCTATCATTTTGGCCTCACGATGCACAAAACAAAACTTATGCTCGTCGGCAACGTTTCATTGAACATAAATGACGTTTTTGCAACTTTTGAAATATTGTCGCCACAACCATATTGAATGAACATTTTAAAAACTAAGAGAGGTTATTGTGGAGGGACCCTACGTGACCCTATAAGTCCATACAGAACATTACTAGATGCCACAAATTTTGAAAAATAGTCCATCAAAATTTGTCATTTTTTGGCATTTAGGGATCTTAAGAAAAAGCGTTGGCACAGTGCAGCCAGGAATGATCAGGATAGTTGAGGTGTGTAAGAGGAGCTTAGTGCAATATTTCATTTCTCTTTAATTATCCTCTTACTCTTCTTCACTTATTTGTATACTTGATATCACATTAATTAGAATAGGATTAGATTAGGGTTTTCAATTGGATTTTAAGATTCATGGACACACTAGAGGACATCAATAGAACTGAAATTAGAGACATGATCATACACATACACAAATATAAATCAACTTTACATATAAATGACATGAGAAAGTTAGTGTACATAATCATACACATAAACAAGAGTACTACACATAAGTATCTCATAAGAGACATGATATTAGAGACATGATTGTAGAGAAGGAACAAAATTTTACTTATACAAATATACAAATCAGCTATATATATTTACAAATGAGCATGAAATTACAAAGTTTTTTCATTTAGAATCAATCCAATGAACCATCCAGATCTGTTCTACTCTTTATTCTATCAAGTATTTGTTTGTGGTTAGACTCACAAACCTTCCACAAGTTCATGTTCAATGGTCTACCCCCATATTTGATAAAATGAACCTTTGATGCCACAACAAAGTTAGAATAATGAGGAATCTTCCTATGTGTGTCAAAGTCCTCGAACAACCACACATCAGGCTTCTTCATTGGGTACCTTCTAAGCCATGTTCCAGTAACAATCACTAATCCTGTAGGGTACTCGATGTTTTCTCCATCTATAACAGGGCATCTAATTTCTTTTTTGTCTCAACACAATGACACAAATAATAATATGTTCCTTCTTTATTGTCTTCATCTGCAATAATTGCATAAAAATCACCTACATTGATATGTGTATTCAGTTCAATGAATATAGTTAACAATACAAAAAAAACTACAAAATAAGATGGAATATTGAATTTTATTAAATTTGAATGTTGACAACACATGGTTGAACTAGATCTGAAACATGGTCAAAGTCAACTGATGATTCAATCTCTATGAGTTGTAGTGTTGTTGGGAGTCGATACATGTCAAGCAGGCTTAGACTTCTTGTACAACATTCATTGACCCTGTTGGTTGTTTTAATTCCCAACTTGATCTCAAAGGGCAATCTTAAGAATAGTCAGTTCTAATGGTTGATTTACCTCTAGGGATTGGCCAAGGAATAGGAAAAGATGATTAAATCCTTTTCCTCTACACTTTAGGCTCTGTAAAACCTGGGCGGGTATACCCTTTTAACAATATTTATCATGACAACAATTTAAAATTTAAAACCTATGTAATTTAAAAGGTAATACCCCTAAACTTGGCAGCAAAAAACACAAAAGAGGGAATCCTGAGCTAAGCAAAGGTGATGGGAAAACTTGCAGCAGAAGCATCGAGAAGTGTGGAAAGGTTGATCGGCCGACTTAGGGGATGTTGGATAAGAAGAGACAAGGTGCTATTAGGAGGTCGAGTATAAGAAGATCATCCAGACTGGCAGGGGATAAACCCCAATTTTTGAAGATTGTTCACTACTCTTCCAATTCTGATTAGGAGGTCTTGGAGAAGAAGGTGGGAGTTAAAATGTGAAGTCTACCCCAGCTCAGGATCAGGAGGGTACTAGCCACTTTGAATCCATGGACAACTCCTACTATGACACTAATAATGAAGACAGAGATTCTGGAGAGCCCGGACAAAGAGGTGATGAGCGCTAGGATGGAGATGGACAACAAGAGACTGGAGAAGGAGTTGACAGAGGTCAAGACTCATCTTGCAGCTATGGAGACTAAAGTAAAGGCTTTGATCAATTTGGTGTTGAAGACTTCTCACAGGGCTGCTGCTGCATTTTCAGTTCTGCAAGATGATCGAGTCAAGGGCGAGGATTCTCTGCTAGAAAATAAGGAAAATATGTTTAATTTGCTCAATGATGACTGTAAGGAACTTCTTAGCTAGCTATTTCATTATCTTTTGTTTTAATCACTTGAACTCTTTTTTTTTGGTTATGCTATTAAATTGTTGTTAATCCGTTGTTCTGTGGTTGTTTGAGTCGATGTGCCTGTTTTTCTACCTTTTGCCTTTTGTTATCGGGATCTACACTCGAGTTTGTAGCTTACTAATATCAAAAACAATATTTATCATGGATCTTTCTACTATTTTCTCAAATATTGTTCCTAATAGATGCGTTCTCTCTAAAATGCCAAAAGAATTATTGATATGCTGAAATAATGGGCTAGATCTTCAGGCTTTAAGCATAATTCACTTGTAGGAGAACATGGGGATAACATTAACAAGTAACTTAAAGTAGGAATGTAAATTCATTTTGATTTCAAGATAAATGATCAAGGAAATGCATCAAACATAGATTCAGAGAGATTGGTGCCTAAATCCTGGGCTACAAAGTCAAGATAGATATAAAATGGAACCTAATATAATAGTATACTCTCCAATTCATGAAGCATAGAAATAATGCCTTACACTATTGCACTTCAACAAGTTCAAGACCAACTCTACTTAGGAATCCCTGCAACATTCATAACATTCAACATTCTCTTAAAGCATTAAATTTACTCCTTAAACAAAAGCTATAAGAAAGAACATTCACTCATAGGAAAAACTGTGAAGATGAATAATATGATACTTGATCAGTTTCTATTCATAAATGAAATGAAAGATACATGTAGGAGATAATATAACCTTGAACCAAGTAGTCTATTCAAGTATAAATAGTGAACTGGTATTGTCATACAAGATTCACAAAATACATCAAACTCTATTCTCCAATAGCAACCTAGATTCAAAAAACTTACTCTATTACTATATTCTCTCTGATACAAAATTCTCCAAGATCACTGATTGATCCCCATACTTTAGACCCTATCTGAAAGTATGCACTAGAACCAACCCCTCACAAAAGGCCTTGAATTCCCTTTTATAGAAACAAGGGAGCAAAACAAGCTTCAGATGTTATGACAAGTGTCACTTTTACATTTGACAATCTTTTCAAAAACAAGATGCAGGTGTAACCACCCGTAACCAATTAGGCATGCCTTTGTAACAAATCAGCTCCTTCAATAGACATGAATAACTATCTTTGTCTTGTATGCTTTCCCATTCTTGGCGTGGAGGCAAGCAATGATGCCAACTAATGGCAGTTTGTTAGATGTCCCTTTAGCTCAGCCACCCTTCAGATCTAGATACTTGTTCATAAAAAAATATCCTTTGCTTTGCCTCCAACCACGCATGGAGACATAAGAATACTTGCTAGGAACAAAAGAACAAGGAACCCCCAAAAGCAATCATCCCCACCATCGTTCCATGCTCCAGGCACAGGGATCTGACTCCTCATATTTCAAGAGGAGGTTTCCAACCACCTCAATCCTTAAGAAGCCCGAGGAAGCCACACATATATAACTATGGTAGTTCCATACTTCCAACTAGAGAGGAAACAACAACAATTGTATGTCTAAGTTAAACAAAGAATAAACAGTTCTTGTCAACTTAGTTCCTCCTTTCCATTACTAGTTGTTTCACCCTAGTGGACAACACTCCCTCAATAGAAGTTGTTTGTCTGTCGAGTGCCATTGTCCTAAGGGAGGGGAAGAGGGAACAATAAGGCCTCTCTTTATCCAATCCCAATCTGGAAGCTCAGAATAACATGGAGTCATTTGAATTGCCAGACAGGAAAATAAATCCCTCACCAAGATGAGACCAAAGGATAGCACGGAAATGAAGATAATTTAATGCATGCTACCTCATCCTCTGAATCTTACCAAATCCTCTCATCCCTTAGAAAAACATCTCTAATCCCTTATTCTTATAAGAACATAGCATTAACCATGAAAATAGAGAAGAACTTCCTAAATAACAGGGTGGCAAATAAAGCATACTACAAAGAGGAGTATCCATTGCCTCTGCACAGAAAGAAATGATGCATGCAATAACAATAGGGGAAACTATATATAGAAAAATGGTAGAGGCTCCCACATCTAAATAGTCACACTCAACCAATTTCTTGATCATTTTAGTTCAACCAATACCACGATACGTTGGTCTTAAATAGAAATCCTTCAATATTCTTCCAACGCTACCAGAAAAGGAAAAGGAGGCGACACTCTGTCATCACATTGATCTCCTAGAAACCAGAGCATCATCATATGCCAATTTCCTCAATGAGGATGCCAAGTTAGGCTGCTCAGTCGTAGCAATTTATCCATTTTAAACAACACATCCTATTCAAATTCTGCCATGACGCAAGCGGAAAATCCCGTCAAGCCTGAACACAATCCCCAAGGGTCGATCATGTATCATGCTAGTCTCTATTCAAGCTCATCACCTTGTAATGCAATGGCAAGGAGTGCTCAGCACATGCCTAAAAAACCCATCACTGCACTGGGTCATTGTTTACTATGCACCACCACTTTGCTATCTTCATATTTGAATATGGGCCATCAATCGTAGAATATTTGAATCAATAGTGTAGATAAGTCCAATGAGGTTTGAAAAAACCTCAGTTATCCATGCAAGGAGGGCATGGACCAATAAAAACATGCCACTTAGGCTGCCACCTCAACCATGCTAGCAAAAGAAAAGTCAACACAACCCATGTGGTGGTCCCCCACGCTTCCGCGGTCAAGAGATTATGCCATTGACGAGGGCCCGCGGAATGGCGAAAGCCTGAGAGAACACCAAATGGCACAAGACACCTTACCCTTAAAAATATCTTCATACTGTGACAACCTTTCCAAATGTCACATTATTCACTGCCTACCCCCCAGTGGCACAGAATTGCCACATGGCAGCCTCCCGTAGTTCCACAGATTTAGACAAAGCCTTGCCGAAATGCTCTGTGGAATGGTGGAACCATTAAAAAATGCCACACTGATGACCTTTACAACTTTATCCATGGACCTAGAGTATTTTATTGTTGAAGGGCCAGGTTGCAGATAACTTAAAGGAAAATAATAAGCACATGCTTTAAAAACATCTTTCATGCGACTAGGTAAAAGGGGGGTGAAATTTGCTAAGGAGCTTGGGGTAAGATGTAGGTATATTACGAAATAAATTTTTGCATGCGGGCTATGCCAGTGACTGCAGATTAAGGGGCCAGTAAAAGAATGATGCCTTAGACATCAAATAGTGATTAGAAGAACTGGCACGGGCAACAAACAATCAACATAGAGTTAGAAGAAAAGGTAACTTGACGCTTGCAAAAGCCATGGGGTTTAGGGTTTTAGGCCTAGGAACAGGGCTTTAAAACATTTTCATACCCAAACCCTAGCACAGAACAACATATTGGAGCTTCAAACAGGGCCAATGTAAGGAGCCAAGGAAAATTTATCAGAGTCCCAACAAACCCACTCCTTTGACTCACATTCATACCAAGCTTGATCTATACATGAAGAACAAAAGCATACCATCTTCCATGTATGAATACTCCATGAACCTGCATTAGAGATTCTAAATGAGTGTAGCTCACTTGATCTTGTCAATGTACAACAATCTTCATATTTTGCAATTTTAGTATCATCAACCAACCAAAAAAATCTAGAACTATAGACTTACCTTCATTACTTGGACCCATTATAGCATTACACCATTTAACAAAAGATCTCACATTTGTCAACTTTGCATTGTCTTTATACTTCAACTCTTCTCATGCTAATTATTTTTTGATACATGCTTTTGCACCATCATGCTCCCCCTTTCCATGCCTGACCTTAGAGAAATTCCACATATGTTGAACACCATTCATCCTATGCATCATGTTCAACCAATACAACATCCGCGAGTTCTTGAATTGTGATGCACAATTATCTGACCATATCATATGCTGACCAAATGATATGTTCTTGCTAGCCAAATCATAGTAGAACATCTAAAAGCAACCTTGCATGAACTTTGTAGAATGTGTGTGATCATCATTGATATAAAAATGATACTCCCTCAAGATCTTCTTGTCATCCTCTATACTATCATCTACATGAATGAATGCTATATGCACAAATATAGCAACATACATAGAGTTGTAATACTATGATTACACCTCATTTTGTGGTTATAGTGTGTAGTTGTCTGCAAACTCAACAACTAAAATAATGGTATCAAGTGGAAATGTGTCCTTGCATAAATTGAATTGCAAGTCCAACCATCGAGCTCTATGGGTATGCCTTGCATACTTGTAAACTATATTCTCTCAGAAAATAGAGATAAACTGATACACTAGAATATTTTCAATGACCAATTCACACCTTTTTGCTTCTTTACCATCTTTCAGACTATATGCCACTATCTTATATTTGCCAAAACTTACTAGTTCATCTCCAATTGCATGTGTGTTCTCCATATGTTCACAAATTGGCAAATGTTGCAACACACCACAATGATCACACGTGCCATCCAATCACAAGTTCTTGTGGAATAGTTGGCCATCCACTCTTTGACATAAGATGATCGATATGACATCTCTTGAAGATCTAGGTGGACACTTTAAATTACACTCCTGTAAAACATAGTTAGTATGCAAATCTACACATATATATCTATAAACATCATAATGATTAGAAAACTCAATATGCACTCTACAATAATAAGTTGTGCATTTGTGATTTATTTTAACATAAAAAAGGCTTTACCATTTCAAAATACCTTTGACTAATTTTGATTTGAGGATACATCTCTTGAAATTTCATGAAAAATTGTGTTTGAGTCACATCCAAAAAATGCTTTAGATGTGGCTCATGGTTTTGACAACCAATACTCCTTACAACATCTCTTGCATTAGGAGATACCCTTGTGTTATTTTTCCAAAATTCTTCAATGAGGGATGTCAAGGCTTCAACAACAACTTTATCTTTCCATGGGAGTCTGCCAAAGAATGCCCAAAATTTATTGCTATTTGGGTCCTCAACTCTTTGATGCCTTCCAACGACTCTCATTAGCGTTTTTTTTACTTATTTTCAATGTTTCACTTGTCTTTATAATGAGGTGAGCTTTCTTTGTTTGATGGCTTACTATTGTCAATGTAATGACATGTTGTGTGACATTACTCTCCTTGGTGCTTTAGGTGGAACCCACACTCTCATATGCACTCATTAGATTCTTTACAATTGATTTTTCACTTGAAGCATCTAATGTTCTTAGGCCAAGAATCTTCATAATTGGCCTAAATTTTAGATTTCTCATCAATTCAACAAATAGTTAACAACTTTCGGTTTCATTTAAGTTCTCAAAAAACAATTTCCATATCTTATTGGCATATCTTCATCAAGTATGCTTTGGAATCTTATCATGCATGGGCTTCAAAAAATTCTTATCAATATCAATTAGAAACTTAGGATTTCTATGCAAAATTGTAGGAGGTGTTGGCGCAACATTAAGAATTTCTTCAATATTCACTTGAGATGGGATAGATGGCATACCTTCAATTGTAGATGGAAAAGATGAAAAGCCTTGAAGTTGAGATGGAGAAGATGGTGTACCTTCAATTTGACTTGTGAATGATGGTGTGCCTCCAACTTGAGAAGAGAATGATGATGTACCTTCAACTTGACCTGTGAAAGATGGAGTGCCTCCAACTTGAGAAGAGAATGATGATGCACCTTTAACTTGACCTGTGAAAGATGGAGTGCCTCCAACTTCGAGATTCAATTTCCTCATTGAATGGAGGTTTTGCATTCATTGCCTTTGTGCCACCAATTCCATCTCTCTCTTAGCTTGATTAGATGATTTATGTTCCTCTTGAATTGGCAACAGTGGTATGTCTTCTTCTATGGTTGATAATTTCCTACTTTCACGAAGGTGCTTCATTCCTTCTCTTTTCTTTGCATTCTTAGCTTCACGCTCTTCTAGTGTTAGAGTCATTTCTTGTTTCCTCAGCATGATGATGATTTATATATGCATCATGAATAATACATAGATAAATTAGTCCATCTTGGTACAATAGAGTAAATTAATCTCATACACAAATCTCAAAATAATCATATAATTATAGTGAATAAATGATTATCAATCTAAAAATTTATAGTTTCCTAGGGTGGTCCAACCCAAAACATAGAGATGTGGCATCATTAGGGCACAAACAATTTGGTAGATGAAGAAAGTAGGAAGGTCATAGGTCTCCATCCAATAAATGATGATGACGATGAAATACATCCAATAAATGGATAAACTAGATGATGAAATACATCCAATAAAACTAACATATTTTTTTCCTAAAGGATGAAATGCATCCAATAAATAGATATACTAGATTTAATGTCATAGGGTTTTAATGCATAGTTAATGCAATAGATTTTTAAAGCCTAGGGCTTTAGTGAGAAATTTCCAATAGGATCTTATTTTATGTTTTTGGGTGTGCCATAATAGGATCATTTTGTTGAAGCTCAAAACCACAAAGATCATTTTGTGTTAATAAAACTTGCATTATTATCTTCACAATATATAGATGAATTTGGAGATAAATTAGGTGTCCACATATCATTGACATATTTAATAGGAGTTCATGCTAACATAATCATAAAGTGAAGTAAATGAATACATAAAGAGTGTACCTTGGATTTCGATATTTGAGTTGCCCAATTGCACAATTATGTCTACTTCATTTTTTGGGCTTCAAAATCCTAAAAAAATTGAGCTTTTTGGCAAGTTCCTTTGTATTCAATGTTGAATTCTATATAACTCTAATAGGATTAGTCAAATTTATGAAAAAACAAATTTATATCATCAAATTCAATCTAAATACATAAAAATTAGCATTCAATCAATATGAAACATGAAAATATTAGTTCAAATAATCAAATTCTATCTAAAAACATCTAATTTACTTCTTCTACATTGAAGAACAAAAAAAAGTGGTGGATTAAGTAAACAATGATTGTGTAAATATCAACACCATAAGAATCACTTTTTTGTCTGATGATGCATAGAAAGTAGAGAATAAAAGAGCATGTGGGTTTGATTCATGGATTGCATGTGCCTTTTGTCCATCTTTTTTGGTTCCATAAAATGCGCTCACATTATAATGCGAGCATGTTTTGTCATGAATGGAAAATCTTAAGTTTTGTCTAAATTTTAAAATGACTACTATGGAAAGATCTTCACTGTCCCTAAATTACTAAATACCCTATAACCAATACCCTCAACCCTATCACTCAACCCTATTCCTTAAAGCCTATACACTAGACCCTCAACCCTATACACTCAACCAAAGAGAGAGAGAGATGTTAGGATTAAGGTTCCATCAACCTTGTAAATCCTTGTATTTATTATTCCTATTATTATTTGTAAATCACCCATAAGGAATGTAAAAGTTTCACTGATAGTGGTAAAAATTATTTACTATCCTCGGTAATTACGGAGTTACTACATCGATAAGTTTCACAGTTATTGATGGTAGTTATAGGATGTCATTTATTGATGGTAATTGTAATTAGTCAATGTAACTAAGGTTGGGCAGCCCACTTGGAATAATCACCTATTTTGGGGTTATGACATGCGTCATAGATATTGTAAGAAGGTGTAAGAGATTCTATGACAACTGTAAGTTGTCATAAGAATATATGACATCTATGACAACCAAAGACATGTCATAAGATGCTATAAGTTTCTATTCTTGGTTTTAGGCACCCAAGGTTGCATGGGAATCTTTGGACAAGTGTCTAATGCATGTATGACAACATTTATTTCTACATGTTGGAGTTTCCAAGATGGGAAATCTTGGACGCCTATCTTGGAGGTTTGGCTTGTTCTATATAAGTAGTGCATAGTAGATGATATGTAACACAATTTATAAGTACTCAAGTTTTGTCAGATTGAGGATTGAAGAAACAAAGGAAGTGCATGTATTGTAATTTCAAACTTGAAGCCTCTTTTCTTGGTGGAGTTTTTTACTTGAAAGGGTTTTCTCCACGTTACATATTGTTTTATGTGTTCAATTCTTCATGCATGTTAATTCTGTGTAGCAGGTTTTATTTCTATTGCAATCTCCATTGATTCTACATTGTTTAGAGGACATAAATAAGGTTAAAATTAGATTTTTGTTGTATGGTTTGTACCTTTATTTCTAACATTTGGTATCAGAGCCTAGCCAGTTCTGCTTCTTGGGTGGGAGTGTGAAGGTTTTTTAGCTATAGTGGGAGATTTTTTTTTTTTAATTTTTTGTAGATCTTGTGTAGATATCATGGCTACATCCACTATTGCTGCTACCTCTCAGTTGGACATTGAAAAGTTCAATGGCCTGGGGTACGAATTGTGGAAGATGAAAATATAGGATTTTCTAGAGGAAAGAAACTAGTGGTTGGCTATAACTAAGGAGAAGAAACCCGATGATATTAATCCAAATGAATGGGAAAGATTGGATAAGAAGGCACAAGGAACCATTCATCTATGCCTTGCAGATTCTATTCTATTGAATGTCTTGAGAGAAGATACTGCTTAAAAACTCTGGAAGAGATTGGGTGAGATCTACCAAGCCAAGAGTATGGTAAACAAGATTTATTTAAAGCATAAATTATTTTCCATGAAAATGAAATAGGGTGATTCAGTTGCAGAGCATTAAATTCATTTAATTTGTTATTGAGTCAACTAGCATCTGTAGAAGTTAATGTGGATGAGGAAGATAAATGTATATTGCTTCTTTGTTCTTTACCTGAGTCATGGTAGAATGTTATTCTAGATATCACTATTAACCTCATACATTTGAAGTTGGATGCTCTTGTTTCAGTGTTGTTGTTACAAGAATTGAGGAAGAAAAGTTTGGATAGTTCAGAGGATGCTCTCAGTGTTAGGGGAAGGTCTAAGGAAAGAGGACCAAAAGGAGATCAGAAGGGGTCTAAAGAAAAGTCTAAGGGCCATTCTAAAATTCCTGAAAGAAGAACAGAGTCAAGTGTTAGAATTGAGGAAAGAGAGGGCATTTGAAAAAGGAATGTAGAAACCCAAAGAAATAATGGGATTCTGCTACTAATAAGTCTTCCAATGCAGGTAATGAGGTTTTCCTTTTTGCATGTAATGTTGTTTCTCATGATCATTGGTTGGTTGAATCAGGATGCTCATACCACATGACCTCGCATAAAGAATGGTTTTCCACATACGAAGAGTATTATGGAGGTAATGTGTACCTCAGAGATGACTCTACATACCCTATTGTTGGATGAGGAAAGATAATGTTGTGTTTTAGTGATGGGAGAATTAAAACCCTCACTGGGATTTTGCATGTTCCTAGATTGGATAGAAATTTGATTTATGTTTCAAAGTTGAATGATTTGGGAATGCATGTGACATTTTATAAGCATGGCTATAGATTGGTGAGAGGAAAGTTGGTGGTAGCAAAGAGAACAAGATTGGGAACTCTATTTAAGCTAGAAGCCACTACTGTTTGTAATGCCTCTTATGTATCTGAGGCTAATATTGAAATACATGTATGATGTGGCACTGTAGATTGGGCCACATAAGTCGGTATGGTTTAAAGACTATTTTAAATAAACAATTTTTAGATGGTTTATCATATTCCAATGAGAGTTTTAAATTTTGTAAACATTGTGTGTTTGGAAAGTATAATAGATCTCCTTTTCCTTCTGGCAGTGATAAATCTAATGATAAATTGGAACTTATTCATTCGGATGTGTTTGGTCCAGTGGATGTTGAATTAATTGGAAAATATAGATATTTTGTTTCCTTCATTGATGATGTCTCAAGGTTTACCTAGGTTTATTTTATGCATCACAAATATGAAGTTTTCACTAAGTTTAAGGAATTTAAAGCTTTAGTTGAAAATCAATTAGATCATAAGATAAAGGTTTTAAGATCTAAAAATAGAGGGGAATATTGTTCTGAGGAATTTGATGAATTTTGTAAGCATGCAGGTATTGTTAGATAGAAGACTACTTCATATACTCCAAAATAGAATGGAGTGGCAGAAAGGATGAATCGAACGATAATGGAAAGAGCCAGAAGTATGTTGAGTGAATCACAGTTGAATAAATGCTTTTGGGTAGAAGTTGTGTGTACTCTAAACTACTTGGTTAACAGATCTTCGTGTAAGGCTCTTGTTTCAACTCCTTATGAAATGTGGACAAGTAAGAAACCTTCTGTTTGACATTTAAGGGTATTAGGATGTGAGGCTTATGTTCATGTGTTTAAAGAAAAATGAACTAAGTTGGATCCAAAATCTAAAAAGTTTACTTTCATTGCATATGGTCATAATGTAAAAGGTTATAAGATTTGGAATCCACTAACCCAAAAGATTATCTATTCTAGAGATGTTATTTTTATGGAACTTAGTGTTATTTCAGAACCTAAATAGCCAAAGGAAAAAGAAGAAAAGGTGAAGAGAATACATTTTGAATTAGAGCATGAAGATGCACCTCAGGAATAACAAAATGATGGATGGGGGCTGAAGAAACAAAAGAAGACTCGAGTGAAAGTTATGATGAGGAAGAATATGTTGTAACAGAAGAAGTTGGTATAGATGAGCATGTAGAAGAACCTAAAGAGTCTCTTACTCCACCTCTGAGAAGATCCACAAGACAATGGAACCTAATTGATAGGTATAGCCCACTAGATTTCTATTGTGTATTTGCTTTGTTGAGTACTGACGATGAACCTAGATCCTATAGGGAAGCTATTCATGAAGATGATAGTGAGTCTTGGAAGCTAGCCATGTAGGATGAGATGATGGCTTTAGAGTCTTGTGATACTTGGGATCTTGTTCATTTTCCCTAAGGGAGAAAGGCCATAGGATGTAAATGGGTTTTAAAGAAAAAATTTGGAGTAGACAGTTCATTAGAGAAGTACAAGGCACTCCCAAAGAAAGGGAGTTGATTTCAGTGAAATTTTCTCTCCTATTGCTAAATTATCTTCCATTAAATTTATTTTATATATTGCTACAACATGTGATTTTGAGGTTGAGCAAATGGATATTAAGACTACATTTTTACATGGAGATCTTGAGGAAGAAATTTACATACAACAACCTACACATTTTGAGGTAAAAGTGAAAGAACATTGGGTATTAAAACGGTCTCTTTATGGTTTGAAATAGTCACCCAGAATGTGGTACCAAAAATTTGATTCATTTGTGTTGAAATTGGGTTTTGTTAGAAGTGAGAAGGATCACTATGTTTACATTCATTGTATTGATGATTTTATTCTGATAATTGCATTGTATGTTGATGACATGTTATTTTTCAGCAATACTAAGGGTATGATCAGTGAGTTGAAAGCCCAAATATCACATGCATTCGAAATGAAGGATCTTGGAGCAACTAGATATATTTTGAGGATGGAAATCAAAAGGGATAAAAGTAACATAAAGATTTGGTTATCACAGAGTAAGTATGTTAATGCAATTTTGTAGAGATTTAGCATGCAGGATTGTAACCCAGTAAGAGTTCCTCTTCCCACTAGTACTAAGATAACATTATATATGTGTCCTAAGAATGAGGATGATTTAGAGGATAGGTCTAATGTTCCATATGCTAGTGCAATATGGAGTTTAATGTATGTAATGGTTTGTACAAGGCCAGATATTTCCCAAGTAGTGGGATTATTTAGTAGGTTTACATCTAACCTTGGTATACAACATTGGAATTATGTAGAGGGTGTTTAGATATCTAGTAGGTACTCCTAATCACTATTTGGTTTATTCTAGTACTGACAATGCTGACAAAACTTTGGACATATAGGGATTTGTTGATGCAAATTTGGCAGGTGACTTGGATAGTCAAAGATCCACTAGTTGGCTATGTATTTACTTTGTTTGGAGTAGTGATTTGGATGAGCAAGAGGTAGCCCACGGTTGCTTTGTCCACCACCGAAGTAGAGTATATGGAAAATACCCATGTCTCTAAGGAGGCAATTTGGTTGAGGAGATTGTGTACATGTATTGGTTTTGACTGTAGGGTCATTCAGATTGGTTGTGATAGCCAGAGTGCTATTTGTTTGGCCAAGAATCCTATGTATCATCCTCAAACTCCGCATGTTGATGTTCAATATCACTTTGTTCAATAAATGGTTGCAAATGGATAGATTGAGTTGAAGAAGGTAGACAATCAGGAGAATGTTGTAGATTCATTGACCAAGCCTTTGAGCATAGAGAAGTTTGTTTGGTGTAGAGAGGCCATGGGCCTTGTTCCTAGTGCCTAATTATTTTCCTATGGGTATTTACAATGTATGATGCTAAGTGGGAGAATGTTAGGATTAAGATGCCATCAACCTTGTAAATCCTTGTATTTATTATTTCTATTATTATTTGTAAATCATCTATAAGGGATGTACAAGTTTTACTAGCAGTGGTAAAAAATATTTACTGTCCACGATAATTATGGAGTTATTGTATCGGTAAATTTTAGAGTTACCGACGGTAGTTATAGGATGTCATTTACTGATGGTAATTGTAATTAGTCAATGTAACTAAGGTTGGGTGGCCCACTTGGAAGAATCACCTATTTTAGGGTTATGACATGTGTCATAGATGTTGTAAGAAGGTTTAAGAGATTCTATGACACTATGACAACCTATGACATGTCATAAGATGTTGTAAGTTGCTATTCTTGGTTTTAGGTGCCCAAGGTTGAATGGGAATCTTTGGGCAAGTGTCTGATGCATGTATGACAACATTTATTTTTGCATGTTGGAGTTTCCAAGATGGGGAATCTTGGATCCCTATCTTGGAGGATTGGCTTGTTCTATATAAGCAATGCATAATAGATGATATGCAATACAGTTTACAGGTACTCAGGTTCTGTTGGATTGAGGAATAAAGAAATAGAGGAAGTGCATGTATTGTAATCTCAAATTTGAAGATAATACAACTTGAAGCCTCTTTTCTTGGTGGAGTTTTTTACCCTAAAGGTTTTTCTCCAAGTTAATACTATTTTATGTGTTCAGTTCTTCATGCATGTTAATTCTGTATAGTGGGTTTTATTTCTATTGCAATCTCCATTGATTCTATATTATTTAGAGGACATAAATAAGATTAAAATCAGATTTCCATTGTATGGTTTGTACCTTCATTTCTAGAGAGAGAGAGAGAGGGGTAAGGAGGGAGGGAGAGGTAGAGAGGGAGAGACCTAGAATGGGCATAGAGAGAGGTGAGTGAGAGAGAGAAGAGAGGGAATGATCCATAGAGAGTGGAGAGAGAGAGAGAAGGTGAGGGTGAGATGATTTTCCTTCACAATAATGCGAGTGCATTACAACGCGCTCGCATTATGTGTATGCATGCACATAACATGAGCGTGTTATAATGCGTTAGCATTATTGTTTGCTTTGGTAATTTCCAAGCCTTTGGCTTGGATTTTCCTTGGGCTTCCAACCCAAAGGCTTGGACTGAGTTGTGAATGTCCAAAGATGTGTTTTTGTAGATTGTAAAAAATTTACATAATCTTGAGCATGCTCCCCATCAGGTTTGCACTTGTTACATTGACAAGTCAAAAAATACGATGATAATGTTAAGCTCTCTCTTAGCTTTCTAAGCATATAATTTTTTTCATGTTTTGAGTATGTTAAGGTTTTCATCTTTAATTTCATTTGTTAGTGTATCTATTTTTTGTCAAAAACCACCGTGTGGTATTTTTGACTTTATTTTTTAACCGTTCATTGAAATTTCAAATAAATTACATTTTTAGAAACTAGACTCCATTCTACACGTATTAAAAAAAATGGATTTTTGATTAGTTTTAAAAAATTTGAGTGTGGAGCACACTCAATTTTCTATTTTCAGGATGTATTCGCTTTGAAAATTAGTAAAAAATCAATTATTCATGAAAAAATTATCAGAAAAATTGGGGATAAACTACATGGTGTTAGCTAATTTCTCACTGAAGCAATGTTTGAAATGCTAAAAAAAAGTTAACATTTTAGGGGGGCCACATGAGACTTTATGTTATGTTTTTTTGAAAAAATAAGACCAATTTGTGTGGCCCCCTTTTTTGAACCCCTTAATTTCAACCATTTTAAATTAAAAAAAAAGTAGTTTAGAAAATAGATTCGGAGCACTACGACTCTTGTTTTTGTTGCATCTATCAAATTTTGAGTGTAACTATATTCAATTTCTCATCCAACATGAGTCTTTCCGGTTTTTAGAAAAAAAGTGACCACTCAAGACCCCCTTTTGGTCCCCCATCTTTGTGCACTTACCTATATTCTTTTAATTCTTTATAAAATATATAATTAATAAAATTAATAAAATAATCAATCTAATAAAAAGAATAAAATTTAAAAATATATAAATATATAATTAATAAAATTTAATTAATTAAGAAGTTGTGAAGTAAAATTTGACAGAATTGCATTGTGCAAATTTGGGCCATAAACTTGTTGCATCATTGTAGGGTTAGCCAATTACTCGCACATTTTAAATAATGCTTAGGATTAAATCATTGCTTATTTGTATTGAATTTATTTGAATGCTTAAGTTCACTTTCATTTAGGAGTTTAGGAAAAAAACTAACAAATTTTGTTTTATTTTATGGAGAATAAAATCTAATTTGTGGGTTTTTATGGTTTTTATTCAGTGCTGATTTATAAAATTTAACTGTAGTTAAATAATATTTTATAAATTTATTTTCTACATTGTAATTTAATTTAATGGTGTTTAGTCATCACTATATTATTAAAAATATAGTGTCGTAGAATATCAAATCAAATAAAAAGGAGCAAAGTATACTGGACAAGTGTAGAAGTTATTCAAAAATAGGAGGAAGATCTCGGGATGTTTGAAATGATGGAGAGCACCATTGTTGCAGGTTCACGTGGGCTAGGGCACACCTGAGCATGGCCATGCCATGCTTATCCTTTTTTGTTTCTACTGGTTGGGGGGTATGAAGGGGTTTGTGGTTGTCACGGGTGGGAATCGTTGGGGTTTTTGCAGGGATTTTTGTGGGGTTTTTTGCGGGATAGAGTTTGGGGGTGTTGTGTTTTGGGGAGCAACACCTTTTTCCCTATTGTTTCCTTCTAAGTTTAAGGCATTTAGCCATGTGCTTTTGGTTTGATATGGCAGAACTAGGTGCTTCCTCGAGTGTTAGAATCTCTGGGGCTATAAATTTC
Source organism: Cunninghamia lanceolata (assembly GCA_027924645.1). NCBI lineage: Eukaryota > Viridiplantae > Streptophyta > Pinopsida > Cupressales > Cupressaceae > Cunninghamia > Cunninghamia lanceolata. Next base: position 2,726,409 of record BSBN01000476.1, read on the forward strand.
TCTGTTCCTTCTTCTGTTCATGCAACTTCCAAGGAGCCTCTGGGGAAAGTTCCTTCTAGAAATGGGTCTCTATCCATGAAGGGTCCTCCCAAAATAAAGAAAGTGAATGGTTGTTTAGAGAGATGCCAAGATAATTTTGTCTTGGTAATTCAGCTGGAATCGGTCTCAAAATATATTTCATATTGGAGCAATCATGCTCTTATTTGCAAGTTCATGGGACTTTGGCTTCCACTTCTAGCTTTGGAATCTTTGATGTGTCAGGTTTGGAACCCTGACATGGATATGGAGATATTGTTGGTGGCCAACAATTACTTTCTAGTTGTTTTCTTGTGCATGACAGATATAAAAAAGGCTTTTGAAGGGGCCCCATACTTTTCTAATCAAGTTGGGCTCTTCATCAAACCCTGGCATGTGGGCTTCAATTCCACTGAGGAGCTTCTCTCAAGAGTCCCTGTTTGGGTCTGTCTTCTCAGGCTTCTGCTGGAGTTCTAGAGGAGTGACATTCTTCATTCGATTGCTCTGCTGCTAGGCAAACCGGTTGGTTCTACCTCACAAACTCAAGACAGGAAGGTAATATCTTATGCTCGAATATGTGTTGAGATTGATTTAAATAACCCTTTGTTGGATTCTGTGGAAATATGCCTTAGATCGTCTTCTTGGATCCAATAGCTCGATTATGAGACATTTCTGTTCTGATGTCAATTTTTCCATGAGTATGGGCACTTGCACAAGAAATGCCCCTGAGCTAATTTGGTACATATGGAAGCTAGGGATCCTGCCAATCCTACCCCTAAGAAGGATAAAGGGAAGGTTCTTCTATCTAAAGGAGATGTAGATAGAGAGGGCTTTATTCTAGTTAAGTCACGTAATAAGGGAAGAGGACAAAAGAGAACTCTGAAGGATAGGAAAAATGATGAGAACTTTAATAAGTTCAAAGTTTTGGATGACTTGGTCCAGGAGGAGGGAATCTCAATTGAGCTGCCTTTGGGGACTAGGTTAATGGATGAGGTATTGTCAAAAGATAGAGAGAATGACAATCAGATCTTGTCTTTGGAGGATCAGCAAGATGGGCAAATGGATACAGATTTTCCATCTCAGAATCCAGATGTGTCAATACCAAGTGGGACTTTGGTCTTGAAAGAGGGTGAAGCATTGGTAGCTCTGACATCTCCTCCAAGGAAAGGGGCTTTGGAGTTTGGAAAAAGTAGGGGGGCTTCCCATGCTTTGGGCCTACAACAAAAGTCTCTTAAAAAGGGGCCTCTGGAGAAGCCTTCTAAGGTGGGGCGCAAGAAATACCAGGAGAAGGTGAAGTTAATTGGAGATACATTGGTGGAATTTGGGTCAGTGAAGACCATTGACTCCCTTTTCTCCCAATCTCACAAATGATTGTTTTATCTTGGAATGTGAGGAGTATGAATAGCATCCCTAGACAAAAGGCTATTCATGATTTGATTGGCACTCATTGTCTTGACATTGTCTTTATTCAAGAAACTAAGGTGACAGTGGATGGTATGTTGAGTAGAGCTCCTAGAATTTGGTCGTGAGGCTCGTGTCATTATGTTAGGGCCCAGGGTAGTTTGGGTGGAGTGGCTTGTTTTTGGTATCCTATAAAGGTGGTCCATCTCCAGTGGATTTCAAGCCACTATTCTCTCTCTATGGTTGCTTCTAGTGTGGATTCAGGTGAAATTTGTCTTTTTACTAATGTTTATGCTCCTTCTAATCTTTTGGGGAAAACGTTGCTATGGGATCACATTAAATTTGTCTGATCTCTGGAGTCCTTCCTTCCTTGGGTTATGGTCAGTGACTTTAATGTGGTTTGTAGCTTGGAGGAGAAGAGCAGAGGCATAGATAGGATTGATGCTTCTGCTAACCTCCTTAGGGATAGTATTGACCTCCTGAAGGTTATTGATGTGAAGCCAAATACGGTATCTTCACTTGGAACAATAAAAGAAGTGGAGAAGACATGATCTCAGAGAGGCTTGATAGATTTCTTGTCTCCTATTTTTGGATGGATGACAGATGGACTACCAACTCAAAGATCTTGGATTGGATAGGTTCTGATCACTGGCCGATCAAATTTTCAGCAGTTGCTTTCAGGGCTTCAAAGAACCCTATGTTTAAGTTTCAACTTATGTGGTTGTGAGATCACTCTCTATAGGAATTAATGATTTCTTGGTGGGATGAAGGGAAACTTGTGTATGGCAAGGCTATGTATTATTTTGTTAAAAGATTGTAGTATGTGAAATATAAGCTCAAGAAGTGGAACAAGCAATGCTTTGGAAACCTTCACTTCAACAGAAGGGAAGCTCAAGCTAGGCTAGATGCTATCAATCATTTGATCTGAGATCAGGGGCTTACTTTGGATCTGAGCATAGAGGAGACTTGGGTGGTTAAGGATTTGGAGGAATCAGATCTTTGTGAAGAGATTTTTTGGAAGCAAAAATCCTGTATTGATTGGTTTTAGGAAGGAGATAGGAATACAACTTCTTTTCATAATTCTATTAGAGCTAGAAGTGGTAATCTCATTACCTCTCTTGTGTCTTCAGAAAGTGTTCAATTCTTTTCACTGTGAGAAATTGCTCAGGAGGCCTCTCATTATTTCTTGGTTCTGTTTACTACAAATTGCCCCCCTACTAGTGTCGAAGAAATCTCTATTATGGATTGCATTCCCTCTTTGGTTTCTCATGAGATGAATGAGGTTCTCATTCATCCCATTTCACTATAAGAATTGGAGGATGTTGTGTTTCACATGAAGAAAGGTAAAGCCCAAGACCCTAATGGCTTTCCTATTGAATTCTTTCATGAGTTTTGGGAGACTATCAAATTGGACCTTTTGGAGGTGGCACAAGAGTCACAAAGAAATAAATAGATGTTAAGAGCCATGAATTCTACTTTTCTAGCTCTTATTCCTAAGAAAGATGATGCACATATTCTAGACCAGTTTAGACCCATTACTCTTTGTAATATGGTTTATAAAATTATCTTTAAATTGATTGCGGAAAGAATCAAGCCATGACTTAAAGATTTGATTTTTGTGGAACATGGATTTGTTGTTGGTAGATAGATTCTTGATGGGATTGTGATTGATGCAGAGGCCATTCATTCTATGGTGACTTCTAAGGAGAAGGCCATATTTATCAAGATTGGCATGGCTAAAGCTTCTGACAGAGTCAAAAGGGCTTTCTTAAAGAAAGTCCTTCTAGCCTTTGTTTTTGATGATGAATGGGTTAATTAGGTCATGAGTTGCATTTCCTCTTCCTCCTTTTCTATTCTTATTAATGGGGAACTGTTTGAGCTATTCAGTGCTTCTAGGGGCCTTCGACAAGGGGATCCTCTATCTCCTTATCTCTTTATTATCATGGCTGAAGGGCTTGGTAGATTCATTAAATATCAAGTTAGACAAGGTCTAATTCAGGGGTGGAGTTGGTGCAATAGTTTTCCTCCTCACTCTCACCTTTAGTTTGTGGATGATACTTCTTTGATGGGTGTGGCTAGAATCAATGAAGCAGTTAATTTTAGGAGAACTTTGGATACTTATTTGGCTGCCTCGGGGAAAAGGATCAATGAGGCTAAGTCTTTTGTCTTCTTCTTTAATACTCCCTAGTTGATTCAAAGAAGGATTGCTCAGATTCTCAGGTTCCAAGTTGGTTCTCTTCCTCTGGTTTATCTTGGGATCCCCCTTGGTGTTGGCTCTCAGCGTAGAGAGTTTTGGCAGGAAATTCTAGATAAGCTTCACATGAAGGTTAGCCATTGGACCCATAGATGGCTCTCTTTTGTTGGAAGGGTGACCCTCCTGAAGTCGGTGGTGCAGGCTCTTCATTTTTACAGATGTTTTGTGCAAGTTGCTCCCTCTAGTTTTGTAAAGGAATTTGATGCTCTTACTCACCAATTTCTTTGGTCTAGTAATCTTCTCTCTTCAAAATGGAGCTTGGTTAGGTGGGACTTTGTCTGTAGACCAAAGAAGGAGGGTGGTCCTGGGCTGAGGCCAGCCTAGTTGATCGGTTAGGTTTCATCAGCTAAATTGTACTGGAGGTGGTGTACTTGTCAGGATTAGGCCTAGCCTAGAATCCTTCTCATAAGTACATCAAGGGAGTGGATAGCTCAAATGTGCCTCGATGCACCCTAGAGGGAAAGGGATCCATGATTTGGGATACTCTCAAAAGAGCAGCGAAGCTTATCAAGGAGAGTCTTTTTTGCATTTGTAATAGGGGTTCTAATGCTTTGTTTTGGTATGATTCTTGGGATGGGAACCCCCTAATCATCTCAGAGTTTCCTCATCTTCAACCCCTTTGTAACTTTTTGATTGAGGCTAGTTGGAGTAAGGTGGAGAATTTTAAGACTGTTAAGATTAAGGGGTAGTTGGAGGTGACCTGCTAGAAGGATCCTCTGGAATGGCCACCGGGTGGTACTGTGGAGGATCGTTAGGAGCTCGCTCAGATCTTAGCTAGTAGACTTTGTAGTTCCCTCCAAGGGAGGGATATTTTGGCTTAGGGCCCTAATCCAAAGGGACAATTTTCTGTTGCCTCAGGTTATTGGGAGTTGGATAGATAGATGCATGGATAGGGTGGTGCCCCTTGGTGGAAGTAGGTGTGGAATAAGTTCTCTTGGCCTAAGTGCAATTTATTCCTTTGGTTGGTGTCTCAAAATAAGTGCATCACTTAGGAGAATTTGCAAAAGAGAGGTTTCCAAGGCCCTTCTCTCTATGTGCTTTGTAAAAATAGTGAAGAATGTACTTTGTATCTTTTCTTTCAGTGTCCTTATTCGAGGGTGATCTAGCACCTATGGTGGGAGGTGTGAAACCATTCTTGCATTCATGCCACTTCTTTAGTTGAGTTTTGGGATAGTTTGGGTAGACCTCCAGCTAAGACCTCCTTTCTCCAAATTGTCTAGCATTTGGGACCCACTTTCCTTACTTGGAACCTTTGGTTAGAGAGGAACCAAAGGATCTTTTAGGATTCTAAAATGGAGGAAGTTCACTTGTGGTGAAAGATTCTCAGCAGGCTTCAAGAGACTATCTCTGCAAATTGTGACCTTTCTAAGACATTAGATCCTAGTGATCTGACTGTGATTAGGAATCTAAGTTTGAGGGGCAATGGGTCAAGGGTTTATGTTGGTAGAAGAATGAGGAAGACCAAGCAGAAGATACATAGAGAGGGGCGTTGGCTTCCTCCTCCTATGGGAGTTTTGAAGGTCAACACAGATGGCTCTTCCAGGGGGAATCCTGGACATGTGGGCATTGGGGGCATTGGTTGAGGTAGTGATGGAGATGTTTTTCTTTTCTCTATCTATAAGCGACAACATTCTAATAACCTTATGGAGGCTCCATCTATTCTGCATGCAATGATGAGAGGGCATTTGCTTGGTTGGAAGTGGATCATCTGTGAATCTGATTCACAAATTATTGTGGATACACTGAATGAGCAAAAGTTGGAAGGAGTTAATTGGCATTTAGCCTTGGTGGCTAAGTAGATCCTGAATTTATGTGCCTCTTTGGATTATATTTCTTTTTGTCATATTCCTCATGAGTGGAATAAAGTGGTAGATTGTCTGGCTAAATGGGCTTCAGAGAACCTTGACAGGTGGGAGGTGGATGATTGGGGGCTCTTTCCCCCAAAGTACTCAGTGACTTTGGAAAAGCTAATTATGGAGGACAAGATTATGTAACTCTTTTTTCTATGGGGTTTCTTTTGAAACTTCTACATTGTGTTTTGTGTATTGTCCTTGGTTGGGCCTCTGGCCTTTGCTTTGTACTCTCTGCTTTATTTTGAATAAATTTTTACCCTTTTTCTTTAAAAAAATGTGTAGAAGTTATTCTAATGGTAAGTTGTTTTATTTACTATAAAAAATAATTCCTGCGCTTCTCTGATATTATTTTTCTCTACCTTATTTCAATCTTCTCCAGTATTCTTTTGCTCTACCTTATTTTGTTTCATATTTTTGTGATTTATGTTTGAGTCTTACTTGTATTTATATAGATTTGTTACGACTTTATTGTTATGTCCATTAATTTAATAAAACTATGGTGGTTATATATTTTAAATTTAACTCTTATGTGCTTTCATTTAAAAAAATATGTAGGTTATATATTTTTTAAATATAAAATAGTTACTTTATAATTTTTAGGTGCATTCATTTAATAAAAGTATGTCAGCTATATTTTAAATTTAAAACACTTACTTTATAATTTTTAAAAAATATGACAGCTCTTTTTAGTTTTTGTGAACACGGTCATAGTCATCCCCTTAATTCTGGGTGTAAAAATGGATGGGGGAGATATAAAGTTAGTTTGAATTTTGTGAGTGTCTAGGTTCAATGAATCTAGACAACTTTTAGTTGGTCATGTGACTAGTTGAATTTTTAATTCATTTATTTGGGGATAATGGATAAATGAGGGATTAGACTAGGATTTAAGACTTTAGAATAATTAATCAAATAATAAAATTATTTAATTAATTAGTGAGAGGGATGCGGGAAATTAGGTTAATTAAATAAATATAATTTATTTAATTAATTTGATGATAGATGATGCAAATGTGGTTAGGATGGCTTGATATAATGCTAAAAATGGAATTAGATGTGTAATTAGGACATGGTCAATTTTAGGTGTCTACACCTAGTTTCTAAAATTTTAATTATATTTATTTTTACATCACAATCTCCATTAATAATATTTTTCTATCATTATGTGTTTATAGTCTCACTTTTTCTATTTATAGGTTTTATTAGAGGTCATAAAGAAAAGATCTATAAAAACTATGTTCTCACCCTAAATAATCTTTCCAATTTGGTTACCTTAATAAGTCTTGCACTCATCTCAAGTAGCCTTTTCAATCTATCCACCCTACAAATTCCTACAACCTTAATGCTCCCTCCTAGAATGATGTTTCATAGAAAGAAGTTCATAGTACTTTGGTGTTGGATTCCTGCCCCTTAGGAGGGAAAACAACCATGGGAGATTTTCATGTGAGCAATGAATAACACTTCCAAAATACATAAGCCATACTTGCACTGACAATTGCACTCCTTGACTCAAATTCCCAAACCTTTAAACATTATTCTTATTTGCAACACAAATTTTGCCTAAACCTAGTTCTTCAAATGGCACCTCAAGCTACTTCTTTTAGGCATCATGATGACCCTTTTTGTAAACCACCCATAGAGGAAACCATGACAAAGAGTGAAGATGGAGGAAAGTTCCACAAGCAAGAGACCCAAGCAGAGGCAAGGTTAGCCCCAGACAAATAGTCGAATCAAGGAAGCATTTGTGGAGGTAATATAATAGAATATTTTCTTACCTAATGATGTTTTAAATGTCATAGCTGATTACAAACAATTATTTATAATTTTTTTCCCTTAGAGATGTATTGTTTGCCCAAGATTTTCATCATTAGGCACAACACAATTGGGAAATATAGGGGTTGGGTCATTGAATCCTTTAAAGGGTTAGGCAAAGGTTACATAACTTGCATGTTTTGCTTGGTAAAAGATGCTCAAGTCATCATGTAATATGGAGCATGGACAATATGTGGTTAAATATGCTATCTCTACGCCTGGGATTTTGATTTCCACCCAAAGGGATTGTCCAAGTATAGATACCCCATATGGCTAGAGTTAATATGTCTTAATCTTATCCTTAGACATTTCCTCAAAGATATTGCATCTTTTCTAGGCCATGGAATTTGGTGCAATAAGAGTACTAGCAAATATACAAGCCTCCATGTCCATCCTAGAGCTTGAGTAGAAGTAGATCTTACATAATTTCTTCCTAAGTTTGTTAAGCTAATGGATCTAGGGTTTGAAATAGACTCTAGCCCATTTTCTTACTTGAACAAGCCAAATGCTTGCTTCTATTGCAATAAATAAGGCCATTTGATAAGAAAATTCTTAGTATGTAAACCTAAATCCTCCCCTCCTAACCCCTCCATCAACCCCAATACTCTTCTAGTAGGTGATTCTTCTCCCCTTCCATATAGACACACCTTTATCCTCTCACTCTCTTGCTAAATCCCAACATGTTACACCTTCCATTACTCTAATTTGTAAACAACCACTCCTCAAGATCTCCTCCCAACCTTGTCCTCATCAACTCGAACATATGAGAAACCTTACCTCTTATTCACATAGAAAGTATTATTACTAAAAAAAGGAATCTTGGAGGGAAGATGAAGAATGATTAAAAGAAGGAAGGAAATTACTAGTCATTACCTAGGTGAGCATGAATATAAAGCTCTCTCTCCAAGCCTTAGAGGGGTAGAGCTTCCTCACATAATGCTAGACACAGGTCTAGATCTCCTATGAAGGATTTATCACAAGATATGGTTCCATTATAACAAACATCCCCCACCTAGATTCAAATTAATTTCAAGTTCTTGATTTAGAAGTGATGGATGTCCTCTGCAATTCCCAATGAGGTGAAAATTTCTTTCTTAGAATGTGAGAGGGCTCTCCAATCCAACTAGAAAATGTCTTGTTAGGGAAGCCCTTCAACATCATAAACCTGATGTAGTGTTCCTACATGAGGTTAAGCTTGGGGACATTTTCCTTCAATCAACCTTACAATTAATTTGGAAAGAAGCTTGGCTTATTCAATCTCAACATGTTGAAGGGTGTGGTGGGATTGTGCTTAGTAACCCTTGGTTGCCTAAGTTCATTATAGCTTCTAGCTTATGTCCTTTCTATTATTGTGTTTGATGTTTACTACTCATACACAGGCATTCAATAAGGTTTTACTCCATATATGCCAAAAATGACTCTAGTTCAATAATATCCATATGGGAATAGATGTCAAACTCTCTCCCAATAGGTGAATGGATTTTGAGATTTGAAATTTCAATATGGTCGAGCATAATTTAAATAGAAGTTGTACTAGCTTCTACAAGCTCTCTTCTTTGGATTTTGATACATGGATCCTCAATAGAAACATGCTTGGAGTGTTGGACCCCCTCCCTAGTTAAAAAATATTCACATTTACCTCATTGGTTCATGTGGTTGAATTCTAGAGTTGGTTTACTCAGAAAGGTAAGCCACCTTGTTTAGTTTTATGTAGCTAAAATAATCTTTAAAATTATCTAATTTACTAAAGGCCATCTAGTGTAACTTGATTCCTTCTAAGTTACCCTCTTTGAGCATCTTCCCATTTTAGTCACATGTGAACTTTCACATCAATCCACCTCTTCTTTCCTACTATTCAAACTCAACACCTCCCACCTTCACCATCCAAACTACATTACCTCTTTAATTGCTATTTGGAATGGGGAACCATATCCTTCTAAGGATGGAAGATAGATCATTTGGTAACAACCTTTGTAGGCTTATGTTAGGAAAATGACTTTGAAAAGAAAGAGAATGGAGAGAACCTTAAGGAGACAACTGGAGAAAGGTGGAACTCTTCCATCTTCCTCTCTAAGAAATAGTTCTCTTAAATAATTTTGTACTTTTACACAAGCTAATTTAAGAAGATTTGAGTGGTGTAGAGGTCATAAATCATGTTTCCTTTGTTGACTACCAAACTTTTGTGTTGGGTGCTAGTAAAGTTATTGTTAAGGTATTAACTAGATTCCCATAATACTAGCTAGTATAAGTTTTCACTTTCCACTATCTTTTGAACCCTAGATCCAAAATTATGAAACAAAACCTTATTAAGGTAATTAGGCAATGCTTACTTAACAAGTCTAGTTGAAAGGATTAAAACTACATGGACTTGAATTTTTTAAGGAAACCTAAATTTCATAGTAAGACTGTCCAAATTATAAAGTATATTTGTCATCCTAGTATTACTTTATATGAGAATGAAACTTTTCAAAAATATTTTGAATTCATCCATTTATATTTTTATTCATTTTATACATCAAAATAATTACATATACGAAATTTTAAATATGTACACTAGAAATCTCTCTATATTTATATCTTTTATATTTCAATTTTTTTAAAGTTGCAGAATATTAGATATTATAATATATGTTTTAATTGTATATATATATATTTATATATATATATACTCACTAAAACTTTTAGATTTAATAATTAAAACATATATTATATTTGTAAGTTGGTGAGATTTAGGTTTAATTGTGTGTATATGTGTGTGTGTGTGTGTGTGTGTGTGTGTGTGTGTGTGTGTGTGACTCAAACTTTTAGATTTAACAATTAAAATATATATTATATTTGTAAGTTGGTGAGATTTAGGTTTAATTTTTTTTTTTTTGGTGTGTGTGTGTGTCTCTCTCTCTCTCTCTCTCTATATTTATATATATAGACACACACACCAAATATATATATATGTGTGTGTGTGTGTGTGTGGTAGGCCACATCACATTCAAGATAAGATATGTCTAATTTAGACATATCTTATCTTGAATATGATGTGGCCTACCACACACACACACACACACACACACACACGTGTGTGTGTGTGTGTGTGTGTGTGTGTGTGGTAGGCCACATCACATTCAAGATAAGATATGTCTAAATTTAAATTACATATATAATATTAGGATAAATACATGCCTCTTGTACATTTCTCAAAGTGTCATGTGTATAGATTGTAGGCCAACAAAAAAACAATAAGGAGTATTCAATAAAAAGAACTCTTAAATACATAATTAAATAAAAAATCTTTTCACTATAATATATAAAAAACGTGAAAATAAATTTATATTTAATTTTTTAATACTTTTGACTATATTTATTATGTATTTTTATAAATGAATAAATTCCAACCTAAGAACAATATATAAAATTTAAATAAAAAATCGTTTTTTAAAAAAGCTTCATAAAAAAGTTTCATAAGTCAAATGAATCTCACATTAAACTTTTTAGTAATAAAATTATCACATCATTAAAAAAAGGTTTCTCAAACTCTAGTGGAAAGAGGGATCCAATATCTCTATATTTAATATTATTCAAAACTTCCTTCCGAAGCAAATAACTTTGAAAAAAAGTATGGAATGTTAATATTCATATTCATGAGATCTTCCTCCAATATTAAAAAAAAAGAAATTCATATTCATGAGAATCTTTAAATAAGAGCTTTGGGTAGTTTGAATAATATATTTATGCTTTTACCCAAATGACTATTACGTTCATCCATGCCACTTTATACACGGTGGGGAAAATTGTAGAATGTGAGCTTCCATGAAAGGTTTCACTTGCAAATTGTGTTTCACTTACAAATTGTTGCATGGCTTAGTACACTTTTGCTTGCATTTATAGTTGTATTTAAGAATTCTGTTTAATAAGATAAAGATTGTTAATTAATATAAAAAAATATTTTTTTGGTACGAAATTAGGGAAGTTTTTGTCTGTGCATGATTTTTAAAATTTTAATTATATTCATAGTTCCACGGAGTTTTGGGGACGGGGGGACGGCAGGGGACGCGTTTCGGGGACGGGGGGCGGGGGGTCTAATTTTGGGGACGGCGGTGGGGGAGCGGTGCGCTGAAATACATATAGTACTTGAAAAATTAGTTATAAAAAGATGTATAACTGTAGAAGTCTATAAGATGTATAAATTAGTTATAAATTAGCCATGTATGCAAAATGTGGAAGCATAAACAAGGCAAGTGAACTGTTTGACAAAATGCCTCAAAGCAATGTGGTCTCATGGACTGCAATGATTGCAAGATATGCACAAAATGGATTTGTTGAAAAGGCTTTAGAAATTTTAAAGCAAATGCAATTGGCTGGTGTAAAGCCAAATTCCACAACTTTTGCCAGCCCAGCATCCTCCCTGCCTGTGTCAAAATGGGAGCTTTGGAATAGGGCATGGGCATCCATCAAAACATAAAGGATAGAGGAATTTTGTCATATTTTGTAGTTGCAACTACCCTGTTAGACATGTATGCAAATTGTGGAAGCATAGACAAGGCACGTGAACTGTTTGACAGAATGCCTCAAAGAAATGCAGCGGCAAAACTGAGGGACGGCGGGGGGACGGTGGGGACGTTTCCCTGAAGTCTCCCCATCTCAGAAACGAGGAGACGTGGGGGACGGCTGTATTTCAGGGGGGGACGCGTCCCCGTGGAACTATGATTACATTTATGTTTATTATAATGATATCTATTAATAACATTTTTCTATTATTGTTTATTTATAGTCTCACTTTCTTTGTTAGTGGTTTTTTTAATGATTGAAAAAAGTTTGTAAAACCCATATTCTCATTTTGAGGATATTTTTCAGCTTGCTCAACTAAGTAAGCCCTATACATATCCTAAGGAGCCTTTTCAGTCTACCCAACCTATAATTCCTACAACCTTGACGCTCCTTCCCAAAATAATATTTCACAATAAGAAGTTCACAATATTTTAGTGTTGGAATTCTCCCCCTTGGGAGGGAAAGCAACCATGGAAGCTTGTCTCATGAGCAATGACACATAGTTTCAGAATGTAGAAGCCCTGCTTGCACTCCTAGACTCAAATTTACAAACCCTCAAATCTTGTTCTTCTTTGCAACACTAGTTTTGCCTAAACCTAGCTCTTAAAATGACACTTCTCTACTTTTGTGCATCATAACAAGCCCTTTTGTTAAATCACCCATGAAGGAAACCATTACAAAGAGTGAAGATGGAGGAAGGTTCCATATGCAAGAGCCCCAAGTAGGGGCAAGGTTGACTTTAAACAAATAGTTGAATCATGTAAGCATGTGTGGAGGTAAAGTACTATATTGTTTCTTACCTAATGATGTTTTATATTTCATAGTTGATTACAAACAATGATATGTAATTTTGTTTTTCCTTAAAGGTGTGTCATTTGAAAAAGATTTTTACTGTTGGGAAAAGCAAAATTGGGAAAATAGGGGTTTGGGTCATTGAATCCATTAAAGGGTTAGGAAAAGGATACATAACTTGCACATTTTTCTAAGTAAACCATTCTTAGGTCATCCTATAATATGGGGTGTGGACAATATGTCGTTAAATAAGCTATATCTAGGCTTGGGATTTTAATTTCCATCTAGAGGGCTTGTCCAAGTCTAGATACCCCATATTGGTAGAGTTCCCATGTCTTAATCTTGCCTTTAGACATTTCTTACATTTTGTTTGGGCTAGGTAATTTTGTGCAAAAAGAGTATTGTAAAATATGTAAGCCTCCATGTCCATCTTAGAGCTTGTGCTAAAGTAGATCTTACACAATTTCTTGCTAAGTCTATTAAGCTAATGGGTCTAGGGTTTGAAATTGACAAGCCAATTGTTTTTACTTGAACAAACCATGTTTACTTACACTATAGGAAAAAAGGGAATTTGATAAGAGAATTCCTAATTTGTAACCCTAAATCCTCCACCCCTAACCCCTCTATCAACCCCAATACTCATCCAAATGGTGAGTATTCTCTTCCTCCATCCCCAAATCCAAAAATATAGACACACATTCATCCTCTCACTCTCCTACTAAAATCCAACATGTTGCACCTTCCATCATTCTTATTCATAAACAACCATTTCTCCAAATCTCGTCCTCCCAACCTTATCTTCTTCAACTCTCACATCTAAGAAACCCTGCCTCTTCCTCACATGGAAATCATTCTTCCTATAAAGAAGACATCCTAGAGGAAAGATGAATAATGATTGAAAGAAGGAAGGAAATCACTAATAACCTAGGTGAGCATGAATATAGAGTTCTCTCTCCAAACGTCATGGATAGATCTTCCTCATATAATGCTAAACACATGTCTAGATTCCCTATGCAGAATTTGTCATGAGATATGGTTCCATTAGAAAAAGCATCCCTATGTGGTGAAATCAATTTTGAGTTCTTGATTTGCAAGTGATGGATGTGCTCTTCAATTCCCATTGAAGTGTAAAGTTCTTTATAGGAATGTGAGGGATTTCCATCCCCACTAGAAAATTTATCAAAAGCTCTTCAAATTCATAAGCTTGATGTTGTGTTTCTATAAGAGGTCAAGATTGGGGCATTCACATTCAATTAGCCTTGTAATCAATTTGGAATGAAGCTTGGTTCATCCACTCTTGACATGTTGAAGGCTATGGTGGGACTATGCTTGGTTTTAACCATTGGTTGTCTTAGTTTATTATAGCTTATGTCTCATAACCTCTTAATTATTATATTTGGTTTTTACTAATACATGGGTGTTTAGTTAATTTTTGCTCCATATATGCGTCAAATGACCATAGTGCCAAAATATCCTTATGGGGATGGATGAGGAACTATCTCCTAATAGCTTAATGGATTTTGGGATGGGATTTCAATATGGTTGAGCATAATTTAAATAAACATTGTCCTAGCTACTATAATCTCTCTCCTTTGGATTTTGATACATGGGTCCTTAATAGAAACACACTTGGAGTGTTTAACACCATCCATGGTAGAAAAATACTTAAATCTATTTCATTGGTTCACTTGGTCAAATTCCAAAGCTAGTGAAGACTCTAAAATCTAAGTTGCTTTGATAGGTTGTACATAGCTGAGATAATCTCAATTCTCCCATCTGCCAAAGGCCATTTGGTATAACTTGATTCCTTAGTTACCTTCTTTTACCATCTTCCCATCTTGGTCACATGTTAACTTTCACATCAATCTACATCTTGTTCCCTACCATTTAAACTCAACACTTCCCACCTTTGACATCCAAATTGTATTGCCTCTTTAATTGCTCTTTGGAATGATGAGCCCCATCCTTCTAAGGATGATAGTTGGATCCTTTTGTGGGGAAACACCATCAGTCATTGTAACAACTTTTTGCAGGCTTGTGATAGGAAAATGACTTGGAAAAGAAAGAGAATGGAGAGAAACTTAAAGAGACATTTAGAGAAAGGTGAAACTCTTCTAGCTTCCTCCCCAACCAATAGCTCTCTTAAGCAGTTTGTTGCTTTCATAGAAGCTAATTTAAGAAGATTTGAGCTATATAGAGGTTATGGGGCACAAATTAGGGCTCAAGTACATTTGATGAAGGAGGGTGATAAATGAACAATGTTATTTCACTATTTAAAAAAAAAGCATAAAAAAGAGCACATGGTCTCTCTTTATAATTAAAATGGTAATATGTGTATAGAATTTGAGGAGAATACCAACCAAAGATCTAGAGTAGTTCTGGTAGCATAACAATGCCTACAAAACTCACTATCAAAATCTCTATCTTAAGAACCCAATAAATAAGAGACATAATACATGAAACCATCAAATGGTAATTAGGAAACCATGAGTTAAAACCACCCAAAATGTGGTGCCCAAATTCCTAGTTAGAAATCCAACACACAAATCCCAGGATGAGTCCATCGACTAAAAATATCATATTCCTTCCACCTACCATAAGCTCATCATAATCCACTCACCAACTTGGTTGATCCATTTTTGTCTCCATTATCTCCATTTAAATATGCCTTATGATGTGACATTACATGTATCATAAGTTGGTCAATAAGTGTAACTCCCTCTTATAGCTCTTTTATGTGTCATAGATGTTTTTATATTTCCAGTGTG
Organism: Cunninghamia lanceolata; assembly: GCA_027924645.1. Lineage (NCBI taxonomy): Eukaryota > Viridiplantae > Streptophyta > Pinopsida > Cupressales > Cupressaceae > Cunninghamia > Cunninghamia lanceolata. Next base: position 2,741,843 of record BSBN01000476.1, read on the forward strand.
GGAAACCCAACTTTTGGAGGCCATAATTTTGATTCGGGAGGTTGTTTGGGGATATTTTTAAAAAATTGTAGAGTTTGAAGAGATCTACATATTGAGAATTTGAGAACTGATGCCAAATATCCCAAAATATTTATTTTGGCCAAAAACGACCTCTATAGCCCAGAAATTGAGTTTTTCTATTTTATAGCCCATAAATTGCATTTTTTTGTATTCTTAACATTAGGAGAAAGGTTGAGACACCTTTCTTAACATTCTCCCACTTACCAAACACCTTGCAAGAGAAAAGGGAGTACCAACACCATCAACTAATTGCTAGGGGTCAAGAGGCCCATAGGTTTGTAGTACCTATTTGGACATGCATTTTAATACATGTCTTAGCCCCTAGTTTCTCATCTCTAAGCTTACTAAAACTCTTGTAAAACCTTAAAAGCATAGAGTCTTATTACCTTGGCCTTTGTATGCCCCTCATTATAATCCTTCATTGACTGCTAATCGGCTATTCCCAGTTTCTTAAGTTATTCCTTATGTGTTTCATTATCGTCTGCTTATCGACCCCCTTTTTAGATTGTTGGTCTGAGACCATTGTTAAGAACACCTTTTTTGCATGTGCCAAAAATAATCTTTAAGTTGCTCCTAGTTAGCATACCATGACATTATTTTTAAATTTTGCAGGAGCTTCTACCTTTGTTGGACCCTATTTTTGCTTCCTGTGGGATCGCGAAGGTAGCCTTGATATCCGACATGTCATATTTTATTCTGTGGTATCATTAGTTTCACTGAGGGGCGTTTCCCCACTGAGAATCCTAAACACTCCCTACGGAGAGGCGAGGATGATGTGGTTAAAAGCTCTGTATGGCAGTGGCATTTCACGGTGGGGTGCTTATTTGTTGGAACCATTCTAGAGCTTCTGTAGGACCACAAAAGGTATGAGGTGGACCAATGTGTATGCATTATCCATAGTATCAACAAAAGTAAGCATTTCATTGAGGGAATATCCTTTAATGGGCCTTCAAATTGATCACCGTGAGTGGATGAATATGCTTGGTGTGTGGTCTCTTTTTATGAGTACTTTTGTTGTGGTGTCAGCAGATCCCTCAAAGTGACTTGTTTCACCAGAGCCAGGGTTTTCATTGCAGTCCTGATCGACTCACCTTGGTGGATAAGTTCCATGCTTTTTCATGATAGTTGGTCTCTGCTGGAACAATTTCAAATTTTCACAAAGACCATTGATTAATGTAAATCCACGGCTGAAGTTCAAAGCAAATGAATGACTTCCTCTTGACATGCCGACTATCTCTAGTAGCCACTAATTTGGTTCATTGAATGGATCTAAAGGCTGGGATCAAATGAGTTGATGGAGTGGAGGAGCATGGTAAATAATGAGATAATGTTGTTAGTTCGGAGCATGGGAAGGAAAATATTAAGTGTGTACCTGGTCTTTTCTTGTTACCGATTGGAGAGTTGGCATGTTCATCTGAGCATTGTCCTATTTTTGTTGGATGATGGCTGTGATCCAAAAGGGGAATTTTTTGTATTGAAAAGTTCTTGGTGCCCCCTTTTGGCCACTATTGTACAAGGTGATGTTTCTACTTGAGCAAGATATCATATTCGTGGGGATTTGTCAGGATTTTCACCTAATACCAGGGTAGAGCAAGACAAGTGCTAGATGTCTTAGAATGGGAAAGTGTTGAGATCGAGGAACCTACTTCAGCTCCCTCATTATAGAAACATAGGTTGTGATTGAATTTCATGCATGTGGAATCCTGGGCTCATAAATAATTGATGTTGATGTAATAACAACACCTCCATTTCCTCTTCTGGTAGCCTTGGCAGAATTTCCAAAGATTTCCAATTAAAATCAAAAGTATTGCATTGCTAGAAAAATTAGTGTGATCAAGATGTAGCAAGGAATGTCGAGGAGTATAGATATCTGCCTTTTTTTCTATAAATGGGAGATCCTCTGTACCCATTGGCTACATCTTTTTCAGAGGGCCAAATAAATCATGTCTCATTCTGTTATGTTGTGTTTACCGCCCCATGTCTTAGGGAATACATCTCTCTTTTCTTGGTTGTTTCTCTATGCTTATAGAGTCAAGAAATGAGGAGCATGTTCCTAAGGTATGGGTGGTTCAAGGAAGATTTAGGGGATGTGGTAGTAGGAGTTAACTTGCCTTCATTTCCATACTATCCTTTAGTCACATCTTGGTGAGGGATTTGGTTTCCTATCTGGCAATTCCAATAATCCCATGTTATTGTGAGTTTCCAGATTAGGATTGGGTGAGGAAGGACCTTATTGATCCCTCTTCCCCTCCCTCAGGTTGGTGGTACACGACAAGGAAACAACTGCAATTGAAGGAGTGTTGTCCATCGGGATGAAACAACTGGTGATGGAAAGGAGCTAAGTTGACAAGAACAATTAGTTCTTTGTCTAGCATAGACCAATGACTACTGCTACTTCCTATTTGCCTAGGATTTTGGCACTGCTAGGGTTAGCTGTGTGTCCTCCACATACAGCCTGAGGATTGACGTGGTTGGAAGCCTCGCTTTGAAAGATGGGGAGTCACATCCCTATGCCTAGAACATAGTGCAAGATGAAGGACACTGCCATTTAGGAGTTGCTGAGGATGTTGTTCCTTGCAGGTATTCTCATCTGAGGGGTGGTTGAGCTCAACATGCATATGATCAGCCATAATGGTGGATGATCATGTAATCATAATGACATATTTTCCACTAGCAGGAGTGGGATAGGTAAAGGGAAAAATAGTTGGCATTCCCTTTTAGGGGAATGATTTGATTTTCTAGTATAACAACTAGATTGTTTCAGACTGTACTGCAATGGGGGAAATATGTGTTGTCTTTGTTAGATCTAGGGTACACAGCTGAGAGGGGGGGTGAATCAATTGTATAAAAACTTGCTTCTACTTCAAACACTTGATTCTTCTTTGTTAGTTAACAGCATATCAATTAACCATTCATGAAAGAAGAAAGCATAAACACCAGAGCAGATAAATATCAACACATTAGACACCAAGATTTTTGACGTGGAATATCCGGTTAAGGGAAAAACCATGGGGTGATTAACCCAAGGATTATTCTCTATTAGAAGAATAAGAAAAATGAATGGCACATGCCAATTAGGGCTCATTGCCCGAGCACACTGCTCACAAGGAGGCACACTGTCTATAAAGAGACACACTGTCTACAAGATCATAAGGATCACAACCTTGAACTAGAGAATGACATCTTCACCATGTCTAGATCAGTTCCATTTAAGCCTGAGTCACACCTGCTCTGCCTTTCACTCTTTCGCTATACCACACTCATCTGCTCCACACCACACTCTTTGAAATGAACTCACAAACCTTTATTTATACAAGACATCGACTTAGGAACAATCATCTAAGTCGGCAATCAACCATAAGAACATTCGCAGGATGAATAACACATCTGGTCGGCCACCACAAGAACATTCACAAGATGAACAACTCATCCAGTCGGCTAGTTTGAACAAGAACTTCATTCGGAAGAATATCTTCAATTCTGGGCTCTACCACCAATGCGGACCAACAACATAACCTCAACATTATCCAAGAACCTTCACAAGCTTGCCTGAATAACCAGGTACATCCGCACTTCCTCTACTCACTGGAATCTCTTCTCTTCCTCATCTGGAACTTCAAGAATATAGTCTGTCACCACTGTCATAATGCAAGAGGTGCTTCCGACCTCCAAATCATGAAAAAATTGAGATGACACATCACAAGGACATCCCAAATACTTTGTCCAATCCGCAGAATAGGACAATGCACTTCCGGATCTCACCAGACCTTTTTGTAACACTCTGTCACTCCGGAGCATCTCTCGGAACTGGTTCTACTTGATCGATCACAACTTCTTCACATCTTCATGCGGACCTCTGAAATCTTAATTAGATCATCTCAAGACTCATATCTACAAACCCTTTAATCTGCATCCTCTGAATCTCAACCTATTGAGTACTTTTCCCTTCTTCTCATCACTGTTCTTCACTGTTCTTGATTGAGACTAATTTTCTCAATATCCTCAGCACACAGCTCATCCAATCCTTCTTGTCAATGCAATATGAGTATGTTGACATCAATGACAACACTGGTTTACCTCATACTTGCAACAATCTCCCCCTTTGTCATTGATGGCAACATATGATGTGAAAAACCATCAAGACAAGAACTCCTTTCTGTCACAGCTCCCCCTATCAATAACAACTCTTCACATGTCTTCTCTTCCTTTACTGCTCCCCCTTTGATCATCAACCACTTGTTTTTCACATGTCTTCTCTCCCCTTTTGACATCAATGGCAAAGGGCTCATACTTGCAATTCTAAAACATCAGAATCATACCAGCTGCTCCCCCTTAGTAGCAGCTCCCCATCATCAATCCGGAACACAAGATATGACTGTGATATCCACCGGACAGATGCACATCAGTGCATCCTAGTTCATCACCAGAGGGGCCATGACCCCTAACTTCTCCCGGAGATACTCAAAAGAGTCCTTGGGAAGAGGTTTAGTAAAAATATCTACAATCTGATCCTTGGAGGGTACATACTCTAGTCTGACTTCATCCTTGTTCACTTGCTCTCTCAAAAAGTGAAACTTGATAGATATGTGCTTGGTCTTAGAATGCAACACCAGATTCTTAGAAATATTTATTGCACTTGAATTATCACAAAAAATTGTGATAGGCTCCTCATATTCTACTTTAATGTCTTTTAGCATCTGCTTCATCCATAAGATTTGAGTGCAACTACCTACTGCTGCAATGTATTCTGCTTTAGTTGTAGACAGAGATATTGTATCTTGTTTCTTATTTAGCCAAGAAACCAATCTCTTTCCCAAAAAGAATGCTCCACCACTGGTGCTCTTCTGGTCATCCACATCTCCTACCCAATCTGCATCTGTGTAAGCTTGAAGAGAGAAATCATGATCTGTAGGATACCACAAACCATACTCCACTGTCCCTTTTAGATATCTAAAAATCCTCTTGATTACCATAACATGAGATTCTCTACGATCAGCCTAAAATCTTGCCACAAGACCAACAACCTGCATTATATCTGGTCTAGTTTGAGTGAGATACAACAATCCACCAATCATTGATCTATACTTCGTCTGGTCTGCCTTAGGAGAGTCATCATTTTTGCTCAACTTGTATCTGGTTGCCATGGGAGTATTCATTGGCTTTGAATCTTCCATTCCAAATTTCTTCAACAATTCTTTCACATATTTGGTCTGAGAAATGAAGATCCCTTTCTTTGTTTGAGTAATTTGCAGACCCAAGAAGAAATTCATTTCACCAAGCATAGACATCTCAAACTCACTTTTCATCTGATTTGCAAAAGTTTTACCCATACTATCTCTTCCTCCAAAAATGATATCATCCACAAACACTTCAACAATCAAAATATTTTCATGATCAATTTTGAAATATAAGTTACTGTCAGTAGTACCTTTGTTGAATCCAATCTGCACGAGATGCTTATCCAACCTTTCATACCATGCTCTTGGGGCTTGCTTTAAACCATATAGTGCTTTCTTCAGCTTGCAGACCATATCATCATGATCAGACAATTGAAATCCATCTGGTTGTTCAATGTAAACTTCTTCTTCCAAATCACCATTTAGGAAGGTAGACTTGACATTCATATGATATACCTTGAAGTCTTTGAAGGCAGCAAATGCAAGAAATAATCTGACTGCTTCAATTCTTGCCACCGAAGCAAAGGTTTCTTCAAAATTAGTTCCTTCTATTTGAGAGTAGCCTTTGCAGACCAATCAAGTTTTGTTTCTGATTACTTCACCAACTTGATTTAGTTTGTTTCGGAAGAGCCATTTGGTTCCAATCACATTCTTGTTTCTAGGTCTGGGAACAAGATCCTAAGTATGATTTTTCTCAATTTGCATCAACTCTTCCTCCATTGCTTTGGTCCAGTTTTCATCATTGCAAACTTCATTAATTGTCTTAGGTTCAATTTTTGAAATCAGACAACATTCATTTGAATCTTGAGCAATTCTTCTCCTTGTTTGTACCCCTTTGCTTTTGTCACCTATGATCTGATCTTCAAAATGATTTAGAGTTACATACCTTGGAACTTTGGGAGTTTCTTACACTATTGTTTCTTGATCAGGCTCATTCAGACAAACCTCTTCTTCCTGATTTACTGGATCAGTTTGTATCTGAATTTTAGAGGAGCATTGAGCTCCTTGCACCGGAGAATCATTCTGATCATCTTCATCATATTCATAAAACTTTGAGGGGTTCTCAATTCCTTCATCAACTTTCACATTTGTACTTTCTATCATCTTTCTCAATCTCTTATTGTAACACCGGTATGCTTTGCTTTGAGTGGAGTAACCCAAGAAAATTCCTTCATCACTTCTAGCATCAAACTTTCCTAGATCTTCATCTCTTTTGATATAACACTTGCTACCAAATACTCTAAAATATCTCATAGTAGGAGTTACACCAAACCAAAGTTCATAAGCAGTCTTACCGGTATTGCTTCTGATTTGAACTCGATTAAGAGTGTAGACTGTAGTGCTGACAGCTTCTCTCCAAAACATATGGAGAACATTTGCTTCCATCATCATTGTCCTGGATGCTTCCTGGATGGTCCGGTTCTTTCTCTCAACTACTCCATTCTGCTGTGGAGTCCTAGGAGTAGACAACTGTCTTCTTATGCCATGCTTCTCACAAAAGTCTATGAATTCATCGGATGTGAATTCACCACCTCTATTAGACCTCAGAGATTTTAGTTTCAATCCGGTTCGATTCTCTACCATAGCTTTGAAGATTTTGAACTTCTCAAGGGCTTCTGATTTCTCTTTTAGGAAGGTAACCCACATCATCCGGGAATGATCATCAATCAGTAACATGAAATATCTATCACCTTACATACTTTTGATTCTTATCGGACCACATAGATTAGTATGGACTAATTCCAGTAATCCGGTAGTAGACTGATCCTTGCTTTTGAAAGAGACTCTGCTCTGTTTACCTAGCTGACATTCTTTGCACAAACTATTTGTAGGTTTCACCAATTTGGGAAGATCTCTTACAGCCTGAGTATTGCTTATCTTGATGATGTTATCAAAATTCACATGACACATCCTTCTATGCCATAACCAACTTTGATCAACTTGAACAAACAGACAACTTTTATTAGAACCAACTAGATGGAAGATATTACCTTTTGTTTGTGTACCAGATGCAATCTCAGTTCTAGAGCTTCGAAAGATCCTGCATCTTCCATTCTTGAACCAAAGATCATAGCCTTTGTCCACCAACTGACCAACACTGAGAAGATTGTGCTTCAATCCTTCAACATATAGTACATTACCGGTTTTGCTCTTTCCATCAAAAGAAATAGTTCCCCTACCTCTGATTCTGCCAGCAGAATTATCACCAAACTTTACCATTCCTCCTTCATACCTTTCCAAATCTAAGAACTTGTTCTTGTCACCTGTCATATGGTGAGAACATCCACTGTCAATAACCCAATCATCCTTTTCTTCAACTTGGGCAGCCAAAGCTCTTTCTACAACCTTATGATTGACAGATTCAGAGGATATTGAATCTTCTTCCTTGATGGCAATAAACACCCATTCATTTCTGGATTTGCCTCCTATTTCTGATTCATCATCTGTTACTCCTTCATTATCATCTCCTTCATGAACATAATAGCAGTTCTTTTGAAACCTTTGTCTGTTGGCATTTGATCTTGTAGATCTTTCCGGACATCTTGAAGCAAAATGACCAATCTTATTGCAATTGAAGCATTTAAAGGGTAGTTTTCCTTCATACTTACTGGATCCTCTTGGCAGTCTCTTTGCAATGAGGGCTTCAAGATGAGCTATTTCTGCTTCTTCCTCTTCCATGTCTTTCCTTGCTTGATCATACCATGATAGCTTCCTTGAAGAGTTCTCTCCCAAATCAAATCTTTGTTTGCCTTTCACATAGGCACTGGCTTTGAATGCAGATTCAGTCTTGGGGTGATCATCTCCGAACTCAGTCATTTCAAATGCAGCCAGTTTGCCAGCCAATTGCTCTCTTGTGACAGTTGTATGGGCTCTGAATTCATCAATGGCAGCAACCTTGATTTTGTAGGCAACAGGAAGGGATCTGAGAATTTTGCAAACAATTTCATTTTCATCCAGAACTCCACCAGCATTCCTGATTCCACACACCAGCTCATTCACTCTTGGCATAAAGGTAGTGATATTCTCATCATCTCTCATCTTCAATCTTTCAAAATTTCCTTTGAGACTTTGCAACCTTGCACTCTTAACAAACTCATCTCCTTCATGCAGAAGTTCCAGTTTAGTCCAGATCTCATATGCAGTTGGTAGGTCAATGACATTTGAGAGCTCTGAATCATTCAATGCCCTTAGAAGAGCTTCTTTGGTCCGCAAATTGTTTTCAGCATCTGTGATTTCATTCAGAGTTGACGGACCACCTTGTGGAGGTACATATGGTTTTGAAACCATGGTCAAGTATGCTTTTCCCATACACTGCAAGTGACATTTCATGCGACCTTTCCAGAGAGTGAAGTTGGTTCCATCAAACTTCGGACTATCCTTCTTGTATGATGACATCCTGGATCTCCTCAAGCGGTTAAGCTCCTTTCAGAGGAACTTGGCTCTGATACCAATTGTTAGATCTAGGGTACACAACTAAGAGGGGGGGTGAATCAGTTGTATAAAAACTTGCTTCTACTTCAAACACTTGATTCTTCTTTGTTAGTTAACAGCATATCAATTAACCATTCATGAAAGCAGAAAGCATAAACACCAGAGCAAATAAATATCAACACATTAGACACCAAGATTTTTGACGTGGAAAACCCGGTTAAGGGAAAAACCACGAGGTGATTAACACAAGGATTATTCTCTGTTAGAAGAATAAGAAAAATGAATGGCACATGCCAATTAGGGCTCACTGCCCAAGCACACTGCTCACAAGGAGGCACACTACCTACAAAGAGACACACTATCTACAAGATCATAAGGATCACAACCTTGAACTGGAGAATGACATCTTCACCATGTCTAGATCAGTTCCATTTAAGCCCGAGTCACACTTGCTCTACCTTTCGCTCTTTCGCTATACCACACTCATCCGCTCCACACCACACTCTTTGAAATGAACTCACAAACCTTTATTTATACAAGACATCGACTTAAGAACAATCATCTAAGTCGGCAATCAACCATAAGAACATTTGTAAGATGAATAACACATCTGGTCGGCCACCACAAGAACATTTGCAAGATGAACAACTCATCCAGTTAGCTAGTCTGAACAAGAACTTCATCCAGAAGAATATCTTCAATTCTAGGCTCTACCACCAATGCGGACTAACAACATAGCCACAACATTATCCAAGAACCTTCACAAGCTTGCCTGAATGACCAGGTACATCCGCACTTCCTCTACTCACTGGAATCTCTTCTCTTCCTCATCCGGAACTTCAAGAACACAGTCTGTCACCACTGTCATACTACAAGAGGTGCTTCCGAACATCCAAATCATGAACAAATCAAGATGACATATCACAAGGACATCCCAAACACTCTATCCAATCCGTAGAATAGGACAATGCACTTCCGGATGTCACCGGACCTTTTTGTAACACTCTGTCACTCCGGAGCATCTCCCAGAACTAGTTCTACTTGATCGATCACAACTTCTTCACATCTTCATGTAGACCTCTAAATCTTAACTGGATGAACCAAGACTCATATCTATAAATCCTTTAATCCGCATCCTCTAAATCTCAACCTATTGAGTACTTTTCCCTTCTTCTCATCACTGTTCTTCACTGTTCCTGATTGAGACTAATTTTCTCAATATCCTCAGCACATAGCTCATCCAATCCTTCTTGTCAATGCAATATGAGTATGTTGACATCAATGACAACACTGGTTTACCTCTACTTGCAACAATCTCCCCCTTTGTCATTGATGGCAACATATGATGTGAAAAACCATCAAGACAAGAACTCCTTTCTGTCACAGCTCCCCCTATCAACAACAACTCTTCACATGTCTTCTCTTCCTTTACTGCTCCCCCTTTGATCATCAACCACTTGTTTTTCACATGTCTTCTCTCCCCCTTTGACATCAATGGCAAAGGGCTCATACTTGCAATTCTAACACATCAGAATCATACCAGCTGCTCCCCCTTAGTAGCAGTTCCCCATCATCAATCCGGAACACAAGATATGACTGTGATATCCACCGGACTGATGCACATCAGTGCATCCTAGTTCATCACGGGAGGGGCCATGACCCCTAACTTCTCCCGGAGATACTCAAAAGAGTCCTTGGGAAGAGGTTTAGTAAAAATATCTACAATCTGATCCTTGGAGGGTACATACTCCAGTCTGACTTCATCCTTGTTCACTTGCTCTCTCAAAAAGTGAAACTTGATAGATATGTGCTTGGTCTTATAATGCAACACCGGATTCTTAGAAATATTTATTGCACTTGAATTATCATAGAAAATTGTGATAGGCTCTTCATATTCTACTTTAATGTCTTTTAGCATCTGCTTCATCCATAAGATTTGAGTGCAATTACCTGCTACTGCAATGTATTCTGCTTTAGTTGTAGACAGAGATATTGCATCTTGTTTCTTGTTTAGCCAAGAAACCAATCTCTTTCCCAAAAAGAATGCTCCACCACTGGTGCTCTTCTGGTCATCCACATCTCCTACCCAATCTGCATCTATGTAATCATGAAGAGAGAAATCATGATCTGTAGGATACCACAAACCATACTCCACTGTCCCTTTTAGATATCTAAAAATCCTCTTGATTGCCATAACATGAGATTCTCTACGATCAGCCTAAAATCTTGCCACAAGACCAACAACCTGCATTATATCTGGTCTAGTTTGAGTGAGATACAACAATCCACCAATCATTGATCTATACTTTGTCTGGTCTGCCTTAGGAGAGTCATCATTTTTGCTCAACTTGTATCCAGTTGCCATGGGAGTATTCATTGGCTTTGAATCTTCCATTCCAAATTTCTTCAACAATTCTTTCACATATTTGGTCTGAGAAATGAAGATCCCTTTCTTTGTTTGAGTAATTTGCAGACCCAAGAAGAAATTCATTTCACCAAGCATAGACATCTCAAACTCACTTTTCATCTGATTTGCAAAAGTTTTACCCATACTATCTCTTCCTCCAAAAATGATATCATCCACAAACACTTCAACAATCAAAATATTTTCATGATCAATTTTGAAATATAAGTTACTGTCAGTAGTACCTTTGTTGAATCCAATCTGCATGAGATGCTTATCCAACCTTTCATACCATGCTCTTGGGGCTTGCTTTAAACCATATAGTGCTTTCTTCAGCTTGCAGACCATATCATCATGATCAGACAATTGAAATCCATCCGGTTGTTCAATGTAAACTTCTTCTTCCAAATCACCATTTAGGAAGGTAGACTTGACATTCATATGATATACCTTGAAGTCTTTGAAGGCAGCAAATGCAAGAAATAATCTGACTGCTTCAATTCTTGCCACCGAAGCAAAGGTTTCTTCAAAATTAGTTCCTTCTATTTGAGAGTAGCCTTTGCAGACCAATCAAGTTTTGTTTCTGATTACTTCACCAACTTGATTTTGTTGGCAAGAGACACTATATGGATTCATGGTTGTTGTCATTGATGGCAACAAAGTTCATCCCACATATCCGCAAGACATGATGTGTCTCTACCGGAAGTCAGAATAAAGAATGTTGTGGTCCGGTGAAGAAGAACAGAGCATGTGGCAAGGTCCGACAGATTGGTCCGGACCTCTCAGAGGAAGTGTCTTGGTGTAGTGCGGATTTGGGGAAGTCAAGAGGACTACCTTGAGTGGTATATTCCAAGGATCTAGCCTCCGGTGATGGACAAGGAAAAAGATATGAATGGTTGAGTACCGGATTCCTGAGAGACAGTGAAAACAGAGGAAGAACTGACTGGCAGAGTATCAGACTGCTTTCTGGATGGGTTACTATTGATGACAGAGGTTGTGAAGGCATGAATCATGTTTGGCCGACATGATTAATGATATCTACAAGTATATGCTTGATCCGCATTGCTTGGTGAGGAAGGATTCAGCCGACAGAATGAAAGTTTATAAGAAACTAGACTGTTCCGGATGCCGACTAGAAAGGTGATGAAATTACTTGTGCGGATATATATAGAGGATGGATTTAGTTGTGAAGTGTTGTGTTGTTGTAGAGATATATGCGAATAAGTCCAGATAAGAGCAGAGATAGCAAAAAGGATCCGGTATGTGAAAGATAGCAGAATAAAGAACAGAGGAAAGATGAAGTGCAGCAGATCAGTGTACTGAGCCTAACCGGAACTGAACTCCAGCATATGCAGATGCTTCCAATCAGTTCAAGACTGTGATTCTCATCACTTTGTAGACAGTGTGTCTTCTTGTAGGCAGTGGGCCTCTTGTGAGCAGTGTGCTCGGGCAGTGAGCCCTAATTGGCAAGTGCCATTTTTGTAATTTCCTATTCTTCTAACAGAGAATAATTTTGGGTTAATCACCCCGTGGTTTTCTCCCTTAACAGGGTTTCCACGTCAAAAATACTGTGTCATGTGTTTCTTATTTCATGGTTAATGTTTTGTGTTTGATTTTATGCTGCATCAATTAAAAGGAAAGTTCAATAAAGGAAATAATTAGGATAACTGATTCACCCCCCCCTCTCAGTTATCAACAGATTTAGTTTGTTTCGGAAGAGCCATTTGGTTCCAATCACATTCTTGTTTCTAGGTCTGGGAACAAGATCCTAAGTATGATTTTTCTCAATTTGCATCAACTCTTCCTCCATTGCTTTGGTCCAGTTTTCATCATTGCAAGCTTCATTAATTGTCTTAGGTTCAATTTTTGAAATCAGACAACATTCATTTGAATCTTGAGCAATTCTTCTCCTTGTTTGTACCCCTTTTCTTTTGTCACCTATGATCTGATCTTCAGAATGATTTAGAGTTACATACCTTGGAACTTTGGGAGTTTCTTGCACTATTGTTTCTTGATCAAGCTCATTCAGACATACCTCTTCTTCCTGATTTACTGGATCAGTTTGTATCTGAATTTTAGAGGAGGATTGAGCTCCTTGCATCAGAGAATCATTCTGATCATCTTCATCATATTCATAAAACCTTGAGGGGTTCTCAATTCTTTCATCAACTTTCACATTTGTACTTTCTATCATCTTTCTCAATCTCTTATTGTAACACCGGTATGCTTTGCTTTGAGTGGAGTAACCCAAGAAAATTCCTTCATCACTTCTAGCATCAAACTTTCCTAGATCTTCATCTCTTTTGATATAACACTTGCTACCAAATACTCTAAAATATCTCACAGTAGGAGTTACACCAAACCAAAGTTCATAAGCAGTCTTACCGGTATTGCTTCTGATTTGAACTCGATTAAGAGTGTAGACTGTAGTGCTGACAGCTTCTCTCCAAAACATATGGAGAACATTTGCTTCCATCATCATTGTCCTGGATGCTTCCTGGATGGTCCGGTTCTTTCTCTCAACTACTCCATTCTGCTGTGGAGTCCTAGGAGCAGACAACTGTCTTCTTATGCCATGCTTCTCACAAAAGTCTATGAATTCACCGGATGTGAATTCACCACCTCTATCAGACCTCAGAGATTTTAGTTTCAATCCAGTTCGATTCTCTACCATAGCTTTGAAGATTTTGAACTTCTCAAGGGCTTCTGATTTCTCTTTTAGGAAGGTAACCCACATCATCCGGGAATGATCATCAATCAGTAACATGAAATATCTATCACCTTACATACTTTTGATTCTTGTCAGACCACATAGATTAGTATGGACTAATTCCAATAATCCGGTAGTAGACTGATCCTTGCTTTTGAAAGAGACTCTGCTCTGTTTACCTAGCTGACATTCTTTGCACAAACTATTTGTAGGTTTCACCAATTTGGGAAGATCTCTTACAGCCTGAGTATTGCTTATCTTGATGATGTTATCAAAATTCACATGACACATCCTTCTATGCCATAACCAACTCTGATCAACTTGAACAAACAGACAACTTTTATTAGAACCAACTAGATGGAAGATATTACCTTTTGTTTGTGTACCAGATGCAATCTCAGTTCCAGAGCTTCCAAAGATCTTGCATCTTCCATTCTTGAACCGGAGATCATAGGCTTTGTCCACCAACTGACCAACACTGAGAAGATTGTGCTTCAATCCTTCAACATATAGTACATTACCGGTTTTTCTCTTTCCATCAAAAGAAATAGTTCCCCTACCTCTGATTCTGCTAGCAGAATTATCACCAAACTTTACCATTCCTCCTTCATACCTTTCCAAATCTAAGAACTTGTTCTTGTCACCTGTCATATGGTGAGAACATCCACTGTCAATAACCCAATCATCCTTTTCTTCAACTTGGGCAGCCAAAGCTCTTTCTACAACCTTATGATTGACAGATTCAGAGGATATTGAATCTTCTTCCTTGATGGCAATAAACACCCATTCATTTTTGGATTTGCTTCCTATTTCTGATCCATCATCTGTTACTCCTTCATTATCATCTTCTTCGTGAACATAATAGCAGTTCTTTTGAAACCTTTGTCTGTTGGCATTTGATCTTGTAGATCTTTTCGGACATCTTGAAGCAAAATGACCAATCTTATTGCAATTGAAGCATTTAAAGGGTAGTTTTCCTTCATACTTACCGGATCCTCTTGGCAGTCTCTTTGCAATGAGGGCTTCAAGATGAGCTATTTCTACTTCTTCCTCTTCCATGTCTTTCCTTGCTTGATCATACCATGATAGCTTCCTTGAAGAGTTCTCTCCCGGATCAAATCTTTGTTTGCCTTTCACATAGGCACTGGCTTTGAATGTAGATTCAGTCTTGGGGTGATCATCTCTGAACTTAGTCATTTCAAATGCAGCCAGTTTGCCAGCCAATTGCTCTCTTGTGACAGTTGTATGGGCTCTGAATTCATCAATGGCAGCAACCTTGATTTTGTAGGTAGCAGGAAGGGATCTGAGAATTTTGCAAACAATTTCATTTTCATCCAGAACTCCACCAGCATTCCTGATTCCACACACCAGCTCATTCACTCTTGGCATAAAGGTAGTGATATTCTCATCATCTCTCATCTTCAATCTTTTAAAATTTCCTTTGAGACTTTGCAACCTTGCACTCTTAACAAACTCATCTCCTTCATGCATAAGTTCCAGTTTAGTCCAGATCTCATATGCAGTTGGTAGGTCAATGACATTTGAGAGCTCTGAATCATTCAATGCCCTTAGAAGAGCTTCTTTGGTCCGCAAATTGTTTTCAACAGCTGTGATTTCATTCAGAGTTGACGGACCACCCTGTGGAGGTACATATGGTTTTGAAACCATGGTCACGTATGCTTTTCCCATACACTCCAAGTGACATTTCATGCGACCTTTCCAGAGAGTGAAGTTGGTTCCATCGAACTTCGGACTATCCTTCTTGTATGATGACATCCTAGATCTCCTCAAGTGGTTAAGCTCCTTTCAGAGGAACTTGGCTCTGATACCAATTGTTAGATCTAGGGTACACAACTGAGAGGGGGGGTGAATCAGTTGTATAAAAACTTGCTTCTACTTTAAACACTTGATTCTTCTTTGTTAGTTAACAGCATATCAATTAACCATTCATGAAAGCAGAAAGCATAAACACCAGAGCAGATAAATATCAACACATTAGACACCAAGATTTTTGACGTGGAAAACTCGGTTAAGGGAAAAACCATGAGGTGATTAACCCAAGGATTATTCTCTGTTAGAAGAATAAGAAAAATGAATGGCACATGCCAATTAGGGCTCATTGCCCAAGCACACTGCTCACAAGGAGGCACACTACCTACAAAGAGACACATTGTCTACAAGATCATAAGGATCACAACCTTGAACTGGAGAATGACATCTTCACCATGTTTGGATCAGTTCCATTTAAGCTCGAGTCACACTTGCTCTACCTTTCGCTCTTTCGCTATACCACACTCATCCGCTCCACACCACACTCTTTGAAATGAACTCACAAACCTTTATTTATACAAGACATCAACTTAGGAACAATCATCTAAGTTGGCAATCAACCATAAGAACATTCGCAAGATGAATAACACATCCGGTCGGCCACCACAAGAACATTCGCAAGATGAACAACTCATCCAGTCAGCTAGTCTGAACAAGAACTTCATCCAGAAGAATATCTTCAATTCTGGACTCTACCACTAATGCGGACCAACAACATAGCCTCAACATTATCCAAGAACCTTCACAAGCTTGCCTGAATGACCAGGTACATCCGCACTTCCTCTACTCACTGGAATCTCTTCTCTTCCTCATCCGGAACTTCAAGAACACAGTCTGTCGCCACTGTCATACTGCAAGAGGTGCTTCTGAACCTCCAAATCATGAACAAATCAAGATGACACATCACAAGGACATCCCAAACACTCTATCCAATCCATAGAATAGGACAATGTACTTCCAGATCTCACCGGACCTTTTTGTAAGACTCTGTCACTCCGGAGCATCTCCCAGAACTGGTTCTACTTGATCGATCACAACTTCTTCACATCTTCATGCAGACCTCTAAAATCTTAACTGGATCATCTCAAGACTCATATCTACAAATCCTTTAATCCGCATCCTCTGAATCTCAACCTATTGAGTACTTTTCCCTTCTTCTCATCACTATTCTTCATTGTTCCTGATTGAGACTAATTTTCTCAATATCCTCAGCACACAACTCATCCAATCCTTCTTGTCAATGCAATATGAGTATGTTGACATCAATGACAACACTGGTTTACCTCATACTTGCAACAGTCTTGTTGTGCTTCAAAGATGCCTTTTGGCATATTTTGCTCAAACAATATGTATGGGGATTTTAAAATGAAAAGATGACATTTGTACATGGCTTGATGCTTGTTTTTCTCCCTTGTTTTCTATAAAGGGGAAATCAAGGCCATTTTGTGGGGGTTCTAAATCTCTAGTTTAGGAAGTGGTGTATCTTGTGTTTTTGTCTAGGGTAATAGAAAAAAAGTTGCATTTCAATTTGTGCTCAAATATGTAGAGCAATGTCATTTTCAAAGTCTAATACATTGTCATACTAGTTATAGAACTCTTTCCATATTGCATTAGCATGAAGTTAATATGAATGCTCAATATCAAGAATATTTTGGTTCATCTTTGCAGTTTTTTGTATTGTTTATATTTTCTTTGGCTTTCTGTCAAGGAGAGGAATAATTTCTTACAAGATATTCTATTAGCTTTGTCTGCATTGTGGTTTCAAAGGACAATTCTATAGTACTAAGTAAAGGAGGAATTAATTTAAGGTATAGACACCATTAGTCTATTAGTAATGAAGTAACATTACTTGAAATGATACACTTGTTTTGTGCAACTTGACTCTGTGACCCAATAGATTTAGCACCTGTCTCTCACTGAGCTAATATGTTGATTTAGATCCATCCCAAAGAACCAAAATCACTTCTATTTCTATTGTTATTTTAAGAATAGATTTGGATAAATAATTATTCTCAATCATTGTTTGAACTATGTTGCTAAAGGATTAAGCTAATCTGGATGGAATCAGTCATTTCCTTAGTTTATTGTTATTGAGAACCTTCTGTTTTGATGCAACATCCCAAAGAACTTTTGAAATACCTTTAGATGTTGTAAAGGGTACACCCACCTTGGTCTCGTAGAACCAAAATTGCATAGGATCTTCAACTCTTTGTTGAATCTTGTTCATTGGCCACTGACCTGGAATCCTTAAGTATGAGAAATTGGCTAAATCTTTAGAGGATTTGGATAATTAGTTGGAAGAACCAACATATTGGTGACTCTACTAGGGACTCTTTGTTTATAAATGTTGAAATATATCCAATGGTTTGTCATGGGTTTTTAGAGTTGGTGTCTGTATATTGTATTATTTTCTTTCTTTTAGAGGGTGGCGGCTTTGCGTGTTTTGAGTTAGACAAATCAAAAGAATAGAACATCTATATCTAGAAAATGTGTATAGAGAGGAACTAGATGTGGCTTTTTTGCTGGAGAAAACCCAGAATGAAAGAAAGATTCAAAGAGTTTTATACTATTTGAAGTTTAATCCTCTATGGCAACTCTATGAGAAAGAACCTAGTAAAATTATGAAGAATATAATAGATTTAATAGTTTCCATTCAGGAGTAAAATTTTCAGTAATTACAATGAACACCCAGGTATTCTACATACTCTTGTCTCTACAAAGTGTTGTTCTATGTTTAAAATTATTCTATGAAAAGCTTACAAAATAATATGGATCCTTGAGGAGAGAGAGCTAGGCATTATGATGTTTGAAAAGGAGTAGTAGGTTTATATGGATTGCAACTTATGTTAGGAGGGGAATTATTCATATTCATTTATAGTGATCTTAAGCAGGCTGGGAGAAAATGTATATTATAAAAAGCTTAAGTTACATCTGAAAGGGAAACTAAGTTTTCAATGTCTAACCCCAAAGTGATGTAAGGAAGTGTAATGTCCCCATTTTTGAGTTCTCTTGTAGCTCAGTTAGAGCTAACTTTCTGGGTTCGTGATGACATAATCAAAGGAGTATTTCGATGTCACTATGGTGTTCAGGTGATCCAATGGAGCTGTATGACACTTTTCAGAGAGATTTTAGACAACTTGTCTGTACTTACTATTTATAGTAAGTGCTTGCATGGCGATAATATTTTTGGGTTTTTCTGGGTTTGTTCTCTTTGGTCCTTGGAGAACACTGCTATTTATAGTAAGTGTTAGTATGGCACTATTTTGGTGACTTGGAAGTCAGTCATTGGCCATCCTCGATGTTGCATTAAGCTCAGTGATATTAGATGGTTTGCAGTGATGTCTTTCCAGGTGATTTCAAACTTTGGGCCCCAACTTGCTATTTTTGGCAAAATAGGGTTTTGGTCTGTTATAGGATTTTCAATGTTGGAGATGGAGCATTTTGACGAGACCTTTCTGTTGTTATATGGAACCTAATCAGACTCGGGGGTTAAATTTACCCCACTTTTATCGGCACAGTTTCCCCCAAATTATTTAACAGGGTCAAGGGGTAGCACCCCCGAAACCTCCAACGATTTTTTATTTTTTTATTAAGATGTCAGGAGTTATTTTTCTATTGGCTGACATAAAAAACCCTATTTTTGTAACCAACAAAAGAATTGATAAAAGTGGCTAAGGGTTAGGGTTTCCATTGATGTATTGTAGCATTTTGCAGTGGTATTGAGTTGCAAGAATTGCTGGTTGTAATTAGTTTGATTTACTAGATAATAATATTGGACTCTCTATTGGTGGATGTAGCCCAAGTTTGGGTGAACCACATTAAAAACTTGTCTCTCACTGTTATTATTTTTGTGTATTTCCATTCCTCTATTTAATCTTTATTTACATTTAATTGATATCTTCTATTGGCTAACCCTAGCACTTTCCAATGGTCTATATATCAGTGAATTCTGAGTTCATTTGGGCCTCCATATTAAAGTCTGTAAATTAATAATATTATTTAATATTGGACTTTGGGTTATAAGAATCAAGTATACTTTATAATAAGTGTTAAATAAAGGGGAGATATAAGTGAATAATAAAGTATACTTTATATTATAAGTTGTGCACCAAAAAGGAGGGAAGATAAACTAAAATTAAAGTAAATTAAATGAGATGAAGTCAAATGCAAATGAATATTATAAAAAGGCAAAGTGAAGCTCATTTACATATGCTTGGATTATTATTTTCTCTTATGTTTTGGGATGTTCCCATGCATTGGCTTTGGAGCTTGGCTCTAGGGTTTGTTCTTGGCTATGTTGAGACAAAAACCTCTTCACAGTCCTCTTCTTTGTATGTGAGAGACCACATCAGGAAGAGATTTCTTGGAGGCTTCATCCAAAGGCTTCAGTTGTGCATTCACTAGAGACAGTTTGGTGAAGATTTGAGTAGTTATTGAGTACTTTTATGCAAATTTTTGTATATAGCTGAGAATAAAGGAATGAATGACAGATTTGTGTGTTTGTGGAGGATTTTCTAGCTAATGTTTCTTTCTACTTGCTGGCCGTACATTTCTAGCTAGGGTCGTATCACTTTGGAGTTGTTCTTGACAGAGTTTGGAGTGTCATTCTCTTATGTTATTGTAGCATTGGTCATTCACATCATAGGCGATCAAGTTGTAGTGGAGTTTGAGGACTTTCAGACCAGACTGGAGCTTTTTCTTATTGCAACACACTCTACAGCAGGCCGTACACTCAGCTAGGGGATGTGGGTCTCTAATAAATTATTCCAGCTTGCTTTGAAAACTGTATTACCATCATTTGGGTCGCATTGGGACTGAAAATTATTTGCAAAACTTTGTATGATCAGATTTCCTTGTTTGTAGAAGTTGTGAGCATTTTTCTATGGTTAGTATTATTGGTCCTTCGTCAGCATAAGTATGAATTTGAAGACCCCCATCTGGGTATGTCCTTGTAATTCATATTTTGCTATAATGCAATCTAGGTCTTCATTAGTTTGCTCATATCTCTTCTAGTTTTTTTGGGTTTTCATTATATGCTCTATATACTATGTATTTAATGCAAATATCAAACATGCAAAACATGCAATGAAATCCTAAACCATAAACTATCAGAAAAGAAAAAAAAATTGGCACAGAACAAACATATATCTGAGGGTGTATGTTACAGTGGTATCAGAGCGGTGTATCCTGCCATCCTATGCGGTTAAGTTATCAAATTCAGAATCAAGGGCAAATTTAGTGAAGAAGAATTACAAAAGAAACTTTACAATGCTAGCAAGAAACTTGAACACCTACCTCAGTCAAAAGGGGTTCTACACAACATTTTGGAGGAAGTAGAATTGTGTCTTTACAAGGTTGAACAGTCACCTTCTGAGTTGATGCAACTCGCTATGACTCCTGTGGTGCATTCTTTGGTTAAACCAATGCTTATGAGACATCATAGTAAAAGGGTAAAGCTTTTAGTCACCAGCTATCTTAGTGAGATCACAAGGATTATAGCTCTTAAGGATCCTTACAAAGATGACATATTGAGGGAGGTTCTACAGTTGTTTGTTGAGAGCTTTAATGGGTTTCTTTATGACAAAGGCCCTACCTTTGGTAGGAAGGTTAAGATGCTAGAAGTAATGGCAAGATCTAGATCTTGTTATTTTTTTAATGATTTAGAATGTGATGATCTTATTCTTCAATTGTTTCAGAATTTCATAGCATCGATCTGTGAGGATCATGGACAAGTTGTTTTTTCCTACATGGGAACCATTATGGTCCTAATCATTGATGGATATGTTGCTTTTCCCCAACCGCTTATATCCATGCTGGTGACTATTTTGAGGCAAGAACATGATGTCTCTATAGCTTCTGATGAGTTGGTTGACAGAGTGTTCAAACAATGTGGGGGGAGGTTGAAACCTTTCTTGGATATTGGGGAAACTAATGCAGCTACTAAGGGTGAAGATGTGTGCAACAAAAGTGACAAAACTACAACCTTAGATACACATTTAGAGCTTCCCACTGAAGCTGATAACACTAATGCAAATGTTGGGATAGTTGAAAGCATTAATATGCCTTCAGATGATGGGCACATTGAAAAAAGATATGATGAAGCCTTCAAATCAGCTAATAATGATGACTCTACATATATTTTCAGTGATGATGATATAGGTGGTGTTCTTGATTTTGAAAACAAATCTGATTTCACATTGCATGTAGCTAATCCTAAGCAGAGACCTAGTGGCATTGCTGATTTAGATTCACAATTCACTATTGAGGATGATAGGGAAGAGGTACGGGTGATTTGGGATAGCCTTGGAGTCATTGATAACAGATATGAAGGTTCTGATTTTAGTATTCATCATAGATGTAGTTTATTTTCTTCACATGAATATGATTGCAAGAATAAATTTGTGGTGATCATTGATCAACCATTATTTGAGATGGGTGTTGATATGACTCATGACAATCCACTCCTTGAGTTGGATAATGAAGTTGTTTCCAGTAGTAGTATTGCACTTGGGAAAAATAACAAGGTATGGGATCCAGGAGAAGACTTAGAACTTGAGTTGGAGTGTGGTGTTCAACTTGATTTTGATTTAGGTTCACTGTATGAGGAGTTTAGTTTCCCTCTCAAGAGACCATCAGATAGGAAATGTGTAGATCAGACCTTAGAAGATATGAACAGATTAGAAAATTTACTTGTTAGTGATGGTTCCCAAGATAGCTCTTTGGATAAACATGCATCTACTCTAGAGGAAGTAGTGTGCAATGTTTATGTCCAATCAACAACTTCTATTATGTCACTGGAGCCATCCTGTGAGGTACATAACAGTAGTACCTTTGTTGAGGAAGTGTACAGAGTTGATGGCACACATGATGATGCTTAAAAAATAGTGAGTGGTGATCATTCAGCCTCTTACCAAAGTACATATTACAAATCAACAAATTTGTGTGGAGACGGTTTGTCACAGGGGTCTCATCATTTGGTAGGGCAATTGAAGGTGAACAAAGGCATGATTGCTTCAGACTTAGAACACTTTGATGTTGTTTAGAAATTGGTGACACACTATTGTTGGACTTTAGGTATATATGAGCACCTTGATAGTGGAATTTCCCTTCTAGAGTTTCAAGCACTTAGAGATGCAGTTGGGATAATGAAGAATAATTACCTACAACTCTTATCAGATAGAAATCATCTTCTCATGCTCGATGGTATCTATTATGATGCTCTAAGGAGAAAGGAAGAGGAGGTTTATGAGCTCACCTATGAGTTTGAGGTCACCATGGACTCTTTGAAGAATGCTCAAATAACCCTTCAAGAGTCAAAGATATGGATAGATGAGCTTACCATGGAGTTGAGCTTGGCACAGTCCTCATCACCTATAGATACAATTCAAATATCTATAGCAGTATTTGGTGATGAGCATACATCCACAGATTGTGGTAATGAGTATGCAGAGGATGTGGCAACATCCATTTCATTCATTGGTGCATGTGACACAAATCGGATGAGTGCATTGGATGAGTTTAGCAAAGAACAATATGTTGCACCAGGTGTTCCTAAGGATAGTCCCATTTTAGATGATGCAGAGCAGATTATTGATAGCTCTTGTGGTGAAGCAGTGGATTCTCCAGAGAGTTGTGTGACAGATCACTACGCTGCTCTGTCTTCTTCACAAGAGGTATGCAACATATCATCTAGTTGGGAGATTAATTCTCATGTTGATTTGTATCCCTCTCTTAGAAGAAAATCTGAGATTACATCCCATGCAACTAATTTTGATCGACAACTTATTGAGCTACAGAGATGGAGAGATCAGCTGAAGGTTACAGGAGAGAAGGTTGATTCAACCTTATATCATTTTAATTGCACTCATAAGTATGTTGAGAACCTTCTTTGGACAACAAAATTTGAGGAGAGACGGTATAGGTTCTCAACTGGTACTCACATTCGTGATTTGTAGTTCATCAGGAGTGCTTTGGAGGAGATAAAATCAGAATATCTCCAATTGTTTTGTGATAGGGAGTATGCTATTGGGTACACAGAGAGGGTTGCAAGAGTAACTACCCAATTAGATATTTAGGATTAGAGACACGAGCCATCATTTGATTCAAGTGATGAGAGTGATGAGGAGCATGTTCCCCATGATTATGATGGTCAACTGTTGACACATGCATGTGCTTTTTAGCTTGACTGCATAGTGAGGAGTGCTCATCATTTCTCCTTTAGTCCACACATAGATGACCTGATGATGCATAAGTGTGGATTGGATCAAGATTTATACCATCCATTGTGGGATGAAGGGTTTCCATCTACAGAAGATGGAACTAGAGATTGTAGGTGTCTGACTCAGATATATTCAGAGGATTACATGTAGGGTCAGAGAGAAGATTACAATCATGTTGATGTGTACCAGACAGAGTTTGCAACTCCTTTGTCTCAAAAATTTCCATTGGAGACATGGATTCAGAGAGGTTACAGTGTCAGTAGGCATGATGGGATGTTTAATCTTTACAGTGGTGATGGAGGAGAGTTTTATCATCCCCTTGATTTGGGAGGAGCAGTTACATATCTTCTAGCACCTATGAGGGACAGACAACACATCCATAAGAGATTTACAGAAGATAAAAGGGGATGTTGTGGTGCAGACATGTCTAGATATTCTTACCTCCTCTTGACCAATGGATGTGAGTTTCGATTGTATTGGGATCTAGGAGGTGACAGGGTTGACAACGTGGTTTGAATGAGTCCCATTGGGTTGCTTCACCACTCTCGGCATGGTGAAGTTCATACCAGATTAGTGCAGTGGAAGTCAGAGGATGTTATGCATTGCAGACTTCCATATTGGGTTTGGGATCCTGGGATCTTTTTTGGTTTCAGTTTGGTTCAATTTGTTGATTGGAGTTTGTATTGGTATTGCTTGAGGACAAGCAATCTTTGGGAAGGGCAGACTGTAATGTCCCCATTTTTGAGTTCTCTTGCAGCTCAGTCAGAGCTGACTTTCTGGGTTGGTGATGACATAATTAGAGGAGTATTTTGATGTCACCAGGGTGTTCAGGTGATCCAGTGGAGTTGTATGACACTTTTCGGAGAGATTTCAGACAACTTGTCCATACTTACTATTTATAGTATGTGCTTGCATGGTGATAATCTTTATGGATTTTTATGGGTTTGTTCTCTTTGGTCCTCGGAGAACACTACTATTTATAGTAAGTGTCAGTCTGACACTGTTTTGGTGACTTGGCAGTCAATTATTGGCCATCCTTGATGTTGCATTGAGCTCAGTGATATTAGATGGTTTGCAGTGATGTCTTTCTAGGTGATTTCAGACTTTGGGCCTTGACTTGCTATTTTTGGCAAATTAGGGTTTTGGTCCGTTACAGGATTTTCAATGTTGGAGATGGAGCGTTTTGACGAGACCTTTCCAACGGTCTATATATCACTGAATTCTAAGTTCATTTGGGCCTCCATATTAAATTCCATAAATTAATAATATTATTTAATATTGGACTTTGGGTTATAATGAATTAAGTATACTTTATAATAAGTGTTAAATAAAGGGGAGATATAAGTGAATAATAAAGTATACTTTATATTATAAGTTGTACACCAAAAAGGAGGGAAGAGAAAATGAAATTAAAGTAAATTAAATGAGATGAAGTCAAATGCAAATTGAATAAATTATAAAAAGGCAAAGTGAAGCTCATTTGCATATGCTTGGATTATTATTTTCTCTTGTGTTTTGGGATGTTCCTGTGCATTAGCTTTGGAGCTTGGCTCTAGGGTTTATTCTTGGCTATGTTGAGACGAAAACCTCTTCATAGTCCTCTTCTTCATGTGTGAGAGACCACATCAGGAAGAGATTTCTTGGAGGCTTCATCTAGAGGCTTCAGTTGTGCATTTGCTAGAGACAGTTTGGTGAAGATTTGAGTAGCTATTGAATAGTTTTATGCATATTTTTGTATACATCTGAGAATGAAGGAATGAATGATAGATTTGTGTGTTTGTGGATGATTTTCTAGGTTTTGTTTCTTTCTACTTGCTGGCCATATATTTCCAGCTAGGGCCGTACCACTTTGGAGTTGTTCTTGATGGAGTTTGGAGTGTCATTCTCTTATGTTATTGTAGCATTGGTCATTCACATAATAGGCGATCAGGTTACAGTGGGGTTTGAGGACTTTTAGATTAGATTGGAGCTTTTTCTTATTGCAGCACACTCTATAGCAGGTCGTACACTCAGCTAGGGGAAGTGGGTCTCTAATAAATTATTCCAACTTACTTTGAAAATTGTATTACCAACATTTGGGTCACATTGGGATTGAAAATAATTTGCAAAACTTTGTATGATCAGATTTCCTTGTTTGTAGAAGTTGTGAGCATTTTTCTATGGTTAGTATTGCTGGTCCTCCATCAACATAAGTACGAAGTTGAAGACCTCCATTTGGGTATGTCCTTTTAATTCATATTTTTCTATAATGCAGTCTAGGTCTTCATTAGTTTGCTCATATCTCTTCTATTTTTTCTGGGTTTTCATTATATGCTCTATATACTATGTATTTAATGCAAATATCAAACATGCAAAACATGCAATGAAACCCTAAACCATAAACTATCAGAAAAGAAAAAAAATTGGCACAGAAAAAACATATATCCGAGGGTGTATGTTACAGGAAGTTGCAAAGGTATAGCAAGTCTTGTCATGTACTTGTATATTCCTATACATGGTTTCAAGTATGATAAAGAAAAATATGCTGCCCCATCTGGGTCACCAAGGAGATTTCACTATTGAAAGATATAGAGCCATAAACTTTAGCAATAATTGTGGTTTTCCAAATCATATACCCCATGAGATCTGAGATAAGTTGTCAAAATTCAGTGGTATTGGGCTTGAACCAACAAGTAAATACCTACAAAATTTCATTTAAGTGATGGGGGTTAATGAAGTGGAGTTTGAGGATGTGGTCATGAAGATGTTTGTTTAAACTCTAAAAGCTAAAGCAAGGGATTGGTTCTCTTATTTACCAATATGCTCAATTGTTTCTTGGGATGAGCTCAAGGCAGCTTTCATGGAACAATTTGGTGAGAGGATTGATATAAGTTCAATAATTAGCAAGTTTATGAGCATTCAGAAAGAAAAGGATGAGCTAGTGCTAGCATTTAACCTGAGATTTGCAAAGGCTTTGAGGGACATTCCTAAGGTCGTAAGTCCAAATGATGTAATGTGTCTAATTATATACTTAGGTGCATTCAATGAAGAAATGAGCTATTTACTGAGAGATAAAAATCCTGTGATAGTGCACCAAGCATATTCCATGGTTATGGATTTTGAAAACAATTTGAGGCATTTAATGGTAAAGATACTTAGGCCTACATGTATTGATATTGTTAAAACATCTCATAGAAATGAAAGATGTAAACCAGGAAAAAACCATGTCTACCCAGATGAAGGTAATCTCAATACTACTAAGCATTCATCATTTTATCATTCAGAAAATGATGGGTTGATTGCTATGAATGAGTCCATAACTAACACTTTGTATATGTGCAAAGAGAGTAATGTGAAATCTAAAAATATGTATTGCAATATTGTAAGTGATGCTTGTAGTCATTTCATTGGCCATGTGGGTGAATATTGTGGCTATAATGTTCCAGACATCGAACATAGTAGACAAAAGAATATATATAAGATCACCCCTTATTGCAGCCCCTAATAATCAATAAATTGAAATGTGCTCAAGTTTTCAATATGATGAATCAACCCAAGTGAGTGGGGATGTTGATGTAGCATGTACAAATGACCAATCGAGAGAGCTAGAATTGGAGAACCTATGGGAGGTCATCCCAGGTTCCAATCCTTTTGAGGAATTCAGTAGCATTAGTCAATTTACTACAAGCAGTTGCACACATGAGGATAAGGGGAATCATGTGTAGTTTACTAGTAGTCCTACGGAAGACAAAAGTCTATGCAATCAGTTTGAAGGGCCTGAACATAATTCCAGTATTGGTAAGTCTCCTTGCTACATTAACTATGATGATAGTGAATATGATCATTTCTTTACTGATTATGATTATCCTCATGAAGTGAAAATGCAATTCTTTTCCTCAAATAATAAATGTGTTGAAAATGATGGGGAAACATATTTTCCTGAGAAGGAACTACCTTCTTGTAGTAAAGAGTTTTCAAGATGAGTTAGAGATGCTAAGTATTAATGGTGTAAATGACGCTAAAAATTTACCTGCATGCTCTTTTAATGATTATGATGTTTTTGAATATGTTGATGCTGAGAGGGTTTTAGATCCTCATGTTGAGGAAAGGGAAGACAAGGTTACTCATAAAAGTTTCTGTAATTGTAACCCTACCATGACAAATTTAGATGAGGAATCAAAAATAGATGAACAATTTGAATTGTTTGTTCCTTCTTTTGAAGCATTTTATGTTGAGTTGTATGATGATATGCAAGATGAATCAAGTTATATTCTCATTCTTGAGATGGAGAAAATTTTTGACACATGTGATAATGACACAAGCTGGTAGCTTGGGGTTCAGGGATTTAGTGAAACTGTAAACATGGTTGGAGATGCATGCTCTTGTGAGGTCATGACATGACTAGTGATGAAAATGTTGTTGAGACAACTCAGTTTCCTTTGCATAGCATTGAAACACCAAGTGATGTAGATGAGTTATATTACCCAAATGAAGGTGAATACATATGTCATATGGATCAGATCAAAAGTGAGCCTGAGTATTGTTAAGGGAAAATTAGAGTAAACATGAATAATCAATATATCAATATCAAAATACCCAAAACTCAATGAAATATAGAAACAAAGAGATCAATCAAACAAAAGAACTTCAAAAACCTTTGCAAACCTCAAAGCTTCATAGCTTTCGTTGGTTGCCTATCTCAATCGATATTGCATGTATGAATAAGGCCATCAGAGAGTGCACTTCCTTGCTATGATTCCAAGATTGTCAAAGGAGAATTGCTATGATAGTTTCACCATGAAGATGAGCTTCACAACAATGATAGTAGTGTTGTCTCTCAGATTTGCACCCTTGCTGAGTTGTAGAACTTGGCAATATGGAGAAACATAGGATCTTTCCAGGTCTATGGGTCACCTATGATGGAAAGAACCTCCGGAGAAGGCCGGCTTCTTGTTGATACTCCACCTAAACTACTTATACTAAGGTCTTTGCAGAGAAAAGGGTAAGAAAGATTACATGAAAATGAAACCTACTGTCTAAGGTGATGCACCAAAAGATCATCAGAAAATACACAGAAATGACACACTTCAGAACCAGTAATAATAAGAATCCTTACACAACCCAGAAAAAATCATAACCCTTGCATCATTGTTTTGTAAGGAGGCTAAATAACAATAGTCTTGTTAAGGAGAAAGAGGTTTTCTCACTACCCACAAACTGATTGTTATCCCTTGCACATCTCACAACCTGCAAAAATTATGTAACCCCTGCATAAAGGCACCAACATGAAAGACAGCTCCAAGGACAAAGAACATCACCAAGATCTGTACTAACACTGAGGACACACAATATCAGAAGAAATAAGAAGGTGTAAACTGCTTATTACTACCAAAAAAGGTGTTACAATACTATATATCTCTGAAAATAGGTTACAAGACTGTTCACTTCTGCAAAAGAACTTAGAAAATTACAATATACAGAGTAGTGAATAATCAGAACCTCTAAAAAATGAATAGGGAAGAAGACTATATACTTCCTAAATAGCTATAAACAGATAGACATCCACCACCTCCATTCCCGTGCATCTCATAAATGCCCACAAAATATCTCTCTAAAGTCCCCAAAAAAGGCTTCCTAAGGCATAAATGGTTAAGGCATGCCATCAACTATCATAAAGGCACCTGAAAATGTCATAGAATGCCTTTAAATGCTCTATGAGGCTTTCTGACATACGTCAGATCTGTGTCATAATCTTCTGTAGCATCATAAATAACTGAAAAATATCCCAATGAATGACATAATGACATATTTTCTGCATTTAATTAACATTTAACTAAGAGGCTTATAATTATACCACCTTAGTAAATGTTTACAATTCCAAAATTATACAAGTCTATATAGAAAAAAATGACATAAATGACATAACAAATAACATCTAATCCCCTGATTTCTAGATTATGCAAAAAATGGCATAAAAAACATTTGTGACTCCTAGGCACAATGACATGAATCATCATACACTTGCACTACCTCGCATCATATGACTGTCAAAACGTCTCATAATCTCTTAGTCATTCCCATTTTCGCACACATTTATCATCATGTCTCGAGGTTCAATGCAACACATTTTGAAAACAAAACTTATGACTCCCAAATGCATCATTATGCCTTGTGGCCTCCACTTCACCATTATCACCGCCTTATATCTCCTAGCTGTAAAGCCTTAGCTAAACATGTTCTTCGACCTTGTGCTTCTCCACAATACATTTGGACTTGTCCCAAAAAGAAACAAAAAGGCATAAAATGCCACGGCCCCTTCTTGCATCACTAGGTCTGGACTTATGAAGTCCCTCACCACAGCACCAAATAGATAAAAATGATTGCTTTTAAATAAAAGTCAAAACTCACCATCGAATGCCAAAATGAGGATTAGGTCTATTCGACCAAAAGGGAGAGAAAACCTAAAACTTTCATTCTATTTGCATTTGATGTTCTGCTGTCTTGGCTCCGCTCGACCGCCATGAGGGTTTGAAGGCAAAAATTGCCATGAAACTGGGTTGTTTTGAGCCGGTATTGGTCGATTTCTGGGGCTAAATACAAGGTAAGTTGTCTTTTTTGAGGTTTGAACTCCATTTAGCAGATTTCAGGGACCATTTTCTTCTTCTCTGGCTGTGTTTTGACTATTTATTGATACATTTCCCTATTGTTCTTGATGTATGGTCGACCCTCTGCTGTGTGAGGCTGTCGATCTTCTGCATTTGTTGTTGTTTTGACTGTGAGGCCACAGTTGGAAGAAAAGAAAATGTAATTTTTTCCACAGTCAAGGGCAAAAACCTCAGAGGTAACTTGTTGTCAAGTTTCTTTTCATTTTTTTATGCTTCTTTTACCTGAAAATTCGCTACCTGGGGGTGCAATTTGGATATTTCCTAAGCATATGTTTGAAAAAAAAAAAAACTTCATCTTTTTTCCTTTATATATGCATTCCTTGACTGTGAACGAGCTCCATCTTTGACAAAAAAACTTAGAAAAAAGACATGTATGCTGGCATTCAAAATTTGTAGTTTCTCTGGGTGCTTGTAACATGATCTTGAGACTCCATTGTTGTCATTCTCTTTCAGAGGGTTCTGTAGCATGTAAATTTGAACAAAATTTTGCATTTCTTCTTCATTACTGTAGCAAACAAAATGTAAATCTTCCTATTTTCTAGAAACTTTGTCTTTAATAAGTCTGATGGCTGTATATGACCTTGAAACTCCATTTTTCAGTGATTTTGTAAAGAATTCTGTAGCATTTGATTTGCAATGAGTAAAAACAAGAAAAACCTTTGATTTTTCCTTTCTGTTGTTTGTTCTGGAGGCTTGAAAAACTTAATTATCCATTATGCATGGTGAGCTTTGTGCATTCTGTTCTTTAAAATCTGCATTATTTCTGTCAGTTGTAGCATAATCTTGAACTCCATTTTTTGCGTTCTCTTTTGGAGTTCTACATACCTGAACTTGAAAATTTTCTATTTTTCTTCTTTCCAATGGCTGTGTATTTGAACTTGGACAAGACATAAAAGCATATCTGGTTTGATGAATATTTCCAATAAATGGTATTCTTCCATAAAGAAACAATACAAACCTTGACTCCTTTCTGAGAAGAAGCCCTTCTTTGCACGGTATACTTCACATCATTTCCAATTAAACTTTAACAACAATAATTTCTTTTGGTAGTTCAAAACCCTCTTGAACTGTGACTCTTGAATAAATTGTACTTGGCTTCCTTGCATTTGTTACAGTCATTAAAAGACTATTGTTTGACTTTTGTAACAGTTACTAAGACTGTCACCATCAGGATTGTTCCTTTGAACTACTCTAAAATCGTTGTCCCTATGATGATCTTAAAAGGACCGCTCCCTTAAGATGTTTGTTGCCTTCTTTCTTTATTGTCATATAGGCTTCAAAGTCTCTTGTTCTCTGTTCAGAACTCTCACAACTGATATCTTTATGATAGTCATCCATCGACTATTTTCATAACTGTCTTTACATTTTAGTGATTATTCTACCAACTCTGCATCTTGTTCATTTCTTGCAGCTCTCTATGACTAATGATTGTCTCTGCTTAAACTGCTGCTGCTGTTGGTAAACTGGAAGTTGAGCTAATGAATGATTTTGCTGTTGTTGTGCTAGAAACCAGTTTACTGCTCTGTCATGCCTTGCTGTCTTGTTTTGCTTGGATTTCTCTGATTGTTTGTTGTCCTACTCAGTATGCTAGCTCTTGACAGTTGTATCTGCCTTCTAAATGTGTTCTTTTAGCTATGCCTTTGCATTTGTATATTGCTTATGAAGTGTTCTGCAAGGTCTATGAGCTAGGCTCAACCCTTGTGGGAACCACATTTCCTCCACTCATAACGTAACTGATGAATCAAACAGAAACATCATTACATCTGTATCTGCACATGAAGCAAACTTGTTAGAAAATAAATGCATGCTTGCAACTGATTTTCTGGATTTGTCTACTCAAAAGCTTTTGTGATGCTAACTAGTTTACTGCATCTGAAAACATAAATTGTATGTTTATAGATGATATCATATGATGTATGATGTCTCGCCATTGCTCTAACATCATTTTTTCCAAAATTTTATGCAGATGACGGGATAGCAAGGAGATAGCAGCTGGATGTAGGACACACCGACGATCTTGGATGACACAAGACGCGACAACAACATGAAGGCTTGTCATTCAGGCAATGACGAGTCACCCTACCTTATATGCATATTTGTCTTTCAATTTTTATAAATGTATAGTTTGTATTTTTATTTTGCAATGAAACAGTTAGTCTCACAGCTTGTGTGAGAACCTATACACTTATTTTTTTCAATATATGTTGCTGATTTTTTAAAAGATTTGTACAATCTCTTAAGTTCTGAAATACATCTGAATGCAATAATACAATTTCATCTCAATTTGTATCAAATGTGCTTGGGTT
Source organism: Cunninghamia lanceolata (assembly GCA_027924645.1). NCBI lineage: Eukaryota > Viridiplantae > Streptophyta > Pinopsida > Cupressales > Cupressaceae > Cunninghamia > Cunninghamia lanceolata. Next base: position 2,774,625 of record BSBN01000476.1, read on the forward strand.
TAACACAACAGAAGTAAAATGTACCTTCTTTTCCTCTCAAAACCTAGAAAGCTCTACTTGATTTAGCTAGTAGTGAAATCTAGGTAACATCTTTGGTGATATCTACTATATGTTTGCCTGCTAAACATCAGACCAGTTGCCTGAAGCTTATCTATTGGGCATAGAGTCATACCTGCTTGACAAAACTTGAAAACACTTCCTTTCTTTCTACAACTGATTTCTAACTACCATCTCTTCTAAACCATCAAGTGCATGGGTATGGTCAGTGATGGTGAATAAAAATCACTACTACTGATGATATGCATCTACTTGATGAGTTTAGAAATGATTAATCAACAAGAATACCCCTTTCTAACTACTGTGATTTATTGCAGCTCTATGAGGACAGGTATGATATGTGACAGTGAATACCTGTATTTACTGTTTCATGTGATGGCTATCTTTTCATATAGCTGTAGTACATTACAACAGTTTCAAACCTTTCCCAACTAGACTGAAGAAAAACAAACTGTGCAGAAACGCACTTAGGGAAAAGAAATCTGCGACTAATCTATTGTGCAGCAGCACTTATTCAACAACTGAACCTTCATGAAATATGTACAAACAGTCTAGATCCTACCTCAGAAGCAATGTTTGAGGTGAATCCCATTGACTGGGATTGGCTCGACATCACCATCTAGCCTAGACAACTAGAAAGCATTATGCTATTTGCATTCTGAAACAATGTATGGCCCACTCCAAAAAGTGTTGAACTTGGAGTGCTTCCCAGGTTTGCTTTTCAGCACATCCCACTTCAGCACTATGTCACCCTCCTGGAATGTTCTTGGAGATGCCTTTTTTTTGAAAGACCTTTTCATTTGGGCTTGATGATGCTCTATGGTTCTCATAGCATCATTTCTAGTTTCTTCAAGCTCAACCAGTTGAGCTAGCCTTACCGTCATAGGGCCTTCTTCTAGCATGTCCAGCTGATTTACCAAATCAAGTGCTGGTAACTCAAGTGTGACGGGAAGCCTTGCCTCCTTGTTGTACACTAACATGAAAGGCGAATGCCCTGTTGAATGTTTTGTAGTGATTCTATCAGCCCATAGTGCTGATTTTAACTGTGTGTGCCAGGATCTCTGGTTGCCCTCCATGGTTTTCTTGATGATTCTGATCAGGTTCTTATTTGTAGATTCCGCTTGGCCGTTGCCTTGTGGATAGTAATTTGAGGACGTATTGAGATAAATGCCACTCCTCATAGCCCAATCAGAAATTCTAGAACCAATGAAAGCAAGGGCATTATCTGAAATGATGGACTCAGGCACCCCAAATCTGATAACTAGCTCCTCATAAAAATTCAAAACAATAGACTCATTAGCTTCTTTAAGTGCGACTGCTTCAGCCCACTTAGTGAAATAATCAGTGGTTGTAAGAACCCATTTATGGCTAGCACTGGATGAAGGGTTTACAACCCCAATAAAGTCTAAACCCCACCTCATAAAGGGTTGTTCCACCTGAACTGGTTGCAAAGGTAAGGCTGCCAACTTTTCTTTTCCGGTGAACAAAGCACATTCCTTGCATTTTCTGACCCATAAGTGTGCATCTTTAAACAAACTGGGCCAATAATAGCCACCTTTCATTACCTTAAGAGTTGTTGCTCTAGGTGAAAAATGGCCTCCAGCTGACCCTCCATGAAATTCATGCAACACCTTTCCCACTTGGTTAGGTCCAATGCATCTCAGCAATACTCCATTAAAATCCTTCCTAAACAACAAGTCATTAATGAGCACATAAGGTATGGACTGCAATTTGAAATACCTTCGTTTGGCTCTATCCAAACCCTGAGGACACTCACCGGTCTGCAAGAAATGAGCCATTTCCTGCACCCAATTAGCAACATGATCTGAAACAGTTGTTTGTTCTTGATCTTGCATTGAAAGAACAACTTCTTGATCACGTTCTACTTTGCTGATAACACCATCACAAGCTGTTCACACAGCCCTTTTCCTCTGACCAACTTGGTAACCTTAATGTCCACGTCATACTCCATGACCTTAGTCACCCAACTAGCCCTCTTATCACTGAGATCTTTACTTAGCAGAAATTCTTTCACGCTCGGATGAGCAACCATTAAATTAATCTTGTTATTTGATAGCATGTGTTTAAACTTTTTTAAACTTCTTATAACAACAAGTACATGTTTCTCAACAAAAGTGTACCTCAACTCATAGTCTTTCAACACCTGACTGAAAAAAGCTAAAGGCTGCTCCATTTCTTGCTCATTTTTTTGTACCAACATGGCTGAAATAGAATCAATATTACCATATGCATACAAGGTAAAATCCTTAGAAAAATTAGGATTTAGCAGTGTAGGTGCAGCAGCCAAAGATTCTTTAATAAGCTCAAAACTCCGTTTTCCCTCTTTAGTCCAGCTGAAAGACATGTTCTTCCTCAACATAGCAGTCAATGGATTTAACAAATCAGCAATATCAGGGATGAACCTCCTGACAAAGTTGATCCTACCAATGAAACTTTGTAGGCCCTTCTTGTGTGCTGGTAAAGGCAGAGCCAAAATTGCACTTATTCTCTCAGGGTCAATGGTGATACCTTGCTTTGACACCACATAACCAAGCAATCTGCCCTCATGGACAACAAACACAAATTTTTTGGGATTAAGTGATATCCCAAACTCTCTAGACCTCTCAAAAATCTGTCTTAGGTGATTGAGATGATCTTTGGCCTCCTTAGAGAAAATAGTAATGTCGTCCAGGTAGACTAGGACAATCTTGTACATCAGCCCCTGAAAGGCCATATCCATTACCTTTTGAAAGGTTGCTCCAGCGTTGGACAAACCGAAAGGCATCTTTTTGTAAGCCATAGTCCCCCATTTTGTGGTGAAGGCTATTTTGTACTGGTCTTCCTCCTTTACTAAAATTTGATTGTATCTAGAATAGCCATCAAGCAAGGAAAACCTTTCTGATCCTGAAACTACTTGGAGTATCTGCTCCATAGAAGGTAAAGGATGACGGTCTTTCAAAGAAGCTCTATTCAAGTCCCGGAAGTCTACACACAGCCTTATCTCCCCATTTTTCTTCCTAACCGGCACAAGGTTGGAAACCCATGAGGTGTGCTTGATAGGAAAAATTATGCAACTCTCAATCAGCCTATTCAGTTCCATTTTCATGAGAGGCTCTAATTTAGGATTCAAAGGCCTCTGTTTCTGCCTAACAGGCTTGGCACCAGGTTCCAACTCAATAGTGTGTTGAGCAAGCTGGGGATCAAACCCCTTTAAATCACCATATTCCCATGCAAAAATGTCACTAAATTCTTGGAATAGATGAATAAATGCATGTCTTTCCTTTGTTGTACATACCTTGCCCAGTTTAAGGAGTTTACCCTTAAAGATCTCAAATTCTTCATAATGATCTTTCTGAACCTGTAGGCTAGACCTGGGTTTTACAGCTTCATCATCAGTGTTAAAGATGGATTCTAAGGTGACCAAACCTTTTGGCATCTTGTTATTTTTTAACTGAATGATTTGGTCACCATACTGGTGATGTAGCTTCCCCTGATTTGCATGAGAAAATTCAGCTTCCTCTCTCAAGAAGTTTACAATCTGCTGATCACTATCAAACACCTGTCAATGTATGTTATTAGCTGGCACAACAGACCTAACAAAAATTTTAATATGCTGATTTTTCTTACCACTACTGATTTCCTTAGGAATGTCAAATTCTGCCCCTACAGCAGCCAATCTATCAGTGTGTTTATTCTGATTTCTGGGTATGGAGATCAAATTGAATGCATCAAAACCTTCCAAAAGGTCCCATACTCTATGCTTGTAAGACTTGAGCAGATCATTTTTCATGACATTAAGCTTTCTTACCTGATTTACCACTAGTTCGCTGTCCCCATAAACTTTCAGACATCCAATACCTCTTTGTCTTGCCCATTCTAGGCCTTGAATTAGAGCTTCATATTCAGCCACGTTGTTAGTGTAGCTGAAACAGAATCTGAAGGTTGAATAGTACTTTTCAGCCTTAGGGGAAATGAGCATGCATCCACCTTCGGCACCATTTCTACTCCTTGAGCCATCAAAAACAGTGCCCAGACTTCATTTTCTTGCTTCCCATTCTGTTGTTCTGCACTTTTTTCAATGTTGGGCAGAAATAAATCAGCCTCGTGCATCATATACATGCCCAAACCAACCTCGTCCAGGTGTTCACATGGTTCAACCACTTGAGTTTGATCTGCCCATTCATCAAGAAGGACCTCTGGTATGCCTTCAATCAACATATTGCCTTCTTGAACAACAGGCTATTCCGTTTCTGATTCACTTACAACCAAGTTGGCATTGACTGGGCGTGTAGTATGGGGCTCAATATGGTCTTTGGCAATGGGTTTTGACTTGATAGTCACCTTAGTGTCGTACCTAGTTCTGAACAACATATGAGACCAATCTGAGGATAGGTAACCTCCTATCTTTGCTATAAAATCCCTTGACAAGCAAATGGCAAAATAAGGCGGTAAGTCAATAACATATATGTCTTGCAGGATAGAAAAATTTTGGCAGGCATGCAGAGTTAAACTCAGTCCTTTGATGACACCCACTGTGTTAACAACAGTTCCATCCAGCTGAACAACTCCCTTTTCTAATGGCTCATATTCAATGCCCAGCTTGTCAAAAATCTGTTTGGGCATGACGGAACTGCTAGCACCTGAGTCTATCATGCAGTTATGAACTAGATGATCCCCTATGATCAAAGATACGTAAAAGGGTGGGGGTTTGACCTCTGAAGCTTGCTGTTCTACATTTTTCTCAAGGTTATTTGTCAAAAAAGCTTTGGATTTACCTACATCAGACTCTTGAGATAACTTTAAATTTGACAAGGTTGATTGCAGCAGGTCTTTTTGGCCAGGGATACTCAAGGAATCCCACATAGTCATGGATACATTTATTTTCTTCATATGCTCAAGTATATTGAAAGTAGATGTACTTGTTTTAGCTTGGCTTTTGGGGGCAGCCACATCACCTTGAGCGCAAGTTAGCTGAACTGATGGATTAAGTTGTTCCTTGCCTATCAAAGGCTAATCCTTTGATAGGACTTGAGTTCTTTCAGCCTTTGATGGGTTAGGAACACCTTGATTGATGTTTGGCACTTGATGCCCATGAGTTTGAACCTTACTAGCTTGTTGCCCTTCATCAATAGCCCTTTTCTTGCTGCGTGTATTATCTGCAACTGAAAAACCAACTTGGTTCATACCACAGAATTCTTCTCCTTGCCAATTTAGGAGTGTTGTTTCATGTGCCTGTTCTTCTTGCTGCTGAACAAGAGGTTCTACAGGCACATTAGACTGCACTGCTGGACTGTTCATGTATTTTGGTTATGGGGCTGGTTACAAGGAAAACACCAGTCATATTCTTGATCAAAATTGTTTTGTGTGGGCACAACTTCCTTCGAAGAACTGACAGCATTTGGATTGTAGGCCTAATAAGGTCTAGAATTAAAGGTTTGCCTTGTACCTTGATTATTAAGATGATAAGGCAGCCTATTTGTTTGATTTTGCTGGTAATTGGACTGGAATGGGGGCTGATAAGGTCTATTTTGACCTTGCTGCCTCTTGAGGTTCACAATCTCATTACCAAAAGATTGCAACAGTCCTTTGATTTCCTGTAACTCAAAAGACTGAGTTTGGACAACATTTTCTGACTTATTGGGTTGTGCATTAGGTGCTGGTAATGCTAGCATAGTGGGTATAATAGCTATAGGAGGCACATGCATTGGCATTGGTGGCTGAATAGATGGAAAAATTGGCAAAGGAGGTCTAGGGGCAATTTTACTAGCCTATATGAGGCTATTTTCGGCTCTTATGGCTATGGCATAAGCCTGTGGTAAGGAATTTCCTCCCATAGATTGAATCATAACAGAAATATCATTGTTTAAAGCTCTTAAATAATATAAGAAGGCATGGTTAGCTATAGGCCTTACCGTTGGTGGGATTCTATCCCACGTCTTTTGAAAATGGTGATTGAAGTCTAACATAACTTCATGAGGAGCTCTTTTTATTGTGGACAGCTACTCCACCAATGACAGATGGTCTGATTTGTCTTCAAAGAAACTGCACAACTCCTCTCCCAGACGATCCCATGAATCTATTGAGTTTACCAGAAGGCTTCTGAACAATTGCAAAGCCTTACCTTTGAGAGAAGCTACCAACAACCTGATTGCAACATTCTCTTCTGTCACATGATGGACAACACACAAGTTTGCAATGTCTTTTATGTGTTCAGCTGGAGTAGTCTGATCTTCACCATTGAAATATGGTAAACTTTTTAAAGCAGCAACATGAATATCATCATGATGAGTTATTCAGTGGGCTGCCCTGGTTGAATGCAACAAAAGGCTAATTTCTGATTGCAGGAATCATTGTAGTTGGGATTCTTGTGACAGTATGAATTCCAACAACAGGAGGAGTAGACTTGGCTCTCCTTGAATAGACACGAGTTTTCTTGGGTTTCTCAGCTATTATCCCTCTTCTCCTAGGTGGGGATAATTGCAAATATTCAAAAGATGAAGAACCACTTTTGGTTTGTATCCTTCTCATAAGTAGAAATATACTGATTTGCTAAACCAAAACTTAGAGTCACCAGATATGCAGGTTTTAACCTCTTATAGGTCTGAAAATCACTGGCTGCACATCAAAACTAGCAATAACTGTAGTATTTGAACTGTTTCTAATTCCACAGTCCCACCGGGTGTGCCAAAAATTGTTGTCTCTCAGATTTGCACCCTTGCTGAGTTGTAGAACTTGGCAATCTAGAGAAACATGGGATCTTTCCAGGTCTGTGGGTCACTTGTGATGGAAAGAACCTTTAGAGAAGGCTAGCTTCCTGTTGATACTCCACCTAAACTACTTATACTAAGGTCTTTGTAGAGAAAAGGGTAAGAAAGATTACATGAAAATGAAACCTACTGTCTAAGGTGATGCACCAAAAGATCATCAGAAAATACACAGAAATGACACACTTCAGAACCATTAATAATAAGAATCCTTACACAACCCAGAAAAAATCATAACCCTTGCATCATTGTTTTGTAAGGAGGCTAAATAACAATAGTCTTGTTAAGGAGAAAGAGATTTTCTCACTACCCACAAACTGATTGTTATCAGTTGCACATCTCACAACCTGCAAAAATTATGTAACCCCTGCATAAAGCCACCAACATGAAAGACAACTCCAAGGACAAAGAACATCACCAAGATCTATACTAACACTAAGGACACACAATATCAGAAGAAATAGGAAGGTGTAAACTGCTTATTACTACCAAAAAAGGTGTTACAATACTGTATATCTCTGAAAATGGGTTACAAGACTGTTCACTTCTGCAAAAGAACTTAGAAAATTACAATATACAGAGTAGTGAATAATCAGAACCTCTGAAAAATGAATAAGGAAGAAGACTATATACTTCCTAAACAGCTGTAAACAGATAGACATCCACCACCTCCATTCCCATGCATCTCATAAATGCCCACAAAATATCTCTCTAAAGTCCCCAAAAAAGGCTTCCTAAGGCATAAATGGTCAAGGCATGCCATCAACTATCATAAAGGCACCTAAAAATGTCATAGAATGCCTTTAAATGCTCTCTGAGGCTTTCTGACATACGTCAGATCTGTGTCATAATCTTCTGCAACATCATAAATAACTGAAAAATATCCCAATGAATGACATAATGACATATTTTCTGCATTTAATTAACATTTAACTAAGAGGCTTATAATTATACCACCTTAGTAAATGTTTACAATTCCAAAATTATACAAGTCTATACAGAAAAAAATGACATAAATGACAACAAATAACATCTAATCCCCTGATTTCTAGATTATGCAAAAAATGGCATAAAAAATGTTTGTGACTCCTAGGCACAATGACATGAATCATCATACACTTGCACTACCTCGCATCATATGACTGTCAAAACGCCTCATAATCTCTTAGTCATTCCCATTTCATACACATTTATCATCATGTCTCGAGGTTCAATGCAACACATTTTGAAAACAAAACTTATGACTCCCAAATGCATCATTATGCCTTGCGGCCTCCACTTCACCATTATCACCGCCTTATATCTCCTAGCCATAAAGCCTTAGCTAAACATGTTCTTCGACCTTGTGCTTCTCCACAATACATTTGGACTTGTCCCAAAAAGAAACAAAAAGGCATAAAATGCCACGGCCCCTTCTTGCATCACTATGTCTGGACTTATGAAGTCCCTCCCCATGACACCAAATAGATAAAAATGATTGCTTTTAAATAAAAGTCAAAACTCACCATCGAATGCCAAAATAAGGATTAGGTCTATTCGACCAAAAGGGAGAGAAAACCTAAAACTTTCATTCCATTCGCATTTGATGTTCTGTTGTCTTGCTGCCACTTGACCGCCATGAGGGTTTGAAGGCAAAAATTGCCATGAAACTAGGTCATTTTGAGCCGGTATTGGTCAATTTCTGGGGCTAAATACAAGGTAAGTTGTCTTTTTTGAGGTTTGAACTCCATTTAGTAGATTTCGGGGGCCATTTTCTTCTTCTCTAGCTGCGTTTTGACTGTTTATTGATACATTCCCCTATTGTTCTTGATGTATGGTCGACCCTCTGCTGTGTGAGGCCGTCAATCTTCTACATTTGTTGTTGTTTTGACTGTGAGGCCATGGTTGGAAGAAAAGAAAACGTGATTTTTTCCATAGTCAAGGGCAAAAACCTCAAAGGTAACTTGCTATCAAGTTTCTTGTCATTTTTTTATGCTTCTTTTACCTGAAAATTCATTGCCTGGGGGCGCGATTTGGATATTTCCTGAGCAAATGTTTGAAAATTTAAACAAAAAAACCTCATCTTTTTTCCTTTATATTTGCATTCCTTGACTGTGAATGAGCTCCATCTTTGACAAAAAAACTTAGAAAAAAGACATGTATGTTGCCATTCAAAATTTGTAGTTTCTCTGGGTGCTTGTAGCATGATCTTGAGACTCCATTGTTGTCGTTCTCTTTCAGAGGGTTCTGTAGCATGTAAATTTGAACAAAATTTTGCATTTCTTCTTCATTACTGTGGCAAATAAAATGTAAATCTTCCTATTTTCTGGAAACTCTGTCTTTAATAAGTCTGATGGCTGTATATGACCTTGAAACTCCATTTTTTAGTGATTTTGTAAAGAATTCTGTAGCATTTGATTTGCAATGAGTAAAAACAAGAAAAACCTTCAATTTTTCCTTTCTGTTGTTCGTTTTGGAGGCTTGAAAAACTTAATTATCCATTATGCATGGTGAGCTCTGTGCATTCTATTCTTTAAAATCTGCATTATTTCTGTTAGTTGTAGCATAATCTTGAACTCCATTTTTTGTGTTCTCTTTCAGAGTTCTGCATATGTGAACTTGAAAATTTTCTGTTTTTCTTCTTTTCAATGGCTGTGTATTTGAACTTGGACAAGACATAAAAGCATATCTGGTTTGATGAACATTTCCAATAACTGGTATTCTTCCATAAAGAAACAATACAAACCATTCACTCCTTTCCAAGAAGAAGCCCTTCTTTGCACGGTATACTTCACATCATTTCTAGCTCAACTTTAACAGCAATAATTTCTTTTGGTAGTTCAAAACCCTCTTGAACTGTGACTCTTGAATAAATTGTACTTGGCTTCCTTGCATTTGTTATAGTCATTAAAAGACTATTGTTTGACTTTTGTAACAGTTACTAAGACTGTCACCGTCAGGACTGTTCCTTTGAACTACTCTAAAATCGCTGTCCCTATGATGATCATAAAAGGACTGCTCCCTTAAGATGTTTGCTGCCTTCTTTCTTTATTGTCATATAGGCTTCAAAGTCTCTTGTTCTCTGTTTAGAACTCTCACAACTAATATCTTTATGATAGTCATCCATTGAATATTTTCATAATTGTCTTTACATTTTAGTGATTATTCTACCAACTCTGCATCTTGTTCATTTCTTGCAGCTCTCTATGACTAATGACTGTCTCTACTTAAACTGATGCTGCTGTTGGTAAACTGGAAGTTGAGCTAATGAATGATTTTGCTGTTATTGTGCTAGAAACCAGTTTGTTGCTCTATCATGCCTTGCTGTCCTATTTTGCTTGGATTTCTCTGATTGTTTGCTATCCTACTCAGTATGCTAGCTCTTGACAGCTGTATCTGCCTTCTGAATGTGTTCTTTTAGCTATGCCTTTGCATTTGTATATTGCTTCTGAAGTGTTCTACAAGGTCTATGAGTTGGGCTCAACCCTTGTGGGAGCCACATTTCCTCCACTCATAACGTAACTGATGAATCAAACAAAAACATCATTACATCTGTATCTGCACATGAAGCAAACTTGTTAGAAAATAAATGCATGCTTGCAACTGATATTCTAGATTTGTCTTCTCAAAAGCTTTTGTGACGCTAACTGGTTTACTGCATCTGAAAACACAAATTGTACATTTATAGATGATATCATATGATGTATGATGTCTCATCATTGCTCTAACATCATTTTTTCCAAAATTTTATGCAGATGATGGGATAACAAGGAGATAGCAGCTGGATGTAGGACACACCGACGATCTAGGATGACACAAGACGTGACAACAACATGAAGGCTCATCATTCAGGCAATGACGAGTCACCCTACCTTATATGCATAATTGTCTTTCAGCTTTTATAAATGTATAGTTTGTCTTTTTATTTTGATATGAAACAGTTAGTCTCACGGCTTGTGTGAGAACCTATACACTTATTTTTTTCAATATATATTGCTGATTTTTAAAAGATTTGTACAATCTCTTAAGTTCTGAAATACATCTGAATGCAATAATACAATTTCATCTCAATTTGTATCAAATGTGCTTGGGTTTAACACAGCAGAAGTAAAATGTACCTTCTTTTCCTCTCAAAAACTGGAAAGCTCTGCTTGATTTAGCTAGTAGTGAAATCTAGGTAACAAGTAGTATGTAGTAACGAGTGTGATCACAAGCAATGAAGGAATTGGTGACAAAGGCGCGCTGTAATTCCTGCAGAGTAACAATACTTAAAGCTTGGATGAATTAAATAGAGGAATAGGGTTCAATTTATAGACTTGAGAAAGAGAAGATCAACAGTATAGAACAGTTGAGGAACGTGTGCAAATAAGAAGACAAGTGTCTTGCTCTATTTTGCATGAGAGGAATTAATAAAATAGAAGAATTCGTTAACTGAAGAGATAAAATCAATTAAAAGAATAGATCAATCAATTAAGAGAATAAAACTAGAGAATAGAGATTGTATGAGGATAAGAAGATATTTTAGCTCAATTAAATAGTTAGAATGTTCAATTGCATGTGCACAAGGATTGAATTATATTTAGAGATAACTCAATTTAGAAGAAATGGACAACTTAAATAATTTTTTGATTTATTTCAATTTAGGGGAGATATTATTGGAAGAAACAATTAAATAATTGGTATTATTTAATTTGTTGGAGGAATTAGAAGAATTTAGGAATTTAATTAAATAAATTGATTTTATTTAATTGTTGGGAGAATTTGAATCAAATAAATAAATTTGTTTGTTTATTTATTGATAGAGGAATTTGACTTAAATAAATATTAAGAATATTTATTTGGACAGAATCGTGTCATTTTTAGGCGTATACATTTTTCCTCTCTTTGATACAATGCAGTTTACGGCGTTGCTTCAAAGAATAAATTTTTCTGATAATGATACATGCCCCAGTTTGCCCCTGGTATAGGTTATGATGGTAGGATGCCCCCTTAGGAGATTGGATAGGAAGAAGGTAGAAGGACGTGAGACGGACAATCTCATGAAGAAGAAGGATGAAGAAAGAGCTAAATGATACACTATGCAAGATAGAATGAAAACACACACACACAAGCAAGCAAGTATGTACAAATGATACAAGAACAAAAAGGTATTGCCCCTGTCCAGTTGTAAATCAATGATATACTGATAACGATATATGACAATGTTGTCATGGCGGGGAACGATATATCCCTAGACCAACACGGCAGGTGTGTTGTCATGGCGGGGAACAATAGATCCCTAGAAAAACACAAAGGATAGTGTCTGGTTTCAGGAAAATGGAACATGTCATGTAAGACGCGTGTGTTGGTCTGATTTTGACAATGTTACATCCTGTATAAGACAATTGATTGATTAACTGATTGAGTTGGTTTACTACCAGACAACGATCAAGACCACTGATTGTGATTGGATCATTTGACAAGATTGACTTGACATGATTGATATGGATTAAGGATGGATCTGCATTTGAATCACTACTCGGGTTAACTGAATTGAGAAGAATGGACCACAACAATAGATAGAATACTGATTGATTGAAGAATGACCTGATAGAAGGAATCACAAGCTTTTATTTGTAAACATTGATACTTTGCAGTTTGGATGTTTATATGCATGGGATATGGTATGGATGCTTTTGCAGATGTGAATGGTATGGATGCGAGTGGATGTGAATGGTTTTTTGACATCTTGATATTGTAGTATTTTGAAGTGCTTATTTCATCATGGGGATTTTTTATTTTTGTGTGTTTTTGAAATGTTGTAAGAAAATACAAGCATCGGGGTATATTTAAACCGAGATGACCTGAGCATCACTTACATGGATTTTGATTTAGCAAGTTAATACAAGCATCTAGGTCTAATTGAACCGAGATGATCTAAGTATTTCTTGCATATCAAGAGGCAAGGATTCCCCCTGTTCATGTTAGACCTTTGATGTCCTCGATGATCTTTTGCCGATCATGTCTTTAGACAAGGCATCACATTACTAAAGTTTAATCCACAAACAACAATCAAAGAAACTAATCATGCGCCCATCATAGCATCTCTAGCTTTTGGCATCCTCAAGTAGCATAGAAAGACATGATAACAAAAAAATCAAGACTCCGTAACTTAAGCATGATTCCAACCACAAAACATTCTTGCATTTAGATGTGTTTGTTTCTTGCCATAATTTAGGTAAAATCATTTAGAGTGCTTTAGGTACTTGCTTGCTTTGTTTTGGATAGGTAAATGCCTTGCGTCAAGATTTATGCTTGAAAAGAGCAGGTTTTGTTTGTGTTTGCTTGCCTGGTGAGAGATTCCACAATCCTTATTGGTGAGACGGATTCTAAGGGACTTACCTAGTGCCTCGGGGCCGCATTGAAAAATGGCCTTGCCTACGTGACGACGCAGAGGCAACGTAGTTCGGGGTGACTTCGATGGACCTAAGATATGGATTAGATGAGACACGATATGGAATAGATATGGATCAGATAAGACATGATATGGAACAGATATGGAATGGATACAGATTAGATAAGACACGATATGGAATAGATATGGATAAGATAAGACACGATATGAAACAGATATGGATCAGATAAGACACAACATGGAATAGATGATACTGATTGACAAGGAAACACCATGGATAGGTAGATGTATGGGTGACAGTGGATATGGATGGTTTAGGTAGAAGGAATCAAGGATGTGATCTCCAAGGACTATGTCGCATAGGAATAACATGCCCCATTGTAAGTAGAATACTTAGGATTTTTCATGGCAATGCTTATGATGATAGGAGTATAAGAGGATAATGAAGGATTTGCATGGCTTGGAGGGATAAGATATGTCAAGAGCCATCTAAAACATTTGACAACATTGTGCCCCCAATCTTTATCAAGACCAAAGAAAGATAGAGGAAAGTAATATTAGGATAGAAGGATAGGATAGGAAATGGCATGGAAGGAAATTGATAGGAGAAGAGTGATATGCCGATGAGACAAAGTGACCCCAAGTGTAGGTGACGTAGAAGATCAACTTACACATGACACCTGTTTGCCAGGTTTTCATCATGGTACTTATCCAAGGCACCTGTTTGCCAGATTTTCACCATTGGATGAAGGGAATTTTTTTTACTCTTTTGATGTTTTTTTTTGAACATTTGGATAGGAGAAGGTGGAATATGGAAGAGAGGGACTCAAGTGCCTGGTTCCATGAAAGGTGATAGTCCCACTAGAAAGATGTCATCGCATGGACCATGTTGAGTGCTCTCATAGATGTTGGTAGGAGATTACATGACAGTGAGATGGGGAAGGTAGATAGCGGATTGCAGAAGGTGCAATAGTGGATGATAATGTAGAATACGGAGGGAAGGCTTATGCAAAAGCATGGATCATAGGAATAGGATGAGGAAGACATGTAGGATAATAGTGGAAGGAAGGGGATATGGAGGTATATGAAAATGTTTGTGGGATGGAAGGGAATCATGACCAACGGTTGCACATACTGGGATAAACATTGAAGCTGGTGATGGGAAAGTACTATAGGAAGCAACAGAGACTTTTTCTTGTGGATGAATGACTTAGGCATGTAGGGATCCACATAGACTGAGTATTTTTCTAATTTTTTTTGCCATATGGGATAGAAGAATTTGAGACTTTTGGATGGAATGGGAGAAAGTGGATGGTTGGGATTCTTGAGAGGTGGATGCCTCATTTGACTTGAGGGCTTTTTCCTTAGGTACCCAAGCCATTTTGCTTTTAGATAGTACCTGTGAAGGTATGGGCTTGGGTGTATGCAACTTTTGTGCAAATTCGGAGGTAATTATTTGTTGGATGCAGACCCACACATTTTTTAGTTTGGCATATAGGTGTGTGGGTGTATGCAGCTCTTGAGAAGGATGTATCTTTGATTCTTGGCTTTTGTATCCTAGGTCATGAGGACTCTTGGGATTTTTGACTTGATAGGTAAAGGCATCCAAATTTTTATTTTTGAATTCTCTTGAGATGGTGGAAGTGGAATTGGAGGAAGTTCTTTGTTTAGACAACATGTGCATCTGTTGGTCATGATTAGGTTTCCTAGAATATTCATAGATGGATGGATAAGGTGTTGGAAGAAATAGTGGTAAAATGCATGGAGGGATGTTAGGAGTTGGAAGTAGCGGAGGTAGATTGGATGGTGGAAGGTGTATGGTCACATTCTTTTGACGATTATAGGATGATGGAGGTGGAATGGCGACATATGTTTTGGGGATATGATAGGGTTTGCGATGAAAAGTGGGGGATTTAGGAGGAGTGGAGGAAGTAACAACATCTCAAGATTGTTCACCTTGGGGTGTGTATCCAAGGCCATATGAAGGAGGAGGAACATTGGCATGGACGGGCTCCAAAATACCTTGTTTGTGAAGGCCTAAGCCTTTACCTTGATAGTTCATATGTTGGAGTATGTGGTGGACAACAGGATTATGTGTAGGTGGAACACTAGACACAAGTTCCTTATTGGATGGAGAAGGTGGGATAGGGGATAATGGTTTTTGGTGTTCTAAGGAGGAACACTCATGAATGAAAGTGGTAAGACCAAGGATATATGGTGGGGGATTTGCAGCATGGTCGATAATGGATGGTGGAGGATTATTTTTGGTTTGATCTTCTATGCTTGCTTGGGAGGCAAGTGTCTTTGTGATAGGTAAAAAATTAGGTTAATGAGATCAAGCATAGCCATGAAAACCTAATCCTACCATCATCAAAGAATCTAATCCAAATGAAACCAAAAGTATGCAATTCAAGCACAATATCACCTAGATTGTGTGATTCCTTGTTTATGATGTGGATTGCTTCTTAAAAAATAAACAATTATGAAGATAAAAGATGCCATGATAGATGGATGATAATGATAAAATGTTAGATGGATCATATGGATACTCAAGTACTCAATATGCTCAGGATGATAATGTAGACACTATATGAATGCTGGATATATGTAGTTTGAAATGAGAGGATGCTTATATAGAATTCAACCAAAATCAATCAACGGTGGAGATTCGGTGGCTATGTGAATGGCTAAGATTGAAGGATAGACATAGGTGAATGTGAAGATGACAAGTGGAGGGAAGATAAGGCTTATGTGTGCTTGTGTACATAAAAAAGTACATGTGAAAGATATTAAATAAAGGATGTAGTACCACTTATCTTTTTTTTAAATGAAAGAGGCACACATGTCGGCTCATGAGATAAATGATGAGATAAATTAATTAAATAAATAAAATTTAATTAATTAATTGGAAAGTGGGCTTATGAAAGGAATTTTTAATCAAATAAATAAAATTTATTTAATTAAAAATAGAAGAATGAAGATAATTAAATAATTAAAGATTGTTTAATTATAGCTTAGAGGAAATAGCTAATGAATTAATTAAATAAATATAAATTTATTTAATTAATAGAAGAAAAAGATAGGTTAGGGATATTGTTCAAGTGTGTTAGACAAATGCAGATGATGGGCAATGCAATGTTTGATATTAATGATAATGAGTCAATTTTGGGTGTCTACATTTTGCCCCTCTTTGATACAATGTTCGATAGAGCATTGTGTCAAAGAAGATACGATATTCTTTCGATAAACAAAGTTATGCCTCAGGGTAACTAGCAGGTGATGCCCCCTTGAGAGGTAAGCCAGGCTAACCAAGAAGGGCTGGGTTGGCTCGCGATAGAAGAAAAGATAGGATGCAAGGGTGACATAAGAAAAAAAGGGGTTGGGTGGGAAAAATGGGAGGACGCAGAAGAAAAGAGGATTTGGCATAAAAGAATGAGGGTTGGGATAGGGCTATAAGTAGGTTCTATAAGGGTAAATAGGCTCATTTGTGTTCATTGGCTTATAGAGATCTAGAGCTCCTTAGAGTTGGTGTGTGACGAGAGTTGAAGAGCTATCAGGATGGTGATTCCATGCAGAGATCATCGTGCCAAGTGAGTGAGGACTCATGGACGACCAAAGGGAGCGGGCATACTAGTATGTATCAAAAATTTTGCTAAAAGCATGATTTTGATAGGCTAGAAGCATCATAAATGCACACACGTCACCATAAGCGACTAGGTCTTAGGATAGGCAGTGCAAAGGAGTAGTGTATTAGCAGAGGAGGTTGGATGAGGTAGATAGATTTATATGGAGGCCATGGCTGGGATGTCAGAGATGGGATGAGGAGGATATTGAGCTTCTCTATGCTAGGCAGGCAAGATATATTTTTTGACATGGGATATACATTATAGAGCGCTATTTTCTAGAGAGGGTTTTGAGACAGTTCAGGTTACCACAGGTAGTACTAGTTGGTGATGCCATTTTTGGGAGGACTAGACATGAGGTGTTTGATTGGGGGCCGAAGGTTGTGGTTGACACAGCTTTGGTGGAGAGAGAGGGGCTATAGCTAGTTGTATAGCAGTGGGGACAGGGTCTTGCAGATCTAGGCATGCTACCAGATTATGATGCATATTGGGTGACAGCGAGACCGACGCAGATGACGTGGGTTGGAGAGATAGGAGAGATAGGGATGGAGAGACTAGTCAGGAGGAGGCGATGATGAGCTCTACCAGTGTAGGCTGTTGTAGCAACAGCACTAGGGATACAGATATAGGGACAGGTGCAGGGATAACCTCAGATACTTGCACAACCATAGGGATAGATATTAGGAGGTGATGATGTTGGGATTCAGCAGTTGCAGAGGAGGATTAGAGAGGAGAGAAGATGGAGGCAGTGGGCTCAGATGAGATTGAGGAGGGTGGAGTTGGATAGACACTAGGCGGTGTTTGGCTTGCGGCATGCTAGGGCTCAGGCTCAGACATACCAAGCTCAGTTACAGGTGAGAGTGCAGGCTGGGGATGGACAGGATGATGGTGCACTTGCTAGAGTGACATGAGAGAGAGATGTAGCTAGAAAGAGTGAGAAGATGATGAGAGTAGAGCGAGATACTGTTGTACATCAGATGTAGCAATGAGGATGGAGAGAGATGGTCTGCGAGCAAAGAGGGATACGGCTATGCAGCAGCTACAGGGAATGACTAGTGAGCGGGATAGAGCAGTGACTGCATTGGGTACAGATGGGGCTACGATGTATTTGGCCACACAGTTAACATAGGTATAGGCAGAGCTGCAGAGAGTACAGGGTGAGCGGAGTACTATAGGGGTTTATACTATGGGGTTGTGCCAGCAGAGCACAGGCAACCTAGCTTCACGAGCAGATTAGGAGCTTTAGGTTCACGGAAGATAGGTGGATCTCAATCTATAGCCTCAATGATGGGGCTACCGAGGGATAGGGGGAAAGGTGCAGGACCTAGTGGTGGTGGTCAGGGTGAGGGAGCTTCCAGTAGTCACTAGAGCTACCTTGTGTATGTTGTATCATGATGAGGCCTAGAGCCGCTTGTACATACATTCTTGATGGCTCAGCTTGTATATGTAGACACTTATATATTGACACATGTACATATATATGATGATGTCTTGTTGATCTATATGATGATATAATGGATGCACTGTTGGTATTATGATGGTTATGCATGTTATGTTGGTATTATCATGGATTATATATGGATGTTTATGCAAATGATATGAATGGAAATTTATGATCAGGCAAATATGTAAATGGTAATGATATGATATGGATGTATGCATATAGATAGATGGTAATGAGATGATATGTGATGAACTTATGTATGTCTAACACACATGTTGTGCAGGATAAGAGATGTGGAAGAAGGATGATGGAAATGATTGATCTTGGTTGAGGACTATATAGACGAATAATAGGATGAATAGATGGTGTAATGGGCAACTTTTTAAGTAATTCCTCAAAATGAAAAGAAATGTAATCCTTATGTTTGATATAGCATATGGATATTATACACTAGGGTATAGAAGACCAAGGTGTCGAGATATCTAATGCGCAACTAGCATGCTGCAATCTTGTCTGAACACATGAGGTCAAGATGTTGAGCCAACATGCACAAGATATGAATAACAGCTAGTGTTTTGAGATGGACTTTGATGCTACAAGCAATGGTTTGAGCTTATCTCCACTACGCATAGTGACAACTTGTTGGTTATATGTATGGAGCTAGTCTTGACATAGAATAGTCTCAAGTGCATAAGAGATTGTTTAGCTTCTCAGATGCTAGAGATATTGATATGTAAGATGCTAATTCCAACATGTACAAGATACCAATATGCTTAGGAAGAGAATAAGATCATCCCGCAAACACAGCATACAAAAACAATATGACCATGCCCCATTCCTTACTTCATCGCAACATACCAAGATATAGATAAATCAAGGCAGTCTTGATTAGGCATAGAAAAGGGACAAAAGATAAATCAAAAGATAAAACAAAAGATACTGTCATCACGTTCTCTTGCCAAATTTAGGTGTTCTTAGATGGATTTAAGCTAGTGCCTTGTTAAGAGGAAAGCTACATCCTGTTGAAGGCTAAAGATGTTGATAAAATGCTATAGCAAATGTTGGCTTAAGGCATGCAGACAAATAGCTTCTGGCTTACACTTGATTGGTTAAAGTGCTTGAGATTGCATTATACACATAGTTTGCTTCCTGCTTGAGCTGATCAAAGAGAATAAGATGGAAGATGAGAAAAGATGAAGAAGATGGGGTGGATCATCTGTGCTTGAGTACTGGAAACTTCCTTCATATTCTAGACTGCCTACATACCCTATATCCATGGGATCAAAGCACATTTATGATGAAGATGAGACATGATGAATATGTAGTTCTGGGTTTTATTGATGATGTATGTGATGAAAGATAGAACAATGTGAGATGAAATATTGGAGGATGATTAGAAAAAAAAAGGAAAGATGAATGATGAAGAGAAGGGACTATTATCTTAGCCTGAATTAGAGTACTTCCTTCACATCTCAGATTTCCTACATACCTTGTATCCACGGGATCAAGGCTGTAACGATAGAGCTAGGATGTAGTTCTTGCTTATTATGCTAGTAAGTGATGTTGAAAGAATCAACTAATTGCTGGGATGTTTGCATTGGTGATGTTTTTGTTTTTTTGGATGTCAGATGAGCGTGAATTGATTGCAAAGATATGAATCCTGGTTGCAAGTTGTTTGCCATGTTTGTCATTGGATGAACGCTATGGTTGAAGTTGAAAGTTTGCTGTGTTGTGAGCTAAAGTGTTTGATGTGTTATGAGATAGAGATAGTGGTATCCACTTCCAAATAAGACTCAACAAATTCCCCCAGTGCAGGATGAGGTTTATTATGAAGGAGCAACGATGGAGAATGCATGCGGTCAAGATGCTAAGGTGCCAAAAGAGATAGTTATTGCAACAATGTCTCAAGTATGATAGCTAGCATTGACAGAGGCGAAGATGGAAAAGCTATTTATTGCGATGACATGTGGATTATGATATGGTTTATGTGGGATATGATGGTGAAATATGCTAGGAAGAGTGGTGATCAAACAAACCAAGTAGATAATGGAGGCTGGTCACTACACATAGCACCTGTTTGCTAGGTTTTCACTATGGTACTTATCCAAGGCACCTGTTTACCAGGTTTTCACCAGAGGATGGATTATTTATCTTATATTATCATATTTTTTTGTTATCCAAAGTGCCACAAAGTGGTTTTCACTGTTGGATGGATTTTTATTTTTTTTGGGATAACATGACAATTACACATAGCACCTGTTTGCCATGTTTTCACCATGGTAATGGATAGGAGGGACTCAAGTGTCTAGTTCAATGGATGTTGGTAGTCCCGTTAGAGATGGATGTCATTGCACGGACCATGTCATTATGCTCATCGATGTTGATAAGGGATTGCGTGGATGGGAGATGGATTAGGTGGATAATGGATTAGGATATGGATGACGGAAGGTTCACACAAGGATAGATGGAAGGGTCATACAAGGATAGATGAATGGGATAGGGGACTATGGAAGGATTATGCAAAAGCATGGACCATAGGAAGGTGAAAGGGGAGATATGTAGGATAATGGATGAAGGATGGAGGTATGGAGGTATGTGAAAATGTGGGATGGAAGGGAACCATGACCAATGGTTGCACACACCGCTAAACATTAAAGCTTTAGATGGAAAGGTCAGTGTAGGGAGTGAAAGATTCTTGCTTAGGGGATGGGTGATGAAGTGATGTAGGAACCCATAGATACTTAGTATTTTTATGATTTTTTCTTTGCTTGTGGGATTTTTAGATTGAATGGGATGTTTGGAAGGAATTAGAATGTGAGATGGAAGAAGACAATCGGGATTCTTTTGTTTGAGATATGGATAAAGATGCCTCATTCGGCCTGCTTGTTTGTTTTCTTAGGAACCCAAACCATTTGGGGCGTAGGCTCTTCTTGTGGATTTATAGGCTCAACTAGCTTTTTAGATGTATTAGGCTGTGATTCTTTGCTTTGATGCCCTAAGGCATGAGAATCTTTAGGATTTTTAGCTTTAGAGGTAGAGGCATCCAAATTTTTAGTTTTCAATCCCATGGATTTGATAGAAGTGGGGTTTGCAGAATGAGTGGAAGCTTTATTCTTAGACGGTATGTGCATTTGTTGGTCACAATTAGGAATATAATGGTGCTGATGGATAAAGGGATAATTGGGTGTTGGTAACAATGGCGGCAAGGAAAATGGAGGGATATTAGGAGTTGGAAGGAGTGGGGATAAATTGGATGGTGGAAGGTGGACGGTCACATGCTTTTGCAAGTTATAGGATGTGGGAAGTGGAGGATATGGAAGTGAAATTGATGGTGGGAGTTTAGGAGTTGGAAGAAGCGGCGATAAATTAGATGGTAGAAGATGTACGGTCACATGCTTGTGAGGTTTAGGACGGGGTTTTTGACAGGAAATGGTGAACTTAGGATGGATGGAGGGATTACCAACATCTTTAGCTTGGGGAGGCCAGCATTTGACACTGGGACTAGGAGTGCTTGGAGAACTAGACTTGAGTTCCTCATTAGATGGAGATGAAGGGGTTGTAGAAAGCATGAAGATGGAGGATCCCAGAAAAAGGTCAGTGAAATGAAAGGAGGAGTCATTGATGGTATCCAAACTAGAAGTCTCTCCTGCCGAGGAAGGTCCAGCATCAATATCAGAAATACACTTAATGTCTTTGAGTCGCGATACCTCCGGCTGATAACCAAGGCCTTGCTTATTAAACTTCTTAGACACAATAATGGGTTCGATAGGTCCTTGTTCCTATGATCCCAATCCACCATGTCCTTTGTAGCCCATGTTCTTTATAATGCAGAACCCATTATTATATCTCTCCACCTCCAGTTGGACTTGGTCATTTTCATCAAAGAATATCCAAGAGTCTATATCATCAATGTCTTCATCATCCAGGAATCTGCCTTTAATGAATACTATGGATGGGGCTTTGATGACAGTGGGGGATGAAGTTGGTTTGGATGTAGAAGGTTTACCATAAGATTTGGGAGATAAGGGAAGGGTGCCAACACAACAAGATTCCTACAATGTGTATTCACTAGGGCCATGTTCGGTGTACTTGATACGAAGGTTGGAAGTAGCTTTTCTAGATGATGGCTTAAGTAGGTTAGATGGGTCTATATAGGATGAAGATGGATATGCCTCGGTGTTGATAGGAATGCGGTTCAGACTCTAATATTTAGCTTGAAAGGCACGACAAAATTCAAAGGGATTGGGATCAACATGGATAGTAATCTCAACACCGTTGTGTGGAAATTTAAGACATTGATGGTATGTGGAAGGAACTACCTTGAGGGCATGTATCCATGGATGACCAAGGATGATGTTATAAGGAAGGTCAATATCAAGAACCTGACAATGGGTTTTAATAGTGACCAACCCAACTTGGATAGGCAAGAAAATAATCCCTTCAGTATCTCGCTTGGCATCATCATATGCTCTAATAGTAATAACCTTGGAGGTGTCAACATCTTTCTCAGAATATCCCAATTGTTTTATTAATTTCAAAGAACATATATTAAGATCAGCTCCACCATCTACCAAGATTCATTTGATACGGCGTTGTTTAACAAACACTTCAATGTGGAGGGCTTCGTTGTGTGAAGGGTGAATGGAGGGTTGAAGATCTTTGTCAGAAAAAGTTAAATGACAAGGGGCTGCAATGCTAGCGACCATAGATTGGAATTGTGTGATATCAATATCAGTGGGCACCGAAGATTCTTGTAAGGCTTTGTCAAGGATAGCTTTGTGAGTAGGGGATATGCGAAGCAACTCAAGAATGGATATGTGCACAGGTGTTTTACTAAGGTGATCCAAGATATTATAGTTAGAGAACGGTCAAGACGGATGAACAGGTGCTCCTTGAATGGTGACTCAACCTCTTCAAGTGGTTACAACATAGTCAAGTGCTTTGCCTTGGATAGTAATGGTAGAAATGCGAGCATGGTCAATGCGGCCAATGGTAGATGATTCATAGTTGTACTGAATGGCATTCCCGTCATGAGGGTTACTTGATTTGTCATGAGATGGAAGTGGATTCTTGAAAGCCTCTAGATCATAGTTTGATGTTGATTGTTGATCAGGTTGAGTTGTTGAAGGTGTAATTTTGATTAAACCTTGATCGATGCAATCTTGGATAACATGTTTTAAATGCATACAACCATTTGTTTTGTGCCCTTTAACTCTATGGTAATCGCAATACTCATTTTCTTTGTACCAAGGAGTTTTGAAGAGCGGTTCACCATTGGGTGGTGCATCTGATAACATAATATCACCCACTTGGAGAAGCTTTCGAAAGACAACTTCCATAGGTTCCGCTAAAGGTGTAAATTGTCGGCGCAGATTGGAAGTTTGTTGTTGTCACGTTCGTTGAAAAGGTTGTGTTGTAGAAGTAACTTGAATGTTGATGGGAGCTTTCATAGTTTGTATGTTCTTTGTGTCCACTACACCATCGTTGACAACATTCTTATTTTTGTTCCAAAAATAGGATTTATCATTGGAGTTTTGAGGATAGTCTTTGTTATCGCGAAAGATCTTGATAGTTCCTTTAGCAATTAAAGCTCGTTCAATGATGGTTCCTTTGGAAACAAGTTCATCAAAGGTGCTAGCATTTTTCAATTGTAATTGGAATGACAGCTCTGGATGAAGATTTTGAACAAAGATATCGATCTGTTGCTTCTCAGGTATTTCCCATGATAGTTTGCTAGCCATATTATGCCATCGTTGAGTAAATGAAGAAAAGGCTTCACCATTGTGCTATTTATTGTTGACAAGGTCATTCATGTTCACCTCATGTTCAATGTTAAAAGCAAAGTGTGATCGAAACTTATTTTCTAATTCTGAAAAAGACTTAATTCTCGGCTGTAAATGGGAGAACCATTCGAGAGCTTGTCTTGCTAAGTTTCGAGGAAATAGTCTCAAAAGATACGTATCGTCATAAGAAACATCAAGACATGCCACAAAGAATGCTCTAAGATGGTCTTCCAGATTTCCTTTCCCTTTGTACTTGTCAAATTGTGGAATTTCAAAGTGTGGCGGAAAAGGTGTCATATGAAGTGATTTGTCAAATGGATAAGCGCATATGTTTTCTAGAGAAAATGTCTTCTTGCCTTGTCCTACTGCTTGGTTGATCATTTGTTGAACATCCGCTAGAGATAATTGCTATTATTGTAAAGGGGGTGAAACATGGTATGATGTATATTGAGGTTGCTGTTGTGGGATATATGAAGCCATGACCGTTTGTTGAGGTTGTGTACTCACAATGTATGTCAAAGGGTTGGTATGTGATGCATATGTGGTTGAGGAGTGCTGTCCTTGAGACACAAGCGGTGGTTGGGTATATTGTGACGAATTGGCATTTCGCATCACATGAGAAGTGGAAGATGGATTGACACTAGTTAATGGTTGTGAATTTGGAGTTGGGTTTGTGACATGGTAAGTGATGGAAGGATTGGTATATGCGAAAGAAGGATGGACACTTGGGTTGTATTTTGGACAACATGGGGATTGATATGTGTCATGTGTTGGGTGACAATAGGCAAGCCTTGGGTAGCATAAGATGGATTTGGTTTATGAAGGATTGTAAGAATATGACGGAATGGATGCAAGTTGCTCAGCATAAGTGACTGTAGTGCTAGGATTGGCTTGAGAAATGATAGGAGGGTCACTCATGTCAATAAGACTAACATTGGGATTATATGGTGTAATGGAGGGATTAGTAGAGATAGTGGAAAGGATATTAGCAGTTGGTTTATGAGATGTGGTATCCACATGGGATATAGCAAGTTGTGATGGTTGTGAAGCTTGGACTATTGGTGTTATTGGGATAGCGTGGGAAGCTTGCACACTATGGGATATGGGGATAACTTGTGATGTTTGGGGCGTTTGTGCTTGGGCCATATGGATAGCTTGTGTTACTTGAGGCATGGAAATGGTATGGTAGGAGGAGTATGTTGAGGAACATGGAAAGGTGGAATGTTCAAATTTGGTGAAATGAAAGGGAGCACATTGGTTGGCATTATCAAAGGTTCTAGAGTGTACTCTGAGTGTGGTGGATCAAATGAAGTAACAATAGGCAATGAAAGAGATGTGTTGGAAGATGAAGTTTGTGATATGATGGGGGATGGTGTGACTATAGTGGATGGTCCCTTTGCAACAATAGCGAGAGTGTTTGGATCATGTTCTCTAATAGTGGATATGTCAAAATCTCTTGGTAATTTAGCACCCATGCGAGCAAGTTGCAAGAAGTAGTGATTAGGCTCAGATAAAACAAGTCTTTCAACTTGATCCCACACATGTGTATCCTGAAATTCTGATAAGTCTTCTTGGGATTGTTCCTCAAAAGTCTCTAAAAATGTTTGAGGTTGCACTTGTTGTGAAGATGACTCTCCAATGGTATACCCATGAGGCATAAACATATGAGGAGGCATACCAGTTGTAAATTGAGTTGCGTCTTTAAGATGTGTTGATCTAGATTATTGCATCTTAGCTCCCATCTCAGCTTGCAATTTGCCTTCCATTTTAGCTCGCAGTTTGGCTTCCATTTCAGCTCTATATTGACTCCTAGTTTGAGGCATGATGTTGAAAACTGAGGTTTAGCTTGTCAAGGTTTTGAGACCAAAAAAGAAAGATGATAGTTTGCTAGTTGGTTGGTTGCTGGTTGTTTTGTTGTTTTGCTTGGTTGCTGATTTGTTGGTTGGTTGGTTGACTTTGGTGGCTAGTTTGCTTTGGTTGATTGGTTTTCTTTGGTTGATTTGTTGTTGGTTGGTTTGCTTTGGTTGATTTTTTGTTGGCTGGTTTGCTTTGGTTGATTGGTTGCTTTGGTTGATTTGTTGTTGGTTGGTTTTCCCTAGAGAATAGCTCACACACTCAAGGGAAATTTTTTTTTGCTACGGGTTGCTATGTTGCAGATGTTGTTGAAGCTAAAGCTAGGAGATGATGTTTTGCTGATTGATCAAATTGATTCATTTGATGTTTAGTTTCCTGGTTTGGGATCTCAAGAAGATGAAAAGATCATGAAATTTGATTGATTGGTAAGCTCAAAGTAGGAGACAAAGTCTAGGTATCTGCTAATGATCAGAAACAAGTCTGAAAGCTAATGCTAAGACTGAGCAAGCTAGATTTATGGCTAATTTGACTGAATCACTAATATTTTCTAGTATTAGACCACATGCGATGAGTAATAGCTCAAATGTGACTCATAAAAGGCCAAAGGCAACTAGTAATAGCTTAAATATGAGTTGGTTTTGGTTCTGACAACAGGTTATAGTGTTAATCATAGGCGAACCAATTTTTACAGGCGATTACTATTAACTCAAAAGTGATTTACTGCTAATCAAAAGCGACACAGGTTGGACCAGAGGTGACCGACTATTGTTTACAAGTGACCCGATTTAGGCTAAAAGTGGCTAACTGTTGTTTGAAAGTGATTCAGTTTAGGCAAAAAATGGCTAATTGTTATTTAAAAGTGACTCAGTTGTCTGTATGCGGGCAGTTTAATCTCAAAACTGATTGTGTCTATTAGGAAATATGTTTGATTTGTGATTTTTTGACAAGAAAATAGTAATTACAGTCAATCACACTCACAACAATCACAAACTTGTATAACCTAGGCTAAGAAAGGACTATATTTGTTGAATCCCCTGGCCATGCTTGTTTAAAGAGAATAGCTTCAGGATCTTGGTAGCACCGGCTCCCCTCCACGGGACACACTTCTCACGCATACCAAGATCTAGGTTTCCCAAAAGGCCTGTCCCTCACCAAAATTTAGGATTGAGCCTGCTATCTCTTCTAAGAACCACGTGAATTGGGGCGGCTTCAAAGGTCCCACCTTTTGCGTCAACAAATAGAAAGTTTTTGGCTACTACACAAAGTTGCTAATAAGGGTGTCCATTCAGGTGGCTATATGTGCGGTAGTGCTACTCTCTGTTATGGAGTCTCCCAGCCTTCAAGTGTTAAGCCTTGGAGGGTTTTGGGGGAGGTTTGTTGTCGGTATAACACAACACCTGTTGTTTGTGGCTTTCGACACAAACACTTTTCTTATATAGTGGTTTGGAAAGACTTGGCTTTAGCATGTTACCGCTTGGGTCGTATCCCTTCTCACACCGGGAAGGCATGCCCTCTAAAGATAATAAAAAGTTCTCATACACCCAAGATCCATTTAATAAGCAAGGGGAGAGGATACTTTTGTTATTAAATTTAGGTTACAATCAATCACATGCAAGCAATCAAAAAAAGATAAATCAAGCACGGAGCAAGCAATGATTCATTTTAAGCACCAAGCCCAAATGTTCCTAATTTAGTGATAAACCACAAGTCTTGGACCGATCAAAGCTACAACAGATACGTTAGTAGTTTAATAACCTCCTTTTCTTGGACAATCGATAAGATGCTGCACAAATACCCAATTAGTAACCAAGACAAACAAACTGCAAATGATATAGACTGAAAGTGACAGTTTACCAGAGGCGACCCACTGTCAGTCAAAAGCAATCTATATTCTGTCATAGGCAAAATGTTATAGATCATAAGCGATGCCTAGAGCGCCAGATGCAGATTTATAAAGCTCACCAGTGATGCAAAAAAGGCAGGAAGTGATTGGCTATGGATCATAAGTGACTCAGATCTGTAAGAGAAACAACATGAAACAAAAACCCTAGTTTTGCATAAGTGATTCGATTATCTAAAGGCGATCACTGCCAGATCAAAAGCAATTCAGATAAATGCATAAGTGACCATTGTTAGCATAAAAGCGATGAAAAAAAAATAGAAAGCGACCACTATTCGCTTATAAGCGATCCAAAAAATGCTAAAGGCAGTAGGTTTCAGCTCAAAAGTGATGTGTATATTCAGACAACAATGGTTTTTAGCTCAAAAGCGACTAGAACTTGCCGTATGCGCTTGGAAAATCTGATCTTCATAAAAACAACTTCAAATAGCAAAGTTAATCAAGGAGGTGAGTCCCACAGGGCATGCCAAAATGTGATAGGTAAAAAATTAGGTTAATGAGATCAAGCATAGCCATGAAAACCTAATCCTACCATCATCAAAGAATCTAATTCAAATGAAACCAAAAGTATGCAATTCAAGCACAAAATCACCTAGATTGTGTGATTCCTTGTTTATGATGTGGATTGCTTCTTCAAAAATAAACAATTATGAAGATAAAAGCTACCATGATAGATGGATGATAATGATAAAATGCTAGATGGATCCTATGGATACTCAAGTGCTCAATATGCTCAAGATGATAATGTAGATGGTATATGAATGTTGGATATATGTAGTATGGAATGAGAGGATGCTTATATAGAATTCAACCAAAATCAATCAACGGTGGAGATTCAGTGGCTATGTGAATGTCTAAGATTGAAGGATAGACATAGGTGAATGTGAAGATGACAAGTGGAGGGAAGATAAGGCTTATGTGTGCTTGTGTACATAAAAAAGTACTACATGTGAAAGATATTAAATAAAGGATGTAGTACCACTTATCTTTTTTTAAATGAAAGAGGCACACATGTCGGCTCATGAGATAAATGATAAGATAAATTAATTAAGTAAATAAAATTTATTTCATTAATTGGAAAGTGGGCTTATGAAAGGAATTTTTAATTAAATAAATAAAATTTATTTAATTAAAAATAGAAGAATGAAGATAATTAAATAATTAAAGATTGTTTAATTATAGCTTAGAGGAAATAGCTAATGAATTAATTAAATAAATATAAATTTATTTAATTAATAGAAGAAAAATATATGTTAGGGATATTGTTCAAGTGTGTTAAACAAATGCAGATGATGGGTAATGCAATGTTTGATATTAATGATAATGAGTCAATTTTGGGTGTCTATAGTCTCATCAAGGGAGGTGGAAGTTGTCAGATCTTGGATAGGACTAGATGGGGTTATAAGCTTAGGACCATGGAACACATAAAGTGGGCGAAGAGGATCATCATGGTCTACTTGATCATAGATAGGCTCATGATCGTATATGGGATCTTGATCATAGATAGGATTTAGCATGATGGAATTAAGGTGCTCTTGTATAGGTTCATCATCAACGATAATATCCTGATCACAGAAAGGATAGAGGTTATGGAGGGGTTGGAATTGGATCCCTTACTCATGTATCAGATCAAGTTGCTGATGGATAGCTTCTTCATCAAAGGTAGTATCTTGATCATAAAAGAGATATAGGTTATGAATGGTTTGAAATTGGACTTCTTGCTCATGTATAGGTATATGAACATCAAAAAGATAAAGGTTATGTAGGGTCAGATGGGAGTGCTTTGATCTTGATTTAGACAAGGGGTTGATGTTTCCACATTTTCTAAAGTGTGCTCTTGACATAACTCTTGATGTGCTTGAATTGAAGCTGAGGTAGAAGACTCTTGGATAGGCTCTTGGTCAACAACATGAAGGTGTGACGAACCTTGACTTTGGTGCATGGTAGGAGGTTCTTCAATATGCTCAAGGGGTTGCAGGTGACATGATGAGGTTAGAGCAATGGACATGCTTGAGGGTTCTTTGATAAGGTCAAGGACCAGAATTTGGGGACATGGTTGACTCTCTACTAGTAGCCCTTGGATCACATCATTGGTAGGTGTATGAGTAGAGGAGTGAGGTAATGGATGAGTGGATTTGGAGTTCTCCATGGTAGGATTAGTATGCTTTGGGCCATGTGTTCTAGGAGATGGTGAAGGAGGACTAGTAGATAGAGTGGTATATGTTTTCCAACTTGAGGTGGTGCTTGCCTTGTCAAGAGTATCATGAAGATGAGAAAAGGATGTATGCTTTTGGGGAGAGGTGTAGCTAGTACCGGCTTGTTCAACCTGTAAGATTGTCATTTCTTGTTCTATCACTTGGAGTTCTTGAGCAATTGCTATGCAATCCTGGGGCAAAATATCGAAGTCTAATTGCTCTTGTAGGTATTGGAGTTCTTGAACAATTGCTTCTAATTGGTTTGTCATGTCAATAGAAACTGACACAAGACTAAAATGGGTACCTAGAAAACCTAAAAATTTTCTCTAAAAAGATGTGGAAATGCTCACTGTCACTGATGCATAGAACCAGATGTGCAACAGTAGAGGATATAAGCGCAGAAAGTCAACACAAATGTGTAGTACTGGTAAAAAGCAAATGCACAGTAATAGGTGATATAAGTGCAGCAAGTTGGGACAGATGCGCAGCTAGTTGGGACAGATGCACAACTTTAGGTAACAAATGCACAATTCTAGTTTTTTCAGTGTTTTTGGCAATTTTTCTGATGTTTTTGGTTTCTTTTGTTGCAAGAATGTCTTTTTGATCTGATTTTCTAAAGTTATGGCAAGAAGGCCAAACAAACACAAACAATGTTTTTTTGTGGTTTTTTATTTTTTTTGTGATATTTTGACTCTTTTTGGACTAAAAGAAAGCAAGTACAAACCTAGGTTTCAAAGGATAGTATAAAACTAAATTCTCACTATCTCTAGTGAAGCATCTTTAGGAGGTGATAATCTCCCTTCCCTACACCAGATTATAGGGGTTTTTGGTCTACTAAAACAAAGGATGAGTAATAAAGGCAACCGTTTGAGTGGTTATACACATGGTAGCACTACTCTCCGTTATGGAGTCTCCCAGCCTGCAAGGGTTACGCCTTGGAGGGTTTTGGGGGAGGTTAGCTGTTGGTATAACACAACTGCACTCATTGTTTGAAGCTTACACTCCAAGCACAATTTATTTATAGTGGCTTGGAAGGGCTTGGTGTCTAGCCTGTTACCACTTAGGGTTGTTCCTTCTTGGATGAATGGTATCCAAGAGCAGGCCCCTCTAAAGGAAAAACACATGCATAAATGATATGTCTAGCATTTTGGTCACCCAAGATAGGGGAGAGCATAGGCCTGGTATCATTCCCAAAACACAGAATACAGTGGTTCTTTTCCCCTAGTTAAAATGAGAAAAACTAGATGAGATATCTACTTGGGCAAGCACAGAAATTTGTTAACTTTGAAGTGATAACAAGATAGCAATGGTTCAATTTTACCCAGATAGCAATGATGTGTTCAATTTTACCCAGATAGCAGTGATTTGTTAACTTTGAAGTGATAACAAGATAGCAATGGTACAGTTTTACCAAGATAGCAATGAGTTGTTAACTTTGAAGGATAGCAATATAGCAATGATTCAATTACCACCTTCCTAGTTAAGACTATGTGAGATTTGCATGAGCATCCATTTACTTTCCCGTTAGAAATCAAAGTGTGAGTTAACAGGTGCAACTATATGATTCTAAACTAGTACCTAGCCTGCAAAACAGATCAAGAGTGTATTCCTACAAATTATGTTAGCATTAGAGATTTCTCAAGAAACAACTCAAAAACCTAGCAGAATGGATGCACAACAGAATGAAGTAAATGCGCAGCAGAATGGAGTATATGCACAACAAAATGGATCATATGCGCAACTCTGGTAAAATCAAATGCGCCACAGAATGGGGTATATGCGCAATAGAATGGAGTATATGCGCAATAGAATGGATCATATACGCAGCAGAATGGATCATATGCACAACTCTGGTAAAATCAAATGCACCACAGAATGGGGTATGTGCGCCACAGAATGGAGTATATGCGCCACATAATTGATCATATGCACAGTAGAATGGATCATATGCACAACTCTAGTAAAATCAAATGCACCACAGAATGGGGTATATGCACCACATAATTGATCATATGTGCCACATAATTGATCATATGTGCCACATAATTGATCATATGCGCCACAAAATGGAGCATATGCGAGAAATGTAATGGATGTACAGAAACACCCTGTGTATGGATTCTAACACACCAAAACTCAATTTTTGGGTTAAATTGGGGCTAGGCCCCACGGTGGGCGCTAAAAATGTTAAGGGAAAATTGGAGTAAACATGAATAATCAATATATCAATATCAAAATACCCAAAACTCAACAAAATACAGAAACAAAGAGATCAATCAAACAAAAGAACTTCAAAAACCTTTGCAAACTGCAAAGCTTCATAGCTTCTATTGGTTGCCTATCTCAATCGATCTTGCATGTATGAATAAGGCCCTCAGAGAGTGCACTTCCTTGCTATGATTCCAAGATTGTCAAAGGAGAATGACTATGATAGTTTTGCCATGAAGATGAACTTCACAACAATGATAGTAGTATGTAGTAACGAGTGTGATCACAAGCAATGAAGGAATTGGTGCCAAAGGCATGCTATAATTCCTGTAGAGTAACAATACTTAAAGCTTGGATGAATGAAATAGAGGAATAGGCTTCAATTTATAGACTTGAGAAAGAGAAGATCAACGGTATAGAAAGAATGAGAAGATCAACAGTATAGAACAATTGAGGAACGTGCACAAATAAGAAGACAAGTGTCTTGCTCTATTTTGCATGAGAGGAATTAATAAAATAGAAGAATTGGTTAACTGAAGAGATAAAATCAATTAAAAGAATAGATCAATCAATTAAGAGAATAGAACTAGAGAATAGAAATTGCATGAGGATGAGAATATATTTTAGCTCAATTAAATAGTTAGAATGTTCAATTGCATGTGCACAAGGATTGAATTATATTTAGAGATAACTCAATTTAGAAGAAATGGACAACTTAAATAAATTTTTGATTTATTTCAATTTAGAGAAGATATTATTGGAAGAAACAATTAAATAATTGGTATTATTTAATTTAGAATGAATTTGGAAGAACTAATTAAATAATTGGTATTATTTAATTTGTTGGAGGAATTAGAAGAATTTAGGAATTTAATTAAATAAATTGATTTTATTTAATTGTTGGGAGAATTTGAATCAAATAAATAAATTTATTTGTTTATTTATTGGTAGAGGAATTTGACTTAAATAAATATTAAGAATATTTATTTGGATAGAGTCGTGTCATTTTTAGGCGTATACAAGTATGGGCATTTTCTTATTGGTACACCTGATGAATGTTTACAAAGTATGGAGCAAAATTTAGATTATGGTTTAGTTGGTATATGCTATCTTTATCATATTGTTCTGGATAGCTTTTCAGACCCAAGATTGAATCATGATTTCAATAAACCAGAGCAAGTGTATACAAATGTGTTCATCAAACAAAAGACTTATGAAGTTTTCAGGTTTGATTTGACGGTAAAGGATGAAGTTAATATTTATAATGACATTTATCCAATGGATTGTGAGCACTTTCAGTTCTCAATTCTGCTTGATAAAATTTTATTGGTACAGGGTAATGACTTTGTGGATACAAATCACTGCAAGGTCACACATGGTATGATGGATAAATGTGTTGTTCACATGACATGTGGAGGGATACTTCAGTTAGAGCCTAATTGTAAAGATCAAAGGAACATAAGACACTTTGACAATGGCAGGATCAAGAGTTTTGTGAGATAGATACACAGTCATAATTGTAACCATGTAGATTATGGTTATGTTTCCAATTCTGGCTTCAAACAATTGTTGGAAAACAAGACATATGACAGGGGAAAGGCTTACCTCTTCTTTTATGGTGGATTGGAGCCACCATATAAAGTATCTAATATGCATAATTGAGTCCTTTCAATTGGGCGGTTGCATGGTAAAATTGAACACTACTATCTCCCCAAAGATTCTGGATTCTCATGATGACCTTGTAGTCATCTATCCCCAACTAGAGCCACTGTTTGGACCTGCATTTTAATACATGTCTTAGCCTCTGGTTTCTCATCTCTAAGCTTACTAAAACCCTTGTAAAACCTTAAAAGCCTAGAGTCTTATTACTTTTGCCTTTGTGTGCCCCTCATTATAATCCTTTATTGACCGCTGATCAGCTGCTCCTAATTTCTTAAGTTGTTCCTTATGTGTTTCATTGTTGTTTGCTTACCAGCCCCCTTTGTTAGGTTGTCAGTCTGAGACCTTTGTTAAGAACAATTTTTTTGCATGTGCCAAGAATAATCTTTAAGTTACTCCCAGTGAACATACCACAATGTTATTTTCCAATTCCGCGGGGGCTTCTACCTTTGTTGGACCCTATTTTTGCTTCCTATGGGATCGTGAAGGCAACCTTGACATCCGACGTGTTATATTTTATTCCATGGTATCATTGGTTTCATTGAAGGGTGTTTCCCCACTAGGAATCCTAAACACTTCCCGCAGAGAGGCACGGATGATGTGGCTAAAAGCTTTGTATTGAAGTAGCATTTCACAGTGGGGTGCTTATTCACTGGAAACATTCTAAAGCTTCTACGAGACCGTGAAAGGTATGAGGTGGACCAATGTGTATGCATTGTCCATGGTGTAAACAAAAGTAAGCATTTCACTAAGGGCATATCCTTCATCGAGCCTTTAAATTGATCACTGCGAGTGGATGAATATGCTTGGTGTGTGGTCTCTTTTTATGAGTACTTTTGTTGTGGTGTCAGTGACTCCCTCAAAGTGACTTGTTTCACTAGAGCCAGGCTTTTTGCTATAGTCCTGATCAACCATCTCAGTCAACTCCCCAATCAGCCCACTTATCTCTCCAATCAATTCTGTTAACTAGCCAGTCATCTCAGTTAACTCCTCAATCTATTTTGTTAACTCCCCTAATGCATGAAAGAGCAGGACACTTGTCCTCTCCCTATTCATGCACATCCTCTTAAATTTCCTCAACCGTTGATCTTCTTATTCATTCTACACCATTGATCTTCTTTCTCACAAATCTATAAATACAACCCCTATTCCTAGACATTTAATCCATCCAAGATTTTTATAAACTTACTCTGCAGGAATCACAGTGCACCTTTGGCACAAATCACTCCATAGCTTGAGATCAATTGTCACATCATTATCACCATTATCATTATATTGCGAAGATTCTCTTCATTGCAAAACCTATCAACAACCATTCTCCATTATCATCTTGGAAAAAAGCAAGGAAGTGCACCTTTTGAGGGCTCTATTCATACACGAGATCAATTTGAGATAGGTGACCAATGGAAGTCATGGAATAGAAAGGTTTGCAAGGTATTGTGTTCTTTGTGTTTGATCTTATTTATTTCAATTTCATTGAGTTATTTGGATTATATTGATATACTAATATCGACCACATTTTCTGATAACAGAACCTACTTCAGCTCTCTCATTATAGAAACATAGGTTGCGATTGAATTTCATGCATGTGGAAGCCCAAAGTCATAAATAATTGATGTTGATGAAATAACAACACCTTCATTTCTTCTTCTGGCAGTCTTGGTAGGATTTCCAAAGATTTCCAATTAAGATCAAAAGTAATGCATTGTTGGTAGAATTAGGGTGATCAGGATGTAGCAAGGAATGTCGAGGAGTATAGATATCTACCTTTTTTGCTATAAATGGGAGATCCTCTATACCCATTGGCTACATATTTTTCAGAGGGCCAAGTGAATCATATGTCTCATTCTGTTATGTTATGTTTACCACCCCATGTCTTAGGGAATACTTTTATCTTTTCTTGGTTGTTGCTTTGTGCTTATAGAGTCAAGAAATGAGGATCATGTTCCTAAGGTATGCGTGGTTCAGGGAAGATTAGGGGATATGGAAGAAGGCATTAACTTTCCTTCATTTCCATGCTATCCTTTGGTCACATCTTGTTGAGGGATTTGGTTTCCTGTCTGGTAATTCCAATAATCCTATGTTATTGTGAGTTTCCAAATTGAGATTGGGTGAGGAACGACCTTATTAATCCCTCTTCCCCTCCCTCAGGTTGGTGGCACATGACAGGGCAACAACTGCAATTGAAGGAGTGTTGTCCACTGGGATGAAACAACTGGTGATGGAAAGAAGGAGCTAAGTTGACAAGAACAGTTAATTCTTTGTCTATCTTAGACCAATGACTACGGCTACTTCCTCTTTGGCTAGGATTTTGGCATTGCCAGGGTCAGCTGTGTGTGGATTCCACATACAGCTTCAGGATTGACATGGTTGGAAGCCTCCCTTCAAAATATGGGGAGTCACATCCCTGTGCCTAGAGCATAGTGCAAGATGAAGGACACTACGATTTGGTAGCTATTGAGGATGTTGTTCCTTGTAGGTATTCTCATCTGAGGGGTGCTTGAGCTCGACATGCATATGATCATCCACGATGGTGGATGATCATGTAATCATAACGACCTATTTTCCACTAGCAAGAGTGGGATAGGTAAAGGGAAAAATAGTTGGCATTCCCTTTTAGGGGAATGATTTGATTTTATAGTATAACAACCAGATTGTTTCAGACTGTACTACAAGGGGGGAAATATGTTTTGTCTTGTTGTGCTTCAAAGATGTCTTTTGGCATATTTTTATCAAACAAAATGTATGGGGATTATCAAATGAAAACATGACATCTGTACATGGCCTGAAGCTTGTTTTTCTCCCTTGTTTTCTATAAAGGGGAAATCAAGCCCATTTTGTGGGGGTTCTGAATCTCTAGTTTAGGCATGGCATATCCTATGTTTTAGTTCAGGGTAATAGAAGAAAAGTTGCATTTCAATTTGTGTCCAAATCTGTAGAGCAATGTCATTTTCAAAGTTTAATACATTGTCATACTAGTTATAGAACTCTTTCCATATTGCATTAGCATGAAGTTAATATGAATTCTCAATATCAAGGATATTTTGGTTCATCTTTGTAGTTTTCTATATTGTGTATATTTTCTCTGGCTTTCTCTCAAGGAGAGGAATAATTGCTTGGAAGATATTCTATTAGCTTTATCTACATTGTGGTTTCAAAGGATAATTCTATAGTACTAAGTAAATGAGGCATTAATGCAAGGTATCAACGCCATTAGTCTATTAGTAATGAAATAACATTGCTTAAATGATACACTTGTTTTGTGCAACATGACTCTTTGACCCAATAGATTTGGCACCGATCTCTCACTGAGCTAATATGTTGATTTAGATCCATCCCAAACAACAAAAATCACTTCTATTTCTATTGTTATTTTAAGAATAGATTTGGATAAATAACTGTTCTTAATCATGATTTGAACTGTGATGCCAAAGGATTAAGCCGATCTGAATGGAATCAGTCATTTCCTTGGTTTATTATTATTGAGAACCTTCTGTTTTGATGCAACATCCCAAAGAACTTTTGAAATACCTTTAAATTTTGTAAAGGGTACACCCACCTCGGTCTAACAAAACCAAAAGTGTAGAGGATCTTCAATTATTTATTGAATTCTATTCATTGGCTATTGATTTGGAATCCTTAAGTATGAGAAATTGGCTGAATCTTTAGAGGATTTGGATAATCAGTTGGAAGAACCATTAGTACCACCTAAACTTTTATGTGCTCACTAGCTTTATAAATGCATTTACACCACTCTATAAAGTGGCAACTTTCTTCAACATCACCCTCCCATCCTCTACCATTTCACGAAAGAAATGATATTACACATCAATATGCTTTATACTTGCATGAAAGATTAGGTTCTTTGCTAGACATATGGTACTTTGAGTATCACATAGAATTGTAATAGCTCCTGGAGTCAACCCCATGTTTGAACACAAAATTTTAGGCTAGATGGCTTCCTTACAATCATGAGTAGCTACCCTAAAATCTTCTTCTATATTGGATAAAGTGACCACAACCTACCACTTATTCATCCAACTAATTGCACCACCAAACATAGTAAAAACATATCCACTGGGGGATCTCCTGCTATCAACATCTCTAGCTTGATTTGAATCCAATCCATGAATAGTCACTGAGTGTTGATCCTGCGTAGAATTACCATGATAATAAATGGAGTTCTCAGAGGTACCCTGCAAATATTTGAACTTCATTTCATCCTAATGTACTTTTCTAGGATTAGACATGAATCAACTCAAGAATCCCATTGCTTGGGCAATGTCTAGTCTATTATAGACCATAGCATACATTAAGCTTCCATTAACACTAGCTTAAGGTACTCAAGCCATATCCTCCATCTTAGTAGGATAATTTAGACACTACTCTATGAATAACTTGGTCCCCACCAAAATAGGAACACACAATGGTCTACAAGTTGTCATGTTGAATCTCTCCAACATCGAGTTCATGTACTTACCTTGGCCCAACCAAAGTTTCCTATTTTCTCTCTGTTTTGATATCCATACCCAAGATGAACCTAATAACCCCTAATTCTTTCATCTCAATATGTTCCAAAATATGAGATTTCAATTCATAAATCGTGTCCTTACCATTATCGAAAAACAACATATCCTCAACATATAATGTGATAATAAGGAAATGATCATTGTCCATCTTAAAATAGATTCAATGATCTGATCTAGATCTTAGAAATTCCAATCCCAACATAAAGGAATCAAACTTTTGGTACCACAACCTAGGTGATTGCTTAAGACCATACAAAGATTTCTTCAACTTATAAACCAAATTTTCTTTACCTTTCAATGTAGTTCTGACACAGAGGGTACTCCCCTCTTGACAAACAACACA
Organism: Cunninghamia lanceolata; assembly: GCA_027924645.1. Lineage (NCBI taxonomy): Eukaryota > Viridiplantae > Streptophyta > Pinopsida > Cupressales > Cupressaceae > Cunninghamia > Cunninghamia lanceolata. The sequence continues at coordinate 2,813,357 of BSBN01000476.1, forward strand.
AAGAAATTCTCACAACTCTCAAAAAATCTTAGGCAGATATTCTCTGCTCTCAAATTCAATTTCCACTACACAAATGAAGCTTCTAATGCAAAACAAATAGATTTATTTTATTGAATGTATAATTCAAAAACAAAATATATGATACTGCAAACCAAATCTACATCAAGTTTATGATTGTGGCCTTTATGGCCTCTTAGTTCCCTCCCTCTGATTCTCTTCACTCCCTGTTATACAAACAATTATATCCCATTCACCTCTGTGGCAACAAACCCCTTTCACTTTCTCTTACTATTCTTCCTCACAACACCTCTCTATTAGCTGTGCATCCTCACAAAGCCTCCCTCCTAGATTATATGATCTCCTTCCTTAATCACTTGTGCCCCCCCTCTCTCTCTCTTCTATTTTAGATTTGTATATTTGTATATAATCTTCTTCAGTGTCGTTTACCTTGGAAGAAGGTGAAGCGACTCTTCCAAATGATTTTTTTAAGACTATTGAAGTCTATCACAACTGGTGGCCAATTTAAAAATGATAAATTTATATAATTTACAAATATAAAATAATGGAGCCAAATATCACCATGGCACTCTTGTCTTAGATAGAGATGGCATTACAAAATAGAAACATAATGCTAATCTTGTGTAGAATACTGATAAACTCCATGCGGATCCTCCACTCCCCCAAAAAGCTTTGGCCCTTAAGCATATTTCCTACTCAACAAAGGACACCATCTGATTTGTTTTTACTTTGCAAGACTTGTTCAGTCCCCCCAATTCATTGGAGTCAAACTAAGTACCATCTGAGAAGTTTGGAACTCCTTTTATTTTCCATAGACCTGCAAAATTTATTCCTTCTGTGCGAAGTGATTTAATCACCTTAGAAAGTAACATTTGGGCCTTGGGGCCTCTTATCCATCCATCTGTTGCAAGACACACTGACTTTACATTTTGTTCCTTTGCTTTTTCAAGTATAGCAGCAACAATGTCCTCCATTGTAGTTACTTCTCCCACACAATTCCCAGGTTGGGTTTTCCACTGCATAAAATGCAATCTAGAACTGATTATGGATCCATCTATACATCTCACAAAGCATAATCCAAAATCATGATTCTTAAAGAACTTTGGCTTCCTCAAACCTCCAATGAACTTTCTACTCCCATCAATGACATGAGATGTATCTATTGTTATCCTTTGTTCTTCAAACTAGCAACAAATTTTATCTCCTTCCTTTCTTTCTATATGCCTCCCATTGGCGTCCCCTCTCTAACTATTCATTTCCTTGTTTTTATTAAAATACCCCAAGCTAGGAATTACATTTTATCTCTTCCAATGTAGATTTTATTTGGACGTTGAATGCATAATGTATATGGGTGTAGGTTTATCTTTCCTACATGGCCTGGAGTCTTCAAACCATCACCAAAGACAAATATTCTGATTTGAATGGGTTAACATGATTGCGTGGTAAAAGATCATTGAAAATACTTGTTCACCCCCTCCACTTTGGCTTAATAGATTTCCTTATGTACCCAAATGAAATCTACATGATAGTTGTTTTTAAATCTCCCACGCTGCCCAAAACCTTACACAAACTGGAGTATTGAAACAAGTTCAATGCCAGATTTCCCATTTGCCTGATGCTCCTACATCAAGTGCTTTGGCTATGTCATGTAAATTTCTTCCTCCAAATCACCATGAAGGAAAGCTATCTTCACAACCTTAAGATCAAAAGATGCTGCAATAGATAATAAGAATTGAATGGATGTCATTTTTGTCACTAAGATTGCACCTTGGTTAAGTGTAAAACTTAGCTACCTTGTGAAACATGGGATCATCTTCAAGTTGTGGGTACCTTTTGTTGAAGATGAACCTCTAGAGTGGGCTGGTTTCCTTCAATAGACCTTCTATTATCTATTGCTTTGACAAGAAAAGGGATAGAAGATACTATGACTAAAAAATATTGATCCTAGGAGGTGATACACCAAATTTTATAAGACCTATACTTGTTGTTTTGACTAACAATTTGATTCAATAAAAGGTTCTTTTCATACACAACTCAATTTTAAACAAGTTTATGCACTAGTGTTTCATAAGGAGGTTTGCATTTCATAGTATATTGAAGGAAAAAGGATATTTTCTCAACTACAACCTGCTGAAAATGATTAACACAACCTATGACCTGCATAAATCTAGTTTTATCTTTGCACAAAGGTGTTTGAATGAGATAGAATTCAAGGATTTAAAGGAGAAATCACATGAATTGCATCAAATCATTCACTTCAACACACCAAATTATAGATATGAGAAGGCTAAATTGCTATTTTTTTTATTAATAGAAGTTTTTCTTGATACAAATCTAAAAATGCTTTGAAAAATACCTCAAAATAGTTGTTCTACCACTGAATATCTTTGAAAACTCAGTTACAATGCTGCTTTTCTTGCTGAGAGCAAAGAAAATTAGAAAGAAATAAGGAAAAAAGCAACCCAAGTCTTGGCTTTGATCCAAAGAAACCCACTTTCACAGCTGAAACTTGACTCCAAAGAAGAGGCTGAGTTTGCATGCTTGAAGTGGGTGTTTGGGTGTGGAACTCCAACTTTCAACTATTTGAAAATCATTCACAAGATGCAAATTTGATGGAGGTTGAGTTGGGTTTGACTTTTTGACTGAAACTCCTTTGCATGTTCCTTAGAAACTGCTCCAACTAAATGCATGGTGTTCTAACTCCTGTGCATGCTGAAACCAACTGCTTCTCCAACTAGGACAGCTATTCCTTGCCATCATTTGCATGATTTTAGGTTCCTTGGGCATGTAGAATGAAAAAACCTTCTTTTGAGGGATCAAAACTACCCCTAACTACTTGTTTATGCTCTCAAAACCTCTCTCAACTCATACTCTATCCATATAGTCTCTCTAATAGGCCTCAAACTGGTTGGAAGTGCCTCTAAACTGAACTAAGATCCCCAAAAATGACCCTCCATGCTGGCACATGTGTTAATTTAACTAGAGACTACTATCAAGGGGTTAAAAAGACCTATTTTCTTCAATAAAATGCCTCCTTTGGCACTTGGAGTCCGTACATGTCCTTGAAGGAGCTTGTAAATGAGTTTGGTGAAGTGTTTTCATTGGAAAAATTGTTCAAATTTCCTTCAAACAGGTAAAAGCTCATGTAATGAGGAGAACATGTTTATTGCCTCCAAATCCATGGTGATCTGTACTACTACCACTCTTATATACCCTTGTGTTTGAATCCTTCTCTATTATCTCTGCAATAATGGCAGACCTTGTATCATTATCCTAAAGACTTTACATCTATTTTGGCTCTATAATCCATTATCCTTGCATGGTATTTCTTCATTCCTATATCCCTATAATGTTTCATACCTACCAACACTTTTGCATGCATCTTGTACCAAATCTTTTTTTATCCCTCTGAGGCTTCACATGACTCTCAAAAACTTCAAACTTTGTCTATCGTGAAAGTTTCATCATCATCCTCATCCTTAGATAGTCTTACCCTGCTCACTGTCAAACAACAATTTTGTCAAGTCTTTTTCAAAACATAGTAGTCTCAATGGGTTTAGGATAATTTTTGGTAGGATCCTTTAACTTTTAAGGACTCTTGCAATGAATAAAAGGTCACAGTCATGTCTCATTTAGACAATAGATAGTGCTCTTCATATTCCTATGCTATCCCATGATACTAAACATTAATATAGAAGATCTATAATATTTAGGCTTCCACATGGTTTTGATAACAACCATACTTTGTGTTTGTAATGTCTCACTAGGCCTTGCGTGTAGAATTCTCTTGCTTAACCTTGAGCATCTTCAAGCCCTCTTCATAATTACATGGATCCTCAAGCACTCTTAATACCCTCATGTAGTTTGTATATTACAGACCTCTATAATGCCTAGCCTGCTATCTTGTTCCTCCATTAAGGTTTGAAAGACTTCTTAGCGACTATTGATTGTGATAATGATATATTTATGAATCTCTGGTGACAATAGTGTGGAGGCTTCCAGAGACTATATCAAACTCTATGAACATACCTCTAAAACCACTATTAGATCTTATTTAACCCTGCAAATTACTCCTTCAATCTCTAAATGTGCCACTATGAATAGGCATATGCCCTTTGAAGTCTTAATTGTCTCCTTTAAGATGTTTTAACACTATCTAGACCTCTTATCCTTTATCATCTTTTCTGCCTGTCGGTGAATTGATCGGTCAGTGAACTAGTGAGTTTGTGAACCACTAGTTTTGTTGATAAGGAAAAACTTTTTCCATCTTTGCCTTTTCTTTTCCTTGAAACTCTTCCCTTATCGCTGGGTTCACCAATCGGCGAACTTGCCGGTAAAAAAACTAGCGAGTTCATGAACTCTCAAATTTGCCGATAAGGCAAACCTTTCTTCATTGCTTCTTTATCTTTCTTTTGGTGCCTCTATTCTTTATCATCTTTTCTGCCCATCGGTGAACCGGTTGTTTGGCAAATCGGAGAGTTTGCGAATCACCAATTTTGTCGATAAGGCAAAACTTCCTTAGGCAAAAAACTAGAGTTTTTCCCTTCTTTCCTCAACCTACAAGCTAATTTCAACTTAAACCACTTAAGATTCACCTATTTGGATGACAAGACAAAATAGGTAATAGTCATCTTAGCAACTAGTGAAAAAATCTCACCATAATTAGTTCCCTCAACTTGGGAATATCCCTTTGCAACCAATTTCACCTTGTACTTCTCAACACTTCCATCTAAATTGATCTTTCTTTTGAACACCCATTTGCATCCAACAAGTTTTCATCCATTAGGAAAAGGTACTAAGTCCCACGTGTCATTTTCTTCAATGTAGTCATCTCCTCATCCATGGCCACTTTCAAGGACTCTACATCATCCATACCCGTAGCCTCTTTCACACTCCTAGGCTTATCAATGTTAGTAATCAAAGAAAAATTACATCTTCAATTAGGAGTATACCTATCTAGTTATTGTCTTTTCCAAGTAGACCTCCTCAATGACCAAAGTGGAGGTTCTATCTCTTCTTTAGAACTCTCTGAACTATCTAAGATCTCCTTTTCTTTAGGTCCTTTATAGGCTTCTGGTTCAACCATCTTCATATTTGGGGGTAGTTGAACCACATCTTTCTTTTCATCCTTCTTTGGCTACAATAATGTGGAATAAAGTTTAACTTATCTAAAGATAACACTTTCTATAAAAAAAGTTTGTCCATAAGATCCCAAAGCTTGTACCCTTTCACATTGACACCATAGCCAATGAAGATAAATTTTGTAGCCTTGTTCTCAAACTTAGAGCAATTCTCCCTAGGTACATGTGCATATGCCTTGAAACAAAATACTTGAAGATGTCCTAGTAAAGGTTTTTTTCTTGAACACACCTCCATAGGTGTCTTCTCAACAAGAGGTGATGTAGGAGACCTGTTAACTAGGTAACAAGCCATGGCAACTACTTCTTCCCAAAAAAATTGTTGCAAGTCAAATCCACTAAACATACTCTTATCCCTATTCATCAATGTCCTATTAATTCTTTCTACAACTCCATTCTCTTGAGGAGTGTATGAATTTGTCTTATCTCTCTCTATCCAATGATCCTTACAAAATATGTTGAAATCTACCAAACAAAACTTGTTTCCATTATTAATCCTCAAAATCTTAATCTTCCTAATAGTATAGTTCTCTACAAGTACCTTAAACTCTTTAAAATGACTAAAGAATTTAGATTTTATTCTAAGGAAAAATACCCATGTCCTTCTACTATAGTCATTAATGAAATATGCATAATATACAAAGTTATAAATTGAAGGAACATTAACATGACAAAATACATCATAATGGATTAAGTCAAAAACCTTATAAAATTTATGAGAAGTAGAGTAAAACTAAACATAGTTTTGGGTGGGTACAATAAGTTGGGTCCACTTTTAGTGGAAGTCTCATGGGAAAAAAACCCTTGATAAGAATGGGTATGCATTTCATAAAAAACATGTACTCATCTAGGAATGGGTGCCCAAACCTAAACTCCTAGCTATATGGAATAGGTACCTATTTTGGTTCAAGCTCCCATTCCTAAATGGGTTCTTGTTATGAATATGTACATGTTTAGAAATGAGTACTTTTTTCTAAAAATAATGGTACACATTCCTAAAAGGTATTACTTTTTCCCCCACAAGCTTATTTTTCCTTTATTCACATGGTGAGAACAATTGGAAATAATACTCCAGAATGTGTACCTACATCAAGCAACCTTGATAGAGGCTATTTTTGACCTCCTCCCTCCATGAGAACTAATTTACTATGTTCCCAGTTAGGTGACTTTCTTGTTTACATGTTTTTTATTTTTTTTTATAATTTTTCTTGTTTCTAAAGTTAAATTTAGTTTTCAAACCTAAAACCCTAGACCGGACTCTATTCATTGAAAATGAAAACACTAGGACCTATTCTAAACCCTAGGACCTACTCTAAACCCTAGGCCCTTTAAACCATAATCTATAAACCCTAAATTTAGGGTTTAGGGTTTGTAACTTAGTTAAAGACTAATTTAATTTAATTTATTATACACTAGAAACCTTAGAAATATTGAGTAATCTATCAATCGATATATCAATCAATAGATTGAATAATATTTCTAGGGTTTAGGATTTGTGATTCATTTAAAGGTTAATTTAATTTAATTTATGATACAATAGAAACCCTAGAAATCTAAAACAAAACAAAATAGAAAAAAAGAAAAGGAAACTAAAAATAAATTAAAACCAAAACAAAATGGAAGAAAACAAAACAAAAAAAAACTAAAATTTCTAGCTAACAATAAATTCATATAAAATGTAATAAGATTCAATAGAAACCCTAGATAAATTCTATCTCAACTGATATTGATTGATATATCAATTTCAATATAGATCGATATTAATATAAAATTTATATATTGATTGATATTAGTTGATATACACTAGAAATAATACATATAACATGTAATAATATGATCTACAAATATTATAAACCCTAGAAATATAATTGATATCAATTGATATATACACTAGCAATTGAAATAGATATAAAATTAAATTTAATTTGATACAATAGAAGACTCCCTAGAAATATCAATTTCAATATCGATCTATATATCAATTGATATATCGATCGATATCAATTAATATGTACACCAACAATCAATACATATTAAATAAATTATATGTATTTCAATTGTTGGTGTATATCAATTGATATCGATCTATATCAATTGATATATGAAATTGATTAGAGATAATTTTAAACCAATTATATAATTGAAAGAGTAAATATACACTCATATATGATATGTGATGAATTGTAGATATTTATTTTTTAAAATCTAACTTATATTGAAGATCCCACCTACACACTTTCACTATAATGCTAACTAGGTGAGGGGGGGGCATAACTTGAGAATGTCATATTTGAAAATATGAGGGTTTTATTTCAAGATCGTAAATCTTGGAAGAAATGCTTAGACCCAAACTATGCCTTATTATGTTATTGAACACTTCCATAAGAGAAGGGATGGTTCTAAGAAAATTGTTTGGAATCCCAAACATAGATCATGCAAATCCATTATGAGTTCCTCTATTAGTAGTGATTATATAAATGGGGTAATGGAGTGCATATTTTCTATAATTATTTGGTAATTCAAGCTAAATAAACTAAAATTAGTGCCTATCATTTTATTAATTTTAATCCTAGGAAGTGGGATCCCATGTAAATGTGAGATGTTAATTATTATCCCTTAGACCTAAGATAAATTTTGAGTATCGACATCAAGAGTTTCTAAATGCTTGAATCTATTGTGATACTTAGGTTCATGTAGAGATATATACTATATTGAGAGTAGGTTAGAGGACAGTACAAGAAGATCCTCATATAGTTGTTTCTATTTCTCCCATATTTTTTTACTCAAGAACATGCACCTACAATGGTGGCACAATCTAGAAGATTTTCTTCCATGGTTACAATATAACCAAATTATCCCCCCTTCATAATATCCTTTGTCACATACATTTGCACAACAGGGAATTTTTGATTAAATTTTTTTAGTAAGAGCAATGCTCACCATAACACTTGCATAACATAAACCTCAACTTCATGAAGTAGTGGATGTTTATAGAGGATCAGATACTTCCATCAACTTTCTTATGTGATCTAAATACTCTTCCACTCCATTAGATTTTGAAAAAATAACAATGACCTTTGATATGCTATTTATACCTCAACTTATATTCCTCCCACATCTTTAAAATTTTGTCAAATACACATCATTGTAGATATGATTGGACCTAAGATTATTCCCCTTAGTTTTTATTACTCAAGAAGAATGTGTAGCTATAATGTTGGGACAATCTAGGATATTTTTCTCCTTGGTTACAATATAACCAAATTGTACCTTGTTCATAATATCCTTTGTCACATACATTTGCACAATATGCAATTTTTGACCAATATATTGATGTAAGGGCTTGATTCTCACCATAACACTTGTATAACAAAAACTTCAACTTCATGAAGTAGTGGATGTTTATATAGAGGACTAGATACTTTCATCAACTTACCTATGGGATCTAAATACTCTTCCACTCCACATATCTATTGCAACACTAAAATTAGATTTTGAAAACATAACAATGACCTTTGATATGCTATTTATACCTCAACTTATATGTTTCCTACATCTTTAAAATTTTGTTAAATACACATCCTTGTAGATATGATTGGACCTAAGATTATTCCCCTTGTCTCTCAATATTGTTCAAGTATTAGGTGTCTAAACCCATATTAGAATGTAGCCCAGGAATTCAAGAATACATAGGTAGAAAATATTATAAAAATTAAATATTAAACTATTGAACTCATGTATTGAGCTAAGGGAGAAAACTATTAAACTCAAGTATTACACAAATTAAGAATATTACAATAGTAAACTATGAGAAAAAAGAAAGAGGAAATTAGGGTGAATAATTAGAAAGAAATTGAATTACTAAAATAAAAGGTGTAAGAAATAAAAACAATTGTTTAGGAAATTATTTTGGACCTTAGAAGAGGTACTAAATCAATTATATGGTGTCTATGTTAATTTGCATGAATGGGTGGATAAATTGGTTAAAATGAAAAAATACCAAAGACAAAGCTCAAGAAGCACTAGAGTTTAGTTGAATAAGTTGTAATATGCATCATACAATTTATAAACCCTAGAAACATCAATTGATATCGATAGATATATAATTTGATATATCGATTAATATCAATTGATATGTAGACCAACAATTTGATACATAAAAAATTTAATAAGATACCATTTAGAAACTCTAGAAATATTAATTGATATCGATCATTATATTTGTGTAATTAAATAGGATTGTTATACAAATTTGATATATAATGATTTGAATTATAAATCAAATGCATATTTATGTAAATTGACGATACTTGTTACAATTCAAATGTAATTTATTATTTTAAACCATATATAAATATTTCTCAAGATGATACTTATTTTAAATAATTCAAATATTGTAAATTTTGTATTAATTTAAATTACAAAATAATTTATTTATTCATTTATATATTTGCAAGTTTTAAATGTATAAATATTGTGCATTTAATATTTCAGCGTACAAGTAATCAAATTTATATATTTTTTGTAATTGTAGCTAGTGTAGAGTATTTTGGCTCTACATTTTGCTTTGAGTCAAGGTAGATCAATGTCAATCCACTATAGGTAGCATCAGTTTTGAATTACAAATAAGTGAAAGTGTTTTGACCCTTATTGGGTTTGAAATTAAGCTTGATTGACTCAGTGCCTTCCAACAAAGGAGCCTGCAAGAAGGAAACATGTGGAGGCTTTTTGCATCTCTAAGTTTCAAACCGTGTGATAGCATCTTCCATTTGTGCCAAGCTACCAAGTGTTACCAATTTTACCTAAGGGTGGGCCCGGGTCTAATAAAAGAGAGTCTAAGAAAGAAATAACAGTAAGAGCTTCCATTGTTGCTATTTTTTGTGTCCATGCTTCCCCATGAAAGGATGTTTTGATGCACCCCAAATGAAGCACCATATGGCCATGTGGCAAGAAGACTCAAGAGGTTCCAATGAGGCTGAAGATCGATCATAGGCACAAAGGATTCGATGATGGGGAAATTATGAAGGACCTTTCAAGATAGATAAAGAGGTTGATACATTGGCAACGAATGGAGATGAGCCACGAGGCTCCTACACTGGCGAAGAAAATATAGAAATATCAATTGGCCATAACTCAGGTCTTAATGGCCTAGCAAAACATCAAAGGTAGTGGTTAGATCTTTAGTATTTTTGGTGAGACTTCAATACTATAGTCTAGCACCATCAAGATTCATTAATGAAGGGGACCTTAGAGTTAGAATGATTCAATACTGTGCCACCAAATTTAATCATGGTAGATAATTCCCACCTAGTGTAGTATGTTGAGGCAGTTAGATTGCTATATATGGGCCATGAGCCATTGTAAAAGAGGTTGGGTAATGTTTATTCATTGAGCCAATTCTTAGACTATAGGAGAAGAATCAATAAGCTTTCAAGCCTTTGTGTATGCTCTTCAAGAGAAGATTGAATTTTTTATGACTGTGTCTTTGCACCTTTTGTAACTTGTTCTATGTTTATCAATGAAGAAGAAGTGACACCCTATTCTTATTTTGTGCCTATTGAGTCTTTCTTTTGAGTCTAAAACATTGATGTATGCCTTTGTTTTTAGTTTCAATGAATGATACTAGCAAGTGGTATGAAATCATGCTCCGTTGAGCTCTTGGCAGCCATGTGTTAATATTGTGAGTTAAATAGGGAAGCAATGTGCCTTTGTTGCATCATTTCAAGTCTTATTTTCTAGCACATCACCTTAGAATAGATTTAAGTTTCTCTCTTCTCTTTCCCTCCCCAACATTTCAAAAGAATTAATGAGAATCTTAAGAAGAGTTGGCTTCTAAAATCCTAGAGGTTATCCTATGAATCTCAAAACAAGTCCCACAGTCATAGGATTTCCCATTACTTTGGTGGTTGTCTATGTCGAAGATTTAATTCTTAGGTGCAAACAACAAAAACCATCAACAATCTCTTCTTGCATGCCCAATGGGATGCAAACCCACAATTTCCTAAATGGAAGTTAGAGTGTTTGAGTAAAACACCCATAACACAATCATCTACAACATCACATCCAGGCCTTTTAGTTCTTCCACTTGTGATAGTTCCTAGAAGAATAGTAGTACATCCAAACCCACCATTTATTCAAATGGCTCTACCAACTATTCCTAGGAACTTTGTGAATTGGAATAGTGGTAGTCCACTGATTCCACCAATCCCACTAGCAATTGTGTATAGGTAAAAATCAGATTAATAAAGATCAAGCAATGACTATTAAACCCAATCCTATAACCTTCAAAGAATATATCAAAGACAATAACAAAGATTCAAAGTTCAACAAAATGAAGAACATTACCACCCATGACTGTGTTTATTTCATGGTTCTATGTGGATTGCTCTTTCAATTGTATAACCATGGTTGCAACAAGCAGTCGTATGATAATGTGCTCAAAGATGTGATGTGCTCAACGATGTGTAGTATGCTCAAAGAGTTGTATGAATGCCCAAATGTTAATGATTGAAGAGGATTTTTGATGCAATGAAGGGGGTATATATAGGTTTCAATGAAAGATCATTCAATGGTGGAGATAAATCAATGATATCAACGGACGAGATAAGTTGAGAGATCATGATGAACGTGCACACGACATGTGTCCATGCAAAAAGGAGCTTTATTGAGTTAACTTCTTGCTTGGATAAAGATAGGATTTGATTTCATAAATTGAGAATGTTTTTTTCTAAATTATGAGTTGATTGATAAAACAATAAGATTAAAAAGCTAATTAACTCAACTTTAGATTTTGCTTTTTGACATGCTAAAAATAAGACTGATTGTGCACATAGAAGAAAAGATTATTTTAAGAAGATTTGAAAGATAAAACAAATAAAATAAATAAATTTATTTAATTTATCTTGCATGATGGAAGAACAAGAAGATATGAAGATAAAAAATAAATTAAACAAATAGATTCATTTAATTTATTTTGCATGATAGAGGAAGAGATAAGATATAAATAAAATAATAATTTTATTTATTTAGAAGATATGGAAATGTCAACTTAAATAAATTTGAACAATTTATTTAAATTAGAAGAATATTTAGCTAATTAAATAATTAAAAATTATTTAATTATGGTGGATAAGAGGAATTTGAATAATGAATTAATTAAATAATTTATTTATTTAATTAATTTGGATTTGAAGATTGAAAGAGGATAATTTAATTAAATAATTAAACTTATCTAATTTGGAAGAATAAAGTGGAAATTAATTAAATAAATAGGATTTATTCAATTAATATTGGAATTAGGGGAATTAGAAGAAATTGATGAAATTAATTAAATAATTAGATTATTCAATTAACATTGGATGCAAGTGATTTAATAGAATTTGATGTATGGAAGGTGAGATATGTAAAGGTCATTTTTAGGTGTCTACATTTTGCCCCTCTATGATACAATGTAGTTTATAGCGTTGTTTCAAAGAAAATAATGATGAAGATATATTTTTAAAACTATGCCCTAGTGTAACTGGAGTAGGATGCCCCCTCAAGAGGAAAGATAGGGAAGCAACAAAAGGACTGGGTTGACTCGCGACTAGAAGAATGACATAGCAACATGACATAAATGGGCTAAGAAGGATTAGATTGGATATTGGAGGCTGACACAATAGAGAAATAGGGCTGATGCGAAGAAAAACTGGATAATGGGAGGGAAGAATTAGTGTTGGGACTCTATAAATAGGGCCTAAGGTGTCACATTCAACTCATTTGCACACTCAGAGTTTAGAATTTTCAGAGCCATTTTTCTTTCTTGTGCTAGATAGAGCTCAGAGCCTTAGAGGAGACTTCAACAACAGAGATGGCACCCATTCCACTCCATGAGCACTGAGGCAAACATGTTAGGACCTGCGGGTGACCAACAGGAGCGCCAACAATGGTATGTATCTAAAAACTTGTCTTAAGTGCATTTATTAGGTACATTAATGAGGTAGAAAAATAATTTATCCAAAGGCGCTTCATGTGCTAAAAATGTGCATGTTGTCACATAGAATTGCACCCTGCTTGGAGAGAGTCCAAGCATTCTAATGACACAATGGGAATGATCTCAAAGTGTGGGACCTTGCGAACTGAGATCAAACCTCCAGAGAAGGCTGGTTCCTCATTCTAAGCCTAATGCTTAGAGGAATATATCTAAACCTAGTGCTAATGCTTGCATGGGAAAAGAGTTAGAAAGAAACTGAAATGAAAGGGGTGATACACCAGGTTGAATAAAAGAGCCCTCACAGAACTGAGAAAATGTACAAAATGATTAGATACAACCAATAAACATACACAGATCAAGCTGATTTTAATAAAGGCAAGGAGCAAGAGATGATTAGAAGGAATTAAACATTCACAAACACATCATTCTTAGATCACACAGAGTCAAAATAGCATGAAGAGGTAAAATAACCAGCATATATTTAATCAAAAGGCAAGGTTACAGTAGAGGAATGCTCTGTTTGGAATCAGAAGCATAGATTACTAAATCTTCCAACCTTTTTTACATCTCATGTTTATGCATATATAGCATTTTGCATTTGACCTAAGTCAGTTACAAATGAACTGTCCCATGAGCTCTGTCAAAAAATATCATCGCCAGAAGGGACGTCCACCTGCAAGAAGTTATGGAATAAAATATCTGGAATAGGGCAGGTGGAAGATATTTTGGGCCCTGAATGTGAGCAGCTCCAACATCTATCTTCAACAATGAATACATAAAATATCTGAAGCATGGCAGTTGAGAGATCGGATTTGTATTGATGGCGAATGGGACATATCGCCCCTTGACAAAGCTTTCACAACACTTTAAATCTCTGCCCCTTTGAATTCTTTGTATTTTCATCGATTCTATGTTTAAGGGATTTTTGTAAAACTTAATTTGGCCGCTAAGATGTTTTGTCGCCAAACACATGAAGATCTACCAGCAAGACAGAGCCCATACACATTGAAGAGTGAAGCCATCTGCCATGAATCCACCTGCAAAGCCTACCAATTGGAATAAATGCAACAATATCAGCTCCTGCATATGTTAAATCAGCCGTTGAAACGTCCTGTCGATCGAGCCTGCAGATTTGCATCAAACTCTGAAAGTGAAGATATCCTCCTCAAAGCCTGCCAGATGAAAGAGGAGGCAAAAACAAGCACATTCACCTTTTGGAGCATGCAAAAATTCCTCAGGATGAAGGAGATAAGGGCAGTCAAAGTTACGGTCAACTGCATTTTGCATCTGTATATCGCTTTGCATCTACAATTGAATCGGCCTTTGAATTTTCCCTTTGTCTATGCTTTTGCATGTGCAATTGTATATACAATACAATGGCCAACATACAAAAGTGGACCTTAACCTTTGTATCACCTTTTGTATATATGCCCTTGCCACGTGTCATCACTCCATTGGTTGTTGAGCTGAACCTGGGACCCACCGCTGTATCCTCCTTATCGACCATCGGAAAGACCTCAAACTGTGCCACCGATACACATTGTCTTGCCAAAAATCCACTGTATGTGACTTTGTATATGTGATTGTATATGAGATACAATCTCATGTACATACAATTGCAGAACTCAAAGGATTATCAACCATAATGGAACATTGAAACAGGTCCAACTTGTATCTTTGTTTTTTTGCATATCGACACATACATGCACTTCAACATACAACTGCGGACTCCACCACTGAGTTTGCCAAATTTAATTTCCTAGTCAGGTTCAGATTGTATGTATTCCCTTGTATATTGCCTTTGTATATCGCATATACAATGCGAATATACAAATAAAACTGCATACAATCACTTGTACATACAAGCATTGTGTCTGACCTTTGCATGTGACCTTGTATCTGCCCTTTGTATCTACAAATATACAATGGGAACATACATAAAAATGCATCTACCTTTCCAAAACCAAAATGCATATTCTTTTAGGTCCAGGAATGTATCTCATATTTGTATAACCTCTTGTATATTGCATTATATATGCAATTGTATGTGCAAAATACAAAGGAGATACATACAACATAACCTACAATGAACCTAATGCATAGTAACATTGTACATGACCAAGATACAAGGAAAATTGTAATTGAGATACAATTCAACCAAATGACAGAAAAACCCAAAACAAGGATGACGTCATCATCATATACATGAAAAATGGCTAAGTATAAAACAAAGGAGATACATACAACATAACCTACAACGAACCCGATGCATAGTAACATTGTACATGACCAAGATACAAGGAAAATTATATCTGAGATACAATTTGACCAAATGACAGAAAAACCCAAAACAAGGATGACAAAAGATTTCTGGGTTTTTCTGGGTTTTCTTCAAGGATTTTCCAGGCAAGCTTTTGGGATTTTTGGCAAGGATAGAGCATGGGTTTTTGAAGAATTTAAGCTTTGTAGGGTCATTTTCTAAAAGATATTCAAGGAATATACAAGGTGATCTATTTAACTCTGGATAGAGGAAAATAGGACAACAACGCATTTGGGCTATTATCATGCACCTTTGAAAAGATGAAGTGCTTTTGAAGGGTGCAACTGCGCCTTTGGTGTTAATGAAGCGCTTTTGGTAGTCTAGGTTAGGGTTTAGATTTTGTGAAGCGCATGTGGGGGATAGGAACCCACCTTTGGCATGTAGTTATGCACCTTTGGCAGATAGAAATGTGTCTTTTGTGTGGTTAAAAATGTGCCTATAATGCGCAAGGATGCTCCTTTGGCACGCAATAAAGTGCCTTTGACAAAATGAAGCACCTTTGGTGTAGATGGGGTATTGGACTGGTTTGACCATGATGGATAGGGTTGACTTAGTTTGACTTGGCTTGACTAGGGTTTGACTTAGGTTTTGCTAGTGTTTGACTTAGTTTGAGTTGGTTTGACTAGGGTTTGACCTAGGTTCTATAAGTTGTTTTGACTAAGTTATGCACAAAGGATAACAAGTTGGACTTGTGTGGATGCAGGTCATTCTACCACCTTAGATATCTAGGGAGTGTCATTTCATTGATTTTCCCATGGTGGCCAATTTAGAGAGGGAGGAGATGATTTTTCTTGAGGTGATGGGTTTGTGGCATGTGGCCCATATGACACCAGTTTGAGCTCATTTATCTCTAATGATAGTATTAGTAGAGTGATGGCATAGTGAACATTGCTCATTCCTATTTCTGACTGGAGAGGCGACCATTACACTAGAGGATGTATGGCTCATACTCATGATCTTGATACATGGTACACGAGTTGACTATGACACAGACCAGGGTGAGTTGGTACTTAGGGAGGTATTCATGACTCCCGATCTAGGTGTGGAGGAGCACAAGATATGATGGGGACCTGTCCGCCGATTATGCGACAGGATGCAGTGGATTATGGTTGCACTGATTGGTGGATTCTTAGTTCCTGACAGATGTTTGTGGGGACTTTCAGTTGGATGAGGTACCATCTTAGAGGTTACGTTCACATATGGCATCAGGTATGCTTGGGGGCCCTATGTTTTGGGGTAGTTATATCACAATCTACATGATTACACTTATAGATATGGTATGAGTTTGTCGGTAGGGGTTAAATTGTTGCATTTTTGGGCGTGGGAGCACATTCCCATTACCAGGCCTATTTCACCTTACCAGCAACAGGGAGGCAATCTGTTTGTTCACTTATATGATGGTGCACTGATGTATAGACAACTTGGCATGTTGGCATATTGGAGGTGCCAGATTGATGAGTTAGACACTCTCATATGGAGACCATGGCAAGATTGTGAGTCATGGGTTGATGATGCAGAGTAGCTGGTCTATTGCCGATAGGATAGATACTTATTTGGCCAGAGTGTATATACTATTAAGAGATACCTACTAGAGCGGGTATTGCATCAGTTCATATTGCCCCAACCTAAGCTGGTAGGAGATGCTATATATGCATGGACTCAGTGGGAGATTCCTGATTGGGGTCTTGAGATAGTATCAGCTATAACTCTTGCAGAGCTCAAATGACTTGCCCTAGTAGCATGACACTGGATTTTGGGAGAGGCGGATCCCAGGACTACACCTAAGTATGATACATACTAGCTACAACACAGGCCCATGTGATTTACAATAGCAAGTGATGGAGGTGCAGTGGGGGAGGTGGCTGGCTAAGGACATGAGGCTAGAGCTCACCAAGTAGGGCAATGGAGACAGGGATAGGCACATGTGCTAGTGCAGGCATAAGTACAGGTACAAGTCTAGGGAGGAGAAGGATAGGATGTGGGGGCACCTCAGTAGGTTGCCCCTCAGGTAGAGATGGAGACAGAGTGCTTACAAAGGCTCTTACAGGAGGAGACTGCATGATGCATGGACATCGAGATAAGATGCATCAAATTGCGACAAGAGAGAGATGTGGCCAAGGTAGAGGTGTGACAGGCATAGGCCCAGATATAGGCACAGGCTGCCCAGGTGCCAGTGCAGGTGGTGGATGATAGAGCAATGGTTAGACTGACTGTAGAGAGGGATGCTTTCATGCGAGATTGAGTGTTGAGGCCTCCTTGCAGTAGGTACTAATGGAGAGAGATACATCCCAAGCTACCTTATGCACCGATCAGGCTACTTTGACATTGGTTGGGGAGTTGACTCGCGTGTAAGGCGAGTTGACTACAATAGGTCGAGAGGTAGAGTACTACCAAGGGCTATAATACGGAGCTATGCTGGTGATAGCTAAGCTTCTAGGAGAGGAGTAGATCTAGAGCTTCAACCTCTTGTCAGTCAGGATCATCTGCTATGGGGCCTCCTAAGAGGTCATTATTAGGGAGACCTCCACCTAGCACTAGTGGATTGTAGGGACATCATCCTATAGGGAGCTCTATACACAGTCAGGGCTAGAGCATGTTGTATATATGATGTACCATTTATGTATTAGTGATGTATTTATTGAGGCTATGATGCCTGTGGGATTTTGATGTATATTTTGATGGCTCATGATAGCCTTTTGTACTATATCATTCATTTTAATGTATATATGAGACATGATTTATGATGATCTTGATGGGATATATATGATATATATGTGATGTTCTATGATTCATGATGATATTACGGATGTATGTACGCTTATGATGATGATGTACTTATAGATGTTTATATTTGATGGCATGTTATAATGATGTTATGGATGTGATGACATATACTATGTTCATGGATTCATGTGATGTTTTATATGCTATGGATGTATCTTGATGATATGTATATGCTTATAGATGAATGGATGAGATGATAGATATTAGGATCATGGATTTATGTGATGATATACTATGATGTTTATGATTAGGATGCCTAACATGTATGGTTTTGCAGGATTGAAGAAAAAAAATGATGATCTTAGCAATGGTTAGAAGAAATGAGATAGAATAGAGAGAATGAGGAAAATTGATCGATCTTTGTATGAAGACTATATTTTATTAGACTAGAGGGATGGGTGGAGGAATGGGTAGTTGCAACGGTTATGCTTTAAATATATAAAGTGAAATCCTTATTTTTGATATAGCATATGGATATTATACACCAAGGTATATAAGACCAAGGTGGCGATGTATCCAATGCGAGGATGTTGACTCTATAAACACATGGTTTGAACTTACATCTACTAGACATAATAGAACCTTGTTGGATAATGTGAATGGAAAATAGTCTTAACATAGAATGATCTTAATACACACAAGGCCTTTTTAAAACCTTAGATGCAAAAGATATTGATATGCAAGATGCTAATCCCAACACAAACAAGATACATATTAGCTATAGTAGGATAATAAGCTCATCCCAATACAAAGCATACAAAAGCAATGACTATGCCCCAATCCATACTGCATCACAACATACCCAGATATAGAAAAATCAAGGTAGTCTTGAATAGGTGTTAGAAAAGAACAAAAGATAAAGAAAAAAGAAATTGACTGACTGATAAAACAAAAACACAGCTGACATATTCTCTTTCCAAAGAGGTTGTTCAAGGTAGATGGAGCCTTATTGTAGGAATGATATATCTGTTAAAGGCCGTTGATCTAGGATAGATGGATTGTTATAGCAGATGTGGCAAGCGGTATGCGGGCACACGTATGGCTTTAGGAGTAGTCTTTTTCTTGTTGGTTTGATAAGTACTTGAGCTTTCAAAGGATGCATAGTTTATTTTCTTCTTGAGTTAGTCAAGTCAAGGTTGATGGGATAGATTGTGATGGATGGAAGAAGAGAGATGGAAGTGTTAATGGATTGAGATGGAGAATGGGTGTATCATATGTGCGTAAGTACTGGATACTTCCTTCATATTCCAGACTGCCTACATACCTTGTATCCACGGGATCAAGGAACATTACAATGATGATGATTATGATAATATGTAGTTCTGGTTGGTGATGATGTAGAATGGTTCGGGAGTGAAGGATAAAATGATGGCATCTTATGTAACTAAGTACTAGATACTTCCTTCATATTCCAGACTACCTACATACCCTGTATCCAAGGGATCAAGGCACCTTAAGATGAGGGTGATGATGATATGTAGTTCTTGTTGATGTTCATGATATAGGATAGTGATTGATAATGTGGTCATACCTTGAACAAGGACCCATTCCTAGACCTAGGTTTAAGGAAAAAAGTGCCCCCATTCAAGTAGAGGTTTTATTATGGAAAATGTTTGGATGAACTGACTACATGGATGATGCTAATGGATGAGATAACTATGGATGAAGCTAATGGATAAACTGACACTAACAATTTCCAAGCCATGGTAGATGGGAGAGTGGAAATGCAAACTTCAATATGGATGGATGAAGGTTTTATTATGGATTGACATGGCATGAGATGGTTATACAACTTAAGAGATGGTGGATGCTGACACTACACATAGCGCCTATTTTCTAGGGTGTCACTATGGTACTTATCCAAGGTGCCTGTTTACCAAGTTTTCACCAAAGGATGGATTATTTTTGAATTTTTCTATTTTTGAATTTTTTTTGGATTTTTCTTTTTTTTGGATTTCTCTTTTTTTTGGATTTTCTAAGGATACTCTAAGGATCAAGCATAAAATCTCTTGAGATGAACATTGTTGATGGGTTCATCTAAAGGGATGCATTCAAGTGTTGACAAAGTATAAGCTCCTGATCCATAGACTGCTATGACAACATATGGTCCCAACCAATTAGGTTCAAACTTGCCCTTCTTGTCTCTATCTTGTTGATTTCATTAATTTTCTTGAAGGACAAGATCACCTATCTAGGATCGTCTTTCCTTGATCTTCTTATTATAGTTATGATGGAGGTGTTTTTGATAGACATGAAGATGATTAAGTGCTGTGAGATGCCTCTCGTTCAGTAACTCTAGCTCAATCTATCTAGAAATTCTAGACTCCTCTCCATCTATAAGATGATGCATAGATACTCTGAGAGATGGGATCTCGACCTCGATGGATAAAATGGCTTCAATTCCATAGACTAAGGCAAATGGGGTAGCACCAGTTGGTGTTCTGATGCTAGTACGATAGGCCCATAAGGCGGGGTTGAGTTGCAAGTGCCAATCATGACTAGCTTCATTGATCATTTTCTTTAGGATTTTTAGTATAGTTTTGTTGGAAGCCTCGGTTTGGCCGTTACTCTAGGGATAATATGGAGTGGAAAAGCAATGCTAAATATGGTACTGTGTGCACAAGGCATGGACATCTTGGTTCTTAAATGGTCCACCATTATCAGTTACTATAGCTTAGGGAATACCATATCGACAAATGAGGTGGTTTAGGATAAACTTGGCTATTTTTTTTCAGTGATATAGGTCATGGGAATAGCTTCCACCCACTTCCTAAAATACTTAGTGGCGGTAATGATAAACTTATTGCTATTTGAAGAGGATGGATGGATTTTACCCATGAGGTCAAGCCCCCACTATGACAAAGGCCATGGCGTAGTAACAGGTTGAAGCTCATGTGCTGGTGCATGTATCAAATCTCCATGCTACTGGCATTGAAGACACTTATTGGCAAATTGGAATGCATCTTGTTCTATTGTGGGCTAATAATAACTTGTATAGAGAAACTTCTTAGCTAGAGTAGGACCGGTGGAATGTGATCCACAAACACCTTTGTGTATGTCTCTTAAGGCAACATTAGCTTCATCTGAGTTAAGACATCAAAGGAGGATACCATTGAGACTCCTGCGATATAGTGTATCACCTAGAATAGAGAAACAAGAGGTTTGACAGATGAATTTTTTGCATTGGGTAGATGTAAGGTTGGAAGGGATGGTGTTGGTATGGAGATAATCACAAATATCTTGGTACCAAGGGGAATTGGGACCAATAAGTCCATAGATGATTTTAGTTGAAGGAACATCAACAACTGGTATCAATGGTTGTTCGATTAAGAATTCACATCACTAAGTGTTTGTAGGTTGGTGAAAATGTGGAAGCAAGATATGAGGTTCTAAGTCCCACACTTTCACATGCACTAAAATAGTAGGGAAGCAAAGGGCAAGTTTAGGAATAAACTACAGATCACCAATGTTCCCTTTTCCTACTAATTATGTCTATGTGACTGTTTGAATCAGGTTTTAAAAGTTAGTTTTTCTCTCTAACATTGAAACCCTAATTTGTATATCAGACTGTAATAATTCAATTTACGACACAGATATTGATGAAACAACCACATAAATGTAGAATAAAAAGTTTAGAGATAGTGTACCTAGAAACTGAGGAGCAATTAGACTAGGACGCTAGTCCACATGTCCCACAAGTTTCCTAATGTCAGAATCTTCTGCACCAGCTGCTTCACAATCTCCAGAGGTTCACGTATCTCAAAGGAATCTCCCAGTTGGACTAGGGTGCTAGTCCCCGTGTCCCAAAACTCTCAGAATCCTAAAATTCAAATTCTGTCATGACTGTGTCTACAACATGAACCTTCCTGCATCTCCTTTCCACCAAATCTCAAAAAATGCAACCTGCACATACAAAAGAAGGAGAAGAATGGTTGCGTCTATATAGGAGCTTGCCTTAATCAAGCCCTATTTCAGTGTTCCCACCTCAACAATAGCCAAAGATAAAGATTTGTAGATGTGTGTGCAAACCCTAGATGTCTCAATCAAGGGAAGATCAACAACTTGTATCAACTCAATGAATACAACACAACTTCACCTCAAGGATATGAAAGTGAATCAACAATGAATACTTGCATGAACAAGAAGGTGAATCAACAATGTCTGCAGAGGATTCCCAAGCTTGATGTTGGAGGCTTCAACTCTTCTCTTGATCATGAAAAAGGTGTACAAACCCTAGGAAGAGCAAGACATTCTCAAGATCTTGATTCCTAATCTCCATCCATTCTCTCCATGATAGCAAATTCAAATGACTTTGAGAGATTCAACAAATTACTGATCTTCAATGACAATTTTGGCATCAAGTTTGCATAAAGATTGTGTGTGTTGAAATGATTTTCAAATGTCTCTTTATATCCAACCTTAGGAATTTCAAATTTTGAAATAAGATGTCGACATCGTGTAAAAAAAAAAATTGCAAGTGGAATCCCAGAATGCATGGCAAGAGCTGACATCCCTCTAAAATTCAAGGCCCCGAGAAATAGGATAGGACAAGGGCGCTAGCACCCAAGTCCAAGCCCTAATTTCATGCTCAGGACTACTTCAAGGAGGTTAGGAGACCCCAAACCCATTCAGTCTTTAGTTATTCCAAAATATGAGATTCTTCCAGTTAGACCTAGGTCAGTCAAGTTTCAAGAAGGTTTGTAAAAACTAGGTTGAAAGGTCACTAAAGGGAAGGAGCTAAACCATGGGGAAATTGTACCATTCCATATAGGACAATTTCTAACATAAAATTTAGCCCCCACTTTAGTGGTCATATGACACTATGTGCATATGCAACTAAACAAATGTAAATACATCAATCATGAAAAGGATACCCAAAAAGGATACTGTAGAGGAAGCTGAAGTGTCATCACAAAAGAGGAAGAAGCCCCCAAGTCTGTAATCCTACAAGACCACAAAGTTAGGAACCACAACCTGCAAAGGAACACTTGTCAGAGAATCCAAAATCAAATCAAATCAACCTGCAACCACCATCAATAAGTTAGTTCATAAACACTAAGGGGGTTGAGTGATGATACATGATAAGGGAGGAAATTGAGGGAGATATATGCCCCCCTTGTTTTTACTTACTTAGTTTGAAAAATAGAAACAAGGAGATATCTACACGCATCGATTTCAAGGGAAAATTGATAAGAAATGCATTGTGAGGGTTGTTTAAAAAGATAATGCCCAAACACAACACATTTGGTAAGATGGAGAGCAGAACCAAGATTCTGATGCAACAAATGACACGAAAATCTAAGTTCGACAGCTCAAGATAAAGGCTCAAGAGTGAAACTTGTTGATGTTTTTGTTTTTGCACCTAGATAGTGATAGGATTTCTCATCTACTTCATTATATGTAAAGGGGAGTCATCACTTTTCACTATTCATTTGTTACTTATCATTATGTAGAGGAGTGAAGGAGAAGGAAGAGGAGATTGACGATGCCGACCTCACATCCATACCAACTTCCGTGACTGGAGATGATTTGAGCCTGAGTGGCAGAGAGATGACTCGAGACCAAGGTAGGTCCTTGATCCTTGCTTGTTCAATCTTGCACTCTTCATTTGTTCATTTTTTGTCATTTTCTGTGCCTTTCAGGTGAGAATAGACAAGGGTCCCAATCAGGGGAACCTGAGTCCACCCAGGGCGCCCAAGTCCTCCTTGGGTACCCTAGTCTACCTGGGGGGCCCAAGTCTAAAAAGGACAACGGCCCCAGGGACTAGGCACTATTCCATAGTTTGAACATGGATTTAAATTTTGCTGCTTAGAAATTGATTGAATCTCTACCTGTTTGTGTCATGCAGGTCATTCTGGGGATGTGAGAGCACATAGGTGGTCACTTGATGTCACTTCTATGTGATCACATTACTGACATGACAGATGCAAAGAGGAGCCATTTATAGTTGGTAGGGCTCTGGTTGGTCTTGTTGATCATGATGTTAGTCATAAACAAACATAGAATAAAAGTTACACAACAACCTTTACTCATCTTGAAAGATACGATGAATTCAAAGAATTCATGATCCCAAGTCTCCATGGATTAGTTCATAATCTACTGACGTTACTCAGTGGTTGATGTGTGTTGCTATTTTCCATTCAGGGGCCTTACGTTTGTTGATCAGTAAATTCTATTCCTATAAAGATGCTACACAGAAAGGTTATCCTACATAGTTATTTCTTCAAATAGTGTGTCTATACTTGAATCTTTGCATGATATTTATCAATTGTACATGCTTTAACTTCAAATATGCTATGAATTTTCAATTGTCTACGAGATGTTAGCATATTTCATATTATTTTCTTCTGATTATCTGTTATTTGCAATTGTGATGGTGAATTTATGAAATTAAAGAAATTGAAAAGAGTACTTCAAATTATGATGAATCTTCAATTATTGAGCCACATACACACTTGATACAGTCATGAGGAGAAGAAATCAAACCATATTTTCACCAGGATGTTCCACAGCTAGATACAAATGATGCTAACTTCAAAGGATAAGGAATGAAGACAATATATGCAGACTGATGAGCACTCCAAGGGACGCAGCAAATCAAAGCATATATCAAGAATTCAAATATAGACTACTCAGGATTTACGACGATTTGTAATCAAAATGGTCTTCTCTTTCATTAAGTATGCAAAAACATGTATGCTTGCAACAAATTTGAAAAAAGCCCTGATAGTTCAGCAATCAAATTTCAATTAAGCTTTAGAATGTTTAAAATAAGGCATCCATGCACCTTTTATAGAATAAGGTGAGGGAGCGGTTACAAATGACCTATGGTCAAGATTTATCAATTAAGATCAACGGTGGATATTTCTTTCCTTTAACTTGGTCAACTTCTCCTGTGGCACAGGTCACCAGCTGGCAACCATCTAGGTAGCTTATTTTCTTCTAAGTACTAGATGCATATGTTTCCCTTGTGGCACATCCTCATTTACTCCTCAGGTTCTTCTTCTTCATCATGATCATCATGATTATCGCTTTATGTGTCATCATCACCTTGATGAATATCACCTTGTATATGGACCTGCATTATCGTCCTAATATTTTCATAGGCTCCCACTATCTTATCAACTTCCCTACCATCTTGAGTTTTGGCTTTGGCAATGGCGTGCTTGTGAACTTGAAATTTCTCTCTGAGGACTTCTAACTTACCCTTCATGTTGCTTAATGTTTCATTATAGTCCTCCACCTTGACTTTGATCCTCATGATCTTGTTCATTGCTTCTTCTGTCAGGTGGGTGAGAGGATCGTCGGCCATCGGCTGGAAGTTATCATGTAGAGCTTTTATGGCAAAGTCTGCCTCTTGGTTTTCATTTTTCCCCTCTACTTTTCTCTCTAGGGCTTCCAGGACTTCTGCTTTGTAGGACATCATGCTGTGCCGTTTCACACTGATATCTCTTATCTTACTACTGTACTTCTTCAATATATAACATTAAAACCTGATGTCCTTATACCAAATATCCACTAGCATGGTAGTGTTATTATTCAATACCTGATTATTTATCAGGACCTGAGGATTAATCCTCTTTATTTCACTTAGAGCACCCAAGGTTTTCTCTAACTAGATTGACCTTCTTCTGGCCTCATTCTATAATTTATCAACCTTCTTCTTGGAGATACTCAAAGAATTCCACCTCTGCAAAGAGGCTCCCACTACTTCCTCAGCTCCCGTGAGTGCTGACAGCATCCACTTTCTCATGATCACTGACTCATGCTTCATAAGGTCTAATTTATTAACCTCCTCTTGAGAAATTGCAGTCAATGGGACTGCCTAATCTGATGATGTATTGTCAGGGTTAATCAACCCTTTTATGTATGAGTGCAGCTGAGCAATGTACTCTTTATGCTGCTTATTCTTCTCCTTTTCTTTCTTTACCCTTTGGGTTAAAGAATCAATTATATCCTTCCCTTCCTGACCCTCTTGGTCTTCATTGGCAAATCCTAAGTCAACCGTGGTGATCTGGAATTCTTCCAAGGTGATCTTGCCTTTCTCCTTTTCAACAGTGGGAAGTGCTACCTGGGTGGTCCTTCTGCCTATAGCAAGATCTCTTCTGATGTCTGAGGTTAATCTAGCTTTCCTCTTAGGCTTCATGATGGTTTCTAAAAACAATGTTGAAACATCAAATTCTTGAATTTCAAAACTTGATTCCATACCTATTTCTTTCTCAAGCCATTGAGGTACTTGATCTCTGGATCCTTGTTGTCTATCATCATCATCATGTCCACCTTGATCTCCAGTATCAGTCTCAGTTCTCAGTGGAGAGAGTGATGTTCTGATTTCCTCCTCATGATGTTCTTCATAAGGGTGATCTTGTTGTATTTCTTCTTCCTGAGGAACTTCTTCTTGCTAGGGAGGATCTTGCAGTGTATCTACATTCTAGTCCTGGACCTGATCTTGTACTCCCTCCTTTTGTGTTTCATCCACTTTGAGAATTTCCTCATCCTGAGGTATATTTGTAACCGTGGATATGATTGTGTTTAAACTAGGTGCATCTACCTGATCCTGGATCAGATTTTGCTCCGCACCTGATGTATCTATCTCCTTGGTCTTAAGGTCCTCATGACCTGATGTTTCTTTATCACCTAAGGTTTCTTGAGTTCGAGGGGCATTATCACCTAACGTGTCTTTATCATTCCTGCCCTTTTGCTAGACTTCAACTATTTTAGGCTCATTAGATATATCCTGTTGTTGTTGGCCTACATCCAGAGTATCACTCTCTGTTTCTGCTTGCTTAACTACTTTGATATTTTCTGTTTTATTAGGTGCACCTGCTTGATGTTTGGGACTTACATCCTCCTTGTACATTAGGTCTATGACTGCAGGGTTGGTTACCTAATCCACTAATTTATCAAGCCCTATTTGTTGGGCTGCCCTCTCTGGACTATTTACTTTTTCCTCTTTCTCTATTTGCTTCAACTCTTTTAACATTGCCATCTGTGCTGATGGAGTTCCATGTGGGGTCATGCGAGTGTTAGAAGAAAGGGTTTCCATCTGCTGAGAAGCTACATTTTGTACCACCTCATCATCTGATAGGTCCATAGTTTCCTCTAGTGAGAAAGGACCACCTTGACCTGCTCTAGGGGCTTCTTTTGCTTGCTCTTCAGATTTCTCAGTCTTAAACTGTATAATAGTACGGAGTGGCACATCATGTTGCATTTCTTTCCTGAACATTCCACTACCAGCCCCTCTTAATACTAAAGGGTCATTTCTGATCTCACCCCTCATAGATGTTCTTTATTTTTTAGGTGTTGATGCTACCAGGGGTGCCTTCCTCTTTTTGGTAACCATCATGGGGTCATCTTATGTAGGGTCCTCTTCAATAAGGATATCCTCCTCCACATTCTGTCATGAGGTTTGGCCTTCATCTTGTATTTCTATAGTCTCTACAACTGGCATCAGGATCCTTTTGGTCTTTTGTTTATCTGCTAGAGGTTGTGCAGATGAGGCTGATGCTTGTCCTGATGTAGATGCATCCTTAGCTGGTACATCAATTCTCTCAATTATTACCCCCTTAGGTTCATTAGCAGTCTTCCTTTTTCCTCTAGGGGGTCCTTTTCCTTATTTCTAAGCAGGCAGTCTTTCTCCATTAGATTTTCTCTTCTCTCCAAGAAAGTCATCATATTCCTCATCAGGAATCTCCTGCCTTTTCCTCTTGTTATCTACTGTGATGGCTACACCTTTCTTCTTCAGTGTATTGATTTGTTCATTTACCCATGACTGGGTCAACTGCATCACCCCACCTGTGAACTGATCTAATGAAATGTCCTCATGTTGCGTAAGTCAGGGGCTGAAATGGAGTCATTATACACCTTATTATCCTCATACTCATTGCACATAGTCTTACCATCATCTTTCTTCAATTATGGAGGCACTGGCATGTAGTCAAATGTTTTAATTTTATTGAGGGTGAGTCTCTAATATTTTCTTCTTTTGACTTCAGCCTCATCCTCACAGTCTGTCCAAAAATCCTCTAAGTGCTTCTGATGGATGGGCTTCCCTATTAGATTTTGCATTCTTCCATATGGGTCATATGATCTGGCCAATGGAAATGGTTGTAAGTTCATCAGGTTCAAACCCCCTATGGCCTTCTTTATGCCTTTTGAATCAAAGCAGATGTACCACCCTATAGTTACTAGAAATAATACTGGAGGTATTTTCTTATTTGCTTTATATGCATCCAGTATAGTAGATATTTGTCTTAAAAATTCCATTAGGACTACCCCATCAGTAGGCTACCTGGGAAACATTAAGGGGTGTCCTTCAAAACCTTCTATTTTGATATAGGAGAAAGTGGAAAACTAGATGAACTAGGCACCATGCTTGTATACAACTGCCTGAGCTTCCATGATCAATCTTTTGGTTCTATCCTCCTCCATTGTTTTGACCAGATGCATAGAGAATGCATCATTCACCAATTTATAGTCAAGGAGATAGTCTTTTCTTTGCAACTAAGGGTAATGGTCCCATATATGGGCATCATTAATACTGCCACCAATCTTTCCAACTGTGGTAAGTGCATCAAATGTACCCTTGTAAGCACATGAATATACAACATACGAAGTCATGTAAAATGAACACTCCAGGCCTCCTAAGTTCATCATCTATTCATCTAAGGAGTCACTAATGATCTTAGCCCATAATGGTTTATTATCTGTATAAAGACACATCATGATGACTCCATACATCCAATTTTTGAAACTCCCAGCATTAGGCTGGCCTGTCACCCTGCTGAGCAGGGCAACTATATACTGATATTCATCATCAAAATCAAATTTGTATAGATTCATTGGCAATTTGGCAGAAGTAGTATAAGTGTTGTTCTTGGACCTCCATTGGTATATCCTCATCCTAGAAGTCTTTTTATTATTTTCATATTCATTTTCCAGTTTGTGCAGGGCCATGCTGACTACCTTCTTTCCAACTAGGAGACCGAAAGTAGCTATAATCCCTTTAATTGACAAATCTGCATAAACCCTACCATGTTTCTCCTCCTGCCTCATCTGAGGGTTGTAATTTCTGGAGCATTCTATTATCAATTCTAGAGTTTCCATGGAATAAGGAAATCCAGCCACATGCCACATTCATGATACAAAAATGGCATCCAGTAGGGTATTATCTCTGTCATCATGCATCTTGGATGACCATGCCACTAAATTCGTACTTCCCTGATGAGTATCTCTGATGACACCATACTTGAACTATACTCCCTCAAGTTGAGCATACATAGGCTTAAGAAATTCTACCCCAGATTTGTTTTTCCTAACGTTTGCCATGGATTCCTGCAACAAATTACCAT
The DNA here is from genome assembly GCA_027924645.1 of Cunninghamia lanceolata. Classification (NCBI taxonomy): domain Eukaryota; kingdom Viridiplantae; phylum Streptophyta; class Pinopsida; order Cupressales; family Cupressaceae; genus Cunninghamia; species Cunninghamia lanceolata. The sequence goes on from BSBN01000476.1 coordinate 2,842,940, forward strand.
TTGATATTCATATGCATTCACACGGCATCATATGTCTTCGACATCATGCATATTATATTTTCTAATCTCTACTTTATCATGATATGTACATTTATAGAGCTAAACCATAAAAAGAACTTACTACCTAGATATTACAGAAAACGACAACAGGAGGGTTTCTAATTACTTACCTGATCACGCTTTTCTCCTGTGTTAGGTGGACAATTATAGAAATGGGTCACAAATGTTGAGGATCACCTGATCTGTTGCGCTAGAGAATCTTGTCCATCCACTGGTAGCTTGTATAAGGGTTTGAGTGTTCTGGGCTCTGTAAATTCTTCTTTTATCGCAAGGTAAAATGAAAATAACCTTGCAAACTTACCTTTAAATGCATCTGTAAGGTAGATTAGGGAAAAACTAGGTTAAATCAATTAAAACCATTGATCTTCTGCCATGAATCTACGGATGTTGCCAGGTGTGTGGATCGTGTTCGCAATCAACGGGAATCCACCTACTGCATTTATGGGCATTAAATGTTAAGAGGCAAGAGGAGGGGGGTGATCTTTAGAAGATCAGGTGATATTTGGAATATCAGGTGATATTCAGAATATGACCCCCTCTATGTAATATGACCTTCCGCTTTTGAGCGGCAAAACTGATGTCAAGGAATCGGGTGATGTTGAGAATATTAGGTCATGATCTTAAGATCAGGTGATATTTGAAATGTGACCCCTCAAAACTAAAGTGACACCCCTTTCAAAAGATCAGGATGACGTCACCATCATGTTATTTAAAAGGGTGATCGTTGGAAACATACCTCCGTGAGGTAAAAAGGGTGATGACGTCACTGTCAGGGTGATTTCCTTTGTTCATCGGGATTATCTGACATCATCAGCATATTTGCACTAGGGTGATATTTTATGAAAAGGTGATATTTGAAATATTGGGTGATATTCAAAATGTCGAGTGATATTCAAAATATCAAGTGATATTTAGAATATGACCCCCGCAAAATATATGAAGCTGTTTGACAGGTAAATACCATTATCACGTAAAATTGACGTCCGTAGTTTCAGACCAAATGATTATCGGGTGATAAAATTAGATCAGGGTGATCTTAGCTAAGGTGATTAATGTTAAGAAATATGACCCCCTCGGAATATCAGGTTTGACTGGAACTTTGACTTGTCATAACTTTTGTTCCCTAAGGAATATCAGGGTGATCCAAAAAGTAAACCTACATGAAATTTTTCTACTTTTTCCAACCATGAGGTTATTGATATGAAATACTAAATTTGACGAACTGACCTCATTATGATGACTTACCCACCCTCCTTATGTAGGGTCCACCTACATGACTTACTTTTACCGGGCCGCCGAAAAGTAGAAAAACACAAGAACAAGCCAAGCAACAAAAAGTTGGGTCCCTGTTTTGTCAAGTCAAAATGGGCCGTGTTGTGTAACCACACAACAACTTGCCACCAAAGAAAACAACCAAATTCCAATGATTCAAGTGAGGTGATCACATTCATATATAGTATTCTAACTCTTTCTAAGTATAAGCATCATAATCTTTCTGAATGACAAAGTTTTCATCATGGCAAAAATGCTAACAAAGGATTAGGTGTGTGCAAATGATTAATTATCCTCATCTTGAAAGCAAATTGAAAACATGAGTAACTGATGTTAAGCTACATAGTTTGGAAGCATCCCTCATAGCTAACCTAGATAGAGCCTTGCTGCCAGCAAGTGTCCATAGCCTCGACAAGGTTATCTATACAATCTCCCTAAGTAGAGCCCCACTTCCAGTAGGCGTCTATAGCCCCAGTAGAGTTAATTAGATGGCCTAATTTTATTATATTTTGGATTTTCAATATCTATCTTTCTATATTCATATGATGTCATCATGTAAGATTAATGTGCAAGGCATAGTCACTTGCTGATTTAGGTTGGAGATTGTATTGGTAGCAAGGGAGTCCCTTTAGATTTTTCACTTAACACCTATACTTGTGTGTTCAATAAACCCAAGGCTGTTAGGTGAGTCATTGTGAAAGAATCACTTTGGTCAAGAAAGGGCACCTTGACGAAAAAATATCACAGACCTGATCACGAGTACTTCTCAGAATGAATCATAGCCTATATATAAATCTGCTCTCATCACTTGAATCTTAACAATTTAGTTATTTTCGAAGGTGATGAGCTGCATCATCTTGACTAACCAAAACAAAACCCAACAAGAAAACAAAACAAATTAAAACTGTATAAACAACTATACAAATATATACACTATGATACACATGACTGTCATGAAGCTAACTTAGGCTTGGAAATAATGTTTAAGGAACTATCCATTAATTGGTACTGGAACATCCTCACCTATCTAGTTTTTAAGCCTGTAAGTGTTGTATCCTAATGTTTCAGAAATTTGGAAGGGACCTATCCAAAGTTTATCAAACTTACCATGATCTCCCTTCCTCTCATGTGCTCTATCCCACATCAGGACTAAATCTAAAATCCTAAAGGCCTTGACCCTGGCTCTTTTGTCAAACCAGCATTTGACAACAGCTTAATGTTTGGCAAATTGATCAATTTCCTGACTTCTTTTCTCTTCCAGGTGCATCAATTGAAGCAACCTGACTTCTTGTTTATTGTCTATGCCAAGGTATTCTTGTGTAAACTACAGTGTAGGAATCTTTAGGTTAACAGGGAGGATGGGATCCACCCAATATACTAATTGAAAAGGTGAGTTTCCTAATGCAACCTTATTCCTGGTTCTGTCTACCCACAAGGCATATTTCAGTAGGGTGTTCTACTCCCTAGGGTTCTTTTCTATTAACTTTTTTATGATATTCAACAAATTTTTATTTGTGGATTCTGCTAATCCATTACCCTGGGGACAATAGTTTGAGGAGAATTGCAATATGATCCCATAGTCAAAAGCCCAGTTTGACAGTCTTGTAGAAGCAAAAGCAGACCCATTGTCACATACTAGAGCATAGGGAACCCCATACCTGGTGACTATATTACTTTCCAGAAACCTGATGACATCTTTAGCATTGTAGGTCTTGTTGTTGACAGCTTCAGTCCACCTGATATAGTAGTCAGTAATAGTTAAGACATACCTGTGGCTTGAAGATGATGGAGGATTGATTGGTCCTATGAAGTCCATTCCCCATTGAGCAAATGGGTGCATCTCCATCACTGGATGCAAAGGTTGAGTAGCATACCTCTCTCTATTACTAGCAACCTGACACATATGACAACATTTAATATATTCAGCAGTATCCTTGAAAATTGTGGGCCAGTAGTACCCTGCCCTGAGGATATCATGAGTAGTGGCCAAGGATGACCCATGGGCAGTCCCAAACTTGTCATGTAGTTCTGCAAGCACTTTATCTGCTTCTGGCCTCTCTATGCATCTTAGGTATATCCCTTCATAATTTTTCTTGAAAAGGACTCCCCCTTTCATCATATACTTCTGTGACCTTATTTTTAGGGCTCTCCTTTGTGAGGCCTATAGTCTTGATGGACATCTTCCAGTAATCAGGATGTGCCTAATGTCTAAGTACCATTCTCCATCATCCTTTACATTGATAACATACTGCTGACTCATGATATTGGGATCAATCTCTAATATCATCTGGCTTAATGCATGTCCTCTTACTAGCTTCATGGGTGTAATGTCCATGTCATATTCCTGTAGGACAGTGATCCATTTAGCCCTCTTTTCACCTGGTTCACTCTACATTAACAACATCTTCACTGCTACATCAGGTACTACAACAATCACTTTACTTCTTAGGATATAGTGCCTGCACTTCTTTACGGCTCGAACCAAAGCAAGTGCCTGCCTTTCAACATCCATGTATCTCAGTTCTGCATCTTTGAAAGGACAGCTCATGAAGGCTATGGGCTTTTCTTCCTTTTCTTCATTTCATTGTGTTAGCACTACTACAGAGGTATGCTCTGAAGCAAATGAATAAATGTAGAAGTCCTTGGTGTAGTCTGGACTGATCAAAATTGGAGCATTAGATATAGCTTTTTTAATATCTTCGAAAGCTGCTCTAGCTTCTGGTGTCCACTCAGTTTTAGTGTCCTTCTTGAGCATGGCGTTTAAGGGTCTGACTATTTCTGCAAAGCCAGTGATAAATTTCCTAACAAAATTAATCTTACCAAAGTAAGATTTGAGCTCCTTTTTGCTTCTAGGAAGCTGTATTTTCATGATGGATTCCACCCTATTAGGATCAATGATGATTCCATTTTCAGTTATCAGGTGGCCTAGTAATTTCCCTGTGGTTACCCCAAATATGCATTTCTTAGGGTTTAGGGATATCCCATATTGTTCACATTTTTTAAGCACATTTCTGAGATCATCTACATGGTTTCCTCTGTCTTTAGAGAACACTATTAAGTCATCCATATATATGACTATGCATTTTCCTATTAAGCCTCTGAAGGCTATGTCCATTGCTTGTTGGAATGTTGCTCTAGTGTTTATTAACCCAAACGACATGCGCCTGTAAGCGAATATCCCCCACTTTGTGGTGAAGGCACAATTTGTCTATTTTGTTCACCATCACCTAGTTATAGCCTAAGAAACCATCCAGAAATGACATCATTTTGGCACCATTCACAATCTGTAGGACCTCATCCAAGGAAGGTAAAGGATAATTATCCTTCTCAGAAGCTCTATTTAAGTTCCTGAAGTCCACACATAATCTGATGTTGCCATTTTTCTTCCTCACTGGGACTAGGTTTGCTACCCAGGTGGAATGTCTGACAGGAAATATGGTCCTAGAATTTAATAGTTTCTTAACCTCCTCAAAAATAATGGGTTCCAGTAAAGCATTGACAGTCCTTTGCTTCTGTCTGAAAGGCTTGGCATCCGACTTCAGGGGTATGGTATGAGTGATGACTGATGTGTCATATATTTTCAGTTCATCATATGTTCAGGTAATTACATGGATGTAATCTTTCAGAGCTTCGGTTATTCTTTCCAACTCTTCTTCTATGCAAACTTTTCCAATCAAGACATTTCTCTTGTCATCATCTGATCCAATGTTGACTTGTGAATATTGTCCTCCATCAGCTTTTGGAAGATCCTTCTATTTCAACATGTTGTCCAGATCAAATGTTCTTTCTAGCTCTATCATTCCCTTAGGAATCTTATTGCTGGGCAACTCTAAGATTTCTTCTTCTTCCCAGACATGATCCTCTACATTGTTCTCATCTATGATCTGCACATCAAATATATCCCTATTGGAGATGAAATCTAGGATATGCTGATCATCGTCGAATACTTGGAGGTTGGTTACATTATCAGGCATAGAAGGTACTGATACCAACTCTACTGAAAATCTTTTCAGACCAAAAATAGACAGTGGCTCCAAAGTGCTGGTAGCCTAGGCTAAAGAATCTGCCCTATGATTCTATTCTCTGGGTACGTGGGTGATATTGAATGCATCAAAATCTTCAATCATGTCCCACACCCTGTGTCTGTAATTGGATAGTTTTTTATAGTTGCAAGAGTAAATTCCTCTTACCTGTCTCACGACTAATTCTGAGTCTCCATAGACATGCAGAATTTTCACTTTCTTCTTAAGTACAAATAGTATCCCATGGATTAGAGCTTCATACTTTGTTACATTGTTGGTGTAGGGGAATTGCAGTTTGTATGCTACTAAGTAGGATTTTCCTGATGGATCAACCAGATCTATCCCTACTCCTGCACCTTGTTTTGACTTAGATCCATCAAATCTAAGGATCCATGGCTTATCTTCAATTGAAGGCTTATCTGAGCGTTCCTTTTTCTTTGCAGCTATGGCAGCTGCACCACTTGATATCCACTTTAATTTTGGTGGCTCAACTCTCTCAGCCTTCACCTCTTCTGTCTTATGCGAAGCTGATATTTTTTCTTTCTTTTTACCATCAAAAGGAGAATCTTATGAACTAGGAAATTTCTATCTTTTTAGAAGATGCAGACACAATGAGCAAGCAGTTTTTGAATGAGGTGCTTCATGTAACCTGCACTAGTTTTCAATCAAGACCTCCTATGGAGATCTCTACTACTGTGTCATCTTCTGAATCTCTTTGGATAAAAACTCTTCAAATTTGGACAGTTTACTGCCTCTGTCTTCATCAGATAACTCATAATCTGATTCTACTAAACAATCACTCCCTGGGGTGATTCTCTTTTTGCTTTTAACATTACTTTTGTCACATAGCAGAATTTCCTCTATCATCTGAATATGACCCTCATCCTATTGTGTGGATTCTCATGTTCCTGTAGAAGAAAAATAAAATTCAGTGTCACTATCATTGTCACTGTCTGTAGAACTTACCGTAGATGATGAAGATGATATTGATGCATCGCTGCATGCTTGTTCTAGCTCCATCATGTCTATGCAAGCATCACAGGTTTTCTCAGAATGTGCTTCATTATGCAACCTGCACCATCCATCAATTAAAATATCATTAACAGGTATCTTTAATAATTGACAAAGCTTCACCTGTTTAGATAAGTGCATCTCAAAATTCCTGAAATGATCTACCTCATTTTCATTCTTAGAGTTTCGGTTAGATTCTATAACTATATCATCATCTTGAGGGTCATCATGATGATGATGAACATCGTACATCAGGATTTCTTCTATCCTGACAGTCTGCGGCTTGATGGAGTAAACTTCAGGTTCTACGTCCACATACATGATCTCGTTAGTTTTGTTATATTCAGTGATCAATGCTTCATGCGGGGTTCAACATCTATTCTTATTTGATTCGATATCCCCTTCCAGGGCAACCACATATGACTGAAGTTGGTGGCCATGTATCCATTAAGATTTTTAGACCAGTCTCTGCTAAGTAACATCCCATATGTATCGGGTATATCAACTACCTGAATATCTATGTAGTATTGGATCCTGGGATCAGATGCTAGCTGCATGTGAATGTGAGTTAACTCTCTTACCACACTCGCCTCTGTTTTGTCCAATTGCGTCACTTTCTTTAAGGATTTAGTAGGATGCAACCCTAAAGCATTGCATATGGAGAGGGGCATTACATTAGTAGATGCTCCTGAATCTACTAAACAGTTGTGCAAATTTTTACTGAACATCCTTATAGTAAGGAGGAAAGGAGGTGACTCAACCTTGTCTCTATATAAGGTCTTGTGGGAGGTTTCTCTAGCTTGAACAGTAGCTAGCACCTTTTGTTTGACATTAGGATCTCTAGCACATGATCTTTACTACCAGACTGACCTAAGGGATGACTATTTTCTCTTGGAGTAGGATCATCTAGTGACTTCATGAATGCTTTCTTGATAGCAGGGGTTTTAAGTAACTCTGAGAGTGACAAGCTGATTTTAATCTTTTTCATCTCATCTGCTAGATAGGTGACCAACTTATCAGATTCATGAGGCAGATTACCAGCTTTTGGTGCTGTATTTGGTGATGCTAAGTATTGAGAATTAACCTTGGGAAATCCAGGGTTATTATGTGCCTTGGGATCAGGAGTATTGAATTTGTTTGGAGGCAAGGAAGTGGTCAAAGGTTGACTAGCAGGCCTATTTGAATTATTTCTCAGGTTGTAGTTATGCTTACCCTGATATTGCTGTTGATAGGCATGTACCTCCTCATATTCATTTGAAGGCTCATTTTCATCCTCAAAGGGAAAAACATAATTTGACTCAAAAGCCATGGTTGATTCCTCACATGCCAGGGTGTAGTCTTGGTGAGATGACACTGTCTGTTGATAAGGATAATTAGTGTAACTCTCTAGCACTAAGGCAGAATCATATCTGCAAGGGATGATTTCATTTCCTTCTACATGAGGTGGATTTCCTGAAGGATTGGACACTTCAGTCTGAAAAATACTAGCAGCAATCCTGAACTAAGGATAGTCTAACTCTGCATGAACATTGGTGTTATGTATTCTGCACCAATTAGTGAGGGCTGCTTCTGCAAGGTTGACTCTAGTGGTCTGTTTGGGTTCATTAGGAGGTTGATTGTCTAGGGGTGATGGAAAGGAACCATTATTTGGCCTAGTGTTCCACACTCTAGGTTGTCTGGGAGGATTATTGTTGCCATTATTGTTATAATTATTGTTGTACCCCCTATCAGGATAATTAGGTTTGTCATTAGCATAGCCTCTATTCTGATTAAGTTGAGAATGGAAGTTCTGACTTCTCAGATGAGTAATCTCAGTTGTAAGTTTCCTTAACTGAGCTGATATTTCCTTAATCTCTTCTTTCTCTTCCTGAACCTTAGCCACTACATTCTTAGTCGGGGGCTTAAAAAAGGAAGATCCATTGTTGTTGTTATTCTAATCTACAACCTGAGGTGCTTGTATTTGTCTAGGATACTGTAACATCTGGACATTTCCATTTGGAGGTGGCATAATACTTAGTGGAGGTATTTGTAATGGACTAGGCATCATAGCTGGAGGCATCATGGATCCATTAGGCTATTGCTAGGCATGGTAACTTGGATAACCAGGAAGTGTTGGAAATGCTATGTTTGGTGTTGGAGCAGGAACTAGTTGCTAACTGACTTTGATAGGTTCTTGGAAAGCTTGTGTCAAAGTTGTGACATTAGGATGTGCTCTCCTGATGAACATGGAAGTTAAAGGATCTAAGGCTAATAATATATGCTCCTAGTACCTTCATCTGCTACAAAATAAGGTGCAACTAACTTAGATAGCATCTTCTGGAACCTAGCATTGAAATTAGCAATAGGTTCTCCTTCAAATCTCTTAATCGTGGCAAATAAATGATAGTTCATTGAAGGATCTATTCATACTTTAAACCTATTAGTGAAAGCTTTCTCCAGGATAGCCCATGATCTGACTGAACCTTGACCAAGACTAATATACTAGTTATAAGCCTCTTCCCCTAGGGAAAATAGACATAACCTATATACAACGTCTTGATGCTCAATTCTAGCCCTACAACAGGCTTCCTTGAAAGTTTTGATGTGATCATCAGCATCCTGATATGGATGCTATTTTGGAAAAATTTTATCAGGATTCTTTGGCAAAGCATGATATGTATTGAAAGTCAAAGGAGATTCTGCTGCAAAGAAAGACATTGCAACTGGTGGAGGTTGAGCCTGAGGTATGACTGGTTGAGGCTGGACTTGAGGTGTAACAGGTGATCCTGTAGGTATTTGTAAGCCAATAGGAGTTATAGGAGGACGTTCAGGTGAAGCTCCTAACGAATTAGGATCAGGAGAATGATGTATGTCTATAGTTCTCAGTCTAAACCCTCTGATAGGTAGTTCTTCAAAGATTCCACCAGATCAGGATTTGGTATTTAGCCTGAGAGCCAGTATTTCTTAAATTTAAGGAAAATCAGCTAGTTGACTGTAAAGATTAGTTGGAATTTACCAGCAAAGGCTGTATTTATGGTCAAAAATGGTAACTAACTGGATATTTATGGAATATTTGTACGAACAATGCAAATATGAGGTGATATTGAGGTCTGGTGACACTTGCACCGGATATCAGGTTTTTAAAGAAGATTACCTCAAAGCTTTAACAAATTTACCTAAAATAGAGTTGATCTTTGCAAATTCATGATGATTGACTACAAAGCTTGTAATATTTATGGTCAATTTTGAAATCTTCACAAATGATTAGCATGTACAAGCTTAAAACAATAAATCTTTGCATAAGACTTGAAAGTCAACGGTGTTTTAGTGTTACCTTACTGTCTGCATCATCAAATCAGACAAAAACCTACTAATGATGAGCGGGGCCCTCCTTCTAGCACCAATTTATGCTGCGTTAAGAGCGAGGAGCTTGCATACGATGAATGATGACTGAAGAGATCTGTCTTTTCCCATTCTGGCCTCCTTCTAGCACCAATTTATGTTAATCATGATGTTAGTCATAAACAAACATAGAATAAAAGTTACACAACCTTTACTCATCTTGAAAGATATGATGAATTCAAAGAATTCATGATCCCAAGTCTCTATGGATTAGTTCATAATCTACTGACGTTACTCAGTGGTTGATGTTTTCCATTCAGGGGCCTTATGTTTGTTGATCAATAAATTCTATTCCTATAAAGATGCTACACAGAAAGGTTATACTACACAGTTATTTCTTCAAATAGTGTGTCTATACTTGAATTTTTGCATGATATTTATCAATTGTACATGCTTTAACTTCAAATATGCTATGAATTTTCAATTGTCTACGAGATGTCAGCATATTTCATATTATTTGCTCCTGATTATCTATTATTTGCAATTGTGATGGTGAATTTATGAAATTAAAGAAATTGAAAAGAGCACTTCAAATTATGATGAATCTTCAGCTATTGAGCCACATATACACTTGATACAATCATGAGGAGAAGAAATCAAACCATATTTTCACCAGGATGTTCCACAGCTAGATACAGATGATGCTAACTTCAAAGGATAAGGAATGAAGACAATATATGCAGACCAATGAGCACTCCAAGGGACGCAGGAAATCAAAGCATATATCAAGAATTCAACCACAGACTACTTAGGATTTTCTATGATTTGTAATCAAAATGGTCTTCTCTTTCATTAAGTATGCAAAAACATGTATGCTTACAACAACTTTGAAATAAGCCCTGATAGTTCAGCAATCAAATTTCAATTAAGCTTCAGAATGTTTAAAATAAGGCATCCCTGCACCTTTTATAGAATAAGGTGAGGGAGTGGTTACAAATGACCTATGGTCAAGATTTATCAATTAAGATCAACGGTGGATATTTCTTTCCTTTGACTTGGTCAACTTCTCCTGTGGCACAAGTCGCCAGCTGGCAACCATCTAGGTAGCTTATTTTCTTCTAAGTACCGGATGCGTATGTTTCCCTTGTGGCGCATCCTCATTTACTCCTCAAGTTCTTCTTCTTCATCATGATCATCATGATCATCACTTTCTGTGTCGTCATCACCTTGATGAATATCACCTTGTATATGGACATGCATTATCATCCTGATATTTTCATAGGCTCCCACTATCTTATCAACTTCCCCACCATCCTGAGTTTTGGCTTTGGCAATGGCATACTTGTGAACTTGAAATTTCTCTTTGAGGGCTTCTAACTTACCCTTCCTATTGCTTAATGTTTCATTATAGTCCTCCACCTTGACTTTGATCCTCATGATCTTGTTCATTACTTCTTCTGTCAGGTGGGTGAGAGGATCGTCATCCATCGGATGGAAGTTATCCTGTAGAGCTTTTATGGCAATGTCTACGTCTTGGTTTTCAATTTTCCCCTCTACTTTTCCCTCTAGGGCTTCCAGGACTTCTGCTTTGTAGGACATCATGCTGTGCAGTTTTACACTGATATCTCTTAGCTTACTGCAGCACTTCTTCAGTATATCACATTCAAACCTGATGTCCTTATACCAAATATCCACTAGCATGGTAGTGTTATTATTCAATACCTGATTATTTATCAGGACCTGAGGATTAATCCTCTTTATTTCACTCAGAGCACCCAAGGTTTTCTCTAACTGGAATGACCTTCTTTCGGCCTCATTCTATAATTTATCAACCTTCTTCTTGGAGATACTCAAAGAATTCCACCTCTGCAAAGAGGCTCCCACTACTTCCTCAGCTCCCGTGAGTGCTAATAACATCCACTTTCTCATGATCACTGATTCATGCTTCATAAGGTCTAATTTATTAACCTCCTCTTGAGAAATTGCAGTCAATGGGACTGCCTGATCTAATGATGTATTGTCAGGGTTAATCAACCCTTTTATGTATGAGTGCAGCTGAGCAATGTGCTCTTTATGCTACTTATTCTTCTCCTTTTCTTTCTTCACCCTTTGGGTTAAAGAATCAATTATATCCTTCCCTTCCTAACCCTCTTGGTCTTCATTGGAAAATCCTAAGTCAACCATGGTGATCTGGAATTCTTCCAGGGTGATCTTGCCTTTCTCCTTTTCAACAGTGGGAAGTGCTACCTAGGCGGTCCTTCTGCCTATAGCAAGATCTCTTCTGATGTCTGAGGTTAATCTAGCTTTCCTCTTAGGCTTCATGATGGTTTCTGAAAATAATGTTGAAACATCAAATTCTTGAATTTCAAAACCTGATTCCCTACCTATTTCTTTCTCAAGCCATTGAGGTACTTGATCTTTGGATCCTTGTTGTCTATCATCATCATCATGTCCACCTTGATCTCCAGTATCAGTCTCGGTTCTCGGTGGAGAGAGTGATGTTCTGATTTCCTCCTCATGATGTTCTTCATGAGGGTGATCTTGTTGTATTTCTTCTTCCTGAGGAACTTCTTCTTGCTGGGGAGGATCTTGCGGTGTATCTACATTCTAGTCCTGGACCTGATCTTGTACTCCCTCCTTTTGTGTTTCATCCACTTTGGGAATTTCCTCATCCTAAGGTATATTTGCACCTGATGTATCTATCTCCTTGGTCTTAATGTCCTCATGACCTGATATTTCTTTATCACCTGAGGTTTCTTGAGTCCGGGGGGCATTATCACCTGACGTGTCTTTATCATTCCTGCCCTTTTGGTGGACTTCAACTATTTTAGGCTCATCAGATATATCTTGTTGTTGCTGGCCTACATCCATAGTATCATTCTCTATTTCTGCTTTCTTAATTACTTCGATATTTTCTATTTTATCAGGTGCACCTGCTTGATGTTTGGGACTTACATCCTCCTTGTACATGAGGTCTATGACCGCAGGGTTGGTTACCTAATCCACTAATTTATCAAGCCCTATTTGTTGGGCTGCCCTCTCTGGACTATTTACTTTTTCCTCTTTCTCTATTTGCTTCAACTCTTTTAACATTGCCATCTGTGCTAATGGAGTTCCATGTGGGGTCATGCGAGTGTTAGAAGAAAGGGTTTCCATCTGTTGAGAAGCTACATTTTGTACCACCTCATCATCTGATAGGTCCACAGTTTCCTCTAGTGAGAAAGGACCACCTTGACCTGCTCTAGTGGCTTCTTTTGCTTACTCTTCAGCTTTCTCAGTCTTAAACTGTATAATAGTAGGGAGTGGCACATCATGTTGCATTTCTTTCCTGAACACTCCACTACCAGCCTCTCTTAATACCAAAGGGTCATTTCTGATCTCACCCCTCATAGACGTTCTTTGCTTTTTAGGTGTTGATGCTACTAGGGGTGCCTTCCTCTTTTTGGTAACCATCATGGGGTCATCTTCTATAGGGTCCTCTTCAATAAGGATATCATCCTCCACATTATGTCATGAGGTTTGGCCTTCATCTTGTATTTCTGTAGTCTCTACAACTAGCATCAGGATCCTTTTGGTCTTTTGTTTATCTGCTAGAGGTTGTGCAAATGAGGATGATGGCTATCCTGATGTAGATCCATCCTCAGCTGGTACATCAATTCTCTCTATTATTACCCCCTTAGGTTCATTATCAGCCTTCCTTTTTCCTCTAGGGGGTCCTTTTCCTTGTTTCTGAGCAGGCAGTCTTTCTCCATTAGATTTTCTCTTCTCTCCAAGAAAGTCATCATATTCCTCATCAAGAATCTCCTGCCTTTTCCTCTTGTTATCTACTATGATGGCTACACCTTTCTTCTTCAGTGTATTGATTTGTTCATTTACCCATGACTGGCTCGATTGCAGCACCCCACCTGTGAACTAATCTAATGAAATGTCCTCAAGTTGCGTTAAGTCATGGGCTAAAATGGTGTCATTATACACCTTATTATCCTCATACTCATTGGACATAGTCTTGCCATCATCTTTCTTCAATTGTGCAGGCACTGACATGCAATCAAATGTTTTAATCTGATTGAGGGTGAGTCTTTGATATTTTCTTCTTCTGACTTCAGCCTCATCCTCACAGTCTGTCTAGAAATCCTCTTATTTCTTATGATGGATGGGCTTCCCTATTATATTTTGCATTCTTCCATATGGGTCATATGATCTGGCCAATGGCAATGGCTGTAAGTTCATCATGTTCAAACCCCCTAAGGCCTTCTTTATGCCTTCTAGATCAGGGTAGATGTACCACCCTATAGTTACTGGAAACAATACTGGAGGTATTTTCCTATTTGCTTTATATGCATCTAGTATAGTAGATATCTATCTTAAAAATTCCATCAGGACTACCTCATCAGTAGGGTACCTGGGCAACATTAAGGGTTGTCCTTCAAAACCTTCTATTCTGATAATGGAGAAAGTGGCAAACTGGATGAACCAGGTACCATGCTTGTATATAACTTCCTAAGCTTCCATGCTCAATCTTTTGGTTCTATCCTTCTCCATTGTTCTGACCAGATGCATAGAGAGTGCATCATTCACCAATTTATAGTCAAGGAGATAGTCTTTTCTCTGCAACTGAGCATAATGGTCTCATATATCAGCATCATTAATACTACCACCAATCTTTCCATCTCTGGTAAGTGCATCAAATGTACCCTTGTAAGCACATGGATATACAACATACGAAGTCATGTAAAATGAACTTTCCAGGCCTCCTAAATTCATCATCTGTTCATGTAAGGCATCATTGATGATCTTAGCCCATAATGGTTTATTATCTGTACAAAGATAGATCATGATGACTCCATACATCCAATTCTTGAAACTCCCAACATTAGGCTGGCCTGTCACCTTGCTGAGCAGGGCAACTATATATTGGTATTCATCATCAAAATCAAATTTGTACAGATTCACTGGCAATTTGGCAGAAGCAGTATAAGTGTTGTTCTTGGACCTCCATTGGAATATCCTCTTCCTGGCAGTCTTTTTATTGTTCTCATATTCAGTTTCCAGTTTGTGCAGGTCCATGCTGACTACCTTCTTTCCAACTGGGAGACCGAAAGTAGCTGTAATCCCTATAATTGATAAATCTACATAAACCCAGCCATGTTTCTCCACCTGCCTCATCTAAGGGTTGTAATTTCTAGAGGATTCTATTATCAATTCTCGAGTTTCCATGGAATAAGGAAATCTAGCCGCATGCCACATTCCTGATACAAAAATGGCATCTAGTAGGGTATTATCTCTGTCATCATGCATCTTGGATGACCATGCCACTAAATCTGTACTTCCTTGATGAGTATCTTCGATGACACTATACTTGAACTATACTCCCTCAGGTTGAGCATACAAAGGCTTAAGAAATTTGGCCCCAGATTTGTTTTTTCTGACGTCTGCCATGGATTCCTGCAACAAAACATGCCTGGTCTTACCATTTGATATTCATATGCATTCACACAACATCATATGTCTTCGACATCATGCATATTATATTTGCTAATCTCTACTTTATCATGATATGCACATTTACAGAGCTAAACTATAAAAAGAACTTACTACCTAGATATTACAGAAAATGACAACAGGAGGGTTTCTAATTACTTACCTGATCACACTTTTCTCCTATGTTAGGTGGACAATTATGGAAATGGGTTGCAAATGTTGAGGATCACCTGATCTGTTGTGCTAGAGAAACTTGTCCGTCCACTGGTAGCTTGTATAAGGGTTTGAGTGTTCTGCGCTCTGTAAACTCTTGTTATATCACAAGGTAAAATGAAAATAACCTTGCAAACTTACCTTTAAATGCATCTGTAAGGCAGATTAGGGCAAAACTAGGTTAAATCAATTAAAACCATTGATCTTAGGCCATGAATCTACAGATGTTGCCAGGTGTGTGGATCGTGTTCGCAATCGGTGGGAATCCACCTACTGCATTTATGGGCATTAAATGTTATGAGGCAAGAGGAGGGGGGTGATCTTCAAAAGATTGGGTGATATTCAAAATATCGGGTGATATTCAGAATATGACCCCCTCTATGTAATATGACCTACTTTTGAGCGGCAAAACTGATGTCGAGGAATCGGGTGATGTTGAGAATATCAGGTAATGATCTTAAGATCAGGTGATATTTGAAATGTGACCCCTCAAAACTAAAGTGACCCCCCTTTCAAAAAATTGGGATGATGTCACCGTCATGTTATTTAAAAGGGTGATCATTGGAAACATACCTCCACGAGGTAAAAAGGATGATGACGTCACCGTCAGGGTGATTTCCTTTGTTCATCAGGATTATATGACGTCATCAGCATATTGGAACTAGGGTGATATTTTACGACAAGGTGATATTTGAAATATGAGGTGATATTCAAAATATCAGGCGATATTCGAAATATGACCCCTGCAAAATATATGAAGCTGTTTGACAGGTAAATACCATTATCATGTGAAATTGACATCTAAAGTTTCAGACCAAATGATTATCAGGTGATAAAATTAGATCAGGGTGATCTTAGCTAAGGTGACTGATGTTAAGAAATATGACCCCCTCGAAATATCAGGTTTGACTAGAACTTTGACTTGTCATAACTTTTGTTCCCTAAGGAATATTAGGGTGATCCAAAAAGCAAACCTGCATGAAATTTTATACTCTTTCCAACCATGAAGTTATTGATATGAAATACTAACTTTGACAAATTGACCTCATCATGATGACTTACCCACCCTCGTTATGCAGGGTCCACCTGCATGACTTACTTTTACTGGACCGCCGAAAAGCAGAAAAACACAAGAACAAGCCAAGCAGCAAAAAGTTGGGTCCCTATTTTGTCGAGTCAAAAATGGGGTGTGTTGTGTAACCACACAACAGGTCTTCAATATGCCCATGATTAGATTCTATGCTAGCATGCTGATGGCATTGATAGAGAGATGGAATGTAGATACGTCAACATTTCATCTACCTACAGGAGAGATGACCATTACTATAGACACCCTAAAATGACCATTTCTTCGAATCACTTGCATTTCATCAATTCTTCCAATCCCCTGCATTTCAACATTAATTGAATAATCTAATTATTTAATTAATCTCTTTAAATTCTTCCAAACCTTCTAAAAATCAACATTAATTAAATAAATTCTGTTATTTAATTAATTAAATTAAATTCCTCTATATTCCTCCAAAAATTAAATAATTTTAAATTATTTAATTAAATCATTATCCTCTTTCAAATTTCAAGTCTCCATTAATTAAATAAATCCAATCATTTAATTAATTCATCACAAATTCTATCTTATCTTCTAATTAAATAATTCTACATTATTTAATTAAATCACTGGTTCTTCTAAATTTAAATAAATCATGCAAATTTATTTAAATTGTCTCAATCCTCTAAAAATAAATAAAATTAAATATTTTATTTATAATCTTTTGTTCCTCTCTTATGCACAATTAAATAAATAAATTTATTTATTTAATTTTAGTTATCTTCCAATTCCTCTTAAAATATCTTGTTAACTCATGTGCACAATCAGTCTTATTTTTAGAACTCTAAAAAAGGCAAAATTATAAGTTGAGTTATCTATTCAATCAATCTTGTTTTCATCATATTTTAATAAAAATATCCTTATGGATTAACACATGTCGTGTGCGTATTCATCATGGTTATCTATTTTATCTCCTCCGTTGATTCTTCTGAATTATCTGGACTGTTGATCAATCTTCCTTGAAATCTATATAAACCCCCCTCATCTCCTTCATAAAGCCTCTTTGATCACTTATTCTCATGCATCCTTTAACAGCGCTTTGAGAATACATCGCATCAATTGAGCAACTTCACGATCTTTTGACATTGATCTTTGAGCACTTTACTTGCTTGTTGCAAACATGGTTTCGCAGCACTATTGAGCAATCCACATTCATCCAAAGGGAATAATACAAGTCTCGGTAAAAACTTTCTTAATTCATTGATTTATTGGTAATGGCTTTTATTTAGATTGGTTCTCTTTATGTTATTAGGTTTTTGATTTGTTAGTTTTAATTTAGTCAATTTTCCTCATACACATTCTGCAACTACCTACACTAGGGCATCAAAAAAATGGTATCATATCTTCAACAATCGTTTTCTTTGACACAACGCCATAAACTGCATGGCATCAAAGAGGGGCAAAATGTAGACACCCTAAAATGACCATGTCTTTGAATCACTTGCATTTCATCAATTCTTCCAATCACCTGCATTTCAACATTAATTGAATAATCTAATTATTTAATTAATCTTTTTAAATTCTTCCAAACCTTCTAAAAATCAACATTAATTAAATAAATTCTTTTATTTAATTAATTAAATTAAATTCCTCTATATTCCTCCAAAAATTAAATAATTTTAAATTATTTAATTAAATCATATCCTCTTTCAAATTTCAAGTCTCCATTAATTAAATAAATCCAATTATTTAATTAATTCATCACAAATTCTATCTTATCTTCTAATTAAATAATTCTACATTATTTAATTAAATCACTAGTTCTTCTAAATTTAAATAAATCATGTAAATTTATTTAAATTGTCTCAATCCTCTAAAAATAAATAAAATCAAATATTTTATTTATAATCTTATGTTCCTCTCTCATGAAAAATTAAATAAATAAATTTATTTATTTAATTTTAGTTATCTTCCAATTCCTCTTAAAATATCTTGTTAACTCATGTGCACAATCGGTCTTATTTTTAGAACTCTAAAAAAGACAAAATTATAAGTTGAGTTATCTATTCAATCATCTCAGGGAATTCTATCTCAGGGAATTCTATCTTGCTTGCTTCGAGGTCTCACATAACGACACATATCTTATGCATCTCTTTCCTCGCAGTCTTGGATGTCAAGCTATAGAATGCTTCTCACACTTACCTATGGGTATCAAGTCTTTTAACGAGCTAGCAGAGAAATTTGCCACCCATTTCTCCTACAATGCAGAGCATGAGATCTCCATGACAACAAACAGAAAAATGGAGAAACCTTCATTTCTTTCCTTCAATGATGGAGACAAATGGCTAGTAAATTTCCATTCAAGATACCCGAAAAATAGCTTGTTAGCATATTTGTGTAGAACCTCAACTAAGAGTTAGGTTTTCATTTGCAAATCCTTAGTGCTACAACCTTCGATGAAATCACATACAAGGGAATCAACATTGAAAAAGCCCTCATTGCTAAGGGTGTAGTCAAAATCTTCAAAGAAATGAAAGACAATGCTCCTCATCAACAGACAAACGATAAACCAAAGTTTTGGAACAAGAATAAAAACATGGTTGACGATGGGGTGGTCGATTCTAAGCATGTTCAAACGTTGCAAATGTTGCTGCAGCTATCCAAACCAAGTCAAGCTCCACCTCAACAGCAGCAACAACAAAGATAACCTTATCCAAACCAACAACAATGACAACAGGAGCGACCTCAACAAGATTACCCTCCGCAGCGTCAATTCACTCCCTTTGGAGAGCCCATCAAATTGGTCCTACAGAAGCTTTTACACAAAGGGCTCATCACCTTACCCAATGCTCCCCCATATGGTGAACCTATTTACAAAACTGCGTGTTACAGAGACAATGAATATTGTGAGTTCCATAAGAGAAAAGGGCACAGAACTGCATCATGCATGAAACTCAAGCACCTAATCCAAAATCTCATCGAAGGAAACCAAATCTCTTTTAAAGATGAACCACTAGCTCAACACACGAACAAAGACCTCAACATGTACAAGGAACCATTCCCTCACCATGGTCCACCTCCTCAGGATAAAGGTAAAGGTGTCAATCATGCTTCCACTTCCTTTGACTCCATCGTGGGTCGTTTTGAAGAGAGTCGAGTGTCTACCCTCACAATCAAAGGCAAATCTACAGATTACGCTGTTACAACTCGTCGTGGTCGTGTCACCATTCATGGTCCTACACCCAGTCTCCCAACTCAATCTAATTATAATCTTGTCAACCATTTAGGGAAAACACCAGCATAGATCTCTATCTTGGAACTTCTACGGTCATCACCTGCACATAGAGTGGTGCTAGAAAAAGCCCTCCAAGAGTTGTCGGTTCCTAACAACATAGCGGTCATGGATTTCTGAGCTATAGTAGGTAACATTGCTTTGCCCTACAATGCAGTCTTATCTGAGAAAGACCTCCCTTCCCATGATTCGTGTCACAATGATGCCCTTCATATTGAAGTTCTCATCCATAAGCGTAAAATCAAACATATACTCATAGATGGTGGTGCTGGTCTCAACATTTGTTCTTTAAAGTTACTTAAGCAATTGGGATACTCTAAGGATCATGTCAACATTGATCAAAGTATTACAATCAAGGGATATGATGATGCTGAATGCCGCTCAGAAGGTGTTATCCACTTGCCTATACAACTGGGCCCCATCATGTTGGAAACCAGGTGCCAAGTCCTTGACATTGAGCTACCTTACAATATTATCCTAGGCCGTCCATGGATCCATGCAATGAAAGCTATCCCCTCCACGTACCATCAGTCTCTAAAGTTCCCATTCAATGGTACGAAGATAACTATCCTAGGTGACCCCAATCCTTTTGAATTTTGCCGTGTCTTGCAAGGCAGTTATAAGAATTGTAACCAAGTGCCTAAAAATGATAAAGCCCTTACATCCCCACTATATGTCGATCCTAAAAATCTGAAACAAGCCTCTACAAGTGAACCTAATCCTCTTCCTAAAATCAAAGCTCACATCCGTAATATAGGATTTGGAACATATGATATCTCAAAATCTTGTTGTGTAGGGCAGATGCCTTTATCCCCTAAATTTTACGGCCAACCGCCCATTGCCAAAGTAACTAAAAAAGTAGCTATTCCTCCTCTAGCATTTCTAACCCAATTCCAACAGGGACAATTATTGGAAGAGGAAACTATTGGGGGCATTTCTTCTTGGCTCTACAAGGAGAAAGAATTGGTCACAATACCAGTCAAGCAATATGGCAATGGCTTAAGGATAGTCAAAAACATGGGCTATAAAGGCAAAGGTGGCCTTGGGAAATAGAATCAAGGCACAATGGAACCCATTATTGTGACAAAGAAACTAGACAAGAAGGGTTTAGGATTTGGTAAGAAGGTACCACGTGCCTTGGACATTGAGGGTATCCTCAACAAGGTAGCCAAAACTCGATTTGACATCTAATGAGGATATCATCGATGACTCGTCCCTCTATATGAGTGACCTATTTACATAATCCTCCATCTTTATGCTATCCTCTGTATCCCTAACATCCACCACAAACACCCATAATGTAACACTTGTCTACCCTGAACTTATCGATCGGGACCAACAAGGGTCCCCCGTTATAGATGTATTTCAGAATGACGAAGCTATAGCTGAGTTCATGGGACTTCGGAAAGGTATCCCTCTTGGCGATCATAAAGTAGTTTTTTTAATGGAACTAGAGCCAACAACTTATTTTGGTGGGAATGCCAAATCCTCCAGTCGTAAAAGTAAAAATAAAGGAAGATCTCTAGGTGAAAACCACACTGTGGCGCCTCCCGATCAAAAAATAGTAAAAACAAAGGATGTATCCAAAGGTGAAAACTAAACTGTGGCACCTGAGGATGGAGGATTTGACCTTCCCCTACCATCTAAGTATCAAGAGAAGTCAGGTCTCCTAGTGGAAGATTCTATAGAGATAAACCTTGGCACAGAGCAAAATCTAAAGACCACATTCCTAGCAGCATCATTATCAAAAACAAAGCATAGGAATCTTAACACATTCTTCTTACAGAGAACCATCAACTTTGCATGGACCTATGCTGATATGCTAGGGTTAGACCCTAAGCTAGTTGTTCACTATCTCATAGTGGATCCAAAAGTTAAACCAGTCAAGTAAAAGCTAAGGAAGATGCACCCACAGATAGCTCTCTTGGTAAAAGTGGAAATACAGAAGTTGTTAGATGCAAAGTTCATACGACCTATTGACTATCTAGATTGGGTCTCAAACATTGTACCTGTGTCTAAACCCAATGGGCGCATCCACATGTGTAATGATTTTAGAGATCTTAACAAAGCATGTCCCAAAGATGACTTTCCATTACCAAACATTGACCTCATAGTAGACTTGACAGTGGGTCATGAAATGCTTTCTCTCATGGATCAATTCTCAGTCTACAATCAGATAAGGATAGCAAAAGAAGATCAACATAAAACAACTTTTACTTGTCCGTGGGGTAATTATTGTTGGTGTGTCATGCCGTTTGGTCTAAAGAATGCAGGGGCAACTTATCAAAGAGCAATGACAGTGATATTCCATGACCTCTTTCATCATATCATGGAGGACTATGTGGATGACATACTAGCTAAATCTTCTAGGGTAGATCACATACAAGTTCTAGGACAGATCTTTGACAGGCTCAAGAAATACCAAGTATGACTCAATCCAAAGAAGTGTGTCTTCGGTGTAACATCAGGGAAGCTGTTGGGATACATTGTATCTCATAGAGGCATCAAAGTAGACTCCAAAAAAGTAAAGGCTATAGTGGAGATGCCTCCACCAAAGAACCTCAAAGCATTAAGGAGCCTTCAGGGAAGGTTGCAGTCCATTAGGCATTTTATCTCATAGCTAGCAGATAAATGTCAACCATTTCAACACTTGCTCTAAAAGGATGTCTCATTTCAATGGGATTATAAGTGTCAAGCATCATTTGATCATCTCAAAGAGTATCTAGCTACACCTCCTGTATTGGTTCCACCAATTGCCGATAAACCTTTGATATTTTACATCTCAACTACAACTTTGGCCCTAGGGGCCCTTCTAGCACAAAATGATGAATCAGGAAAAGAGCATGTAATTTATTATATTAGTAGGACCTTGGTGGGATATGAACTCAATTATTCACCAATTAGTAGGACCTTGGTTTAGCAGTCGTGTTCGCTTCCCAAAAGTTGTGGCATTACATGTTGAACCAACACACAAATCTTATAGCCAAAATTGATCCCTTGAAGTATCTACTAGCAAAAGCAGCCCTTACAGGCAGACTAGCTAAATGGGTCATAATCCTTAGTGAGTTCAACATTGAGTATATGGATCATAAAGCAATCAAAGGACAAGCACTAGTAGATCAACTAGTAGAAGCACCCATGACAGATACACACCCTATGGTAGCAGACTTTCCATAAGAGAATCTCTTCACTCTTTCCAACTCAATAATGTGGAAGTTGTACTTTGATGGTTCCTACACACAACATGGATCAGGGGCTAGCATCTTGTTTATTACACCTCAAAATGACTATATTCTAAAGTCATATCGGCTTGCATTTCCTTGCACCAACAACATTGTTGGGTATGAAGCACTCCTCATAGGTCTCAATACAATAGTTCAATGGGACATCACAGAATTACAGGTATATGGAGACTCACAACTAGTCATTCATAAAGTCACAGATGAGTACCAAACGAAAGATGAAAAGTTGGTCCCCTACAAGCAACTAGTGGATGCCTACACACCACACTTCTCTAGCATCACATTTGAGCAAATTCCAAGAGAGCATAACAAGGCTGCAGATTCTATGGCCTATGTAGGGTCACTGATTGACATGCTTGCTAATACATAGAAATGCAAATTCTAGATCAAGCAATTGTTGATACCAGCCGTCGATGTTCCCGTTACTGAAATCATCTGCAAAATTGTTGGTCCCAATTCCCCATGGTACAAAGATATCTATGAATACCCTAAGCACAATACCTTTCCCTCTGACCTATCATCCACCCAACACAAAACTTTATCCGTCGATCCTCCCGCTACATCATTCTGGGTGATACATTATATCATCGGAGTCTCGATGGTATCCTCTTACGATGTCTTAATGCGGAAGAAGGTGAAGCTACCTTACGAGACATACATGAAAGTGTCTGTGGTGCACATTCTACTAGTCCTAATCTCGCTAAGAAGATACTCAGAATAGGGTATTACTAGCCTACAATAGAACAAGATGCTGCATAGTTTGCTAAGAAGTGTCTACAATGCCAGCAGCATGGAGATTTGATTCACGCACCAGCTCATGAATTACAACCTGTGACAACTCCATGGCCTTTTTCTCAATGTGGTCTCGACCTCGTAGGACAAATCCTCCCATCCTCATCCAATGGCCATAAGTTCATCATTACTGCCATTGAGTATTTCACGAAGTGGGTTGAAGCCATTCCCATGACCTATATCACCGGTACGCAAATAGCCAAGTTTATCCTTAACTACCTCATTTGCCGGTATGGTATTCCC
Source organism: Cunninghamia lanceolata (assembly GCA_027924645.1). Taxonomy (NCBI): domain Eukaryota; kingdom Viridiplantae; phylum Streptophyta; class Pinopsida; order Cupressales; family Cupressaceae; genus Cunninghamia; species Cunninghamia lanceolata. Next base: position 2,866,937 of record BSBN01000476.1, read on the forward strand.
CAAGCCATTGTCACTGATAATGGGAGACCATTCAAAAACCAAGATGTCCATGCCTTATGCACACAATACAATATCCAACATCACTTTTCATCTCCCTACTATCCGCAAAGTAATGGCCAAGCTAAGGCTTCCAATAAAACCATTCTCAAGATCCTTAAGAAAACAGTCAATGAAGCTGGTCGTGATTGGCACCTACAACTCAATCCTGCCCAATGGGCCTACCACACTAGTATTAGAACACCAACTGGTGCCACACCATATGCCTTGGTCTATGGCTCTGATGCCATCCTACCTATAGAGGTCGAGATCCCATCCCTCAGAGTATCTATGTAGAACCTGATCGGCGGAGAGGAGTATCGCACTTCCAAATTAGCTGAGCTAGAACTACTAGATGAAAAGCGTCTTTCCGTACTTAATCATCTCCATGTCTACCAAAACTGGCTCCAGCATAATTACAACAAAAAGATCAAAGAAAGATGGTTTCAAGTTGGTGATCTTGTACTCAAAGAAAATCAGAGAAATCAAGTAGATCGAGAAAAGAAGGGCAAGTTTGAACCTAACTGGTTAGGTCCTTTTATTGTCACAACAGCATATGGATCAGGAGCTTATACTTTAGCTACACCTGACGGAATTCCTTTAGATGAGCCACTTAATAATGTTCATCTTAAGAAGTTCTATGCCTGATCCTCAGAGTATTCCAAAAAAAAAATCCGTCTTCAGGTGAAAACTTGGTAAACAGGTGCCTTGGATAAGTGCCATAGTGAAAACCTAGCAAACAGGTGCTATGTGTAGAGTCAGCACCCATCCTCTATCGAGTCTTGTCCACTCCATGTCCAGTTCACAAGCAACCTTCATCCATCTATCCATAATAAAACTATTGACCTTGTTTACATTTCCATCTCCCTATCTAGTATAGCTTGGAAATTTGTCAATGTCCATCATCGTCATCCCACGTCTTGATCTGTGTCAACAGTTTTCACTGTCTTGTCCTAGGTCAAAATTTTTGTGTCTTCTTCGTCGGTCATCCATGTGAATTCCTCTACTAGAATGGGGGCAATTCCTTCCTTAAAATAGGTCTAGGATTTGTTCCTTGTTCGTGGTTCACAACATGCTCTTTAGTCTTTCTCCTTTCCGCAGATAACACCCTTTAATGGGCACATCGCTCCTATGATAAGACTGTTATCTTCCCACCACCTTTCCTACATCATCACACTTACCAAAACTGCATATCATCTATTCTCAATCTTAAAGTACCTTGATCCCATGGATATGGGTATGTAGGTAGTCTAGAATACGAAGGAAGTTTCCAGTACTCAGGTACATAAGATCTCATCATTTCCCCAACCCAAGCTCAAACACCTTGACCCATCTTATCACTCCACCTAGAAATACATATTAACATTTTTCATCTTTCCTCGTAATGTGCCTTGATCCTTGGATACAGGGTATGTAGGTAGTCTGGAATACAAAGTACGTATCTAGTACTCAGGCACATATGATTCATCATTCTTCACCCACCCCAATCCATTAACACTATCACCTTTCTAGTCTTCCGTTTATCAAAGTCTATTCGCCTTGACTTGACTAACTCAAGCACCAAGCTAGCGCATCCTTTCAAAGCAAAAGTCCTTACCAAACCTGCAACAAAGAGGCCTTCTTCTAGAGTCATCTACTGCCCTACTGCTCTGATTGCCAAACATCAGTTAAATCCAGCTTAACCAAAGCACCAGATCAACAAGCTTGTCTTCTACAAAGTGTTCCATTGTCGAGACCAAAACACGCATCTCCTATGACATGTGGCATCTCCCGCAGCAAGACATTATCTTTTTAGGTAGATAGCACCCTTTAATGGACACATAGCTCCTATGATAAGGCTGTTATCTTTCCTATCCAATCTATCCTGAGCAACCTCTTTGGCAAGAGAATATGTTGGTTGTATGTTCACTTTGTAAGTCAGTCAATTTACTTTATGGTTTATCTTTTGCCCCTTTGTCCATTACATATTCAAGGCTGCCTTGATTTATCTATAATCTTGGTATGTTGCGATGTAGTACGGATTAGGGGCATAGTCATTGCTTTTGTGTGCTGTGTTTGAGGAATGATCTTTAGTATCTTTCTTAACATCATATTTATCTTGTGTGTGTTACGACCTAGCATCTTACATATTAATATTCTTCTTGCATTTACATGTATTGAAGTTTGTTTTATGTTCAAAACTATGGCTCATTCACATGTACCAACAAGGTTATATTATGTCTAAGGGATCTAAGTTCAAACCGCTTGCTTGCAGAGTCAACATCCACACACATATATTACAGTGCCTTGGTCCTTTATACCTTGGTGGTGAACTATCCATGTGCTATTTCAAAAATAAGGATTGCTCTTTATATACAATTGTGAAACCAATGCAACAAAGCTCATCATTCATCCATTCCCACAACCTTTATATCATTTTCATTGCAATGATCGATCAATAGTCTCTATCTTCCATCTCCTCTTTTCTTCTCTCTGGTGCATATCTGCAAAACCCACATGTTAGATATCATGAGTCATAGCATCTATATCATCTTACATCTATTAGCATCATGTCATCATATGTCATAGCATCTCTATCATCATACATCTATAAGCATCATAGAAGCAATATACATCATTGCATAAATCCATAATCATACATACATATCACCACATCTATGTCATCAAGAAGTACATACACAAAAGCATGAACATCAGTACGCAGAATATGTCATCATATAGATTAGGTGAGGGTCATCAAAGTACAAAGTGTCAGTGTCTACATCCATAATCATATGTATACATCAATAAAGTACATCAAGGCTATCAAGATCCTTCAAAATATACATCAAGATGCACGCAGGCATCAGTCAAAATATACAAAGTGTCGATCATAATACAAAAATGATACAACATGATACAAATGTACAAATATCCATGCTCTAGTGGGTCGAGTTACCCTCCTGCTATGGTCCCTATCCCCCACCTGTGCTCGGTGCAGGTCCCCCTGATGGTACTACACCTCCTGCTGGTCCTCCTCCCCTTGGCGGCACAATAGGTCCTCTAACTGAGGATAATGACTGCCCTGTCCTACGAGACTTGGATGCTCCGGATCTACTCCTCTCTCTGTAACTAGGCACCTACTGCGCTACTGGCACCGCACCGACATAAAGCCCCTTGTAGTACTCGGCCTCTCTGCCTGCCGACACTAGCTCTCCCTATACCTAGACGAGCTCACTGTACAATGTCCTCTAGTTAGCATCCAGTGCATGGCATGCCTCATCTCTCTCCTACCTCACTCTCTGTAGTGTGGCCTCTACTGTCAGTCGTAGTTGTGCCTCTATATCTCTCTCTCTAATTGCCTGGGCTAACTGCCCATCATCCCCTGCGAGTGCGTCATGTACCTATGCTTGGATTTGTAACTGTGCCTATGCATGTGCTAGGGTTGTTTGTGCTACCGTCACTAGCTATGTCTGTACTGTGCCAGGGCCTCATCCTGTCTCACCTCAGCCCTTGCTACATCCCTATCTTTCCAAAACTATACCATCCGGAGCTCTAAACGTGTCCTCTGGGCTATCTCCTCCTATAGCAGCTGCTCAGCCCTCTGTAAATCAGTCTCTACGATCAGGTCCTCAGCCTCCACCATCTCTGCATCTGCCTGTGAACCTCCGGTCTCCCCACCTGCCTACTGTCTGGCCTCTCTGGCCTATCACCTCATCCTTGCCTCCACACCTAGGACCAATACCTCCCCCACTACCCCTACTACACCTGGTGTGGTCAATCTCACCGACCTGTGTGTTTGCTAGTACCTATCATACTCTGGCAATGTCCCTAGATCTGCCAACCCTGAATCCCAATCCTATCTGACTGGGACAAGTCCTTGCAACTCTACCAATGTTGTAGCCACTAGAATCTTTGCATCCCAGTCCCCTACCTCCCGCCGTGTCCTCGCATGTGTCACCTCTCTCGCTGGCAACCCCTATGGTAGCCCAAACTATCTGAGTACCTGCTCTGGTAGGTATCTCTCTATGGTATATGTCTTCCTCCCAAAGTAATATCGAGCCTGGTGGTAGTACATAAGCTGCTTGTGCTCATCCTCCCACTCCTCACACAATAACCATGACCTCCATACAAATAGGTCCATCTCATCGATCTGCCGCCTCTAGTGGCTAATAGATCAAAGCCTCCTATGTGTGATGACTCCCTCATATAGAAACACATACAGCTCCCCCCTCTCCCGGTGGCACTATGTAAGGGGTCTGATCACTGGGATGTGCTCCCATGCCCACACTTGTAGAAGAGTAACCCCTGCTGAGAGACTCCAGCCTCTCCTGTAAACACAATCATGCATATCGTGATACAACTGCCCTAGCACACAGGGCCCCCATGCGTATTGTGTCCCATGTGTAAACATCCCAGATAGCACCGTGCCCCATCCAACAGATAGTCCTCTAGATCACTGGTCTAGACACAGGAAGCCACCAATCAGTGAAGACAATATCCATCTGATCCTATCGCAGAGTCTCGGGACATCTGCCCACCGAATCTCGCCATCGTCTATCTGCAGGTCATTTGTGTAGAATACATCTACCAAGCCAAACTCGCCCCGTGCTAGGTCAAAGTCCACTCTTTTGCCATCGATCTGAATCCTAAGGATGCAATATACATCCTCCAGTGTCCCTGTCGCCTCCCCTATCGGAAAGTGAAATGATCCTGTCTCACTGTGAAATCTCTCTATGACTACTGTCACTAGGGTGAGATTCACCCTAATGTGTATCGGGTGTGCCACATGCCACAATCTCGCGTGCTCTAGGAACGCGTCCTCCTCCCACGTCAGTTGTACCATCTTGTGTGCTATAGGGTGGTGTCGCTCCCTCGACATCAATGGTGGCATAATCGTCTGCATTCACAACAAACCACTTGATTAGACATGTTTAACCATTTCTCCATAGTCCTACTGTCGTCTGCTTTCTACCGCAAACCCTACGCCCAATTCTCCCCTTCGCTAAACTAGGATAGTCAAACCATTCGGTCCACCCTAACTTGACTCCTCTTCTCACCTAACCAAAAGCGCCTTGTTTCACACAAAAGCACTGCCCTGTCTTACCAAACGCGCCATACTGCTTATGCAGAAGTGCTCAACTACCCTATACCAAAGGCGGCCTATTTTCCAAGTGCACTCCACTTTCCTTCAAACCACGCCTCATTGTGCTACTCAAGGTGACCTGATTTTTCTTCCTCCCAACCAATCATGCTACACTGCACTACCAGATGCGCTACGGCTTCCTACCAATAGTGCCACGGCGTGATGCCCAAAATCCAATAGCACTTTCTTTTTACCAGTAGCGCTATACCTTCTTACCAAGCACGTTGCGGTGCGCCACAAGTGCCTTACCTGACTACCAATAGTGCTAGTCTATCCTACAACACTTTTGGATGACCTAAACGACTTCCCTAAACCTAGCACTAAACCACCCTAAAATGTCAAATTAAAATGAGGTTTTTAGACACTTACCACTGCCGGAGCTCCTGCTGGCCTCCTGTACGTCCGCACTAGCTCCGCCTGATGCCTGTGCGCTGGAATCAACATCTCTCCTCGCTGTCAGTTCCTTCCACTCAACTCTCTCACCTTAAGTTTGGAGGCTCTACTCTCTAAATTTAGAAGCTCTTAGGGTGCAAATGAGTAATGTGGTCCCCTTAGGACCTATTTATAGTGTCCCTACCACTTTTTTTCTTTCCAACCCATTCTGCTTTTCCTACTAACTTCTCGCACAATCATCTAGTCGAGCGTCAACCCAGTCCTTCTATCACTTCCCTGTCTTTCCACTCGAGGGGGCATACGCTGGGGCAACTACCTACACTGGGGCATAAAAAAAATGGTATCATGTCTTCAACAATCATTTTCTTTGACGCAATGCTATAAACTGCATTGCATCAAAGAGGGGCAAAATGTAGACACCCTAAAATGACCATGTCTTCGAATCACTTGCATTTCATCAATTCTTCCAATCACCTGCATTTCAACATTAATTGAATAATCTAATTATTTAATTAATCTCTGTAAATTCTTCCAAACCTTCTAAAAATCAACATTAATTAAATAAATTATGTTATTTAATTAATTAAATTAAATTCCTCTATATTCCTCCAAAAATTAAATAATTTTAAATTATTTAATTAAATCATTATCCTCTTTCAAATTTCAATTCTCCATTAATTAAATAAATCCAATTATTTAATTAATTCATCACAAATTCTATCTTATCTTCTAATTAAATAATTCTACATTATTTAATTAAATCACTGGTTCTTCTAAATTTAAATAAATCGTGCAAATTTATTTAAATTGTCTCAATCCTCTAAAAATAAATAAAATTAAATATTTTATTTATAATCTTCTGTTCCTCTCTCATGCACAATTAAATAAATAAATTTATTTATTTAATTTTAGTTATCTTCCAATTCCTCTTAAAATATCTTCTTAACTCATGTGCACAATCAGTCTTATTTTTAGAACTCTAAAAAAGGCAAAATTATAAGTTGAGTTATCTATTCAATCAATCTTGTTTTCATCATATTTTAATAAAAATATCCTTATGGATTGACACATGTCATGTGCACATTCATCATGGTTATCTATTTTATCTCCTCCATTGATTCTTTTGAATTATCTGGACCGTTGATCGATCTTCCTTGAAATCTATATAAACCCCCTCATCTCCTTCATAAAGCCTCTTCGATCACTTATTCTCAGGCATCCTTTAATAGTGCTTTGAGCATACATCGCATCAATTGAGCAACTTCATGATCTTTTGACATTGATCTTTGAGCACTTTACTTGCTTGTTGCAAACATGGTTTCGTAGCACTATTGAGCAATCCACATTCATCCAAAGGGAACAATACAAATCTCAGTAAAAGCTTTCGTATTTCATTGATTTATTGGTAATGGCTTTTATTTAGATTAGTTCTCTTTATGTTATGGGCTTTTGATTTATTAGTTTAATTTAGTCGATTTTCCTCATACACAATTACATTAGAGGATGTCTTCTAGATCCTTCAACTGCCCATACGAGGAGAGACAATGAGGATCATAGACTGTCGCTCATCAGAGTACACTCAAAAAAATTAGATGTATTGTCTGGGCCGCATAGTCTCTCAAGTAGAGTGTGGGCACATTCAGCTTCACTTGTTAGAGCAGGGGTACACCTGCATTCCACTGATTCGACAGATTATGATTTTCATGATAGCACTAGCAGTTGCACCTGATGGTCGAGGCACTCACCTTCACAGGGGCCTTTTTCACATGATCAGGGTGATGGAGGAACACACGACAGTGTACGAATGGGGGCACAATATGCGTGCGCACCTCTACTACGAGTTAGACTGGTATGTCCATTATGAGGCTCACAGCTTGATGTATTGCACACTATTACAGGTCTGGGCCTTTGAGCATATCAATTGTATGCGGCCTATAGGTTTTCCTATAGAGCCAACATTGTCTTATTCACAGGTCCATGCCTATCCACTTATTAGGTGTTGGAGACACATCAATCTAATACACTAGAGGGTTGTATTTGATAGATTATGGCCCAATGATATCATCTAGGGACCATATCATAGCTACATAGCATGGCCAGATGAATGGAGTCATCTAGCGAGCACTAGAAGAATTTTGGCAAATAAATGACTAATTTGGTCATTGGCTAAAAAATTATTTAGTCACACAAATAAAAATGACTAAATAGTTAGTCATTTATTTATCACAATCCATTTGAATAAATCATTTAAGTAATAAAAAATCAATAGCCCTGCAAAATACTCTAAAACTTTAATAAACATACTATGAAATTTTCATTGAAATCTTATTTTCAGGCATAGCCAGCCAAAATGGAGTTTTTATTTTAATAAACATGCTCTAAAACCTTCGTCCAAACCTTATTTTCAGGCGTAGCCCGCCAAAATTGAGAAGTGTTTTAGTAAAGAATTTTAGAGAATGGTAAGGAGATGTGCATGATAGGAGGCATAGGATTCATTGCTGCTTATCTCATTCCTTCTCTGCTTAACAAGGGTTACATTGTTCATGCTATTGTTTGTAACCTAGTTATTTAATTGACATATATTTGCATAATCTCAAATTCCTAATTCATATGCTTTTGAAGTATCAATGTATGCTATATAGGGTTTAGAATGTATCCTATATAGGTTTAGAATGATTTCTTTTAATTTAAAAAAATAAATAAATGATGTATTTGCCTGTGATTAGATAATGTGGAGATCTCCTAAATCTACCCCAACTCACTATCCTCTTTGGCACTATATTCATTACTCCAGCTGCTAGGGTTTTGCATGTGACATCTTTAATATCTTCATGACAGTGGCTTTTAAATAGATCTTAGTCTTTTCTTTAATTTTTATCATGGTAACCCTTGAGTTCCATAATCCACCTTCAATATCTTCTAAGAATGTTGTCTTAAGCAAGACTGCATGGTATGCATATAAAGCAAGTCCTTCATACCTATCATTGTTCCAAACCACCACTCACTGCCTTGCTTAAAATGCTGCCTCCATAAGCACAATAGCATGTTTTAAAATCATGGTTGCCAGTGATTGACCATTAAGGTCACTACTTTCATCAAGATACAATGAGATTTTTGTCTTCAAACTCAAGGCATTATGTAAGATAACATTGTGAATTGTTTGTTGTGTAGGGTTTGATTTTCTTGCATATTTACTACTTTGCTAACTGCCTTTAAGACTGGATATTGCACCCTCAGCTGCAATCTCAAATATCTCACTCATTGTCACTTGAAGATTCCTTTCATGAGCATCCTTCTATAAAATCAAACCATGCCCTATAGACTACCTACTTACTTACAACAGGGGACACATTGTTTCATGGTATTATGGGTCTTAAGATCCTTCAACCTTATTGTCACTACTTCACAGTACACAAGGTATTATTCATTATTCTCCCATCCTTGATGAGTCTCAAAACACTGCTCAAACATGCAATCCACTACCTCCATTATACAATGGCTAAGAAGAAACATTGAACTTGTGATTACCACTATTATCTCATTTGGATAGTCATTCCCTGATTGCATTTGCCTTGTCTAAAACTATCAATAGCGTTTGAAAAACCCTTAAGGTCAGCAAGGGGGTAAGGAAACTCACTGTTAAAATCTCCACTTTACTATGCAAGGTTTGAGATTTATTATCCTGTCACTGCTCAACCTCTTTTTGACTGTCACACCTCAAGTGACTGTCATTCTTCTTACCATAGATTGCATTTACAAATGTCACTGAGCTACATAGTGTGCTTGTTATTGGCTACAATCTTTAGATTGCAAGATTTTGTTATTGGCTACAATGTCTTAATCTTTTTGGTATTGCAACCTCACTAATCCTCTAGAGTTAAGGTTTATGTTTCTATGGAGACCTAGGGTTTGTACCCTAGTCATGCTCTTACCAATGCTTTTGTTGGTATTAAAAAACAACCTTAAATCTTGGGTCAAAAAATTAGTTGTCTTAACAGGGTGTGCTATGATCTTGGATTGTATCCTAGAGTGTGTGGGAAGCTTGTGTTTGATCATTAGGGTATGTAAACCTAATCAAGGAAATGTATCCTATATAGCATGGGTCTTGATTTAATACTTCCCATAATGGTTATTAGCAGATCACATTATTATAGTTTGTGGTAACCCAAGATTGCATTCAAGTATGTAACAAACTTGGTTTGTAGTTTAATCTATACACTTTTAAGTAACATTCATAAGGTTTAAAAAATCTTGATCACTCTCTAGAATAACACATTAAACATGGGTTGTGCTTGAATGCACTACATAATTGATATAACACAACCACTCTACATATCAACCAGAGTTATAGGCTCTTTATTGCAGCAAGAGGTAATCACTCTTGGATCATGCTATCATTACATTGTAACCTATTAAACTTGAGTCAACTTGAATGCACCCAATGATGATTGACACCTAATTGTGATGACGGTGATTAATTTGTACATGAATTGTGCTCATATGAGTGCCTCCATTTGTATCACAACATAGACACATTAAACTTGGGTCACACATGAATGCATCATGTATTTGTTATAGCACAACTATGCCACATGACCAATAGAGTTATGGACCACATAATTACAGTCACAAGAATTTGTTCCTCGGTTGTGCTCTTATGGTGATTCCATTACCGTTACAGCATAACCATTTGGACTTGAATATTGATCAAATCCTTACATTGCTTATTTTCTCTTTGGATGGATGGCAATTCAATCGCAGGGATTTGTATGCAGGTCATGCTCATATAAGTGTCTTCGTCACCATTACACAATAGTACATTGGAATTTCCTTTCTTGAACCTTTACTTCATTTTTTATTGTTAGGGTTTCTTAGCGATTATTCCATTTCCACATGGCATATTGATAAAAGAAACCAAGCAAAACATCATTTTATTTTTAGTTAACTCCTGCTAACATACTTTTGGAATAAATGTTTGACTGCATTACTTCGAGTGTGAAGAATTTTGTTTTTTTGCTTATAATACATTCATTGAGAGCTATAGTAGAAAGCTTCTTATGCTAAAACCCATCCTGTAAACTTTCTTTAAGATACATTTAGGAGGCTTCATGGAATTTTTGTGATTTATACATCTTTTGTTTTGATAGTAAATCACATTGGATTCTTTCTAAAATTGAAATGATTTAGTAATTATGGTTTTATGATGATCAAATGTTTTATTTAGAAAGGGTTAATATGTGGCATTTTTATGTGAAGGAAGAATAGATTGTGATGCAACATTCGGGTATGGATGGTTCAGGCAAACTTGGATTGTTATCAGTGACATAACCAAGTTGGAGAGTACCTTGAGCCAATCTAAAACACTTCTAAGTTTTTTCACTCAGAAGCAGAACCTGAGTATAGGAATACAAACATCGGTGGACAGAGAAAATCATAAATATGCTGGTCCAATTTTGGATCTGATTTGAGGTCATGAATATCGAATAGAGAAAGTTTCTACATTCTAAAGATAAAATTATAAATATGCTGGTCCAATTTGAGATCCAATTTGAGATCATGAAGCTCCGATAGAGAAAGTTCCTACATTCTAAAGATAAAATCATAAATCTTCTTGGTCCAATTTGAGGTCCAATTGTAAGGATTTGTCTTTTTAATTATACTTTTTGACATTTGTCGTGATACAAATTGTTACTTTAGAATTATGGTATTCCTTTTCTTCTAAAGTTTTCAACCCTCATTTCAGGGAAGAGCTCCGAAGATGGTTCCTTCAGATGGAGACTACACTTTTCTGCTATAGGTTTCATCTAGAAACACCAAAAGCTCAGGTACTGTCATACTCATAGAAAAAGTAGGAGTCATGCAATGAAAAGATACTCATTTTTGGAGCTTTGGTTAAGAACTTTAAATATTTGGCTATGTGCACAAAGAATGTTCATGGAGTGCAAACTTCCTTACAAAGAAATTACCACAACAGAGTTTGAGGTGAATTTCACTTGCTATTTTATGTTGATATGGATATGTTCTAACATGTAGTTAATTGTTGTAGCATAACAGATAGGCTAAATAGTTGTTCATATACCATTGTTTCTAATTCAAAATTGCTATATCTTATTCTAGGAGCAAATCATAGGGGGAGACAATTGTTTGCTTCATTTATTTGATCTAAGACAACTTGCTGTATAGAAGATGCTCTCAAAATCATTGTAAAATCCTTTATTCCGGGAAGACTGTTTAGAATCTTCCCATCATAACAATGAATAAAAGAATTAGTCATTAACCTGAAATTTGCAAGAGTTTCATCAAATTCTACTTTTCCACTCTCTTTTCCATTCTAAATTTTATTCCCAATTTCATCCATGAAGAACTTCCTCAACCTCTAGATCCTACTATTAGCCATAACTTTACCAGGTGTCGAGGATAGCTTCGAGTTTTTACCTAAGCAAGAATTGACAAAATTTGGTCTTACCAGATACAATGTGTTGAAAAGCTCTTTGAAGTTATTTTAGAAAAGAGTTCCTGAGAGTATAATGCATAGTTTTGAATTAACCTTTTTGCATGAATTCCATTGTATCTGGTAAGGACGAATTTTGACAAAAAACAACAATTGACAAAATTTGGCCTTACCAGATATAATGGAATTCATGCAAAAAGGTTAATTCAAAACTACACATTATACTCTCAGGAACTCTTTTCCAGAATAACTTCAAAGACCTTTTCAACAAATTGTATTTGGTAAGGCCGAATTTTGTCAATTGCTGCTTGGGTAAAAACTCGAAGCTATCCTCGACACCTGGTAAAGTTATGCCTAATAGCAGGATCTATAGGCTGAGGAAGTTCTTCATGGATGAAATTAGGAATAAAATTTAGAATGGAAAAGAGAGTGGAAAAGTAGAATTTGATAAACTCTTGCAAAGTTTAGGTTAATGACTAATGCTTTTGTTCATTGTTATGATGGGAAGATTTTGAACAGTCTTCCTAGAATAAAGGATTTTACTGTGATTTTGAGAGCATCTTCTATACAGCAGGATGTCTTAGATCAAATAAATGAAGCAAACAATTGTGAAAGAGCCATCAATTTTGAATTTAAAATAATGGTGTCTTATGTATAGACTCCCCTTGTGATTTGCTCCTAGAATAAGGTATAGCAATTTTGAATTAGAAATAATGGTATATGAACAACTATTTAGCCTATCTGTTATTCTACAACAATTAACTACAAGTTAGAACATATCCATATCAACATAAAATAGCAGGTGCAATTCACCTCAAACTCTGTTGTGGTAATTACTTTGTAAGGAAGTTTGCACTCCTCCATGAACATTCTCTATGCACATCAGTATGTTGGTTTTTATCTTGATCTCCTTTGTGATGAAAAGAATAGAGAAGTTCATTGCATAACTCATGACCATTTTGCAGTGCTATGATCTAGTGTTCTTTTAGTTCTTACTCACTGTGTTCTCAATCACCATGTGCAAATGATTTAGAGGACAAATCTTTGATTTCAATGGCCTTGCATAGCACTTGAAGAAATTTCCATTCATGCCTTAGCATTTAACAACCATATAGGGCATATGAAACATAGCTTATTGAAATCACTGTTGACACAAAACTCTTGAAGATCACCACCCTAGACTGCTAGACAACTTCCTCCATTCATGTCACAATGCAAGGTCCCTATAGGTTGAAAGTATTGCCCTTGAAAACATACCACTTTATTGATAATGTCTTGAGGTCTAAGGGTCCCACTTGAACGTAAAGAATAATCTCATATGCATTCATTCTTAGATTCATATTTCAATTTGTTATATTTATGTGCATCTTCTAATGAGCTTGGCAAACTGCATTGTGTAAAATGAGAAGCTCCTTCAGCTAATTGTGTTGTTTCCTGAAGTTGATGGCATGGAAGAATCTACAGCACTATCTTCCAACATTGAAATAACTGACCTTCAAAACAAAGATACTAGGACTGTCCCTTCAACATTTGTGAAGTGACTGCCTTAATCAAATTGGTCACTATACTTTCATCATCTTTGTTTGGCATTTTACTGTACTATGACAGTCCTCTCACAATGACCATCATATCGTGATTGTGAAAATTTTGAACCCATCACTTGGATAGTCAAAACTTCCACCTCACAGCCACAAGAATAAGATACACTAAGAATGCATAGTCCCAAGTAAGTGTATCAGACTCAGCAATCCTTAATTTTTTTCATATGTTGTAGTTACAAGTGTCATGCTAGACATACATGAAAATGTGGAAGCATAGACAAGGGAAGTGAATTGCTTCAAAAAATGCCTCAAAGAAATGTGATATCATGGATACCCGCTCTCCTGCAAGCACTTACACTCATGCCTGCAATGATGAGGGGCTTTCTCGCATCACCGCAGACATGACTTGAAGTGCTTGCGGAAGAGCGGGTGATGCGGGGCTTTCCCAAAAATATGGCTTTGCACAAATATATTACAGAAATTTGGCTTGCTTCTTCATTTATCTCAGGAATTAGATACCCCCGCATCACCCGCTCTCCCGCAAGCACTTCAAGTCATGCTTGCGATGATGTAGGAAATCCCCACATCACCGCAGGCATGACTTGAAGTGCTTGCGGGAGAGCGGGTATCCATGATATCATGGGCAGGATGCTGGCAAAGGTTGTCAAATTTTGATTTACACCTGCTAATTGCATTTGCTTGAAAGTTTCAAAGCCTTTTCAAAAAAGCCATTTTGTTCATATCCTGCAATCATTGCAATCCAAGAGATGACATCTCTTTGAGCCATTCTATCAAATAGTTCATGTGCCTTATCTAGACTTCCACATTTTGCATACATGTCTACCAGAGCATTTCCAACTATAATATCTGACAAAAAATCACCTTCCATTATGTTATGATGGATGTCCATACCCTGTTCCAAAGCTCCCATTTTGGCACAAGCAGGGAGGATGTTGGTAAAGGTTGTCAAATTTGGATTTACACCTGCTAATTCCATTTGCTTGAAAGTTTCTAAAGCCTTTTCAAAAAATCCATTTTGTGCATATCCTGTAATCATTGCATTCCATGAGATGACATCTCTTTGAAGCATTCTGCCAAACAATTCACATGCCTTGTCAGTGCTTCCACATTTTGCATACATGTCTACCAGGACAGTTGAAACTACAACATCTAACAAAATTCCTCTATCCATTACTTTTTTATGGATGTCCATACCTTGTTTCAATGCTCCCATTTTGGCACAAGAAGGAAGGATGCTGACAAAAGTTGTGGAATTTCGCTTTACACCTACCAATTGCATTTTCTTGAAAGATTGTAAAGTCTTTCCAACAAATCCATTTTGTGCATATCCAACAATAATTTCTCTCCTAGCATCCCCACGCATACAAAAAATGTTCCTTTGTAGGGATACAGGGAGAGCCCGTCATCCCGCACCCTCGTGTCCTGGCTCCTTGCGGGGTTGTAGAAGAGCCTGGACTGCATAGAGATAAGTAGGTGAGGTAACAATCATGCCAAATGAAATATCCAATAGATGTCTTCCCTAAATTTCTAAGCAGGTTCATCTTGCATGGCTGCATTACTTACACCTCTCTTCATTCTTCTTTCCTCCTTTATATTGTAGTCGATCAGGAGGCTAACAATATGAACACACTACCATTCAAATCATTGTACATACCATGAAAGTTTCATGCCACCTTCTCAATCATATGGGCTCTCTCTAAGATCTCTCTATGCAGTCCATGAGACCAAATTTTTGCTCTTCTTGCATCCCCATGCACACACAAAAGTTCCTTCACGGGGATGCGGGGAGAGCCTGCCATCTTGCGCCCTCTGCCCTAGTCCTTGCAGGGCTGCGAGGGACCCTAGATTGCATAGAGATAAATAGGTGAGGTAACAATCACGCCACATGAGATACCCAATAGATGTCTTCCCTAAATTTCTAAGCAGGTTCATCCTGCATGGCTGCATTACTTACACCTCTCTTCATTCTTCTTTCCTCCTTTATATTGCAGTCAATCAGGAGGCTAACAAAATGAACACACTACCATTCAAATCATTGTACTTACCATGAAAGTTTCATGTTGCCTTCTCAATCATATGAGCTCTCTCTAAGATCTCTCTATACAGTCCATGAGACCACATTTTTGGTCTTCCCACATCCCCATGCACACACAAAAGTTCCTTTGTGAGGATGCGGGGAGAGCCCTCCATCCTGCATCCTTGCGGGGCTATGAGGGAGCATAGACTACATAGAGATAAGTAGGCGAGGAAAAAATCATGCCAAATGAAATACCCAAAAGATGTCTTCCCTAAATTTTTAAGCAGGTTCATCCTACACAGCTGTATTACTTACACCTCTCTTCATTCTTCTTTCCTCTTTTATATTGCAATTGATCATTAGGCTCTCTCTATGCAGTCCATGATACCACATTTTTTTGAGGCATTCTATCAAAAAGTTCATGTGCCTTGTCCATGGTTCTACATTTTGCATACATGTCTACCAAGGCAGTTGCAAGTACAACATTTGACAAAATTCCTCTATCCTTCATGCTTTGATGGATGTCCATACCCTATTCTAAAGCTCCCACTTTGGCACAGGTAGGGAGGATGATGGCAAAGGTTGTGGAGTTTAGCTTTACACCTACCAATTACATTTTCTTGAAAGTTTCTAGAGTGTTCTCAAAAAGTTCAATTTGTGCATATCTTACAATCATTGCAGTCCATGAGACCACATTTCTTTGAGGCATTTTGTCAAATAGTTCACGTGCTTTGTCTATGTTTCCACATTTTGCATACATGTCTACCAGGGTAGTTTCCACTACAACATCTGACAAAATTTCTCTATCGTTTATGCTTTGATGGATTTCTATACCCTATTTCAAAGCTCCCATTTTGTCGCAGGCTGGGAGGATGCTAGAAAAGGTGTTGGAAACAAGGTGGATAACTAAGAGGGGGGGTGAATCAGTTATCTTAATTATTTAACTTTCTATTCTTCTTTAACAATTAGTATAGTATCAAAACATATGAGCATACATGAACATGAGAGCAGAAGAGAAATCAACACACATAACACAAGGATTTTTACATGGAAAACCCTGTTAAGGGAAAAACCACGGGGTGACTAACCCAAGATTGTATTCTCTGTTAAAAAAATAGAAGTACAAAATGGCACTTGCCAATTAGGGCTCACTGCCCGAGCACACTGCTCACAAGAGGCTTACTTCCTACAAGAGACTCACTACCTACAAGGTATAAAGATAGTAACCAGGTGTTTGAATTGATCAGAGGCATCCACTTATGCTGAGGTTTAGTTCCAGTTAGGCTTAATAAACTGATCTACTGCACTTCATTCTTTCTCTGCTTTAGTGCTGCTATTCTGTCACATACCAAACTTGTATTATTGCTTCCACACCTATCTCTTCCTTTACTTGCACACCATCACACACCACACACACCTTTATACTGAAATCTATCTGGTATATATATCCACATCAAGGATCTCAACATCTTTCTAGTCGGCATCCAGAATACTCAAGATTTTCCCAACATTCTGATATGTCAGTTGAATCCATGCTTACTATGTGATGTGTATCAAGGACATAGACATAAAAGTCATCAATCATATTGGCCAACCATGAATGATCCCTTAAGAAGCTTGATCAACACCAATTTCTCATTCGGACTAAAGTCTGATGCTCTGCCGATTGGTTCTTCCTTAGTCTGCTCTGCCTATCAGGAACCCAACACTTAAATGCTCATATCTTTTCTCTCTTTCATCACCGGAGGCTCAATCTTTGGAATGTAGTAGTCATGGTACTCCTACTAACTTCCCCAAGTCTGTACTTTGCTGAGATACTTCCTCTGAGAGATCTAGACCTGACTGTCGGACCTTGCTGCATGCTCTGTTCTTGCTCACCGGACCAAAATACTCTTCAATATGACTTCCGGTATAGACATACCATGTGCTACGGATGAGTGTGATGGACTTTGTTTCCATCAATGATAACACTCATGAAGTCACACAGTGTCTCTTGCCAACAATCTCCCCCTTTGGCATTGATGGCAACACTTAGTGAAAAATGACTAAGTGTCATAGCACACTCCCCCTTAGCTGATGCTGTCTTATGTACACTTTTACTAGAGCTCCTCCTTAGCTAGATTCCACATTTTTCATTGCTCCTCACTCCCCCTTTGACATCAATGGCAAAGGGTGAAATCTGCACACCAAAATTTGTAAAGAAAAACAACCTATATATTGTTGGATAAGTATATATACATGTTGTACTTACATATACTTAAGGATATCGGCAAAGGTATTCTTCAATTGTACAACTTCTATTGCCCAACTCTGCTTCATCTTGTCCAAAATTGATATGTGGCCACTTAACAAAAATGCAAAGGCTTCTACCCTCTTTAGGTCTGTCGGATCACTGGTTTGGGCTGTAGTCTGGGCATCAGTTAGGGCTTCATGCATTGCTTCTAACTTAGGGATAATTATCCCTCTTAGTTCACTTAGTCTGCTTATTCTATTCTTCTTCTCCTTTTCAAGCCTCTTTATTTCATTTATAGTGGCAATAGTCTGACATTCTTGATTCATTATGGAAGAGGTGAGAGGATCAAAATTTTGAGATAAACTTGATAGTTTGCTCTCTTGTTCTTCCACCTTCTTGGCAATGTCTGCTGTCACGGTGGACCAAGATACACAAAATTTGTATAAATCTCTGCCATCTTTAAGAGCATTTTCTAAGCTCTTTATCCCAATATCCAAATTTCTCCTATCATTTGTTATAATTCCCTGCACCTCAGAGAATCTCTTTCCCAGAAATTCTTTCTGGACCTTTTCTTCTGCCGCCTTTTCTAAGGAATCAAATTGAGTATTGACAGAGTTTATCAGAGTTTTAAGGTTACCAGATGGAGAGGCCAAAGGATCCTTTTGAAAGGATGGCATGATCTTCTCCAACATTCTATAAGTAATCTCTATCATCTCACAATCTTCCATGTGAGACTTCAAAAGTTTCTCTTTTTCCTTTGCTTGGGCAAAGGATGCTATCTTCATTGTCTGAACTGGGGAGAGGGAATCAAAATTGAGTGGTACTTGGAACAGTTCCAGTTCATTAATCTCCATTAAATCCTTGGTCAGGAAACTCTTCACTGCTTCTGTAGTGTCTCTTGCCAGATACTTCTTTCCTTTTGTGGCCTTAGAGCTGTCAACAGAGATCTTCTCTATTTGTTCTTCTTCTCTTACCTTTTTCTCCTCTTATTGACTTGCTTTCTCCTCTTTTCTTGCTTCTCCTTCAGTTCTGGAGTCTGCTGGGGGATCCGAAAGAGAGATGTTTACTTCTTCATGGAATTCCTCTTTTGGAACAGAGGAATCCAAGTCCTTAGTCTTCTCCTTACCTATCTCCTTTGACTCTTCTGCAATTTTCTCAGTAGAATCTTCCTTTGATGCACTTGATCCTTCGACATCCATGGCATAAGGTTCATCACTTATGTCCTCTATAATAGGAAGATTGAATCTTTTATATGCATTCCAGAGGATGTCTTCAATCTCTTTTGCCACCTGAGCAGTCTCTCCGAGCATAAGCTTGTTCATTCTGGCTTTGCTCCGGAACTCATCCTTGCAATCCTTGAAGATCATGTTCATCTATTTTGGAGTGATGGAAGGATAGAGCTGAATAGCTATCTATTCCCAGATCTCTAGGTCCTTTTCCTTAGCATTGTTCTTTCTCATTTCAAGTTCCTTCTCTAGGCTTTTGGGAATTAGAGATATGATTTCAATGAATGCTTTATTATAGATGTTTAGATACCTAACTGTAGCATCTTGCAAGATCTTCTGGTCAGCTTCACTACATTCATCATAGAATTCTGTCATTGGTTGCAGATTTCCATCCACAGTGACTGCCTTGATGACATCATCAATGGAGAGAGTAGGCATTTCAACAAATTCTTTTGCTTTTCTTCTGTATGTTCACCGGTAGAGGATTTCCCAGATGTTTTCTTCTTCTTCCTCATTTTCTTAACTTCTTCATCAGATTCTGTTTCTTCATCATCCTTTTGGCTTATGTATGACCTTGTGGCCTTAGTCTTTGTTCTCTTTTCTCCTTTTCTAGATGTATTTTCTTCTGGTTTTGAGGCTTTTGAGCTCTTAGTAGTGGCAGGTGCAGAGCTCTTTGAGGATCTAGTCTGGGAGGGGGCTTCCACCAGAGCACTTTTTTTTCTGCTTCTTGCCTTTCTTTCTATGCCCTTTCTACCTTCTCTTTGTTGGCATCAACTGCCTCCTTTGATATCCCATATCTCTTGGCAACTTCTTCTACTTCCCTTCTCACCTTTCTCTTGATCTCAGGCTGTCTTAGTTTAACATGAATTTTTACACTCAACTCTTGGAAGGTGCCAAACTTTTTGCCTTAGGGTCCTTAGGCTGACTTAGTAGATGTTGGACATGCAATTCCAGAATTTTCTCATCCACTTCATAGCCCATTGGCATAATCCAGACTATTCTAGGCTCTATGACCTCCATTAGACATTGATTAGTGTCCACCATAAAACACACTATATCTTTATATTTTTCAACTAATGTCTGAGGAATTCTTTCTCTGGCCTGCATCATATCTTGGAAATTCTTAAAATATCCCTAGAGAGTTGTGCTTTGAGCCTTGGCATCACCAAGCCCATACATATAATCTCTGATTTGTATGGCAACCAATCTGTCATTTTGCCATATCCAACCACTGGATCCAGGTAGCTCATTCATGTAGTAAAAGAATAGACATAGTATCAAGCCACCGTACTTAAAAGAATTCTTATTATTCTTCTTTATTTTCTACAAATTCTCTAACAGTTGGTTGAGGAGAAGCTCACAAAGATCATAATCAGCATTTTCCCTTAGCATCTAATAAGCAGTGTATATTACTGTTCCGAATACAGAATTCTCCCTGCTGGAGTGATATATTTTGTAGCCAATAATCATAGAGGCAAATTTGATGTCCAGATCTATAATATCTTCTATTGTCATTGCCCTTTTGTCAAACTTTGATCTGGTAGCCTCACTTACTATTTGATTCTTGATCGATTTAAGAGCAGGCAACCCACCGGATGAGTGCAAACCAGTTACTACCCTAATTGCATCCTTTGTTATTTTGAAGGGATTCAACAACCATATGAAGTTATCATGTATTCTACTGAGAACATACCAAACCCATTCATCTTCTACAAAATAGGGGAAATGGATGCAATGTCCAGAATGCTTATCCCGAATGGCTTTGTATTGGGGTTTGAGTTCAAATGTTTCATCTATTGATTCCTTGTGATAGATATCCATCAGCTTGGATTCCCCAAATTCCTCAATGTTGGCGTGAATGTATACCCTAACATCTTCTACATGCAGAACCCCATGTGGAATGCTAGAGAATGCGCCTAGGGGATCAACTTCTAGGGATTTGTAAGGATGTTTCTTGAACTTAGGGCATGGCCTATCAGTGATCTTAACAACATTTGGAGTAGCCATCTTGCAAAAGATTTAGAGAGAGATATTCAAGAACGGAAATACCTTTTTACGCTTCTAGGGTTCACAATATGAGCCAAAGAGATCACTGGTTGAGTCAGATTCTGTGATTGATCTTTGAGAGGGTTGAAGCAAACTTGTTCGCAGAGCCTTTTCCTTCTTCTTCTCAAGTGCAAATGTGCAAATGATGAGTAGAAGAACCCTTATATCTCTGTGTAAACCCTAATTTCTTATTGCAATAAATGCACAACTTAAGTCATTTTGGTTGCCTTGTTCTCCTTGTTCTAAGAGAGATCTTTCTGAATCACTGAGATGCACCTAGAATTATAACTTACAATGTATCTCCCTTCCTCTAATCATTCCATCGAACTGAAGATCTAAAAATTTCAATTTTGAATCATACCGGATCTAACTGTGAAAGTCCTACTTTTGCCGGATGATTGTCAAACTGGATCAATCTTGGATGATTAACCTTTTCAAACTCCTTGCAGATCTTTCACATCTTTACCAAGGGTTATTTAGATGATTCTCTGAGAGCCCTTTTAATCCGCAACTTTCCATGTGCCAATTTCAGACACCAATTGACTGGCTGGGGGAAATTGTTTTCTTTTGTGACTCCCTCTGAGCCAGAGCTCATCTATTTAGTTTCCAAAAGGAATATCAGCACCAGATTTTGGTGCAGATCCATCCCCAACATTTTTTGTACTTCTCTTCACCCAAATCTTGTTCATTTCCTTTTAAATTTCATCCACATTCACTTTTCCTTTTCCTTTTTCTTGATTTTGGTTATGATGCACTGGACCCGTTTTGTCCTGATTCTTACTTCTACAAAATTTGGCAATATGACCGGATCTATTGCAATTGTAGCAAACAACATTTCTTTGTATATTTGACTGGTATCCTCTTGATCTGCATTGATTAGCCATATGTCCCATTCTATTGCATGCAAAGTATTTACCATTGAATGAATTATTTATTTGCCTATTTCTGCATTCATGAGATTTGTGACCATACCTTTTGCAGTTGAAACACTATCCAGAGAAGGATGAATTAGTCTGATTCATTCTTCTTCTGCACTGAGTTGCTTTATGACCAAAGTTGTTGCAATTGTAGCAGTATCCATTGAAGGATGGATATCTTTGAGCATTTGGTTGCCTTACCAGAGGTCTTCTAGGTTTGTTCCTTGGATTTCTTGATCCAGAGTTCTTCTGACCGGATTTGGAGCTTTCACCTTTCTCAAATCCCAATCCATGCTTGTCATCTACCCTCTTTTGGCTTTCAAGAAGAACTTTAAGTTGAGCAGAGCTTATCTTGAATTTCTCTTTGTATTCATTTGTTGTTTGAAGATCCCTTTTAAGAGTGTCTATCTGATTTTCAAGTTGTTCTACATTATCTCTAGCCTCTTCAAGATCAAATTCCAGATGTTTGATTATTCTATCTATTTTGTGGCAGTCTTCTAACTTCTCTTTGAGAGATTGTCTTAGATTATCTTCCATTTTTCTTTTCTCTTCAATTTCTTGGGTGAATTTCATAACCCCTGATTCCATTTCATGCCTTACCATAATGACCTCTTTTGATAGCTTCTCACATAACTTGTTCTTCTCATTCAGATCTTCATTAGTATCATTGGCTTCACTTTGGCTTGCTAGTTATTGAAGTAGTTCCTTTCTCTTTTTCACAGAGATACTTAGTTTCTCTTTTAGTTCATTTATGAAATCATCAGCTTGTTTGAGTCTTTCCCAAGCAAGTTATTGACTTCAGAGTGAGATTGCTCAAGATCATCTAGGGCAGACTGAAGTTGTTCCCTCATACCATACATATCCATTGAGATTCCCAGATCTTCATCAAGCTGTTAGGCTCTGTTTGGAGGAACTTAGCTTTGATACCAATTGTTGGATACAAGGTGGATAACTAAGAGGGGGGGTGAATCAGTTATCTTAATTATTTAACTTTCTTTTCTTCTTTAACAATTAGTACAGTATCAAAACATATGAGCATACATGAACATGAGAGCAGAAGAGAAATCAACACACATAACACAAGGATTTTTACGTGGAAAACCCTGTTAAGGGAAAAACCATGGGGTGACTAACCCATGATTGTATTCTCTGTTAAAAGAATAGAAGTACAAAATGGCACTTGCCAATTAGGGCTCACTACCCGAGCACACTACTCACAAGAGGCTCACTGCCTATAAGAGACTCACTATCTACAAGGTATGAAGATAGTAACCAGGTGTTTGAACTGATCAGAGGCGTCCACATATGCTAAGGTTCAGTTTCGGTTAGGATTAATAAACTTATCTACTGCACTTCATTCTTTCTCTGCTTTAGTGTTGTTGTTCTGTCACATACTAGACTTATATTATTGCTTCCACACCTATCTCTGCCTTTCTTCGCACACCATCACACACCACACACACCTTTATACCAAAATCTATCTGGTATATATATCCACATCAAGGATCTCAACATCTTTCTAGTTGGCATCCAAAATACTCAAGGTTTTCCCAACATTCTGATCTGTCAGCTGAATCCATGCTTACTATGTGATGCATATCAAGGACAAACATAAAAGTCATCAATCATGTCGGCCAACCATGAATGATCCCTCAAGAAGCTTGATCACCACCAATTTGTCATCTAGACTAAAGTCTGATGCTCTGTCATTTGGTTCTTCCTTAGTCCGCTCTATCTGTCAGGAACCCAACATTTAGATGCTCATATCTTTTCTCTCTTTCATCACTAGAGGCTCAATCTCTAGAATGTAGTAGTCATGGTACTCCTACTAACTTCCCCAAGTCCGTACTTTGCTCAGATACTTCTTCTAAGAGATCTGGACCTGACTGTCAGACCTTGCTGCATGCTATGTTCTTGCTCACCAGACCAAAATGCTCTTCAATCTGACTTCCGATATAGACATACCATGTGCTATGGATGAGTGGGATGGACTTTGTTGCCATCAATGACAACACTCATGAAGTCACACAGTGTCTCTTTCCAACAAAAGGTTGTAGAATTTGGCTTTAGAACTACCAATTACATTTTCTTGAAAGTTTTGAAAGCCCTTTCAACAAATCCATTTTGTGAATATCCTAAAATTATTGCATTCCATGAGATTACATCTCTTTGAGGCATTATGTTAAACAGTTCACAAGTTTTTCTATGCTTCCACATTTTGCATACATGTCTACCAAAGTATTTCCAACTACAGTATTCAACAAAAATCCCCATTTCATTATGCTTTGATAGAGGTCCATACCATGTTCCAATGTTCCCATTTTGGCACAGGCAAGAAGGATACTGGGAAAGGTTGTGGAGTCTGGCTTTACACATGCTAGAAAAGGTTGTTAGTTTTTTATTGATAATGTTCTATAGATTTTTCATTATGTTCCAACTTGGAAAACTTAAAAAAATCATTGACCAAGTACTGAAAACTGTATTTTTGCTTTGCAGCTCCTCTCTTTATTATTTGAAAGGATAATCTATGAAAGAACTTCCAACTATGCATGAAGAAAATGTACAAGTGAATGTCAAGGGGTAGAGATTCATGCAAAAGACAATGATCATGCAAACATTAAAAGATAATCTTAGAGTCAATGAAAAGAACTATGCAAAGGTTACCATCTTGTTAGTGTCTCAAGAGGCATTTAAAGGGGTAAGGAGATAGCCTTCTAGTATGCATTTGACAGTGCCAAATCTCATGATAGTCAAGAGTCTTCATGTTAGATGCAACAATAGTATCATAATGGGATGTTGATTTCTATATTAGAGGTGATGATATGATATGACAATTGTTCATGATAGTGATGTGATAAGTGACAGGACCAATGATGGACTGCGTGAACTTGTAACAGTCTAGTAGATGACATAGACTGCATACCTAGGTAACAGTAGTAGTGATGAATTGTTTTCAAGGAATTTGGAAAAGATACAGTGATGTCAGAGGTAGTCAAGGCATTCAATAGAGGGGCAGTGTTCTACATTGATGAGAGGCAAAGTACAAGTGAAAGCATGCCAGAATAATGAGCTAGGTAGTGGCAGTCATGAGGCATTTTATTTTATAAAGGGAAAATGCATGATAGTAGGTTGACAAGTGATTGGACAATGCATTTCAAGAAGCTACAAGTTTGATTAGGACAATGCATAGCCTAGTCATAAGGCAATATTGTTGAATAATAGTCCATGACAATTGAGGCATCCTACCAAAGATGACAGTCATCAGAGGCATAATCATTAGAGATAAGGACAGTTTCTTGCTACATGTAACAACTCATAGTGGCATCTTATCAACTAGAGCAAGTTGGGTGCATGAGACATGATCTCTATAGAGATGACAATGTGATCTTGAACTAGGCCAACAATGAGCTTCATGGGATAAGCATGGATTTGTGAAGAAGCCATCTATGAATGTCTTTGTGCTTCTATGCTCAGTGATACTCAAAACATTAGTTTCTTGCTCATTCTTTGAGCTATGTATTGTAACCATGAAGGCTTTTTTAGCAAAGAGAAAGCATTGTAACTTATTTTCAGATTTGTATGTTGTTTCTAAGCATTTTTTATCAATAAAACAAGCTGTTTTTACCTTCTCAAAGTTGTTTCATTGTGCAAGCTTCAAAATTTACTACTAAATATACTAATAACTAAATGCAAGCTTCAAAATGACTAAATATACTACTAATTGACGTCAATTAATAATTAAATTAACTAAATATACTACCACTTGATAGAAATTAGTGAACAGTGAATAAATATGACTAAATATATGACCAGTGTTAACTTAGTGAATAAAAATGACTAAATATACTACCAAATTGATCAAAATGATGATTAAAATTAATGACTAAATACATTACTAATGGATAGAAATTAGTGAATGAAAATGACTAAATAAGTGACCAGGTAACAACAATCAATGACTAAATTAATGACTAAATAAGTGACCAGATTATAGCAATCAATGACTAAATCAACTACTAAATATACTACCAAATTGATCAATCAAAACAACCAATAAATGACTAAAAATGGTTTAGTCATCAATTTGGTCATGTTATAAATGACTGGCAATAAACTACTAATGGTCACGTGACCATGTTTGGTCATTTATAAGTAGTTTTTAGTAGTCTTTTTAGTAATATATTGCTCTTTTTGTACTAGTGGAGGATGTAGAGGGATTGACTGATGGTTGGTCACCTTGATCACGTTGTCTCATGCTTTTATTTTGATCAGGTAGCCCAACAGTTTGGATGCCGACAAGATGTTCCCATGATGTGTCTGAGCTATCCATGCTCTGTGTATAGCGCAGTCAGGGCA
The DNA here is from genome assembly GCA_027924645.1 of Cunninghamia lanceolata. Lineage (NCBI taxonomy): Eukaryota > Viridiplantae > Streptophyta > Pinopsida > Cupressales > Cupressaceae > Cunninghamia > Cunninghamia lanceolata. The sequence continues at coordinate 2,893,299 of BSBN01000476.1, forward strand.
AATAGCACCCGATGGTTGACAATAGCAGATGTGACAGTTAGTGATGATGATGATCCAGATGATGTAGAGTTGATATCTGATGCAGATGACATCGAAGTGACCCAAGTGTATCAAACTTGGTGGTAGATAGCGTGACCTGCTCCTATCTATCCACCTAGTCATGACACAGGTTATCCTTGGCCTTGGGCCAGTCAGGGGATAGACATAGAGATGGAGATGAAATCACTGATTTGGCTAGCCATTATGACTTAGATGATGACGAGGAGGATGACGATGACGATGAGGGAGAGGTTGAATCATGGTACATCTTTAGGGTGAGACCACGACGAGACCAGTAGGAGCTAGACATCGATGAGGAGATTGATTCCCAGTTTTAGTCAAGTGCTCAATTCCCAAGTCTGTAGATGTGAGGAGATCAAGTCAACATGAGGAGGGATAGTCCAGTAGGTGCATGCCCTAACCTTCAGCATTGACCACAGAGCTTGTCACACCATCACCTATCTAAGATCCAACTTAACGATATGGAGATCTTGGTAGGATGATTTATGTATTTAGAGGCAGTTGTTTGTGATTGTTTGATTGGTTATGATGTGTATATGAGGTATTGACATCTATTTTGTTTCTATTTTGCAGTTGGGATAGACGTGTGGTGCAACTTTGTGAGTCGTGTCATAGCAGAGATAGTACCATCTGATGTGGCTGAGTAGCGAGTGCGGATGAGGTATTCGCCATAGCCATCTGCAAGGTGACATGTAGAGATCTTCATGCCATTTGTTCGATACAGATTGTCAGTAGAGGCAATTCTAGATCGGTCTACTCAGAGAGCTGAGTGTGTTGAGGTAGAGCTCCAGGCGCTACAAGAGAAGACTGTAGCAACATCTTCACCTGAGAGAGATCTTATCACTGGTGAGACCTCATCGACAGAGTTATGTCAGACGAGAGTGGATAGGGTCAGGATCCAGGTAGAGCTAGAGAGAGCTATCTCAGAGAGAGTGCTATCATCAAATGTACTAGGATACACATGATGAGGTGCTAGGACTAAGAGGAGAGATTAGGGGGTTATGAGCACAAAGTGCCTCTAGGAGTCACTTGTGATCTATGGGCACACATGGTCAGCCCTCCGTCACACGTACACCATGAGGTTCTGAGGGTACAAGCAATAGGGGTTTAGCTATGTGATGTATATATTTTGTACTACAACATCCCATTTTGCTATATGGGATAGTCAACCCGGATGTATATTTGAAAATGATATATATATATATATGATGTTCTCTTGTTATTATTTCTAACTATTGTGTAATCTATCACATGTGATTTATGTAAAATACAACTAGAGATAAATGTTAAATGCTCATGTGGAAATATGATTAATGCTAATGTGATACTAAAGAATTCTTTGTAGGACATGTAGTAAAAGCACACTGACTAATGAATTTCACACATAACCAATATTCTATGCTCAGATCAGTTAATACAGAGGTGATCTTTCAATAAAACATGTTTAAGAAAGATACAACAATGATTAACTAAAAAAGATTCTATGTTAAATGAATTAAGACAAAATAATCATATCTTGTCAAAATTGAAGCTAAACTAACTAAGAATTTTGCTCTAAAGTAACATCTAACATATGATTTTAAGCATAAAACTTCTTGAGGTATGCTACATTAATAGGTTATTTAAGCAGTGTACCTTGTCCATCGGCTAACTTATATGCTCTTGATCCAAAGGCTTCAATAAGAACATAGGGTCTGAGCCAGTTAGGGTTGAACTTTCCTTTTTCTCCAGGAGGTGTATTTACATTGCATTGATTCTCATAGAGTACCAAATCTCCACTGGTGAATGAACGGTGTATAATGTGTTCATTGTATGATCGTTGTATACTTTTTTGATGGGCCTTAAGATGTTCAAGAGTGTTAATACATTGTTCATTCAACATCTCAAGTTGTTGTAATCTCTTTTCTCTTTCCATGTCATCATCTATAACATCTCTCAAGGAGACTCTTAATGAAGGAATTTTGAGTTCTAAGGGCATTACCGCATCAGCACCATAAATAAGATTGTATGGGGTGGTCCCAATAGTAGTACAAATGCTTGTTCTATAGGCCCATAATGCATAGGACAATTGAGTATGCCAATCTTTCTAATCCTTGTTAACAAATTTTCATAGGATTTGTCCTATAACCTTGTTTGAAGCTTTTGCTTATCCATTTGATTAAGGGTAATAAGGTGTAGAGAAGTGATGTTGAATATGATATTTTTTCAAAAATTTCTTGACATCCTTGTTCTTGAATGGTGTGCCATTGTCAGAAATGAAGGAGGACGGTATGCCAAATCGAGAGATAATGTTATCTTGTATGAATCGATAAATTACTTTGACCGTCGTGGATCGTAAAGGGACAACTTCGACCCACTTTGTAAAGTACTCAATAGTGGTGATTATAAAAGTATGTCCTTGAGAAGAAGATGGAGATATTTTACCAATTATATCCAAGCCCCAAATAGAAAATGGCCAAGGTGAGACTTGGGCACGAAGTTCCTGGGCAGGTGCTCAAATTAAGTGTTGATGTTGTTGACATTGCGAGCATTTTTTGACATAAGCAAAGGAATCTTGTTCCATGTGCTACCAATAATATCCCATACGTATTAGTTTTTGTACCAGTGATTTGCCTTCAAAATGCCCTCCATAGGCATCAGAGTGAGCTTCTTCTAAAGCTATCAGAATCTCTGAATTACTTAAGCATCAAAGCAAAACATCATTATAGCTTCATCTATACAAAACATTCGACAATATGATATAACGTGCCGCAATCGTACATAAGAGAATTTGGGCATTCTTAGATGTTGAATTAGGAATAGTTCCATCACACAAATAATTGAATATATAGGAGAACCATTCATCTTAATTTATATTACCACATAGTTCTGATTTCACAATTATAGAATTGTCTACAACTAGTGTTTTGAGATTATGGATAATAAAGATAAATTCATTAGGAAAATCATCAGGGGATATAAGAGAAGTTGCACTTTCCATTGCATCTACATGTCAATTGTCTTTCCTAGGAATAGTATCTATTGAAAATGATGTGAATAGTTTTAATAGAGATAGAGCAAGATCATGACATTGAGATAATTTGTCTTGTTTAGCTTGATATGATCCATTTATTTGTCGCACTATAAGTTGTGAATCACCATATATAGTGAGGTTTTTGATGTTTAAAGCCAAAGTGGCACGAAGTCCAGCGATGAGGGCTTCATACTCGGTAATATTGTTCGTGAATGAAACGTTGAGATGATAAGACATAGGGATTGGCTTGCCTGAAGGGGGTACCAATATGATACCAGCACCAGAGCTGGTTTGACATCTTGATCCATCAAAGTACAATTCCCATTTGTCTTCTTTATCAATGGCTAAGATTTGGTCATCAGGAAATGTATCCTCACTTTGTATAGTAAAAGGAGAGGGTGCTTCAGCTAAATGGTCAGCTAATGGTTGTCCTTTAATTTCCTTCTAAGAAATAAACTTAAGATCAAATTCAGTTAACAACATAACCCATTTAGCAAGATGCCCCGACAAATCAGTTTTAGCAAAAAGATGTTTCAAAGGGTCGAATTTCACCATGACATGTATTTTAGTGTTTCAAAGGTAGTGTCTAAGCTTCTGTGTTGCGAACACTAAAGCTAAACAATGCTTCTCAATAACAGTGTGTCACACTTCATAATTGAGGAAGGTTCGGCTGATATAATCTACAACACATTCTTTGCCTTCAGTGTTATGTTGTGTTAACAAAGATGCCAGAGCATGATTAGATGCTAAGGTGTAAAAGATAAAAGGCTTACTAGACATAGTGGGCTGTAAAACAGGAGGTTTAGCAAGGTAAATTTTTATGTCCTCAAAAGCCTTTTGACATTCCGAATTCCATTGAAATTTTGAATCCTTCTTTAGTAGTTGAGTAAAAGGATGAGTCCTATCCACGAGTTGTGAAACAAATCAGTGAATGGCATGTATCTTCCCTTGCAAACTATGAAGTTGAGATACATTCTCAGGTGCTGGCATGTTAACAATCACATCAATATTTTTTGTATCTACTTCAATACCATGATTTGAAACTTAAACCGCAATAGTTTTCCACTATCTACACCAAATACACATTTACGAGGATTTAATCTCATGTTATATTTTTTTATTCATTCAAAGATCTATCCGAGGGTCATGGCATGATCTCGGTGATGAATAGACTTTGCCAAGATGTCATCGACATAATCCCCTAAGATATTGTGCATATAGTCATGAAATATAAGGGTCATGGCCCATTGGTAAGTAGCTCCTGCATTCTTAAGTCCAAAAGGAATGACCACCCAACAAAACATTCCCCAAGGTGTTCTAAAAGTTTTTTTATATTGATCTTGAGGGTTTATCAAAATTTGATTATATCCTGAAAATCCATCCATGAAAGAACGTAGTTCATGGCCAGCTATAGAATCAACAATCATATCAATGTTTGGGAGTGGAAAATTGTCTTTCAAAGATGCCAGATCCAAATCTCTAAAGTTGGTACACATTCAAAGGCAGCCATCAGGTTTGGAGACAACAATGACATTCAAAATCCATGGTTAGTAGTCAATAGAGCGGATAAAACCGGCTTGCAAGAGTTTCTCTATCTCAGCTTTTACAAGTAATGCAACTTTAGGATTCATTTTACAAATCTTTTGTTTAAAAGGCTTAGCATCTGGTTTTAGGATGATATTATGTGTCACAATCTAAGGATCAATACCAGGCATATCCAAATAATTCCAAGAAAATAATTCAGAAAATTCATGTAATAACTTGGTCATTTCTTCTTTCTCATCTGCACTCAAACAATCACCAATAGGAATAACTTTTTTAGTTTTATCTTTCTCCATGAAGACGTCAAGAGTCTTTCTATTAAGTAGAGTACTGTAGTCTGGGAGATCAAGTGATTGTGGCAACTCTTTAGTTTGATCTTTAGATATCAAAGCATTACTTGTCATGCTAGCAGATTTTCCAAAAATATGCATCATTAGTCAGATGATATGGCAATCCACATTTATGATGGTAATGTGGAATATTGTCATAAGCACCTAAGAATTCAATTATCGATTCATCTGTTGAAAATACACCTAAAGGGATTTATCCTGGAGGACAATTAGTGTCAATAATCTCAGGGAAGATCAAATTGAGTATCAATATTGTATTCACATTAAGATTAGGACACTGATAGGCATTAGATTCCTTAAAAGGGTTATACCCAATACCACTTGAGTAGTGTCATGAAGCAAATTCTATAGGGACTTTAATTCCTTGTTGTTTAATACCGCAACCCATACCTACATAGTCACAATTCTTATAAAGGATCTAAAATCCTCGACCGTAAAGAGAAGTCATTGCTTTGGAAGAAGGTGGGGCTTCATCAGTTGCATAATCTATAGTATAATTAAGAGTATTATCTAAATTTGTAACCAAAGAAACTTTAGGTTTCACAGTTGAACTTTGAGATAATATTGATGCAACCTTTGATGTTTTGAGAACAGGATCATTAATTTTATATTCACCCATGGAAGGAGATGTAAAATCTAATGAAGCCCAATCATCACCAAGAAATGCATTTGATTGTTTGGACTATGACACAACATTATTTGTGGCAAGAGGAGCTGATGATTCAAATTTCAAATTGCTTAAGATTTTGTGTTTAACAACTTGCTTTTGTGATTCAATTTGTAAACAAAGATTAGGTTTAGGATCAACATGAATGTTAGGAAGCTTATCTTTATGGATGAATTTGATTGAATGATGAAGGGTAGAAGGGACTGCCCCCAGTGCATGAATCCATGGTCTACCCAGAATCATGGTATGCTCTAGGAGGCCTTATAGAAGATCCTTTTTGTATCATCTACTAGGCCAAATGATGTATCTACCTTGCTCAATTACATTTACACAAATTCTTGTGATATTGTGTTTCAACAATACGAGCTGCTTTCTATAGAAGTGTAAAAGCATAATGATCCTCTACTCATTATTGTTGGAATTGTAGTCAAGTGTACCCTTATTGACAATGGTTTAGGTCTCAACATTTATGGTGTAGATTTGTTGAACCATATTAATATCGATACGTCTTTGATTGTCCCTACTACTCTTTCCATCCATGGCTTTGACAATGTTGTAGATAAACATTGGGAACAATCACGCTTCTGATTGAATTGGGCCTAGTCACTTTGCCCACCCTTGTTCATGTCATGGCCAACAAGTTATCCTATAATCTCCTTCTTGGTAGACCATAGATCCACACCATGGGTGCAGTCCTGTCTACCCTCCATGGTTTAATAAAATTCATCTTTGAAAACAAGACTTATATGATCAAAGTTGAATCGAGTCCTATATAGTATTGTTAGCATATGGATTATGTGACTCAACCTCATACTTCTCCTACCATTAATAATCTAATCCCCTCTTCTTCTACTAAAGATGATTCCCCATCCTTAATGATGCAGAGGCATCCACACTATAACCTTAACATACAACATGGATGTCCGCAACCCTTCATCATCATCATCATATTTTTGTTAACACTGTCAGCATCATCATATTTCCCCTGCCGACCGATATCCTCCTGCAGACAAGCCTTCATCCTTTCGCATGTCAGCAGCATCATCATATCCAACTATCGGCAGCATCATCACGTTCGGCAAGCGCAAACATCCTCCTGACGTTCACTGTTCACCTTACCGACAACCTCTACCTTCAGCATTATGATGTTCAACATCATGTTCATCAGCAAGATATAGAACATCCGGTTCCTCCCATATATCCTGATGATGATACTCAACTTCACGCACCTTTCCTCCGATGCTTACGTCACCCCAATATCCTGATGACGATTATCCTGATGACGATGACGTCACATGCAGCTCCTCAATATCCTGCTGCCCCGATATCCTGATGATGTATATCCTGATGATGATGACGTCATGTGCAACTCCTTCAATATCCTGCTGTCAGCCAAACTTAACCTTATCGGCCCGCGATGGTTTTATCAACCCGATCTTCTACCTTATGCCGATACGCTCCTCCTCAGCAACACCTGATGATGATCACCCTGACGCACATTCACTTCATGCAATCGACTGCATCATGCTCACCTCCTTCTACCCGGATGACACCCGAAGTAACTGCAGGATATAAACAGAAATATCCTGATGATGCCGTTTTGATGAACTTCCAACCTCAACGGATTCTGATCCGCCGAACCTCCTGGGATAACCCGATCCACTTTCAGGGTGATCTTCCAAACTCTAACTATCAGCTTGACCTAGCACATACCCATGCTAGGGTTCTCAACACCTCTCGACCGTGATCCTGCACACCTGCATGCAAACAGAAAGCAAACTAAAGCCTAACCTACTGTACATAGCCATTCCACCGATTCGACAAATCAACCAGTGGAATGGATCAGTAAATCCATGTAGCCACCAAAACAGCAGATCGATTTCAGAATGGGGATCAAAACAGAGAATTGATAAAAATAGGATCTCTTTATTGATAAAAGATGCAAGTACAATATTTAGTCTCTCTCTGCAATCTACCTCCTCTGCTCAATGCAATACTATCACTATCTCTAAAACCAACCGATCCTCAAGCATAAATAGGATCCCATGCGAGTACTACTGACCCGACTCCAAGCGGCTGGGAAATCTCTCCAGGTGGCTGGGAGATCCAACCGGACATACAGCATAACAGCTGTCCTAACAAACTATCTAAAAATAGCAAAGTCTGGTCAACATGACCTTATTACATGCATTGGTCTTATAAGACCTTCTTGAAAACATTAACAAGATTCAAAACAAACTAACTGCCTCATGGAGGCCAGCTGTTAGGTAGGTGCTCCTGCACCATACTCCCCAACAGAAAAGAACTCATGTCCCATGAGTTTGGATGTGGAAGTCCTCCACCTTTATACTTTGCCATGTCAGTGTTCTGACCTGTTCCAACTTTGTCCTCTGCTGGCTCTTGGCTGCTCCAAGACTTCTGAACTGTAACTTGCTTTCTTGCAAGTAAATCCTCATGCCTGTCAATGTGGGCCTTTCTCTCACATACCTTGTGTTTGTTAGGTTGCCTGACCAGAACCTCTATCTAAACTGCCTCTTGAACTGCTGTAATGTTCAACTCTATCTTTCTTTCAACCTTTATAGGACAAACAATAGTCCCAACTATGACAACATCCTTGTCATTCCTCTCAACTGGTTGCTGTTTGCAAACCTGTTTCTGAACCTGCTGCTGACCTCTGTCAGTCAAAACTGAAACTGTCTTCAACTTGTTATCCTTAACAACTTCTTTCCCTGCAGTGTCCTCAACTGCCTTTATGCCTGCTCCTATAGGCTTCTGCACAAACTCCTTCTTTCCCATTAAAATGATTTTGGCTGCCCCCTGTGCTGCAGCTGCTTCCTGTAATGGCATCAACTTAATAGTTTTCCCATCTTTCTTGATGGTGTAGGTATTAGCATACCCATCATACAGTACCCTCCTATCAAATTGCCATGGTCTACCCAACAGTAGGTGACAACATTCCATGGGCAATATGTCACACAAAACTCTATCCTGATATGCTCCAATCTGAAAATCCACATATGCCTGTTCATAGACAAAAAGTGATTGACTATCACTCACCCAAGATGCCTTGTAAGGGTGTTGGTGTGGAATCCTTTCCAAATGCAGTTTATCCACCATTTCCTAAGATACCATGTTGTCTGTTGAACCAGTATCAATGACAACCTTACATACTTTACCTTTGCTCTTGCATGTGGTCTTGAAAAGAGCTCTTCTTTGCATCATATCCTTTGATGCCTGCAAACTAATTCTCCTTAGCATCAATGCTTCTCCCTCCTCAGGATATCCATAATTGTCAGGAACTCTATCTTGATAAGTGTTTGAAATTTGCACACTTTGCTCTACTTTCTCTTCTTGCACAAGTTGTACTCTCTTGTCATTCATTCTATCATCTCTAGATGATGAACCTTTGCTTTCTGGACATTTGAAAAATGGATGACCAAATTCACCACAGGTGTAACACTTTCCTGAAAATGTAGTAGAACCTCTACCACTTCCAAATCTACCTCTATTACCTTTCCATCCACCTCTAAAATCAGACTGTCCCTGTCCTTTACCAGTGTCTTCTTGACCCTCATTGGTTTGCCTTGTTGTAGGGGCTAATCCTCTTCCCCTCATATTACTGCCTCTTCCTCTCATGGACTTATCTTGTCTCCTATTCATCTTTTCTTCAATCCTGATTGCCATTTGGTAACAATCCTCCACATTCTTAGGGTTAGCTAAAACTAACTCATCCTGTATGTTCAACCTCAAACCAGCCAAGTACCTAGCCACCTTTTCTACCTCATTCTCATGATGACCAGATCTCATACTCAACTTATAAAACTCCTCAGTATATGCCTTCACATCCATTTCCTTCTGCCTTAAAAATTGCAGCTTCTTAAACATCTGAATCTCATAATCCCTAGGCAAAAATTTACCTTTGATCCTTGCTACCATCTTATCCCAGGAAGTGATCTTTGACTTCCCTTGTTTCCTTCTCTCAGATTGTACATAATCCCACCATACCAAAGCATGACCTCCTAACTTGGTCTTTGCAATCTTTACCTTCTGATCCTCAGCAACATCTTCACATTCAAAGTGATTATCAAGTGCAGCAATCCAATCCAGTAACTCATCTTCATTCAAACTTCCATTATACTTGGAAACATCAACCTTTACCTTAGGTTTATCACTCTGCATTGCCTTTAACAGTTTTGTAAATTTCTGGTCTTCAGCATCCAGATCTTCAGCTACCTCTTCATACTCTTCAACAGCATCTTCATCTTCTTCAGACTCACTGTCTTCCACTTCCCTCTTTTTGTTCTTTTCCAGGGCTACAAGCCTGGCTTGAAGTGCTTCAGCAAGCTCCTTCATCTTCCTCATCTCTCTGGCATGTTTTTCCTTCATCTCCTGCAATTCCCTTGCAGTACCATTACCTTTCGGAGGCATTTTGTCAACCTCTCAATCAACACACAACACACAATCAACCCTACCTCTGCCCTTTCGGTGACAGAATCAACACACAACAGCCCAGACCTTTTGCTGAGCTCTGATACCACTATGATGCAGAGGCATCCACACTATAACCTTAACATACAGCATGGATGTCCGTAACCCTTCATCATCATCATCATATTTTTGTTAACACTGTCAGCATCATCATATTTCCCCTGCCGACCGATATCCTCCTGCAGACAAGCCTTCATCCTTTCGCATGTCAGCAGCATCATCATATCCGACTATCGGCAGCATCATCACGTTTGGCAAGCGCAAACATCCTCCTGACGTTCACTGTTCACCTTACCAACAACCTCTACCTTCAGCATCATGATGTTCAACATCATGTTCATCAGCAGGATATAGAACATCCGGTTCCTCCCATATATCCTGATGATGATACTCAACTTCACGCACCTTTCCTCCGATGCTTACGTCACCCCAATATCATGATGACGATTATCCTGATGACGATGACGTCACATGCAGCTCCTCAATATCCTGCTGCCCCGATATCCTGATGATGTATATCTTGATGACAATGACGTCATGTGCAACTCCTTCAATATCCTGCTGTCGGCCAAACTTAACCTTATCGGCCCGTGATGGTTTTATCAACCCGATCTTCTACCTTATGCCGATACGCTCCTCCTCGGCAACACCTGATGATGATCACCCCGACGCACATTCACTTCATGCAATCGACTGCATCATGCTCACCTCCTTCTACCCGGATGACGCCCGAAGTAACTGCAGGATATAAACAGAAATATCCTGATGATGCCATTTTGACGAACTTCCAACCTCAACAGATTCTGATCCGCCGAACCTCCTGGGATAACCCGATCCACTTTTAGGGTGATCTTCCAAACTCTAACTATCAGCTTGACCTAGCACATACCCATGCTAGGGTTCTCAACACCTCTCGACCGCGATCCTGCACACCTGCATGCAAACAGAAAGAAAACTAAAGCCTAACCTACTGTACATAGCCATTCCACCGATTCGATGAATCAACCGGTGGAATGGATCAGCAAATCCATGTAGCCACCAAAACAGCAGATCGATTTCACAATGGGGATCAAAACAGAGAATTGATAAAAATAGGATCTCTTTATTGATAAAAGATGCAAGTACAATATTCAGTCTCTCTCTGCAATCTACCTCCTCTGCTCAATGCAATACTATCACTATCTCTAAAACCAACCGATCCTCAAGCATAAATAGGATCTCATGCGAGTACTACTGACCCGACTCCAAGCGGCTGGGAAATCTCTCTAGGCGGCTGGGAGATCCAACCGGACATACAGCATAATAGCTGTCCTAACAAACTATCTAAAAATAGCAAAGTCTGGTCAACATGACCTTATTACATGCATTGGTCTTATAAGACCTTCTTGAAAACATTAACAAGATTCAAAACAAACTAACTGCCTCATGGAGGCTAGCTGTTAGGTAGGTGCTCCTGCACCACTTAACTCCTACACTAGAAGTTGATCATGGTGTTGACTCATCCCTAAATGCATGTCTAGGTGATGATTGGGGCTCATTAAATTTTACACCCTCTTTTCTTGGAGAGTATAAACTTGACCCCTCTCATTCCAACATTCCAATACCATATTCAAACTCTACATCTTTAAAAAAGTCTTCTATGCCCAAACATACTTCTTCCTCTCCTTCTCCTAAGGATATGTGTTATTACACTTCATGCATCGATTATACCACTAATGGTGATCCTCTGTCTTTTAAGGAGATGCAATCCCATTATGGCCATGGTTTTCATATTCTCACTAGTCTCGATTATAAAGGAAATGGATGTGGTAAAAAGGAACAAGGTATTAAGATCCCTCTAGAGCCCAATCCACATGGCTCCTCATTAGGTCTTGGATACCATCCTTATTGACCCTTTGCAACCTCTTACCAAGACTATCTTGATGTAAATATGATTTCCACTTCTTTAGATTCTCCTTCTCTTCCATTGATATATCCTAAACTAATATCTCAAGATTATGATTTCTCTAACTTTCTGATAGGGAGGCCTATGGGTTTAGCAAACCTATCTTGACACAACACTTCAAGACCTATATCAATCCCAAGTCTCCCTACCAATTCAAGTGCTCAAAGACATTTTCTGCCCCAAAATGCCTATATCAACCTAACCAGTCTATTACAGAGGTGAAAGACCTGTTTGCCTGTTGTTCCCAATACAGACATTGCTTACTTGGTGTGAGGTATTCTTCTTTACCCTCACTGTTTCCAAGATTACTAATCTCCAAGGCTCATAGCCTTCTTGAGCCCATTATCAGCCCTCCTCTCCGAGTCCAGGGTTCTGATTGCTTGGTACTCAATTCTTCCACTCTGTTTTCACCTCTGTCTCTTAGACTGCAACTTGCATACTAGCCGGGCTATGGCACAGCTCGCCTAGTACAAGTTCACATGGCCTCTCTCTGTCAACCCGTTCACAACAACAGAAAGAAAAACTAAAAAAAGAGACTCTGTTTGATTTCCCCCCATGACTGTACAAAGAATATGTGAGGACATCAAACTAGAGTCATTATGTACAAACAGAAACAAAACTAACAGGAATTAAACTGTCTACTCTACTGCAAACCAGATTATGCAAGTACTCTACAGACAAAATTCAAATGGATTCAACTGTCAATGTTTTTATTATCAGAAGTTCCTCTATTACATTCACGGCATCTCAAGCTTCAAAACGTTCCAACAACCCCATCTCAGACTGAATCACATCTTATATATTAACTACCCTTGTCTGTTACCAGACGGTTAGGGCTTTTCTGCATTAGTAGGTTCTCACCGGTGAAACACATCGGCATCGCTGGAACTTCTACTCATCAGTCAAACAATGCCTATCGGTATTCTCAGATCCCGCTTCCCCGATAGCTTATTTCCTGCCGATGGGTCTAATGGCATTTTTACTTAGGTTACTTTCACTAACCATCATCGGTGTGACAAACACCATCGGCACACTCCGATCTTCTTCTGCCGATACCCATCTTCTCCCCAGCATAACTGTTTGCGGTTTGGTTCTCGCCTATCGGCGAGACGTCAACTATCGGCAGCTTCTAAACTGCTCATGCCGATAAACTCCATCTTGCCGATGGCACCTTCTAACCCAACTATCGGCGTGACTTTAGCATCGGCCAAACCTTCGATTCCTCCACCGATGTTATTTCTCACGCCGATGTGTTTTACATCAAATTCACTTTCGCCAAGACTAACTCCGTCGGTGTAACTTAAAACCTATTCGCCGATATCGTCGGTCATGCCGATGCTCCTTCTATCGGTGTAACTTCACCGTTCTCTTGCCGATGTGTCCCCATCGTCGAGACTCCTCCCATCGGCAACCCCGTCCATTCTCTTGCCGACAATAAATCTCATGCCGATATGCTTATGGCAACTCTCCGTCGGCCAAACATTTGGTCGTCGGTGAAACTATTCCATCAGTCTTTGATATCATTAGTCTTGCCGACCATTCTATCCCGTCAGTATAACTTCCTACATCGGTCAGACATTCTCGCTATCTCCTGATATGTCTTTCACGCCGATGTGCCTTTGTCGGTATACCTTTGTCGGTATGACTAATTCACTCTCTACCCGATGAAACTCAACACAACGCTTGGTCATCGGTGAGACACCATAGCGTCGGTAGACTCCATACTTGTTATCCCGATGATGTCTCTCTTGCCGATAGACCAAAATACAATATCCTCGGCGAACCAAGATGCATCTTATGCCGATGCCACTTTCGAATACATTTGTCGGTGTAACTCTTTCCTCTCTCACCCCGATGAATTTCAAAAGTGAATAAGTATAAACTTCTTCCCGCTCTGCCCTATTTTGAAAATTCAAAACATCACAACAAAATGCAAACATATATACACATCTGCTCCAAGCCCTTGGTGCTCCTGCACCATACTCCCCCTGTGTGGAAGAAGTCAAGTCACCTCCGGTGACAACAAGGCAAAATCAATGCCCCGTTTCTTGAACTCTGACTCTGCAATCCAGGTAGCCTCTGCTTCAGGCAACTGTTTCCACTTGATCAGGTGCTCCATGTACACACCATGTCTGGTCTGCTTCTGCACGCGAGAATCCAAAATTCTCTCAGCCTGTGGTGTGATTTTTGGAGGCAAGGTGACATCATTCACTGTCTGTGTAGCTTCTGCACAAGATTCCCCTGCTGCTGAATGAGGACCTTTATATGGCACCAAGTCCTGAACATTGAACACTGGGGAAATTGCCAAGTCTGCTGGCAAATCAATCCTATAGGCATTGTTGCCATACTTGTTCAGAATTCTGCAAGGACCAATCCGTCTCATCTGCAATTTGGTTGGTATCCCTTTCTGTAATCTGGCTTTGTTCAAATGAACCATGACCAAATCACCAACTGCAAATTGAATATCCTTTCTGTGTGCATCTACCCTATCTTTGATTTTCAGGGTGTTTTCCATCAATTGCTGCTTCACTTGGTCATGAATCTCCTTCATAGACTGTGCAAAATCCTGTGCATGACCACTTCTAAACTCCATGTCTCCAAGAATTCTGAGTTCACATACACCTCTAGGGTGCATTCCATAGACGATTTCAAAAGGACTCTTGCCAGTAGTCCTGTTCACACTGTCATTATAGGCAAATTTTGCCTGATAAATTACTTGATCCCAACTCTATCCATATTCTTTTGTCAAACACCTTAACAGGTTGCCCAATGTCCTGTTCACCACTTCTGTTTGGCCATCTGTCTGTGGATGATATGCTAATCCAAAAGACAGATTTGTCCCTAACCTCTGCCATAGAGTTTTCCAGAAATGTCCCATGAACTTAGCATCTCTATCAGACACGATGCTTGTTGGGAGTCCATGAATTCTTATGACCTCTTTGAAAAACAAATGAGCTATATGACTAGCATCATGAGTCGCCTTACAAGGAATGAAATGACTCATCTTGCTGAATCTATCAACAACTACAAAAATACTATCAAAACCAGTCTTAGTCTTTGGTAGACCAACTACAAAATCCATACTTACACAATCCCATGGTCTGGAAGGAATGGGTAATGTTGTGATGTTCACAACACGCCCCATTATGCTCCTTAGCAAAATGGGGACCCCTGCTGTTGCTTTGCCTTTTGCTTCTGCTTGTGTTTGTTCTATCTGGTGGTAAAGGGAAAACAGAGTCAAATTTGCAAACCTCGTTAAAAATAGAGAAAATTGCATTTTCAGTGCTAGTGCATGATGTGGTTGGGTTCCATGTGAAAAATGAGCCAAGGTTGCTTTTTGAACCATCGTAAAATTCATCATATCTTGCAAGTTATGATCATTTAGGTAAAATGAACTATCAGGTTTTGCATAATAAACAGTCAATTGTTTGCCTTTTTTCCTTGTTGGCATTCATTATAAATTTTGAAATATTCATGTTTAGTGGTTCTGGGTCGTGGGCAATTTTGTCTGGGTTCCACTCTATATGTTGCATTTGATTGTTTTGCAGGGAGTGCATCAAACCCTGTGGTCACCATTATTTATTCATTAGAATTGTTTTTTCACAGGTTTAAACCTGCGCATTGAACCTCTTTTTTGGTTCAATGGTTCAATAGTTCGGAAGCTTCGGTGAGACTGTGGCCGATGTGAGGTATCGGCATAACATTTGCTATCGGAGCTGTGCATTAGGCTTTCGCCGATAAAACGAAGACATACCGATGGCCTTCTGCCATCGGTGTAACAAATGCGATCGGTAGTGTTTGAAATTGTCACCCCGAGGGGGTATCTCTCGCTGATGATATTGTCATCGGCATAGCTTACAACGTCGGCCAAGTGTTTTTTGCCTTCACCGATGTAAGAGTCTCACGCCGATGGCAATCAACGAAAGGGCTATCGGCAGGAGAATGGCAATCGGTGAAGCTTTGAGAAGCTTCGCCGATATCGTAGGTCACACCGACGGAGGGCATCAGAGAGATAAGGGTGATCGGCGGGGATAATTTTGCCCTCGCCGATAGTATGGTCTCACGCCGATGGCGAACAGCGAAGATGGTTATCGGCGAAACTCTCACTGATAAAGGTATCGGCCAAGGTATGGGCATCGGCGGAAAAGATTTAGAGTTCGCCGATGGCGAATCTCACGCCGATAAGGAAGAAATGCAAGCCGCCAAGGGCTATATCGGCATAACTCTCGCCGATGGAGGATGAGTGAAATAATAAGGCCATCGGCCAAATAGTGAGCATCGACCGAGCAATTTTTTGACACGCCGATGGCAATAGTCACGCCGATGGGTGGGAATGTACATAGCGGTGGAATTTTAAAGCATTTTTTGGGGCCCGTAGCATTTTTTCGGTCAGCGATGGTTGACCCGATGGGTTTTGAGCAGTCTGTATGCGTTTTAAATGCGTTTTAAGAGTATTTTGGACCCGATTTCCACAATTTTGCACAGTCACCTAGATTTAAACGATTATTTTAATTTCCTGCTGTTTATGTGATAAATGTGATACTTATTGCTTGTCTTATCTTGCAGGCTTGCAGTTGAGGAAGCAGCTGGAGATTCAACATAGTGACCTCATGGAGGAAGGAAATCCAATCTCAAGAGCAGGAAGTAAAGATGAAGTGCAAAGAAGTCAAGGCCAAACCAATGGAGGACAGAGTTGCAGCTGAAGGTATTACTACAACAGACAAACAGAAGTTATTGCTAAGCTGCCGGAACTTCTTAGAAGGGGCAATATTTCGCCCAGATTTGACACTGCTCAGAGATATTTTGGAAGAGCTGGTTCACCTGTATTTATTGCTGTAACTAGGGGTTTGAACCAGGGGTTCAGTTAGGTTTCTGCTGTAGTGAGGACAATCAGAATGTCTTTATATTGTGCCTCTCTACACTGTAATACTCTACAACAGGGGCTACAACAGGGATTTTTTTTAGAAGCACACAGTGAGTTAGCTTAGCATAGTTTAAAGGTAGAAGAAGGAGGTTGCCTGCTTGTCTGCAGTAAGGTGCGCGTGGAATGTCTGGCTGCCTTACTGTATCTGTAAAGCTTGTAAGTTCTCTGTAGTATGATCAATGAAACTAAGAGTCATTCCTACATTGTAAATCATGTATGACTATTTGTTTCTAATACAATAGAATCTGGAGTTCTGCATCTATCTTCTGAGTGTTCTCCTGCTCTTCTTTGTGTTTTGAAATATTTTCTTTGAGAGCTTGCAATTTTAAATGTATGTTTGTGAAAATGCTCAGAACTTGCATTTAAGGTTTTTACTGTGGATTTGATCAAATTACTGTGGTATTTACATAGTGCATAACAGAAACAATTAGATCCTTCGGTAGATTAAATGAGGTATAGATTAGATCTTTCTAACTTTTCCCAACCCATCTGAATATTTAGTTGAAAACGTGGAAATCTAAAGGAAATTGTCTCAAGCTTGAAGAAGTATGCATAACAGAGTTATAAGTAGACAGTTTTCATAAATAAATAAAGGAGAAAGCTGCAATAATTCAAGAAAACCATCTAAAAACTTGCAGCACAGTAACACTTTTATGTAAAGGAATGAAAAGTATTGACATATCTCATGATCTTTTTGCATTTTCTTAGTCCAGTAAACCACCAAACAAACCTAAACTACGTAAGGCCCCTTGAACATTACAGCTTCACATTGACCAACTGAACTTGACCAACCGAACCATTGTAGACTTGGGATTAGTTGAATCTCAAATGATTCCTTCTTATCTTTCAAGTATAGTTTCAGTTCATTATATGTGAATTTTAACTTATTGTTATGATTGCATCAAAACAATCATCAACAGTTTTCTGGCGCTAGAAGGAGGGCCTTCCTGAGTTAGGTTTCATTTCAAGCTGGCTAACGACAGTAATAGAGTGACTAGGTCTAGATCTAGTTCAGGAGATATATTTGTGCAACTACCTAATACAAGGCGAAGTAAAAAACCTTTAATTTGGAATCCAAAGATATCGCAAATGGGAAGTCCATCTGGAACACCTCCTGGGTCACCTTTTAACATCCGTAGTATTGTGAGTCCTGACAGATCGCTGTTCAGATCTTTAAATCTTGGTTCAGGCACTCCTGGAGGTCTCAATCCTCCTGTAAATCCTAATCCACCAATCAATCCAGGTATTCCTACAAGTTCAAGTCAAGCTCAAACACCTGCAATGGCTTATTTCGATGTCAATTCTCCCATACTCTTCAATGATTATCATGAGATGCCAAAAAATCTGGAAAAGATATGTCCCAAATACCAGTTGCATCAGGACCCAGAAGATCATATTAGAATATTTAAGGAAGCATGTTTTAGGGCTATGTTAGAGCACGAGGATGTTGTGTGTAGATTGTTTCCTTACACCTTTAATGAGCAGGCCTCTAGCTGGTACGTAAACTTACCCAATGGTTACATCTCTTCCTGGGCACTTATGGAAGAAGCATTTCTGTCAAGATTTAGAGGACCCATTGACCCTTGCGCTTTGTATCATAAATTGGCTGCTATAAAACGAGGTGAGGGAGAGCTAATTGATAATTTCAATGACAGATTTCAAAAGGCCTATTCTAGGCTGGTAACCCCTTATACCATAGATGATGCTCCCTTGTTGGCTATGTACTATGCTGCCTTGGATCCTTTAACTGCCATGTTTGTCAAAAGAAAACCTGACATAGATTCAATATCCAAAGCCTATAAAGAGGCAGCCTCAGTAAACCAAGAAATGAGGCATACAACTTATAGTCCATTTGTCAATGGAGGAAATTTTGGGATGCAGAATCAGGCACACCCATGGAATGGAGTCCCGGTGCAGCACGCTCCACTAGTAAATCCGGTTCCTTCTTACACACCTGTGTATAATCCTACTCCAATCCAAGCTATAACTCCTTACACGGCTAGTACTTCCAATAACAGTCAAAATAATGGTCAGCCTTTCTTCCAACTTCCTAGGGATGTAACTGTGGCAAAAGCACAAGAGGATAGGGAAGAAATCAAAGAAATTACTGCACATTTAAAAAGATTAACAACCGAAGTGACACAGCTAAGAAATGAGAACCTCTATGGAAGAAGCAACCAAAACTACAATCCACATCAAAATCACAACCAAGGCCAAAATCAGAATTATAGTCTCAATCAAAATCAGCAGTACAATCAGAACCAAAACTACAATCAGCATCAAGGCCTCAGTCAGGGGCAACCAATGCAAAATAGGGGGCCAGTGATAGATAATAGGACCTGGGGCAATAATAACAGAAATCAGAATCAACCTAGGCCATCCAAGACATGGAACACTGGGCCCAATAACGGTACTCTAGCTTCTCCTTTTGAGAATACAGATAATCATGGTGCAAAACAAATGACTAGCATACAAATGGCCAGTACAGCACCCAAAAATTGGTGCAGATTTCACAATACCAATGCCCATGCTGAGCACGACTGTCCACAGTTCCACTTGGCAGCTAGTATTTTCAACATAGATGTACAGCCTCCTACCTCTGAATTTCTCATTCCTAAGGGTAATGAGGTAGTACCCTCAGAATATGACACAGCATTAGTCTTAGAAACGTTTACCTTTGCAACTGCAGAAGAGAAAGAAGATGAATTGCTAGAGGATGAACCATACTGTTGTGAAAGTCTTTATCCTGAATCAGCCTTTGCATTAAATGCTTTTCAGTTTCCTTTTGAATCTGAAAATGAAGTATTAAATGAAACAGAAGAGGTGCAGGCCTTTCAACAGACAAATAAAAGCCACACCTACAATTTGAGGAACAACCCTAGGTCGGGAGGACCTTTCACCACTTCCACTCCTCCGAATAACATTAATACACCCCCAGATCAGAATGCTAGCAACAATCCTGCCATACTTAAAGCTAGTCAGCACACAAATAATGGAACAACAGTGCAGAAGGATCAAACAAGTAAGACAGAAGCAATAGAGACAACAAGATTAATGAATTACTTATCAGAGGAAATAAAGAAAATTAAGGTCAGCATACCTCTAAATGAATTATTGAAGACCCCAGGGATCAGAAATGCTTTTTTAAAATCCCTGGATACATCCATAACAAACAAGGTGTCTGCTGATATAACTGTTCCTAATAATGATTCACCACCCAAGGAGAAAGGTAAGAAAGTTGAGCAGCCTTCCAATACAAATGTGGTAATACATGCGGATAAGAGGGATACTCAACCTTTCTTGTTAACTGTTAGATTGTGTGGGAAGAATATACACAATTGCATGGTAGATTCTGGTGCTTCAGCCAACGTAATGCCCTTAGGAATATGTAAAACTCTCGGGCTGACTCCCACCAAATCTGCCAAGGTTGTCACACAATTAGATAAGACCGAGGTTAGCGTGATAGGAGAACTCATGAACATTCAAGTGCAATTAGCTTCAGACCCTAGGGTAAGCCAAATCATTGACATTCAAGTAGTGGATATACCCGTAAATTATGGAATGTTGCTAAGTAGGGATTGGTCCAAGACATTAAACGGATATATGGCTACTGACTTTTCACACATGTGGTTACCTTGGAGAGGCATCCCAAACCAGATCAGAATAGAGGCAGAGCCCAAAATGAAACATATGATAACAGAGTATAATCGAACTAATGAAATATTATATGCTGCTGTTGAACCAGGTGTCTATAGAATTACCAACAATGGGATGCAGATTGAAGAGATTATGATGTTGAACATTAGAAAGAAGTGTGTCAGCAATAGAACGGCACTATTCATTGAGTCTGACGGGAATTCTTCAGATGAAGAAAACAATGCAATGGACAAATTTGGTCATGCCATTAGACGAGAGGTGGAAGAGTGCGTTACACACAATCTCCCAGTCCAATGTAAGTTATATAAAAATAGGTGTAGAATCCATGATAGGCAACATTCTGAGGAGAATTGTGAAATATGCAAAGACATCATTGAATATGAATACAAAAAGTGCATAGGGAGGGTAGAGTCACAAGAGGAAAATGAGAATCCTGATCCAACACAGAGATATGTTCAGGATAATATAGATGCCTTGATTCCAGATTTAGGAAAAGAAATAGAGGACAAGGGTAGTTATCTTTCTGAGTTGCAAACTAAAAACACACATATGCAAGATAACCAAACGGAAAAACCCATGAATAAACAAGACAACACCCCACAGGCAATAAAAGGGACAAAGTATGCCAAGGTAAAAGATCAGAAAAGTAAAGATGGCATGTGGACGTTAAAATGTGATGGGTCCAAATCAAAATAGGGCGCAGGTGCGGGTATTGAACTCATAGATCCTCAAGGTAAATCACATTTGGCAGCATATAGATTACAATTTTCCTGCACTAACAATATTGCTGAATATGAGGCCCTAATTTTAGGACTTGTCATAGCCATCAAGAAAGGGGTAAAAACCATCAGAGTATTTTTTAGACTCTGAATTAGTAGTCAGACAAGTGAGGAAACTATATGCCTGCAATTATAAGAAAATGATTAGTTACAGACATAGAGTATGGGGTTTAATGGATTCGTTTGATGCTTTTAACATAGAGCACATTCCTAGAGAGCTGAACCATAGGCCAGATGCGTTAGTAGTTGCTGCTAGTACATTAGAACCATTGACACTGTCAGGACTAAGACGATTTGCTGTTGAACTAGTTAACGTGCTCAGTATACCAGACAACGTTACACACTTTCAGGTATTTGGAGGGGATCAGCAAATTATTAATTTTCTGACTTGTAATGAGGCATTTGAGGCCCAAATCATTGATGAACAAGAAAGGCCTGAAGTAACATGGGACGAAGAAGATATGATCAACTTAAAGAGCAACTTCTTACCAAAAGGAGTAATTGAATTAGAACACATCTTTGACTTCGACGGAGTAATAAGACAGAAAGACTTGCCCAAAACAGAAGGGGTAGGTGTGATTTACATAACTTAGGGACTGAGCTAAATCCACAAAGTGTACTAATTGGGAAGGCTTGCTCTGAGAAAATTAGAAAAGAGGTTCTGGACGTTCTGAAAGAATATAAACATGTCATAGCATGGACTTATAAAGACTTGAAAACATTTGATGAGTCCATCATAACTCACGTGATACCTTTAAGAAAAGAAGTCAAACCATTTAGGCAGAAACAGAGGCCTGTAAATGCCATTCTAGAGCCTTTAATCTTTGAGGAAGTTAAAAAATTACTGTCCGCTGGAATAATTTTCCCAGTCAGACATTCTGTCTGGGTAGCCAACTTAGTACCAGTGAGGAAGAAAAACGGAGACATCAGGTTGTGCGTAGACTTTAGAAATTTAAACAAGGCATCTGAAAAGGATAATTATCCTTTGCCCCCAATAGACGAAGTACTGCAAGCAGTAAATGGCGCAAAGATGATGTCTTTTCTAGATGGTTTTTCAGGTTATAATCAGGTCTTAATTGATAGAGAAGATAGACAAAAAACCACCTTCACTTGCAAATGGGGAAATTATGCATATAGAAGAATGCCTTTTGGTCTGATCAATGCAGGTGCCACTTTTCAGAGGGCCATGGACGTTGCATTCCGTGGATTATCAGGTAAATGCATTGTTGTGTATATGGATGATTTAACTATGTATTCCAAGGATGCATCCACCCACGCTGAAGACCTCAGAAAAGTACTCCAGCGATGTGAAAGGTATGGGATTTCCCTTAATCCTAAGAAATGTATATTTGGCGTAACTGAAGGAAAATTATTAGGCCATGTCATTTCTGAAAATGGAATTTCAATTGATCCGGATAGAATAGAATCCATAAAAAATTTGCAAATACCAAACAGTAGGAAAGAGTTGAAATCATTTTTTGGTAAAATTAACTTTGTTCGGAAGTTTATAACAGGTTTTGCAGAGATCGTGCAGCCGTTGAATGCCATGTTGAAGAAAGATGCACAGATGGAATGGACGCCAGTGGCCAAAACCGCATTTGAAGATATCAAGGAGGCAATTTCTAATGCCCCTGTATTGGCAAGTCCAGACTACACAAGCCTGTTTTACATCTACTCCTTTGCATCTTCTCATTCTGTTGTGGCTGCCTTGACACAGAAAGGTAAAAATAATGAAGAGAGGCCCATAGCATTTATGAGTACGCCTCTGAAGGATGCACAGCTGAGATATCTAGATATAGAAAGACAGGCATTCGCATTAGTGAAGGCTGTGAAAAAATTTAGACACTACATTCTGCGCAGCCAGATTAAAGCCATAGTACCAGACGCAGTAGTAAAAATGTTGCTGATGCAAAACGAGCCTGGAGAAAAAAGAGCCAAATGGATCACCACACTGCAAGAATTCGACATGGAGATCATTCCCGCAAAGCTGGTCAGAGGGCAGGTGTTGGTGCAGACAATAGCAAACATGGATCCAAATCTGATAGAACAACAATATGTATTGAATTCCCAAGACGCATCAGGCTAGTACGATGATTTAAGCACCTTCCTGATAGCTGGAAAGTACCCAAGCAAAATGAAGGCTTCTCAGAGGAGAGCTTTGAAGATTAAGGCACAAAATTATATGGTGCAAGGAGGTCTTCTACTCAGGAAGAACCATGCTAGAATTTATCTGAGATGCATAAACAGAGCTGAAGCTGATAGAGTGTTGACAGAACTACATGACAAGTACGGAACCGGCCATGGTTCCCATTTAGCTACAACACACAAAATACTGAGGGCGGGCTATTACTGGCCCACTATGTTCAAAGATACTAAGAGTCACATCAGAAGTTGCCACACCTGTCAGACTGCAGTAGACAAAGGGAGAAATCCGGCCAATCCACTGCAACCTGTGATCGAGTCCAGACCGTTTGCACAGTGGGGCTTGGATTTTATCAGAGTCATCAATCCCCCATCTTCTGCAGGACACAAATTTATATTGACGGTAACAGACTATTGTACAAGGTGGACTGAGGCCACCTGCTGCAAATTTTCCACGACTGAGGTAGTTATCAAGTTCCTTGAAGAAAACATTATCACCAGGTTTGGAACGCCCTATTCATTGGTATGTGATAACGGCCCTGCTTTCTCTTCTTTAAAATTTTCTAAATGGGCATTTGAATATGGGATTATTCTAAGGTTTTCTTCGAATTATTACCCTCAAGGTAATGGACTGGCTGAATCAACAAACAAAATTTTATTAGACATAATCAAGAGGTTAATTGCCAAAAGTCCTAGAGAGTGGAATACCCTGTTAAGATATGCATTATGGGTAGACAGGACCAAGTTTAAAATAGCTTTAGGTAGCACACCTTATCACTTAGTTTATGGGACTGATCCCATACTTCCGGTCAATCTGAGAATACCAACCTGGAAGTTTGCCAATGAATATCTAGGCTTTGATAACCATAGGGAAGCCAGAATAGTGCAAATGTTACAACTAGAGGAGAAAAGAGGTCAAGCCCTCAAGAGGTTTGCCAAACACCAAGTGGTTGTTAAGAGGTGGTTTGACAAAAGGGCAAGAGTCAAGACATTTAGGATATCAGACTTAGTGTTGTGCTGGGACAAACCACATGAAAAGAAAGGAAGCCATGGAAAATTCAATAAATTATGGCTGGGTCCATTACAAGTCTTAGAAATAATAGGAGATAACACCTTTAGACTTAAGACCTTGACTGGAGAAGATATGCCATTACCAGTTAATGGCCAGCATTTGAAACACTACTTCCAGGCTTGAGGTAAGGGGGGGTAGTCCTTTTTTCTTTATGTAAAGTGATGTGGGTAATGTACAGTTCTTCTTTTGTGTTTTCTTTTGGGTTGGCTGTTTGTGTAGTTTGTCTTCTGTTTGTTTGTGCTTTTTGTTTCTTTCTGTTTGTACAGTTTTTTCTTTTGTTGTGTTGTTTGTACAGCCTGTTTGTTTGGTTTGTTTGCTGTCTCCTCAGCAGGGATCTTTATTTTACTTTAGAGTATTAAGGAGCAAAACTAGCAACCATTCAAAACAGTATAAAATTTAGGGTATTCAAGTTAATCATTTGCAATCTACACATAACTTGTTACTGTCATGAATGTAGAGAGTTGTTCATCTTCTGAAGTTTTGTATTCAATAAATGTGATTGAGAATTCGAAGCAAGTTTCTCACGATGACACACCTAAAATCCTTGGGTTTGTTGAACTTACCAGTGTAGATATTAGGTGAAAAATCAGAGGTTACCCTTGCTACCATTACAATTCTCAGCTTAATTTCAGCAAGTGTCCACTCCTTGCATCATGAAATTACAAATTGTTATATCTTATGAAATCTTTCAAAATTAGAGAACAAAAATAAATAAATAAATAAATAAAGCGGATTATACTGAAAATCCAGATTAAGCCATCTAAGTAACTCTACCGGGGCTATGGACGCTCGCTGGCAGTGGGGCTCTACTTAGGAGAATTGTAATGATAACCTTGCCGGGGCTATGGACGCTCGCTGGCAGCAAGGCTCTATCCGGTCGGCTATGAGGGAATATCCTCACCTACGTAGGCTAATGTCAGTCACTGGTTTGTTCAACCGATCTTCAAGATGAGCATAATTAATCACGTGCACACAACAAAACTAAAAATGGAAATTCATGCATCTTTATTGAATACTTTGAGTCTCAAGCTGAATAGTAATTTGCAGGAAAGATAGTCGGAAGTTATGGATTCATTCCATCTAGTTTTCTTGAACACTTTGAATTTAATTGTTTTGTTTTGGTTGCTAGTTGTTGTGATGTTCACAACACGCCCCATTATGCTCCTTAGCAAAATGGGGACCCCTGCTGTTGCTTTGCCTTTTGCTTCTGCTTGTGTTTGTTCTGTCTGGTGGTAAAGGGAAAACAGAGTCAAATTTGCAAACCTCGTTAAAAATAGAGAAAATTGCATTTTTAGTGCCAGTGCATGATGTGGTTGGGTTCCATGTGAAAAATGAGCCAAGGTTGCTTTTTGAACCATCGTAAAATTCATCATATCTTGCAAGTTATGATCATTTAGGTAAAATGAACTATCAGGTTTTGCATAATAAACAGTCAATTGTTTGCCTTTTTTCCTTGTTGGCATTCGTTATAAATTTTGAAATATTCATGTTTAGTGGTTCCGGGTCGTGGGCAATTTTGTCTGGGTTCCACTCTGTATGTTGCATTTGATTGTTTTGCAGGGAGTGCATCAAACCCTGTGGTCACCATTATTTATTCATTAGAATTGTTTTTTCACAGGTTTAAACCTGCGCATTGAACCTCTTTTTTGGTTCAATGGTTCAATAGTTCGGAAGCTTCGGTGAGACTATGGCCGATGTGAGGTATCGGCATAACATTTGCTATCGGAGCTGTGCATTAGGCTTTCGCCGATAAAACGAAGACATACCGATGGCCTTCTGCCATCGGTGTAACAAATGCAATCGGCAGTGTTTGAAATTGTCACCCCGAGGGGGTATCTCTCGCCGATGATATTGTCATCGGCATAGCTTACAACATCGGCCAAGTGTTTTTTGCCTTCACCGATGTAAGAGTCTCACGCCGATGGCAATCAACGAAAGGGCTATCGGCAGGAGAATGGCGATCGGTGAAGCTTTGAGAAGCTTCGCCGATATTGTAGGTCACACCGACGGAGGGCATCAGAGAGATAAGGGTGATCGGCGGGGATAATTTTGCCCTCGCCGATAGTATGGTCTCACGCCGATGGCGAACAGCGAAGATGGTTATCGGTGAAACTCTCACCGATAAAGGTATCGGCCAAGGTATGGGCATCGGCGGAAAAGATTTAGAGTTCGCCGATGGCGAATCTCACGCCGATAAGGAAGAAATACAAGCCGCCAAGGGCTATATCGGCATAACTCTCGCCGATGGAGGATGAGCGAAATAATAAGGCCGTTAGCCAAACAGTGAGCATCGGCCGAGCAATTTTTTGACACGTCGATGGCGATAGTCACGCCGATGGGCGGGAATGTACATAGCGGTGGAATTTTAAAGCATTTTTTGGGGCCCGTAGCATTTTTTCGGTCAGCGATGGTTGACCCGATGGGTTTTGAGCAGTCTGTATGCATTTTGAACGTGTTTTAAGAGTATTTTGGACCTGATTTCCACAATTTTGCACAGTCACCTGGATTTAAACGATTATTTTAATTTCCTATTGTTTATGTGATAAATGTGATACTTATTGCTTGTCTTATCTTGCAGGCTTGCAATTGAGGAAGCAGCTGGAGATTCAACACAGTGACCTCATGGAGGAAGGAAATCCAATCTCAGGAGCAGGAAGTAAAGATGAAGTGCGAAGAAGTCAAGGCCAAACCAATGGAGGACAGAGTTGCAGCTGAAGGTATTACTACAACAGACAAACAGAAGTTATTGCTAAGCTACCGGAACTTCTTAGAAGGGGCAATATTTCGCCCAGATTTGACACTGCTCAGAGATATTTTGGAAGAGCTGGTTCACCTGTATTTATTGCTGTAACCAGGGGTTTGAACCGGGGGTTCAGTTAGGTTTCTGCTGTAGTGAGGACAATCAGAATGTCTTTATATTGTGCCTCTCTACACTGTAATACTCTACAACAGGGGCTACAACAGGGATTTTTTTTAGAAGCACACAGTGAGTTAGCTTAGCATAGTTTAGAGGTAGAAGAAGGAGGTCGCCTATTTGTCTGCAGTAAGGTGCGCGTGGAATGTCTGGCTGCCTTACTGTATCTGTAAAGCTTGTAAGTTCTCTGTAGTATGATCAATGAAACTAAGAGTCATTCCTACATTGTAAATCATGTATGACTATTCGTTTCTAATACAATAGAATCTGGAGTTCTGCATCTATCTTCTGAGTGTTCTCCTGCTCTTCTTTGTGTTTTGAAATATTTTCTTTGAGAGCTTGCAATTTTAAATGTATGTTTGTGAAAATGCTTAGAACTTGCATTTAAGGTTTTTACTGTGGATTTGATCAAATTACTGTGGTATTTACATAGTGCATAACAGAAACAATTAGATCCTTCGGTAGATTAAATGAGGTATAGATTAGATCTTTCTAACTTTTCCCAACCCATCTGAATATTTAGCTGAAAACGTAGAAATCTAAAGGAAATTGTCTCAAGCTTGAAGAAGTATGCATAACAGAGTTATAAGTAGACAGTTTTCATAAATAAATAAAGGAGAAAGCTGCAATAATTCAAGAAAACCATCTAAAAACTTGCAGCACAGTAACACTTTTATGCAAAGGAATGAAAAGTATTGACATATCTCATGATCTTTTTGCATTTTCTTAGTCCAGTAAACCACCAAACAAACCTAAACTACGTAAGGCCCCTTGAACATTACAGCTTCACATTGACCAACTGAACTTGACCAACTGAACCATTGTAGACTTGGGATTAGTTGAATCTCAAATGATTCCTTCTTATCTTTCAAGTATAGTTTCAGTTCATTATATGTGAATTTTAACTTATTGTTATGATTGCATCAAAACAATCATCAACAGGTAATGGTTGATACAGTCCAGCATTTGAAGAAGTTCCCTTGGCCTTTTGACAGATGATACACTGCTCCACATACTTCCTAACGTCTTTGTGCATCTTCGGCCAATAGTAGAACCTCTGGACTAATTCCAATGTTTTGTTCAGACCAAAATGTCAACTCAAACTGCCATTATGCTTCTCCTGTATGAGATTTTCTCTCATGGATCCATTTGGGACACACAACTGTCCACCTTTGAATAGCAAACCCTGCTGCAATGTGTAATCTACAAATTCACTATGAAAGTGATTCTCAAAGTCTTGACAGACTTTGTATGCCTCAGCAAAATCTTCATCCTCCTTGTAGAGAGCTCTGAACTCTTCCATTCCTATGCTTCTTAGTTGCACTTCTTGTACTGTGAGCAACCTTCTGCTTAAAGCATCTGCTACTTTGTTGAGCTGTCCCTTCTTGTGCTTAATTGTAAATGTATAAGACTGCAAATACTCCATCCGCTTGATATGCCTATGGCTCAACTTATCTTGTGAGTTCAGAAAACTCAAAGCTTGATTGTCTGTATACACAACAAATTCCTTAGGTAGGAGGTAATGTCTCCATTTTCTAAGTGCTTGAACTAGAGCATAGAGCTCCAAGTCATATGAAGAATATCTACTCTTTGCTTCATTTAGCCTCTCACTGAAAAAGGCTACTGGTCTATTCTCTTGGCTGAGTACTGCCCCTACTGCAATATTGCTAGCATCACATTCTAAAGTAAACAACTTATCAAAACTAGGCAGCACTAACACTGGCTGTGTGGCTACTTCTTTCTTCAACAATTCAAAACTATGATTAGCTGCTTATGTCCATTGAAACTTTGTTTTCATTCCACCTTTGATCGTATCAAGCATGGGTGCACAAATAGCACTAAAATTCTTTATGAATTTTCTATAAAACTGAGCTAAACCATGAAAACTTCTCACCTCAGTTGCTGCTCTGGGAGTAGGCCAACTCAATATGGCTTCTACCTTTGACTTGTCCATTTTTAATTCTCCTTTGGACAACACAAAACCAAGGTATACCAATTCCTGCTTCATGAATTCACACTTCTCCAAATTTATGGTTAGTTGTTCATCATGTAACTTTTTCAAAACAGTATTTACATGTTCAAGATGCTCTTCTTTAGTTTGACTAAAAATCAAGATGTCATCTAGATAAACAACTACAAATTTACCCGTATAGTCCTTAAGGACTTCATTCATGAGCCTCATGAATGTGCTGGGAGCATTTGATAAACCAAATGGCATAACAAGCCACTCATACAGTCCTTCTGTAGTTTTGAAGGCTGTTTTCCACTCATCACCTTCCTTGATTCTAATCTGGTGATAACCACTTTTCAGATCTATCTTAGTGAAATACTCAGCTCCTCCTAAACAGTCCATAAGATCTTCAATTCTGGGAATTGGAAATCTGTACCTTATGGTGATCTTATTGATAGCTCTGGAGTCTGTGCACAATCTCCATGTTCCTCCTTTCTTTGGTGCCAACACTGTAGGCACTGCACAAGGACTTATGCTTTTTCGAACTAACCCCTGGTCAAGCAATTCTTGTACCTGTCTGGTTATCTCCTTATGTTGTTCTAAAGTCATTTTGTAAGGAGCCTTGTTAGGCAAAGATGCTCTTGGAATCAGATCTATCTGATGGCTTATAGTCCTCTGTGGAGGTAGTGTTGCTGGTGTTCCATCACTAATGATGTCCTTATACTGTTCCAGTATAGTCTGCATCTCTTTTGGGATCACTACCTTTTTGTCTCTCTTCTCCTCCTTAGGCTTCACTATGATAGCATAACCAATACCATCCTCCTTAAGAGTGTTCAAAAACTCTTTACCACTCACAACTAAGATACTAGGACTCTTAGTCTTATTTGCTTCTTCATCTTCCAAAGATTGTATTTTATAGGTGACACCATCTTTTTGAAAAGAATATGCATTCTTCTCACCATCATGTATGGCCTTCCAGTCAAACTGCCATGGTCTACCCAATAAGAGATGACATGCATCCATAGGTAGGATATCACAAAGTACCTTGTCTTTGTATCCACCTATACCAAACTCTACCCAAGTTTGCTCATTGACTATCACATGTTGACCTTTATTTAACCATGTAACTCTATATGGATTTGAATGAGGTATTCTTTGCAAATTTAGTTTTCTAACTGCTTCATCAGACACTATATTATCAGTAGACCCTGAGTCTATGATTACTTGACATACCTTATTCATAATCTTGCATCTGATTCTAAATAATGCTCTCCTTTGGCTTGGTTCAGATTTCACTGGTTCTTTGATCAATGTTCTCCTTACCATGATGTTCTCTCCCACTTCTGAGGTTAGAATGACTTCAGGTGTTTTGCTACTTGAAGCATCATCTTGCACATAATGATTTCTTTTGTCAACTCCTTGAGAAGAAGATGTGCCCTTATCAGGACACCTATATGCTGGATGGCCCAATTGACCACAATTGTAGCATTTCATAGTGGCAAAGTAGGATCCTCTGCCTGATCCTCCTGATCTTCCTCTGTTAGATCCCCTTCCTCTGTAGTTTCCTCTACTACTAGTCTCTCCACTCTGCTCTGTGAGTTTGGATTCTCCTTGGGGTCTTTGATCAGTATTTCTACCGCCATAATTTCCTCTTCCTCTGCTGTCTCTACCTCTTCCTCTTGATCTGCTGTTTGATTCTTGTTTCTTCTTGCTCTTCTCCTCTACCTTGAGTGCTAGCTGATAGCTTTGATGCACTGTTGTAGGGCTGAACAAGATGATTTCCTCTTGAATACTCCATCTCAAACCATTGAGATATCTTGCTTCTTTCACATTTTCCTCTTCCATCACCTTAGACCTCAGGCATAGTTTTTGAAACTCCTCAGTGTATGCACTGACATCTAATTCTCTTTGTCTCAAATTTTGTTGTTTCTTATACAATTGGACTTCATAATCTCTAGGCATGTATACCTCTTTGATTTTAGCCACCATACCCTTCCAAGTAGCTATAGGTTTCTTGTCTTCTTTCTCTCTTTCAGTTTGAACAAATTTCCACCATGTCAAGGCAGCTCCTCTGAGTCTTGATTTAGCCACCTTCACCTTTTGAGCTTCACTCACTCCATCACATTCAAAGTGATTTTCTAAACCTTCTATCCATTCCATAACCAAATCAAGTTCCATCTTTCCACTAAAAAGAGGAACTCCTTCCAATGACTTACCACTCATGGCTTTCAAGGCCTTCAAGAAAGGTTCTTCTTCCATCTTAGGATCAGGTGTGGCTCTTCATCTTCTATAGACACACCTTTTTCCTTGTTTACTTTCTGCCTGACTTCTTCAGTCTTTTCCATCATTACACCTAGTCTACTTTCCATTTCTGCCAATCTTTCTCGTAGGAGTCTATTCTCCTCTTCTTGATCATCAACCTTCTTTGCTAACTCTGCATTAGTCACCATCTCTTTGGCTGAACCTACAGACTCACTTGAACTCGGTGATAACATACAACTTCTTCTATTCCAACCTAGGAATAGCCCAAATCTTTAATTTGGCTCTGATACCAATTTGATAGGGAGGCCTATGGGTTTAGCAAACCTATCTTGACACAACACTTCAAGACCTATATCAATCCCAAGTCTCCCTACCAATTCAAGTGCTCAAAGACATTTTCTGCCCCAAAATGCCTATATCAACCTAACCAGTCTATTACAGAGGTGAAAGACCTGTTTGCCTGATGTTCCTAATACAGAAATTGCTTACTTGGTGTGAGGTATTCTTCTTTACCCTCACTGTTTCCAAGATTACTAATCTCCAAGGCTCATAGCCTTCTTGAGCCCATTATCAGCCCTCCTCTCCGGGTCCAGGGTTCTGATTGCTTGGCACTCAATTCTTCCACTCTGTTTTCACCTCTGTCTCTTAGACTGCAACTTGCATACTAGCCGGGCTATGGCACAGCTTGCCTAGTACAAGTTCACATGGCCTCTCTCTGTCAACCTGTTCACAACAACAAAAAGAAAAACTAAAAAAAGAGACTCTGTTTGATTTCCCCCCATGACTGTACAAAGAATATGTGAGGACATCAAACTAGAGTCATTATGTACAAACAGAAACAAAACTAACAGGAATTAAACTGTCTACTCTACTGCAAACTAGATTATGCAAGTACTCTACAGACAAAATTCAAATGGATTCAACTGTCAATGTTTTTATTATCAGAAGTTCCTCTATTACATTCACGGCATCTTAGGCTTCAAAACGTTCCAACAACCCCATCTCAGACTGAATCACATCTTATATATTAACTACCCTTGTCTGTTACCAGATGGTTAGGCTTTTCTGCATTAGTAGGTTCTCACCAGCGAAACACATCGGCATCGCTGGAACTTCTACTCATCGGTCAAACAATGCCTATCGGTATTCTCAGATCCCGCTTCCCCGATAGCTTATTTTCTGCCGATGAGTCTAATGGCATTTTTACTTAGGTTACTTTCACTAACCATCATCGGTGTGACAAACACCATCGGCACACTCCGATCTTCTTCTGCTGATACCCATCTTCTCCCCGACATAACTATTTGCAGTTTGGTTCTCGCCTATCGGCGAGACGTCAACTATCGGCGAGACGTCAACTATCGGCAGCTTCTAAACTGCTCATGCCGATAAACTCCATCTTGCCGATGGCACCTTCTAACCCAACTATCGGCGTGACTTTAGCATCGGCCAAACCTTCGATTCCTCCGCCGATGTTATTTCTCACGCCGATGTGTTTTACATCAAATTCACTTTCGCCAAGACTAACTCCGTCGGTGTAACTTAAAACCTATTCGCCGATATCGTCGGTCATGCCGATGCTCCTTCTATCGGTGTAACTTCATCATTCTCTTGCCGATGTGTCCCCATCATCGAGACTCCTCCCATCGGCAACCCCGTCCATTCTCCTGCCGATAATAAATCTCATGCCGATATGCTTATGGCAACTCTCCGTCGGCCAAACATTTGGTCATCGGTGAAACTATTCCATCAGTCTCTGATATCATTAGTCTTGCCGACCATTCTATCCTGTCAGTATAACTTCCTACATCGGTCAGACATTCTCGCTGTCTCCCGATATGTCTTTCACGCCGATGTGCCTTTGTCGGTATACCTTTGTCGGTATGACTAATTCACTCTCTACCCGATGAGACTCAACACAACGCTTGGTCATCGGTGAGACACCATAGCGTCGGTAAACTCCATACTTGTTATCCCGACGACGTCTCTCTTGCCGATAGACCAAAATACAATATCCTCGGCGAACCAAGATGCATCTTATGCCGATGCCACTTTCGAACACAACTGTCGGTGTAACTCTTTCCTCTCTCACCCCGATGAATTTCAAAAGTGAATAAGTATAAACTTCTTCCCGCTCTGCCCTATTTTGAAAATTCAAAACATCACAACAAAATGCAAACATATATACACATGGGCTCCAAGCCCTTGGTGCTCCTGCACCACTTTCCTCCTAGTGATTCTTTTTATAATGATGAAGCACTTTTTGAATTCCTAGGGGTCTATGAGCATATGTCGTCATATCATCACGATTGTGGGTTACCTTTTCATTTAAATGCACAAGCATATTTTGGGGCATCTATTGATTCTTTAGATGATATCTTCTCATCCCCTAGAAACTCTCAAGTGTACCCTTCATTGGATCCTAAAGACCATAGTACTCTCCTTGTTGGAGATACTATTGATGTCCCAATGGGTCCTCAAGTAAAAGATAGTCATACAAATTGGCTAATACATCCTCCAAAGAGCAAAATTTGCATTCCAATCTTATTCATGAATTTCTTGAATTTTTTACCTAGTCATATGTGGATATGCCTAGTATTGACTCGAATGTCATAGTCCATAACATAGTACTATATCCAGATGCCTAGCCTATAAAATAGAAAATTCACAAAATGAACCCTGATGAGGCTATGTTTTGCTCTATTTTTCTTGCTTTAGTTTATGTTTTTCAAAGACAATCCCAGACTCTTACATACATTGTCAATACCTATAAACATCCTTAAGACATTGAAAGCATTAAGATTGGTATATGATATGTTGGTAAATGACTATGTATGAATTGATGATTGCTTATAAAATATGATAGTAATTTTTGTTAACATTAGTAGCTGTGATGTATAAATATCATGTGATGAACTAACCCCTATGCAACAAGAACATGGTTACATTTCATGAAGACCATCTGTCAGCCCACAAAAAAGGAGGCGTTCTCATCTACAACAAACAATGCAATTACCCACACCCAAAGGAAAAGGACTCCAAATTGATTGGGGATGAGTTAGCCATAACTCTCCACTCTTTGATAGTTATCCTTCAACAGTTGACACAGTCATGAATAATGAAGGAAGCTTAGATCATGATCCATGTTCTATCTCTAGTTATGACTATTTTCATAATGACTAAGAAGAGTTATAGTAGGACTACACTGTCTACAATTATCTTTATGGTAGTTTAGCTTCCTATTCCTAGTTTGATTAGTAATAATGTCTTCTCCCTATGTTGTGGGAGAATGGACAATTATGGTATTAATTACTTAGCAATTTTTTTCAATTAGGAAAACCTGATCTTGTCTATATATGTTAGACAACGGGGGTTAGATAACGATTGTTTTATCAAAGTTTTTATTGTATTTTTCTCAGCATTCAATAAAGGAAAACAAGTTTTGAATTTAGTCAATGGTTTAAGTGATATAGTAGAGATTTAGTTAGATTCTATGGAGATTACAGTCACTCAAGCAAGGGCCACTTGAGGTAACTATATCTCTCTTATATGTTCATGTGTTTAGTTTATATTACTAGTTTATGTTTGTGTGATTAATGCATGTCGTCATGAGTTTGTCATGTGGATTAGTTAGATATTGATAATTTGTATTGTTGGATTAAGGTGATCATCAACTTAGTTATTAATTGTTTCCCTATTTTGATTCACATAGACTGTTTTGATTTACAACCAACTCAATAGCATTAGTAATTTATTTTTAGCATTACTCATAGTACTTGTCAATTCTTGTAAAGTAGAGTTTGTTTTCCTTTCGATAGTTTATTTCTATGAACAACTTCTAGATTACAATTTAGGAATCCTTGACTGTACACATAGTACGAGCACCATCCAATAAGAATACGATTCCATGGTTTGACAATTTAAATGTAACACATTATAGCTAGTAAGTTTCTTGATATAGGATCTGTTGGTCCATTGAGTTGTGTGCATGCCCTTTCTGCATCAATATATTGGTTAATAATGGAGTTCGACATTTTTTGCACCATTGCCAGGGATGGTGTTAAGGTTTAGAGTTTCTGAGTTCTTTTTTATTCATGTTTGTATTTGCTTTCATATCATATAAGATTTCTTTTTCAACAATTAGGACCACTTAGATATTCAATCTATTTCCAAACTACATGTAGACACCTAAAAATGACCCTTTGCATTGCACCACTTGCATTTTATCAAATCTGTATAATCACCTGCATTTCATCGTTAATTAAATAATCGAATTATTTAATTAATTTCATCAAAATCATCAATTTCTTCCAAAACTCCTAAATTTGACATTAATTGAATAAATTCTATTTATTTAATTAATTTAATCAAAATCAACTTTATTCTTCCAAAATTAAATAATTTTAATTATTTAATTAAAATCTTATCTTCTTCCAAAATTCAAATCCACATCAATTAAATAAATCCCATTATTTAATTAATTTATCATCCAAATCCTCATATCTATAATTAAATAATTTTCATTATTTAATTAAATCAATTGTTCTTCCAAATTTAAATAAATCAAGTAGATTTATTTAAATTATCTCAATTTCTAAAAATAAAATATAATCAAATATTTTATTTATCCTTCATCATGCAAAATAAATTAAATCAATTTATTTGTTTAATTTATTTAAATCTTCAAATCTAATCTATTTCTTCAATCATGCACAAACAATTAAATAAATTTATTTAT
Source organism: Cunninghamia lanceolata (assembly GCA_027924645.1). NCBI lineage: Eukaryota > Viridiplantae > Streptophyta > Pinopsida > Cupressales > Cupressaceae > Cunninghamia > Cunninghamia lanceolata. The sequence goes on from BSBN01000476.1 coordinate 2,929,803, forward strand.
TTAATTTGCTTCAATATCTTCCAATTCCTCTAAAAATAAATCGTGTTCATCATGCACACGAAATTAAATAATTTATAATTTAATTTATCTCAAATCATGCAAAAAGCAAATTGCAAGTTGAGTTAATTGACTTAATCAATCTTGTTTTTATCACCAACTCTTAAATTAGAAAAAAAAAAACATTCTAATTTATGAAATCAATCCCATCTTTATCAAAAAGCAATTAACTCAAACAAAAATATCTTTTTGTGTAACATATGTCAGGTGCACATTCATCATGAATTCTAGATTTATCTCATCCATTGATTCCATTAAATTATCTGGACCGTTGATCGATCTTCATTGAAACCTATATAAGCCCCCCTCATCTCCAGAATAAATCCTCTTTGATCATTTATTCATAGACATTCTAGTGCTTGGAGCACACATCACATCGTTGAGCACACTTCTACCTTTTGAGCACAAACACAATCTACATCCGCTTGTTGAAAACATGGTTTCACAATTTATGAAGCAATCCGCATTCGACCAAGAGATCCAAACAATCTAAGTGATAGCTTCTTTGTTCATAATTTGATTTATTCATGTTTTGGTTATTGCTTAGATAGATCTTTTGATGTTATGGGTAATTGAGTTGTTATTATCATTACTTTTGATCTTACCATTCAAACCTCTCAATTTTTCCTATACACATTCTGGCATGCCCGGTGGGACCCACTAACCTTGCTTTTTTCTAGAAAAAAGTTAATTTTTTGAAGCTAGGTACGGAAAAGCACAATCACAATGTAGAAAATTTAAAAATCCTTGTTCACTAGTTTGAGAGAACAGGTGTTGAGCATTCAAACAGTGTAATTTTAGCTCAAAATATTTCTGGGTTTTGTCAAAAGCATCAAAATTCTATTTGTATATCTCTTACTTATTGCAGAAAGTTCACGGATTTCAAGAAAAATAGATCACAAATTTGCATACCTATTTTTAGTCCATGCTTTTTTTTTAATTTTTTCAGAGCAATTTCGTGAAATTAGACATATCTATGTAACCTTAGCTCAAAAGATTTCTGGGTTTTGTCAGTAGCATTGAAATTTTATTTGGATATCTCTTATTTTTTGCAGGAAGTGCATGGATTTTGAGAAAAAATAGATCCCAATCTGTGTCCCTATTTTTAGCCCATGCTTGCTTTTTTTTATTTTTCAGAGCAGTTTCGCGAAATTGGGTATGTTTTTTGGATACGAAGTCATATTTTCATGAAACCAGTGGCATTGGAAAGCTAGTTCTCCCAACCTTTTTGTGGTGAAATAATTTTTAGGTAATTTTATCATATTTGTCAGGTACACTTAGTCAAAGTCAACCATTCTTTGCAAAACTTCAAACAGTCATAACTTGTGCAAAATTTATTCAATTTTCATGATTTGTTTTTTTGAAATTGCATAGAATTTCATGTAGAATCTGATCATAATTTCTAATCTTCTATAGCTAATTATTATTATCATATTTTTTTCAAATTGCTCATATTTCACCTAACAAGTTAAGCGCTTTTGGTCAATTGATTTGTTTTTTGACTACCTTTGAGTCTTTGGTGGAACTAATCAAATTTTTGCAGCCTCTTATTACTCAAATAGAGAAAATGGGTTTTCCTAACATGTTCATGTAGGACAAGCATTGAAGAATTGAAAACCTATCACACTAAGTCTTAGAAACATATTACTTTCTTAAGGGACAATTGAACAATCATCTTTTGCAATCTAAGTCTTAGAAACATGTTGCTTTTCTTAAAGGACAATTGAATAAATCATCTTTTTACAATCTAAGTGTTAGGAACATATTGATTTCTTAAGGGACAATGGACATGAATGCAAAAACACTTCAATTTTCTAAGGGACAATGGACATGAATGCAAAAACACTTCAATTTCTTAAAGGATAATTGATATGAATGCAAAACACTTCAATTTATTAAGGGACAACTGACATGAATGCAAAACACTTCAATTTATTAAGGGGCAATTGACATGAATGCAAAACACTTCAATTTCTTAAGGGACAATTGACATGAATGCAAAACACTTCAATTTCTTAAGGGACAATTGACAACTACAATCATGTGTGTGCCTAATCTAGTTGCACCTTATTTTTCTTATAACAGGACAATTGAACCTTTGTTTGACGTGCTTGAACTTCAATTTTAGTTATTCCTTTAGAAGGGCCTACTTTTGGATTGCATTTTACCCAAAATGGATGACCCTAAGTAGATTTTTCCTTTGGACCGCTATATAAGAGAAATAAGGCAAAAGCCAAGTCCTAACCTACGTCAGCCTTACCTTGTGGTACCAAATCGAAAAGAGGTGTACTAGCACTTTGTGGAAATGATTTTCACATTGTGTGAAGTGTTTGATACTCTTAGTAGGATTGGTCAAAGCTTTTAGTATCTTGTCACATTGCTTGTAAGGCGTTGGTCCCTCAAAGCTACTAAGAACCAATCTAGATAGTGACTACCCGTTTCACCTCCGAATGTTGCGGTAATCAACAGTACAAGGGGAATCGATTCAAGCCCCCAAGATACTCACCATTGCCTCCCTTGAGAAGAGATAGTATTCCCTTGGTCATAAAGCTCTTGTGACCTACTTGAGCTTCCCGAGGGGAGGTTGAGATATCCCTACCTATCGTCTCTCGCAAAGATACAAATGTACGACACCTATATGGAATAACATTTGGTCGACAAAGAATTAAGTTGTTAGCTGATCTACCATAATGAAACCATGTCTCTAGGGATAAAAAGTGCTTGAATTGTTTGCAATTATCTAAATACCCATGGAAACATTGGGCTTTTTGTGAGCCTTGAACATACACTATTTGTTGTGTCAGTCCTCTTTTGGTACTTTGCTTGATGTGTTGTCTCTTGCCAAAACAAATCCAATCAAAATCAAATCCAAATCTATCAAAATTTGCCTTATAAACATTACTGACACTACTTCAGTGCTTTTGGTATAACAGTAGCTCGCCTTTGGTAGTGCAGTCTAGTGCCTTTGGCATAATAGTTCAATGCCTCTGGCAGCATAATCCAACACCTTTTGGTAACACAGTCCCGTGCCTTTGGTATAATAGTCCAGTGCCTTTGGTCCAGAAAATTGTTCATCAAACTACCTCAGTTAAATCTTAGCAAAATCTCAACACATATTATCCTAGTGTATCCCATGGTAACCACTAGACTCCAACAATCTATGAAGGCTAAGCAAGTTGCCCCAAGTAAGTGCAAATCGCCTCCTCATACACCTCAACCAAGCCAATCCAACATGACTCCAAAGGGTACTCCAAATACACCAATAGAATAACCAACAACAACAAAAACAACAAGAGCGGCCTCAACAAGATTACCCTCCGCAACGTCAATTCACTCCCTTGGGAGAGCCTATAGAGATGGTTCTATAGAAACTTATACACAATGGACTCGTCAAATTACCAAATGCTCCCCCATATAGCAAACCTGTGTACAAAACTAAATGGTACAAAGATAATGAATTTTGTGAGTATCATAGAACTAAAGGACACCGAACCATAGCATGCATGGCACTCAAACACCTGAACCAAAATTGTATTGATCGAAGTGAAATCAAATTTGATGCACCCCCTAATCAAAACACAAACAAGGATCTCAACATGTATAAGGAGCCATTCCCTAACCATGGTCAAGGTCCACCTCTGGATAAAGGTAAAGGTGTTAACAAAGTTTCAACTTCCTATGACTCTATTATGGGTCATTTTGAAGAGAGTAGGGTGTCTACCCTCACAATCAAAGGCAAATCTATGGATTGTGTTGTTACAACCTGTTAGGATCATGTTACCATTCGTGGTCCTACACCAAGTCTCCCAACTCAATCTAATTATAATCTTGTTAAACATCTAGGGAAAACCCCTACACAAATCTCCATTTTAGACCTTCTACGGTCATCACCCACACATAAAGTTGTGCTTGAAAAAGCCCTACAAGAGTCTTCGGTTCCTAACGACATAGTGGTCATAGATTTCCAAGCTATAATAGGTAACATTGCCTCACCCTACAATGTGGTCTTCTCTGAAAAGGACCTCCCATCTCATGATCCATGTCATAATGGTGCCCTTCACATTGAAGTCTTCATCCATAAATGCAAGATCAAATGCATACTTATAGATGGTGGTGCCGGTCTTAATATCTATTCTCTAAAGTTACTCAAACAATTGGTATACTCTAAGGATCATGTCAACATTGATCAAAGTATTACAATCAAGGGGTATAATGATGTTGAACACCGGTCAAAAGGTATTATCCACTTGCCTATACAAGTAGGCCCTGTCATGCTAGAAACTAGGTGCCAAGTCCTTGATATTGAGCTACCTTACAACATTATCCTAGGACACCCATGGATCCATGCCATGAAAGTTGTTCCCTCAATGTACCATTAGTCTCTCAAATTCCCATTTAATGGTATGGAGATAACTATCCCTGGAGATCCTAATCCCTTCGAATTCTATCATGTCTTGCAAGGTAGTTATAAGAATTCCAACCAAGTGCCAAATAATGACAAAGACCATGAATCCCCATTATATGTCGATTCTGAAAATCTGACAAAATCCCTTGCACTAAACCCAATCCTCATCATATTCCTGAAATCAAAGCTCACATCCATGATATAGGCTTTGGAACATATGATATCTCAAAATCTTATTGTGTAGGGCGGATGCCCTTATCCCCTAATTCCTACATCTAACCGCCCATAGCCAAAGTAACTAAAAAAGAAGCTATTCCTCCCCCAACATCTCTAACCCAAATCCAAGAGGAAAAATTATTGGCAGAGGAAACTATTGAAGACATCTCATCTTGGCTCTACAAAGAGAAAGAACCAGTAACCATACCAGTCAAACAATATGGCAATGGCCTAAGAATTGTCAAAAACATGGGCTACAAAGGAAAAGGTGGTCTAGGAAAAAATAATCAATGTGAAATGGAACCCATTATTGTGAAGAAGAAACTAGACAAGAAGGGGTTAGGATTTGGTAGGAAGGTACCACGCACCTTAGACATTAAGGGTATTCTTGATGAGGTAGCACAAACTTCTCTCGCAGATTCAACATCTAAAGAGGATATCATTGATGACTCCTACCTCCATATGACTAACCTATTTACTGAATCCTCCATATTCATGCTATCATCTATATCCTTCACACCAAACACAAACACCCAGATTGTAACACTTGTCTACCCTAAACTTATCGATTGGGACCAACAAGGGACCCCCGTTCTAGATGTATTTCAGAATGACGAAGCTATTGTAGATTTCATGGGACTCCAGGATGGTATCCCTCTTGGTGATCACAAATTTGGTTTTGTAATGAAACTAGAGAAAATTGCTTATTTTGGCGAGAATGCCAAGTCCTCCAGTCGTAAAAGTAAAACTAAAGAAAGATCTCTAGGTGAAAACCACACTATGGCACCTCTCGATCACAAAATAGTAAAAACAAAGGATGTATCCAAAGGTGAAAACCCAATTGTGGCACCTAAGGATGGAGGATTTGACCTTCCCCTACCATCTAAGTATCAAGAGAAATCAACTCTCCTAGTGGAAGATTCTACAATGATCAATTTAGGCACAGAGCAAAATCCTAAGACCACATTCCTTGCAACATCACTATTAGAACAAGAGCACAAAAATCTTGCCAACTTCTTCTTACAACGAACCATCAACTTTGCATGGACCTATGTTGATATGCCAAGGTTCAACCCTTCACTACTAGTTCACTATCTCATAGTTGATCCAAAAGCTAAACCAGTCAAGTAAAAGCTAAGAAAGATGTATCCACAAATCACTCTCTTGGTGAAAGTTGAAATATAGAAATTGTTAGATGCAAAGTTTATCAAGCCTATTGATTATCCAGAATGGGTCTTAAACATTGTACCAGTGGCTAAACCAAATGGGGGCATCCGCATGTGTTCTGACTTTAGAGATCTTAACAAAGCATGTCCCAAAGATGACTTTCCATTGCCAAATATTGATCTTATAGTAGACTTGACTGCTGGTCATGAAATGCTTTCTCTAATGGATGGATTTTCCAGCTACAATCAAATAATGATAGCGGAAAAAGATAAACATAAAACAACTTTCACTTGTCCTTGGGGTACCTATTGTTGGTGTGTCATACCATTTGGTCTTAAAAATGCAGGTGCAACCTATAAAAGAGCAATGACAGTGATATTCCATGATCTTTTTCATCACATCATGGAGGACTATGTGGATGACATACTAGCAAAGTCTTCTAGGGCAGATCACATATAGGTTCTAGGGCAAATATTTGACAGACTAGAAAAATATCAAGACTCAATCCAAAGAAGTGTGTCTTTAGGGTAACATCAGGAAAATTGTTGGGATATATTGTATCTCACAGAGGCATTGAAGTAGATCCAGCAAAAGTCAAGGCTATCGTAGAAATGCCTCCACCAAAGAATCTAAAAGAACTAAGGAACCTTCAAGGAAGGTTACAGTCTATTAGGCATTTTATCTCACAGCTAGCAGATAAATGTCAACCATTTCAACACTTGCTCTGAAAGGATGTCTCATTTTGATGGGATGATAAGTGTCAAGTAGCATTTGATCAGCTCAAAGAATATCTAGCTACACCTCCTATCTTGGTACCACCAATCGCCAATAGGCCTTTGATCTTGTACATCTCAACTACAACTGTAGCCCTAGGGGCTCTTCTAGCACAACATGATGAGTCAGGAAAAGAGCATGCAATCTATTATATCAGTCCAACCTTGGTGGATTATGAACTCAATTATTCACCTATGGAAAGAGCTTGTTTAGCCTTAGTGTTTTCTTCCCAAAAGTTGCGGCATTACATGCTAAACTAACACATAAATCTAATAGCCAAAATTGATCCATTAAAGTATCTCCTAGCAAAAGTAGCCCTCATAGGTGGACTAGCTAAATGGGTCATGATCCTTAGTGAGTTTGACATTGAGTATGTGGATCGTAAAGTAATCAAGGGAGAAGCCTTGGAAGATCAACTAGCAGAAGCACCCATGATAGATGTTCATCCTATGGTATCTGACTTTTTGGATGAAAATCTCTTCACTCTTTCTACCTTAGTAATGTGGAAATTGTATTTTGATGGTTCCTACAAACAACATGGATCAGGGGTTGGCATCCTATTTATCACACCACAAAATGACTATATCCCAAAGTTATATCGTCTTGCATTTCCTTGCACCAACAACATAGCCAAGTATGAAGCACTCCTCATAGGTCTCAATACAGCAGTCCAATGGGACATCAAAGAACTATAAGTATATGGAGACTCACAACTAGTCATTCGACAAGTCACAGATGAGTACCAAACAAAAGATGAAAAGTTAGTCCCCTACAAGCAACTAGTGGATGCCTACAAACCACACTTTTCTAGCATAACTTTTGAGCAGATTCCAAGAGAGCATAACAAAGTTGCAGATTCTATGGCTTCTGCAGGGTCACTTATAGACATTGATGCAAACACACATAAATGTGAATTTTTGATCGAGTAATTGTTGATACCAGTCGTCGATGTTCCAACTACTGAAATCATCTACGAACTTGTTGGTCCCAATTCCCCATGGTATGAAGATATCTATGAATACCTTAAAAATGGTACCTTTCCCTTTGAGCTATTTGCCAGCCAACGCAAAACCTTTATCTTTCAATCCAGGGATAACTTTAAGAACCCCCCCCTCGGAGAAGGTGTATAAACCTGGTGAATCATGTATACTTCCCAAGAAAAACATTTATTTTATTGGCAAATTTTTTGATTTTTCTAGGAAAAAAATAATCTTATTTGGTGAATCTTTTGTAATCGCTAGAGGTCTATAGAAAATCCTGGCGAATTGTAATTTTTTAAAAACCAATAAAATATTTTCATTGGTGATTAAAACCTATTTTCAAACCAATTAAATATTTTCATTGGCAAATTAAAACCTATTTTCAAACCAGTAAAATATTTATGTGGGCGAATCAAACCTATTTTCTAAATAAGAAAATATTTTTACTGGCGATTAAAATCTAATTTCAAACCAAAAAAATATATTTTCATTGGAGAATTAAACCAATTTTCAAAGCAATAAAAAAAATTATTGGCGAATTTAAATATAGTTTCAAACCAATAAAAAATAGTGTGGCGAAAATATCATTTGTTCTATTTCGGGACAAATTTTACACACATTGAAATTCCTTCATAAAGTGTGCAGAATGGGGACAAGTGTCAACATATTTATTATGTCTGAAGCAAGATGTCAGCACAAAATAATATAACAAATGACCGTTTGATGAATTTTTGATGGACAGCTGTAGTTGCATTCTGGAAGAAAATGTCTGAAACACTAGACCAGTGACTTCAAGCCTCCGGAATAACACTTGAACCGTTAGATTTCCAAATATCAATGGTTGAAATTTCATACGAGAAACCCTCTGCGTAATCTTATGTTGACTTGCTACCTTCGATTGCCAGTTGTCTAAGTGATGCAGGAGCATCTAGAGGTGTAAGGGCAATCTTGCATCACCCAAAAAGAAGTTAATTCAAAACCATTGTAGTTGTTCTCATTTCTTCCCATAATTAGTGTTTTTGGTTCCATAATATCCAGAATAATAATGTAGGACTTTCAGTTTTTCCAAAACTGCTAAAAATAGTGACCTGCCTATTTAGGAAAGTGTACCTACTATTTTTAGAAAGTTTGCATTTGGGCACGTAATGAAGCAAAAACTTCCAGAAAGTTACATAATGGAAATATAAGACCTTTGGCGAAGGAATTAGGAAAAAATCATTTGTGAGCTGAAAGATATTAAAATTTTTGTTTTCTGAAAAGCCCACGAAAATTTCTGGAACGAGATATGAGGCACTAAAACTTCCCATAACATCCTAAAAAGTTGACTAAAATCTATTTACAGATTTTTGGCATGATAGTTCACATCACGAGCTTTCTGGTGCTTAAAACGGTTCGTCAATCGGACACCTGGATCAAAAGTTATGCTTCCCGGAAGTTGACCTACTTTTGGAGGGAGTTGCAAATTTCAAAATTTCGCTGGAGGCCGCCAAAAAAAGTGCTATTTATGACTATTTTAGGAACCCTGGGGAGGAGTAGAGTTAAGGGGGGCTAGTGTAGAGTCAAGAATAGGTGGGAAAACAGAAACCCTAGCTGATTTGGGGTTACAGAAGGCTAAAGATTCTAGAGTCTTGAGGTTGGGAAAGCTATAATGTGTTGCAGCCAGTAGAGGATTCATCCTCTGATTGTAATTGAGCGTCTATAATGTAATGAGTTGCCCAGTTCAATAAAAGAAAGTTCTATTTAATGTGTTCAATATATGTTATTGTGTGTTTTATGATTTACCCCCTTCATCAAGTGGTATCAGAGCAAGGGTTCCTGAGTGTGTAGATAGATCACCGACTGTGAGGCAGTTTGCACCAGGACCTGAGGTTGTGGGTTTGTTGCGGAGACCAAGATGCCTCCATAAAGAAATCATGTTGGGAGGAATGCTTTGACGGAAGAGGGTTTTAGAGCCCTACAAAGGCAAATCGATGCATTGCAAGAGGAGCTACAAAGAGGGTTTGAGACGAGGACAAGAGAAGAAAGTGAAGATGAAGTTGAAGAAGAGCTATCTGAGGAAGAACAAGAAGCTGCCGAAGATGCTGCAGAAGTAAGGTTGTTGAGGGTCATTTCAAAAATCAAAAAGAGGCCCAGGATCAAAGTTTCTACATATTCTGGAGATTTGAATCCAGAACATCTTATTGATTGAATCAATGACATGGAGGAGTATTTTGAGTATGAAGATGTGGAAGACCCAGATCGGGTTAAGTTTGCAAAAACAAAGTTGAAGGGCCATGCCAATATTTGGTAGAAGGAGGTCCAATTAGAGAGGAATAGAAGAGGAAAAGCAAAGATCACCAGATGGGATAGGATGGTGGAGAAACTGAAGAAGCAATTCATTCCTGTGGACTATGAGATGGAGTTGTTGAAGAAGTTGCAAGGACTGAAGCAAGGTAACAAGTCCGTTAAGGAGTATACAGAAGAGTTTTATAAAATTACTATCAGGACAGGCCATGCAGAGCCCAACAAGGAGAAGGTAGCCCATTACATTAATGGGTTGAGGCCAAGTATTCAAGAGGAGTTGAGCCTAGTCAGAATGACCACCATAGAAGATGCGTACCAGTTTTCCCTGAAGGTGGAAGAGAAGCTGAACAAAAGATTTGATAGCAAGCAAAGGGGAAGAGGTCAAGGTGGAAGGACTGGTGGAAGACCCTATGGAGGCCGTAATGAAGATCAAAAGAAAAGTGAAGAAATAGGCACCAATTGAAATCAAAGAGGGGATAATACCTACCACCCTCGTGACCAGAACAATGGTGATCAAAGAGTAAGAGGCAGACCTGGGCAAGGACCTGGAAGAGGAGGTTTTAGAGGAACCTATTTCCAATGTGGAGAAGAAGGGCATTGAGCATATGAGTGTCCGCAACATCAAGGAAGGACAAATAGAAGACCTGAAGGTAATGCACGAGTTGTACATGTAGATGAAGATGCACATTCTGAGCATTTTGAAGATGCTGAAAGGGGAGAAACCCTAGTTGTCAGGAGAACCTTGCTGAATGAGGAGAAAGAACCCAATCAGAGGAAGAGTTTATTATGCACAAGGTGTAAATGTGAGGGTAAATGTTGTGATATTATTATTGATAGTGGAAGCACTGATAATCTTGTTTCAGAGGAGATGGTTGACAAGTTGAAGTTGACAAGAAGAAAGCATCTACATCCATATCAGATTGCATGGTTGCAGAAGGACCATAGAGCTTTGGTCAATGAGCAGTGTTTAGTGAAGTTCAAGATTGGTGACTACCATGATGAGATGATGTGTGATATCATACCGATGGATGCATGTCATATGTTGTTGGGAAGGCCATGGCAGTATGATAGGAGCACTGTCCATGATGGCCGTGCAAACACATATTCCCTAACAAAGGATGGAGTTTGTCATAAGTTGAAGCCCTTGAAGGAGGTGGAAGAAAAGGTATGTAGTATTGCCAGAATTTGTTTGGTAGATGGTAGGAAATTTTTGGAGGGTATGAAGCATGAACGTCATTGCTTTGCATTGATTCCTAAGATTAGTCAAGAGAAATGTGAAGATGTACCAGTAGAAGTTTCAGATATGTTGGAAGAGTTCTAGGACATTATCTCTGATAATGTACCAAAAGGTTTACCACCAGTAAGGAAGATAAGTCATCAAATAGATTTGATACCAAGAGCCAGTTTGCCAAACAAGGCAGTCCACAGAATGACCCCTGCAGAGAATGAAGAATTGAACAGACAAGTTCAGGAGTTGTTGAGGAAGGGACTGATAAGGGAGAGCCTAAGTCCATGTGCGGTACCTGCAGTACTAGCACCAAAGAAAGATGGAGAATGGAGGATGTGTACAAACTCTCGAGCCATCAATAAGATAATGATCAAATATAGATTTCCATTGTCAAGAATGGATGACATCATGGATTGTTTGAGTGGAGCCAAGTACTTCACGAAAATTGACCTGAAGAGTGGGTATCACCAAATCCGTATCAAAGAAGGGATAAATGGAAGACAGCCTTCAAGACAAAGGAAGGTTTGTATGAGTGGTTAGTCATGCCATTTGGGCTAACCAATGCACCGAGCACATTCATGCAGCTCATGAACGAGGTACTAAAAGAATTTTTGGGAAGTTTTGTTATTGTTTATTTGGATGATATTTTGATTTTCAGTAAGACTTGGGATGAGCATTTGATGCATATCAGAAGAGTTCTAGAGAAGCTGAGGGAGGAGAAGCTGCTGATTAATCTGAAGAAATGTAGTTTTACAAAGAAGGAGTTGGTATACCTGGGATTTGTTGTCTCAGAGGAAGGTCTTAAGATGGACCCAGAAAAAGTAAGGGCTATCATTGAGTGGCCTACACCAAGGAGTGCAACGGAGGTAAGATCTTTTCATGGTTTGGCAAGTTTTTATAGAAAGTTTATCAGGAATTTTAGTAGCATTTGTGCACCACTAACTGAAACAATGAGAGGGGATAGCAAAGAGTTTAGATGGACTAAAGGAGCCGATAAGAGCTTTGATACATTGAAGCAGAAAGTTGTAGAACAACCTGTTTTGGCACTTCCAGATTTCAATAAGGTATTTCAGGTAGATTGTGATGCTAGTGGTAGTGGTATAGGAGCTATTTTGAGCCAAGAAGGTAAGCCCAATGCCTATTTTAGTGAGAAGCTTAATGATGCCAAGAAAAAGTATTCTATTTATGATCAGGAATTTTATGCAATAGTTCAGGCTTTGAAGAAATGGAGACATTATTTGTTGCCAAAAGAGTTTGTTTTATATACTGATCATCAGTGTTTGTAGTATATTAATAGTCAAGGGAAGTTGAACCAAAGGCACTTAAAATGGGTTGAGTTTTTGCAGAGTTATACCTTTGTTTTGAAGCACAGGAGTGGGAAGTCCAACAGAGTTGCAGATGCCTTGAGCAAAAGGCAAAATTTGTTGACAGAAATGAGGATGGAGATTGTTGGGTTCGATGAGCTCAAAAGTTTGTATCCTGAAGATCTAGATTTTGCAAAGGCTTGGAAAGCTTGCCTGGAGCCTATTACTTTGGACAGGACAAAATGGTTGGATTTCATAATCCAAGACGGCATGCTGTTTAGAGGAAGCCAGTTGTGCATTCTGAGGAGTTCCATGAGAGAGAGCCTGATTAAAGAGAAGCATAGTGGAGGACTGGCTGGACACTTTGGTTGAGATAAGACCATTTCTATTGTTGGTGAAAATTATTATTGGCCACAGTTATAGCAAGATGTGACGAAGTTTGTGTAGAGTTGCAGAGTATGTTAGATGGCAAAAGGAACAAGTCAAAATACAGGGTTGTATCAACCATTACCTGTACCAGAGAAGCCATGGGATGATATTAGTATGGATTTTGTTCTTGGTTTACCAAGGACACAAAGAGGGCATGATTCTATTTTTGTGGTGGTGGACAGATTCTCAAAGATGGCACATTTTATTCCTTGTAAGAAGACTAATGATGCTATTCATATTGTAGAGTTATTTTTCAGGGAAGTGGTGAGACTACATGGTCTGCCAAAGAGCATAGTTTCAGATCGAGATACCAAGTTTGTTGGTTATTTCTGGAGGACATTGTGGAAGAAGTTGAAGACAGATTTGAAGTTTAGTTCTGCACACCATCCACAGACTGATGGACAAACTGAAGTGGTGAATAGGAGTTTGGGTAACCTGCTACGATGCTTAGTAGGAGATAAGCCCAAGGGATGGGATTTGATTTTACCATAGGTAGAATTTACTTACAACAATTCTGTTAATAGGAGTACTGGTAAATCACCATTCCAGCTTGTATATGGCAATAGCCCAAGAAATGCTTCTGAGTTAAGGAAGCTGGACAACGGAGAAAAGACAAGTGCTAAAGCTGAAGACTTTGCAGAACATCTAAAGAATTTGCATGAAGAGGTGAGAAAGCACATTAATAAAATGAATATTCAGTACAAGGCTAAGGCAGATCAGAAGAGGAGATATAAGGAATTCCAGGTAGGAGATGAAGTCATGGTTCACTTGAGAAAAGAAAGGTTCCCAATTGGAACATACAATAAGTTGAAAATGAAGAAATTTGGACCATGCAAAATTTTGAAGAAACATGACTTAGGAAATGCATATGAGGTAGAGCTGCCGAGTGGGATCAATATTTCCCCTATTTTCAACATTGTTGATTTATCAGAATATCATGAAGGTGGAATAGAGGATGGACCAACAAAAGTGCAGTGGAGTATTCTGGCATCTACTTCAACAGAGCAGATAGAAGAGATTTTGGATAGCCGTGTGGGAAGGAGCACTCGGAACAATCAATACGAAGAATATCTAGTGAAATGGAAAGGAAGGCCTATCAAAGATTCTTCTTGGTTGTCTAAGGCAGAGGTTGACCATTTGGGTTTTCCTCACACAAACACCTGAGACGTGACAGGGTCACTTCTCAAATTACCCTAGGTGTTTGATGCAGGAGCATCCAGAGGTGTAAGGGCAATCTTGCATCACCCAAAAAGAAGTTAATTCAAAACCATTGTAGTTGTTCTCATTTCTTCCCATAATTAGTGTTTTTGGTTCCATAATATCCAGAATAATAATGTAGGACTTTTAGTTTTTCCAAAACTGCTAAAAATAGCGACCTGCCTATTTAGGAAAGTGTACCTGCTATTTTTAGAAAGTTTGCATTTGGGCACGTAATGAAGCAAAAACTTCCAGAAAGTTACATAACGGAAATATAAGACCTTTGGCGAAGGAATTAGGCAAAGATCATTTGTGAGCTAAAAGATATTAAAGTTTTTATTTTCCGAAAAGCCCCTGAAAATTTCTGGAACGAGATATGAGGCACTAAAACTTCCCATAACGTCCTAAAAAGTTGATGAAAATCTATTTACAGATTTCCAGCATAATAGTTCACATCGCAAGCTTTCTGGCGCTTAAAATGGTTCGTCAATCAGACACCCGGATCAAAAGTTATGCTTCCCGGAAGTTGACCTACTTTTGGAGGGAGTTGCAAATTTCGAAATTTGGCTGGAGGCCGCCAAAAAAAGTGCTATTTATGACTATTTTAGGAACCCTGGGGAGGAGTAGAGTTAAGGGGGGCCAGTGTAGAGTCAGGAATAGGTGGGAAAACAGAAACCCTAGCTGATTTGGGGTTACAGAAGGCTAAAGATTCTAGAGTCTTGAGGTTGGGAAAGCTATAATGTGTTGCAGCCAGTAGAGGATTCATCCTCTAATTGTAATTGAGCTTCTGTAATGTAATGAGTTGCCCAGTTCAATAAAAGAAAGTTCTATTTGATGTGTTCAATATCTGTTATTGTGTATTTTGTGATTTACCCCCTTCATCACTAAGTTGAAACCTGATCCATCAAAACCATGTTGTTTACTAGCCCCTTATACCTAATCTTGTCAGTCACCGCTTGGTGGGGAACGGGTTAACCTAGTAGGCTAGCAGGGTCTAATTTTTAAATGCTTTAGCAAATATTTCGAAGTAGCCCTAAGAGACTTAAAGGGTGAGGTATTACAGATTTAATTAAGACACATGGGAAATTCCTCAGTAAGATGTTTTAATCTTAGCCATCTAATGTTGAAGAATTTAAGCAGACAACGGATGGCTTGAGAAGTTAATATGCAAGCAGGTTGTCAGTTAGTTAAATGTCCTAATATTCATAAGTTGACCGGCCCCTTAATCTAGGATTCTAGACGTTACCCACTGTCATTGGTTGCAGGAAGGGTGAAATCTAATGGTCGCACAAGGGCGCATGAGGAATCTATCAGGAGAGAATATTTGTTGTGCAGTTGTGATAGAATGACACATGTCAAAGAATCTAAGCTGGCATCCTATCCCACTAAAGACCCTGCATCAACTAAAGACTTGATCCAACGGTTGCACATCATTGCAAGGAGAATCTCATAGGATGGAATCTGTGCTGCGCGGTCACGACATGGCGACACATGGAATTCTCTTGTTTGAGAAGTGAAAGGCGGGCACGTGGAGGCTAAGGCGCACTGGCGTGGGGTAGGTAAGAGGTGGGCCATCACAGGCTGTTATGCTACAAGGTGCTGCCACGTATCTAACCTGTATAAAAGGTGACATGTTCTAATTGGTGATGACAATTGTCAAATCTAGTCAGCCAATCAAGACCATGGATTTCAGAATGTAAGGAAAAGATCAATGGCCCAGATTCAAACTTTCAAAAGAGAAAGATTTCCAAGTCCTTGTGGCACAAAGTTTGAACTGAGTAATGAATGCCTTGACCTTCATTAATACAGAAAATTGTGTAGGAATTCAAGAATTAATGTATTCTCAAGAGCATGACTGCTTTCAGATTGAAGAAATCATCAAAACGAGCAGAAAAAGTGATCTCAAGCTTCTGCAAGTGCTGAAAACCAGTAACTATTCCTCTTATGTGCCTAGTTTTTCCAACTAGAGGTTAATTCTGAAGCTTTTAGGGTTGTTGTCAATCATAAAAACCCTAAGCTACCTTCATAAAAGCAAAATGAGTCAGTTAGGCCAGCCTTCTACTTCAAAACAAAGCTTAGATGAGGATCTTATGATCCAACTCCTTGGTTCCGCTAAAACACCTTTGAAATTGCATGGCCCAGGTGGACTCGAGGATAAATTTTTTGACTACTGCTATAATTGTCGGGACGACAAATTACTTGTCCCATGTTGGATCTTCTTTGAGCATTGGCATAAGAGGATGAAATATAAGGCCCCTATCTATCATGCCTAGAGATATGATTTAGCCAAGCTCATTTGTTCCAATGTTTTCCCCAACCTTGACTTAATTAGGTCAACAACATTAAGGTATGATCCAACCACTAAGGCAATAAAAGCTAGAAATGGTATAAAATTTATCGAGCTTATCAAAGAATACATTACCACTGTATTCAACTTGGACCTTGTAGCTAGCAAACAAATTGACCTCATGGCTTTCAAGAAAAAATACCAGACTGTGAAATGAGCTTACAAAGAATATAACTTACCAAAGCATAGGCCAAGGGGTGTTGGTGGGAAATTGGTAAAGATTTCAAATTATGAGAAGGAGCCTTTTCATTGAAGTATGTTTAATGAATATTTTGTCAGAACCTATCACAATCTGTGTCAAGTATTAGGCAGAGATGCTTTAGATAGAATGTCCGTTTCTTTGATGATGATGGTTGTTGATATTCAGAACCTAGATGTCAAGGAACCATATGATTATGCCACTTTCATAGCTAACCATATGAATGATCAAATGACAAAGATCAAAAATAATTTTGTCTAAACCAGATGTCCATGTTGAATTCACATGGTACTCCTTGTGCCATATGTACTTATTTGCTTTATTAGGGACATGGCACCAGCATCTACATATCAAGGTTTCAGATGCTCAAGGGAACAATTTGCCAGTGCAAGTATTGACATGTATGATGGATATGCACTATGTCACAATAGATTATGTCATCTTTGAAGAATATTTTGTGAGGAGAATCCTTGGATTTTTGGAGCCAGAGGGTGAAAGGTTGCATCCTGATGTATTAGATTTCTTACGACCTCTGGATAGGACTCCCCACCTTGGAATTAATCACAATTGGGGTGATTGGTTCTTCATGAGCATACTACTTGCATAATGGTCTATGGATGCCAGACTACACCTCACATACTACCCAAATATCTACCAAAGAGGGTGACATTTTTAGAAGTTATAAGGCAGTTAAATGATTCTAACAAGGAGCACTTTAGGAACTATGAGAAAGGTTCATTCTTCCCTTCTTCCATCAAATTTTGTGATTTCTTGATCCCTAATAAGAGTGGGTTGGACCAAATTTATTTTGTTATGCAATGTTTTGGAATGTATTTGGAATAACCAAGGTATTTTGACCTTGAGGGCTTCATCAACAAAACCAGAGTCAGCAAGGGAAGGCTCAAGTACTTTCACCAGGTGGATTACAATGAGGACATTACCATGAATTGTTTTACAATGAATGATATCCGCCACTTGAGGATCAAGTGGGATACTATCATGGCTAGTGAGAAGATGAAGATAAAAATGAATCCTACATATCTGGGTGTATTTGCAGAAGTGTAAGATCCAATTAAGAGAATTGAGAAAAATGTTAGATAATGTAGAACATTTGATTGCCTCTGCCCCTGCAGGAGAACAAAGATATGCTTATGAGCTTGGCAACTCAAGTGGAGAGTATGATGTAAAGAGGGAATCAGTTGGCCCCTCCCCTACCAAAAGGGCCAAGATTATTGATTTGGAGAACCCAGAGTAGATAGAGGTGGTTGACCTAGAGGGGGAGGAGGAGCATGCACAAGAAACTAGCCCTCATTCACCTAATAGACTGAGACCTTATTCATCCCCAGAGAATAGGGCAGTGAGAGTAATGAGGAATCCTACTGTTGATATTGAAGATGTTAGGGTGATGACCTATGACAAGTTTATGGAGGATGATGAATTTGTCAACACTCCTGAATTTAGGAGCTATGTTTTGAAAGTGAGGAGTGAGGAATTTCAAAAGAAAATTGAAGATGCCAAGGCTGGAGTAGACCCAAAGGAGTATGATGCTATTACTTAGAGGGTCCTAAAAGAAGTACATCAGTCTATAAGTGTAATGACTCGAGAGGAAGGGAGAGCACTGGTGGCAAAAAGTAATATCCTGCTTCTCCCTCATTGGACTCTATCAAATGCCATTGCATTTGATATAATCACTAGAGATGATTCAAATGTGATAGGGGAACAGATTGAAAAGGCCCTCTTTGGTGCAACCTTCAACCCTAAATTTGAAACATTGGCAATATGGACTCTAGCCCCAAACAACAAAAATCCTAGGGTTGAATTAGGAGAGCTGATAGGGGATGTAATAATAAAAAGAGTATATGATATCCCTGCTCCTCAGTCTGCAAGCCTAAATGTATAGACTACACAATTTGCCGAAGCAATTGCTAACAAATTGCAAAAAGATTACAATCAACTGTAGCTTGATTATTCTCAGGCAGTTGCAAAGATAAACAGGTTGAAGCAGTAGCTATCATTGGGAGCCAGTACTTTAGCTCCTCCTCCAGTGATCCCAACTATAGAATCTCTTCAAGTGGATACAGAGCCTCTCCTTGTAGAGATTAGAGAGTTGAATGAGGATAATATGAGATTGAAGGAGGAAAAGGATAACAAGGTTAAAAAGGTGGTCACCAACTTGATCAAGAACATGGTGACAAACATTTTGACCAGAGTTGAGGAGACTTGGAAATCCTACTCACAGTTGAGACCAGCCTATGAAAAGCATGAGTATGACAAATAGAGACTATTGAGCTTAAAAACAAAGTGGTTACATAGAACTGGACAAGTCAAAGAATTTCTAAGGTGTGCCAGGTATGATACCAATGCACCTCCTGAACTACAGCCGATGTTTAACATGTTGAAGTATTTTTAGGATGTGGCCAGTTTCTAGTTGAAATTCAATTCAGTTGTGAAAGAGAGGTTGTAGGGTTTTGAAAGGTTGGACACTAAGTGGGCACCTCCCATCTTTGAGGGTGATGGCAAAACAAAAGACTTGGACAAGTGGAGAAAGGAGATGATAGACAATATTTATTAATTAATTCCCACTTGTTGTGATGCAATTGCAAGTGATCCAACTATGCAAGTACTGAGCTTATCATTGGACAAACTACACACTCTTGAAAGGAGTTTTGATATGTTCTATAACCAAGTAAAAAGTGTCCTGGATGCTAGGTATGTCAACCATAATGGCAAGATTGCAGAAATACTTTCATTCCCTTGGCTGGCAGAGGAGACATACGATGAGTGGAAGGACATATATGGATCTAAGGATTGACAAGCTTTTGTTCTTTGTATCTGTAACAATTTGAAGTACAATGTATTCAATGCTGAGAGCACATTCCTGATCTATAAAGGAATTGTCTTGCTCATTTCATAGGGTTGGTTGTTGAAGACTTGACAAATTTTGGAGGAATAATAAGATACAGTCTTGCTGGGTGCCATAAGTTTACCAGTTTCATGTTGTTTTTAAATGAGTAATGATTTGTTGCATGTATTTGGTTATCTATCTCCAAGTTGTGTGTGTTTTTCTTCTAAATCTAAATAACTAAGGGTTATTCAAGATTCTGGAACATGGGCTCTCTATGTTGAATGTTTAATCTTCTACTTAAAACTTTTGTTCAAGGAACAAATTAAATGTTCTGGGTTAAGCATTGGGAAAAAAATATATAGCAACAAGGATATCTGTAAGCATAGGTGACTAAATACTTGGTCTTGAGAAGTATTTGTAAAGTAGATACTAGAAAATCTCCTTGAAATCTGATTATTGATTATAATTTTATGGTAAGCATTCTCATATGTATGTCTGTTGACTCCAAACCCTAAGATAGGCACTGGTCTATTCTGGTATTGAGGTTATGACCCAAGATCCTAGTCTTGCATCCAAATACAAAACAAAAATCAAAATCTTATTCATAAAATTTTAGGATTTAGGAGTAGTTTTAGAACCAATTTGAAGCAGAGCAGGGGTAATCAAACTCAAAACAACCTTAAACAAATGCCTTTGGTCATCAAAATGTGGGTTTTCCATCACATACCCTTGGTCTTCCTTGTAGCCTTTCAAAAAGGCAAAATTAGCATAACTCCTAATGCAGACCCAATCTCTAGGAAAGGAAACATGTTTAGGATACCCATTTGGCCATATTTCAACATACCTCAAAATCAAATAGAGTTATTTTGTACGGAAAGGCTCATAATGTTTTTATGATTATTGTACTATTCATTTATTGAATATATTTGATCTGAGATGACTTTTGTTGAAATTAGAAAAAAAATAATTACTCCCTCTTTTTATAGTATTTATTATTAGTTAAAAGTTTAAACTTTATTGTATATAAAATTGGTTGGATCTTAGACATCAATTTACAAATATTGTGCTCTTGTTAATTCAAAATTGGTGACATGTGTCATGGATTGCATACGACGTACGACTACGTGGAACATAGTTTGGAAACACTATTAAGTATTATCTATATACTTATTACTTACGTCAAATCAAGTATAAATATTTGCATGCAGATTAAATTCACTTGAAAAGATATATCATATCACTTAAATATTGGCACACTTGGAAATATATCACAAAGCTTTGAAGTCAAGTGTCATTAATGAAGCCTGGCTCTATTTAATGGAGCCCAACAACACCTTATAGTCATACCAAAGTTCGAAGCTAGCTTGCTGCTTAACAAAGAAAATGGATACTCCAATTTGCCTTATAGCATTGCGAAGGCAAATTGCTTTCTTGGGTTACATAACAGACTCGAGGCTTAGAGCTATAACAAATCCTCACAGAATTGTCCATTTGCGCTTCCTGGAGTTGGAAGCTGTTAAAATGGTGCTTGGGAGGGACTTTTTAATAGATAGGAATAGATATAGAGTGAATTCCGACATAGCCTCTTGGTTCTTGGCGTCATTGCTGGACCTTGGAGGTGTGAAGATAGATATTCTCATTCTTTTGCAAGATATTTTCAAGGTAGTTTTTTGGGTAATGATTTTGAGGTGGTTGTTGGGTCAGAGATGGGTGTGGGGATTCTGCGGTCTTCTAACCTATTAATGGTGTTATTTGGGAGAGAGATGGGTGTGGGGATTCAATGGTTTCCCTTTCTACTCAACATGACAGATGGGGCTCTCACCCACCACCATCATTGGGCCACCATTAGTCTAAATTTTTTAAGGTTCTCTTGAGGTCTCGACATGGAGCCGAATGCGGAATGGGTGTTGTGCTTTGCAAACCTAGTGGAAACAGGAGATTTTTATGGTTTCCCTTAGCCAGTGGCCAAGTGTTTTGAACTTTTGATTTTTGCTATGTAATATTGATGTAATATATTATATTATCGTGGGAAAGAATATGTATGGGAATTTTTTGTAACATAATGATATGCCAGGGGCATAGCTATCCTCCAGCTGTAACAATTTTTTGAATTAATATCAATGAATGAATGAATGGAAGTTTTTATTGACGTCTACAAGACCAAAAACTGTGAAATTTTTTTTATTAATATTAAATAGAATGTAATTAAATGATAAGTGTGATTGTAATTAAATGATAAGTGTGAATACATGTTTTGTTGATGTAAATTATGTTTATTGTTTATATCATAAATTACTCGACCCGCATAGTTGGATGAACAATTTGATGGATGGTTGTAGTTGCATTCCAGAATGAAATGCACAGAACTCTAGGCTTGTGAACTTAAATCTCTAGAATCACCCTATAACCGTTAGATTTACAAAGATCAATGGTTTAGAAATCGCTGTGAGCTATCAATACAAGACAACTATCAGACATGTACTAATTGCGTAGTCCAGAAGAAAGACGTTGACTTGATGTTTCATTCACTAAAAAATTCACTTTATAAAAAAAAAAATTCTAGTTTCTACTTTTTACTGCTAAGTGATTTTATTTTTAAGTGAGAGTCAAGAGGGTCAGAACACAGGGAGATTTCATATTGCTCATTGCAGTACACCAGGGAGATTTCAGATTGCTCATTGTAGTGTCATTTCCAACATAGCCGGTAAGACAAAACATAGAATCCCTAGGCTACGTTTCATCGTTTCTTAAAATCTTATTTTGTCAAACTTTTTTCTTAAAAACTTATTTTGTCAAACTTTGCATTTAGGGTTGAGAGACTTGAGAAAAATAAAGGACTTAAGAGGGAATTCACAATTTCACACTGTATAAGCATGTCTACCACCACTAGTAGACCATACAAAGTTTTTGGGAAAGGCAGAGCAAGTATGGATAGAAAAATAGTATTCTGAATTGCTTAAAACCTCGGGTTTGATTAATGAATACCATGATATTTATGATCCTAACATGTTTGGTAAATTTACCTCAGAACTTAGATTTCCATGTGAGAATAAGGCTGCCAAGAAAAATAAAAAGAAAGTTGATAGTATCAATGCACCGTGGGTAACTGGATTAGGGCGCATGATATTACATGAGGTTTTCCCTTGCCCAGAATTTATCATGGTCTATGCCCACAATTATGATAGTAACAAAAGAGCAATTGTAAATAAGGATACCAAATAATGAATTTTATCCATTAATGCAGAAGAATTTGGAAAAGTGTTGGGTTTTACAACCAAATAATTTGGAGACGTCCACATTGACCTAAAAAAGCTTACTAGTGATTATGAAGTAGTGGATGAAAGTGGCAAAGAAGCTTTCCTAAATAAAATAGTTTAAGAAAAAAACAACTTGAAAGATAACCATAAGCCTCCTTATCCTTTGAAAATTTTTAAATCATGGGCTCAGGATACTATTTCCATGCTAGCATTTTGCCTCGGACTGGATAGCAATTGGGAAGTGGATGCAAGCCTTCTTGAAATGGTATATAATATCCATTATGGTATTGATGTACATATCAAATATAAATTTATTGAGCACATTGTAGAATCCATGCATAAACAATTTTTAATGATTAAAGGAGGTTCCACCAAGACATTTAGGTTCACAACCTACTTGTGCTATTTTTTTCTATTCAAATTTAGTGGAATGTTTTAGACAGATTCAGCCCTATAGTAATGCTAAGGAAAATAAAATGGCTCCAGTATATGATTGGACCACTAAGATAAGGATGCATGATTCTCGAAGGAACTACAATCATTTTGTAGACTACTTTTTGGCTCCATTGCGTCAAGCAATTACAAATAGTCCAAGGCCTAGATTGCCTATATCATGTAGAGATTTCATTCAACTAGGAAAAGAAATACAATTGGCTGATTGGTACTTATTGGAAGAATATATTGTGCTAAGATTTTATGGATCGGGAGTAAAGCCATACAAACTTCCAATACATGTGACAGAAAGGGTTTTTTGCATTGGAATATGTAAGGCAGATGTAGAGTACTGATGAACTACACTTTTTCGGTTAGCAAAAGAAGACCTTATTTCCTTCTTTACCTTTTTCATGTGGAGGGTTCACATTTGAGAGAAAAACATTTAAGGTGGCACAAGATCTTTTGAAATTTTTTAATTTTGATGTTGTTTGTCACTAGCAGTATGATCCATGTGACACCATTAAAATAATGATTGTGGCCAATAGGAATGCTGCAAGTAGAATTTAACATCAAACTAAACCCTTGCTTGAAAAATTGAGAAACAAGGATTCTTGGGATGAGGTCAAAATAGCAATCGAGAAAACTTTTGAGAAAGGTATTTCTTTTAAACAGTTGTCAACATAAATTATGGCATTGCACCAGGTCCAAATTATAGGAGCACCAGCAGAGAATGAAATCAGGAGGTACAACAATTTTTATAGAAAAAGTGATAAACCATCTATTAGAGAAAAAATGCCAGATTCTCTAAATGAGTCTTTTAAAAAAAATATTGGTCATGATAAAAAAATTACTACATTTTGGTCTATGAGGAAGGAGCTAGGTGAACCAAGAACTGATGCCGACTATGGAGAAATCAATGAAGATGAAGAGTTTAGTAAATTGTGGAATATAGAGCATCCCAATGAATGTGAAGATGAAGAAATTGAAACTGATATTGATGATGAACCTGATGATGATAGGGATGAACAAAGCAATTTCAACCTTGGTTTAAGTCAGGGCACAAAAAAATTATATACTTCAGGAGTAATCATAGCTAAAAAGTTGAGTTATCGAGGTGGTGGTTTGGGGTCCCAAGGATAAGGCATTTGGACTCCAATAGATGTAGTCACCACTCCCAGAAAACCATTTGATAAATGAGGCCTTGGAGCTGAGTTAGCTGATAAAATACACCAAGGTCATACAAGTAGAACTAAAATAATTGATTATGTTATAGCTTCAAATCCTAATCCTCATGGTCAGATGCAATCACAACTTGGACATGCCCATGGTGGAGAGCCTAGTGCAACTGGCACTGCCACTGGTGGAGAACTTAGTCAACATGTGCTACAACAACAGGTCCAACAAAAAATTACACAGAAGAGGACACCAATTCATGATACCACACAAACACTCAGTGATCAAGGGACACAGAAGAGATAAAGGATTATGACAGGTCCAAGTCCAACTACTAGTTCCACTACAAAGGAATTATTTCTAGGCACTCTCCCAATTAGTGTGGCTCTAAAGGAAATTGCAAGTACTCCAATTCCTTCACCATTCAAGCATTCCCTTATTCCTGCATCCCTAGGTTTTGATTACGTTCAAGAGTTTAAAAAGAAATCAGAATTGTATAAAAAGGAAAAGAAGCAACTGATGGAGAGTGTGTCTGCTATAACTTTAGATTTTGCAACAACCATGATATTGCCCATTTTTGACACAAATACAGAAATCATGGAGTACACAATTGTTGTTCCCATAGTTCAAAAAAAACCAGAAAATTAGATGGATCGATCTAAATTTTAGGTGAGCAGTTTGCAATTTGATTTTTTTGGATTAAAAAATATTGACAAAATTAATATATCAAAGAAGAACAATGAATTGGTGTACACATCATTGTTAAAGCATGATAGAGAGAAAAAAAGTTGCAGAATCAAATAGAAAAATTATAGGAAAACTTAGAAAATGAGAAAGCAAAGAGGAAAGTAGTGGATAACAAGAGCAATGAATTAGAAAAAAGAATAAAAAAATCTGCCTCTACATCAACAAGAAAACAAGATAAACAAATAGAGGTGGAATTGAATGGACTGAAGCAAAGGTTAGATGAGATCAAAAAGAAATATGATGAGGAAAAATCCACTTCAAAAAAATTAAGACAAAGCATTGGGAAAGAAAATGAACAGTGGGAACAAAAATTGGAGAAAGAGAGGCAAAAAAATGAAACATTGGCCGCAGAGCTTATGGAAGCAAAAAATGAAATAAAATCTTATCAGAAAAACTTAACTAAATTTTGTAGACAAACAATGAGGCACATGAAACAAAAGATCTAGGAGGAAATAATGTAAAGGATTGATCATTTGTGTGAATTCTTTCAATTGATTGATGCCATGAGACTACATCATAATAAGCTGAGAAAATATTTAATGGACAACACAAATGTGCAACTGCAGGCATAAGAGAAAACTGTAAATCAAGTTCTAGAAATAGTCTACAAAGCTAGTGACAATTAATTGATTTCAAAAGGCATTACTAATCGGATTGAAGCCTCAATGAAGGTGACATCTATCATTCAAAAGTGTTCAAGAATGCGCGAAACAACAGAATTTGTGATTGAGGTTGCAACAAAGATTAAGAAGGAAGATGAAAAGGTAAGGAACTTGACAAAGTTTGGTTTGCCATAGGGTTTTGACACAAATGACAGATTCATTGGAAAGGATAATTTCAGAAAGAAGATGGAGGATGCAAGGAAGATTGATTTGGACCAGTTTCCTCAAAACCCAGATGAGGTGAACTTTTTGGATTTCATCAAACAATTGATAATCTTGAATGTATCTTTGGCTGAAACATTCAAGTCAGACCCAGGATCCAAATTAAAATTTGATCATACATTGTTAACAAAAATTCAAGTCAGACAACATCAGCTAGAAGAAATGACAATTTCACCACCTGAATAGTGGAATTTGCTAAAAAAACTATTAGAATGATTTGATATTGATAATATGAGTTTCCAAGTTCCAACTCAACTCTGTGCAGAGTTGTCTTTGAGCAAGATTTTATATTGCCTCTATGTATTCATTCATTTGAAAATCAATAGAAAATTCAAATTCAGTAATGTGTTGATGTTTAATTATCTGTATTATTTATTTTATCAATTGAATATAAACTCTGGTTTCAACTACTAAATACACATTCAACGATTGTTGATGTTCATTGTTCTATATCCTACTATTGTTAATATGTTAAGCTAATGTTATTTACCATTTCAAATGTTTTACTCACATGCCATTGAGACCGCCCGCTATCCCTCTGGCTTCACTAGTGTTTAGAGCTTAACTTTTTTTGGCATAATGTTCCCAGCCAAGTGGTGACCAATGAGACAAGGCAAGGGGGCGGTAATACTGAAGGGTTTGATGGCTTAAGTGTGAACTTGGATGACTCAGATGCGGATAAGACACTGATCAAAATAATTCATAAACTGTGAAAAATGATGCAGAATCACATATCAAATCAAAAACCAAAATTGTACTTTACTGCAAATTTTTTGTTTTATGCACAAATCAACTTTAGCAAGGAAATATTAAGCATTGAGCTGAATGATGAATCACTGAGTACATGTAAAACTTAAGTATGACACAATTAAAATATGAAATGATTAATAATATGTTAATGTATTAAATTTGATTCACAATTTCAAGGAATACAATATAAAATATCATCAACTACAGTTTTGGAATATAATTCATGAAATGTAGTATAAATACCTAAAAACTGCTAATTCACTTGCATTTCCCAAATCAAGTTAGGGTACTGAAATTTACGTTCAGATAAAGAAAAAGAGTCATCTTGATTCTGAGTCTCAAAGTCAAATTCGTTAGTCATTGTGTCACTGTCATTTGTCCCACCACTACTAGCATTTGAAATTGAAGTGTTGCACAACCCTCTTCTTTCGCCAATGGACTTCCAAATTGTAGGTGCCCTTTCATAAGGAAAATTTGACATTATATGCACTTCCTAACACCCTCAAGCAATTTTCCAAATTCTTGTCTAGTTTTTTTCTTATCTTTGATTTCAAAAACCCCAATGCACTGAAAACTCTCTCATCTTCCACCGAACCCAATATCATTGTTTGACATAAATCAACAAGTTTGAAATATTCTGATATCGAATCATGCAATATTTCACTATGACCCAAGTTTTTCTAGGCCTTTGTTATTGATCCCACTTCGAAGGGACTCTCCATGGCATTAAACTGGTCTATCATACTTCTTGCAAACCAACTACATTGTCCTTTAAGCTTATTTCCATCTATAATTCCTTCTATTTTTTGTCCATTGCATTTTGCACTTTTCAAAAAGTATGCAGTCAAGGTAGTTACTTTTTGATGAAAAAAGCTTGGGCTATCTTGGTGGCCTTGAACCCAAAATTGAGGATACACAATAGATATGGCATCAAGTATTTCATCTCAAGGGAATTGATTATAAATCTCTATTGAAAGATTGCTTGCAATTTCCTTCAAATTACTACTAACAAATTCAAAAATGCCATCAAAATCTTCCTTTCTAACAGGTACTTCTCTGATAGAGTGTCTGACTATCTTACAATGGTGCATTGGTATCTTAAATCCATGTACAAAGATACATAACTCCCCGCTTGCATTAAACTATAAATAATTTTCAAGATGATTCAAATATGTAATTATCTGCCACCTATAAAAATTTGGGCTTTGAGAAGTTAGATCTAGATATAGATTATTGAGGGTCATGCATGTTATTCTACGTAGTTTGGTATACTCATAGATATACATAGTTCTATCTTGGGCTTTCTTCACAAGATTATTCATTTCATCCAACATGGGGAGAAGACTAGCTAAAGTTAAGACTGCCTCTATATCGTTTAACCTATGTAAGAGGCCAGGAGCTTTGTCTACTGTGTTGTGATGCTCATACATTATTCCAATCAAGGATGGATATTCTGAAAGAACTCGTTGCGCTGGTCCATGCAAGGAGATCCATCTGGTATCAACATCCTTAAGAAGTTTGTTTCCTTCTGTTATTCCCTCAGCAAAAATTTGAAATTCTACAAAATGTTTGGGACTTTGGCAAAAGTATGTGTGGAGCTAACGGACTAGATTTTCAACTTTTGATACTGTAGGAAACTTGCTTACAATTTTAAATGCTGAATTCATTTTGTGGGCCATGCAGTGAATGGAAAGCATGTATGGTGCACAAGTAGTTTGTAATTTTGTGCAAAGATTGGTCCTCTGACCTTGCATTACTGCAGCTCCATCAGCTCCTACACACACCAACTTTTCGGCAATTGTCAAGTCATCCATACCTGCAATTTCATTCAAAGACTTCTTAACTAGTTCAAATAGATTTTGCGATGTTGAACTATCCTTCATTTTATTAACACAAAGTAGATGAGCTTAGTGGACATGTTCTTTTACAGTATACACATGCATACAGACCCAAGAAGTATTATCAACCGCAATAACTTGATCTAAAGATAATGCAATGGAGTTTTACTCTTTTACATTCTCCTTTAAATCTCGCTTTTCCACCGCAGCGAGATAGTTTGCCCATTCTCATCGAGCATTTATTGACCAATGTGTGCTAGGATGGTGAGGAACACTCAAAAAAGATAATAAATTACTATACTCTAGGTAGTCTATCATAGGATGCCTTCTGGACAAAATATGAAAAACAACACTCATTTGAATAGTTTTTATCAGTTGTGGTCCTTCCATTGCTTTTCCAAATTGAGCCTTGATTGTACCTCCACTTGGAGCAAGCTTCATCATTCTTTTCTTATGCTCATCATATTCCACGGCATACTTCACATGAAGACATTGTTCCTTTGATTTCCATCTTACTACTAATGTTTCCTTTCCGTCTATGATTTGTTTTTCATAAACTTTACCTATATGCTTTTCTACAGTTTCAAGCTTTAGTTGCAATTTATTGTCTCTTTTACATTTCCAACTACAAATCACACACTTGCATTATGTTGGTTGTTCATCTTTGTTTGCTTTCTCCACTGGTTCAATGAATGGGTACTTTGACATCCAATCAAGCTGAAAATTCCTTGACATTTCCCACTCACACCCTAGTTTTGAATCTTTTGATTTGCTTTACTTTTCTTCTTTCCAACATCATCTACAGTGCTAGCATTTTCTTTTTCATCCAAGTC
Source organism: Cunninghamia lanceolata (assembly GCA_027924645.1). Taxonomy (NCBI): domain Eukaryota; kingdom Viridiplantae; phylum Streptophyta; class Pinopsida; order Cupressales; family Cupressaceae; genus Cunninghamia; species Cunninghamia lanceolata. The sequence goes on from BSBN01000476.1 coordinate 2,959,151, forward strand.
AATTATCTCAATCTAGCTAACCGGGGTATCCCTTGGAACATCTTCTACGGTATTACCATCCTCTTTCTGGATAACCAGGGTTTCCCTTGGAACATCTTCTATAGTATTGCCATCCTCAGTCTGGCTAACTAGGGTATCCCTTGGAACATCTTCTGCAGTATTGCCATCCTCAGTCTGGCTAACTAGGGTATCCCTTGGAACATCTTCTGTGGTATTGCCATCCTCATTCTAGCTAACCAGGGTATCCCTTGGAACATCTTCTGTGATATTGCCATCCTCATTTGACTCAATGGAAATCCCACCTTCTGGTGGTGGTGAGGTATTGAAAATGGCTTCTTCATTATTATTTAGTGTAAGAGTTGATGGTGTAGCTCCATCTTGATTTAATGGATCAAAAACATCGCTAGTTCCAAAGTAAGACTGTATACTAACTCCACCTTTTCAGCATTTTGATGGCCTCCCAGTCCCTTCACCACCGTGAAGAGTCTTACCCTTGTCGCACTTGCGGATCGACATCTTGATCTGAGCCCACTTCGAATAAAAGCTAGAAAAAATGTCTTCTTGTTTAAGGACATACTCATAGAATATAGATCCCATTCCCTACTAAATATCTTCTTTAAGTTTGAATCAAGAATGGAAGAGAGATAAAGAAATCTTAAAACACTAATACTATGAAGAAATGATTACTCACCTTTAAGTTTAGGTTTTCACTGACTTGCTATTTGTTAATGCAGGAATGCCTGTGTTGTAAGTTTGTAACTTTGCCTACAATCAACTTCAAGGTGCCAACTCCAACTTCTGAAATCTGAATCAAGAGCTCACAAGTTCAGAACTGAACAAAATGTGTAAGAATAAATCAAAGTTTTGATTGTATTTATATCAATCCATATTTGGCAAATTCCACGGGAATTCTATATGGTATATTAAAAAGATTTCGTGAGTCCCGCATGATTATATAAGGAATACATGTAAGTGTCAGCGAATCAAACCTCAACGAACTACATACATTATAATTTCCAAGGTGAATATGGCCCTATGATTAGCATGGAGGTGTAATGGAAATTGGCTAAATGGCCCCTCATAATCAACTACTTGTAAATTTTAATTGGTGAGATGGGTCCTCATGAGTAGTGACCATGTAATGGGGTTGGTGAAATGGGTTCTCACATGCAGTGACCATTTAATGGAGTTGGCGAAACATGTCACAATACACAATGTTGTTTTAATAGAATTGGCAAATACATAGGTGATTTAGTACTTGCTTCTGAAATTCCAGGTGAAAATATTAGTCGGCCCATTTGAAACGTGTAGTTTGTTATGGAGAAAATCTTACTTCATTAATTCTCATAAAATAAATCGATGGCGAATGGATATGGATTTGACCAATAATACGTAAAATCTGGGCAATTTGACCACCCTGTTGGATGTGATTTATTCACTAATCCTGACTTGGTCGATCTGCGATATTTGCCAATTGGTGAATATTCACCACTAAAAAAATCTTTGCTCCGCATAGGGTATTACTAGCCTACAATAGAACAAGATGCTTTATAGTTTGCTAAGAAGTGTCTACAATGCCAGCAGCATGGAGATTTGATTCACGCACTAGCTCATGAACTACAACCTGTGACAACTCCATGGCCTATTTCACAATGGGGTCTTGACCTCGTAGGACAAATCCATCCATCCTCATCCAATGGCCATAAATTCATAATTACCGCCATTGAGTACTTCATGAAGTGGGTTGAAGCCATTCCCATGACCTATATCACCGGTAAGGAAATAGCCAAGTTTATCCTTAACTACCTCATTTTTCAGTATGTTATTCCCCAAGCCATTATCACTAATAATGGGAGACCATTCAAGAATCAAGATGTTCATGCCTTGTGCACCCAATACAATATCCAACATCACTTTTCCACTCCCTATTATCCATAGAGTAATGGCCAACCCGAGGCTTCCAACAAAACCATTCTCAAAATCCTCAAGAAAATAGTTAATGAATCTGGTCGTGATTGGCACTTGCAACTCAATCCTGCCCTATGGGCCTACCACACTAGTATCAGAACACCCACTGGTGCCACACCCTATGCCTTGGTCTATGGCTCCAAAGCCATTTTACCTATAGAGGTCGAGATCCCATCCCTTAGAGTATCCATGCATAACCTGACTGATGGAGAGGAGTATCGCACTTCCAGATTAGCTGAACTAGAACTACTAGATGAGAGGCACCTTGTTGTGCTTAATCATCTCCATGTCTATCAAAATTGCCACTGACGTAATTATAACAAGAAGATCAAAGAAATACATTTTCAAGTTGGTGATCTTGTCTTAAAAGAAAATTAGAGAAATTAAGCAGATCGAGAAAAGAAGGGCAAGTTTGAGCCTAATTGGTTAGGACACTTTGTTATAACAACAACATATGGATCAGGGGCTTATACTTTAGCAATACCTGAAGGCATTCCTCTAGATGAACCACTCAATAGTGTTCATCTCAAGAAGTTCTATGTCTGATCCTCAGAGTATCAAAAAAATAAAAATAATCCATCCTCTGGTGAAAACCTGGTAAATAGGTGCCTTGGATAAGTACCATAGTGAAAACCTGGTAAACAGGTGCTATGTGTAGAGTTAGCATCCATCATCTATCGATTCTTGTTCATTCCATGTCTCTTTCATAATTAACTTCATCCATCCATCCATAATAAAACCATTGACCTTGTTTGAATTTCCCTCGCCCTATCTAATATAGCTTGGAAATTTGTCAATGTTCATCATCGTCATCCCATGTCAATTATCACTTGGCTTACATCAGCTATCCTATGTAAAGTTATCTATGTCTTCCTCTCCTAGAATGGGGGTAACTCTTTCCTTAAAAACCTAGGTCTAGGAATGGATCCTTGTTCGTGGTTCACAAAAACACAAACACTTCCAACACTTCAAACCTTCAAACACAAACAAAAACACAAACACATCAAACCAAACCAATCAACCAATCAACTATCTTATATAGATTGTCACACGCTCAAAACCAAACCAAGCATCTTATATGAGGTGTTTCATTTCTAAAACCAGACACCTTCATCCTTGTGTTGATTTAGGGATATATCATTCCCCACAATGGCAACATATTTCCTACATCATCAAACCAACCAAAACTACATATCATCTCATCTCAATCTTAAGGTACCTTGATCCCATGGATATGGGTATGTAGGCAGTCTGGATTATGAAGGAAATTTTTAGTACTCAAGTACATAAGATATAATCATTTCACCTACCCAAGCTCAAACACCTTGACCCACTCATCACTCTACCCAGAACTACATATTTATCATTTTCATCTTTCATCATAATGTGCCTTGATCCTGTGGATACAGGGTATGTAGGCAGTCTAGAATACGAAGGATGTATCCAGTACTCAGGCACATATGATTCATCATTCTTCATCCATTTCAATCCATTGACATGTCATCTTTCTAGTCTTCCATTTATCAAAATCCATTCACCTCAACTTGACTAACTCAAGAAACAAAACAACAAATAAACGCATCCTTTCAAAGCAAAAGTCCTTAACAAGCTTGAAGCAAAGAAACTTACTTACAAAGACATATGTTGTCCTACATATCGATTGCCAACATCTACTACATCAATCAACTTCAACCAAGCAACAGATCAACAAACTTGTCTTATATAGGATGTTCCATGATCAAAACCAGACCAGGTGTCTTATACGACATGTTGCATTTTCTAAAACTAGGCATTATCCTTTCAACATATCAACACCCTTTAACAGACAAATCATTCCTACAATAAGGCTATTATCTAACCCAAACAATCCAATCTATCCTGAGCAACCTCTTTGGCAAGAGAATATGTTGTCTATTTGTTTACTTTGTAAGTCAGTCAATTTGCTTTTTGGTTTATCTTTTTTGTTCCTTTTCCATTACCAATTCAAGACTACCTTGATTTATCTATATCTTGGTATGTTGCAATGCAGTACGGATTGGGGGCATAGTCATTGCTTTTGTGTGCCGTGTTTGAGGAATGATCTTTAGTATCTTTCTTAGCAACATATTTATCTTGTGTGTTACGACCTAGCATCTTACATATTAATATTCTTCTTGCATTTATGTATTGAAGTTTATTTTATGTTCAAGACTATGGCTCATTCACATGTCCAACAAGGTTATATTATGTCTAAGGGATCTAAGTTCAAACCGCTTGCTTGCAGCATCAACGTCCTCGCACTCAGATATCTCAGCACCTTGGTCATTTATACCTTGGTGGAAAACTATCCATGTGCTATATCAAAAATAAGGATTGCTCTTTATAAACATTTGTGAAACTGTTGCAACAAGCTCATCCATTTAACCATCCATTTGTCCATGTCATTATATAGTTTTCAAGCAAAGATTGATCAACAATCTTTCTCTTATGTTCTATTCTATCTCCACTTTCTTCTATCCAACCTCGTCTATCTCAAACACCATCTTCTAGTTGAGCATCAACCCAATTCTTCTATCACTTCCCTATCTTTCCTCTTGAGGGGGCATCCTACACTAGCTACAATGGGGCCGCTAGCTACACTGGGGCATCAAAATTGTATCATGTCTTCAACAATTGTTTTCTTTGATGCAACGCTATAAACTGCATTGCATCAAAGAGGGGCAAAATGTAGACACCTAAAAATGACCCTTCACATTGCACCACTTACATTTCATCAAATTTGTCTAATCACCTGCATTTCAATGTTAATTAAATAATCAAATTATTTAATTAATTTCATCAAAATCATCAATTTCTTCCAAAACTCCTAAATTTGACATTAATTGAATAAATTCTATTTATTTAATTAATTTAATCAAAATCAACTTTATTGTTCCAAAATTAAATAATTTTAATTATTTAATTAAAATCTTATCTTCTTCCAAAATTTAAATCCACATCAATTAAATAAATCCCATTATTTAATTAATTTATCATCCAAATCCTCATATCTATAATTAAATAATTTTCATTATTTAATTAAATCAATTGTTCTTCCAAATTTAAATAAATCATGCAAATTTATTTAAATTATCTCAATCTCTAAAAATAAAATATAATAAAATATTTTATTTATCCTTCATCATGCAAAATAAATTAAATCAATTTATTTGTTTAATTTATTTAAATATTCAAATCTAATCTATTTCTTCAATCATGCACAAACAATTAAATAAATTTATGTATTTAATTTGCTTCAATATCTTCTAATTCCTCTAAAAATAAATCTTGTTCATCATGCACACAAAATTAAATAATTTATTATTTAATTTATCTCATATCATGCAAAAAGAAAATTACAAGTTGAGTTAATTGACTTAATCAATCTTGTTTTAATCACCAACTCTTAAATTAGAAAAAAAGCATTCTAATTTATGAAATCAATCCTATCTTTATCAAAAAACAATTAACTCAAACAAAAATATCTTTTTGTGTGACACATGTCAAGTGCACATTCATCATGAATTATAGATTTATCTCATCCATTGATTCCATTGAATTATCTGGACCGTTGATCGATCTTCATTGAAACCTATATAAACCCCGCTCATTTATAGAACAAATCCTCTTCAATTATTTATTCACAGGCATTCTAGCGCTTGGAGCACACATCGCATTGTTGAGCACACTTCTACCTTTTGAGCACAAACACAATCTACATCCGCTTGTTGCAAACATGGTTTTGCAATTTATGAAGCAATCCACATTCGACCAAGAGATCCAAACAATCTAGGTGATAGCGTCTTTGTCTGTAATTTGTTTTATTCATTGATTTGGTTATTGCTTAGATAGATCTTTTGATGCTATGGGTAATTGAGTTGTTATTATCATTACTTTTGATCTTATCATTCAAACCTCTCGATTTTTCCTATACACACTATCTACTAACATGGTGCAGGATTAGAGCTATTAGCTTACACATCATTGCATACAGTGGCCAAGAGACTAGTTGGGGAGATTTCTTCCATCTAGTTCAACAAAAGGAGAGGACTAATTTGAACCACCTCTTGGACTGGAAGACATTGCAAACTTAGAAGATATGACAAAAGAAGCATTAGAAAATCCAGCTGAGCTAGTTACATTTGCCTTTCCTATTACAAATTAGGAAAGAGTTGATACCATGAAGAACATTCCTCCTTCGGCCCTACCAAAATTTCATGGGCTAATCACTAAGGACCCAAATACCTTTCTTTTTGAATTTAATGTACTCTGTAGAGGCTATGACTACACTACAGATACATATAGACTTAAATGCTTTCTGGCCACCCTCAAGAATGTAGCCTTACGATGGTTCATGGAGCTGGGTCACAATCTAGTAACAAATAGGGGTACCATGAAGGAGAAGTTCTTGCAAAAGTACCAAGACTAATGTCGTGGGAGGGATATGAAAGGAGATGATATATTTAGGATGTTGCAAAAGGAAGATGAACCTCTTGAAGACTATGTTGAAAGATTTCAATTTTGCCTCAAGAAGTCAAGACAGAATCGACTCTCTCTAGAGTCACTGAAGTTGGTCTTCTTACAAGTGTGAGTGAAGAATGTATGGACACACTAAATTTAATTGGGGCAAGGGAAATCTCTCAACTTGGGTTTGATGAAATTTGTCAAATTTGTAGAAACTATTCACGTTCCACCTTGAAGAAAAATAGAGGCTTGAGAGCCCTTCCTTCCACTAAATCATCTACTGGAGTCTCCAGAGTAGAACTCAACAATCTACTATCAAACATGAAAGAGGACATCATAATCCATTTGGAAACACAATTGGATGTAATCTACACATAAAGAAGAAGCAAGAGGCAATAGAGGTAGCTTTGGTTGAATATTGTCCACATTGTCGATAAAATAAGACCAGCTATAAGTGCAAACATATTGCCAACATTTCTAAGGAAAGGAGTGAGAAAGTAGATTTTTGACCCATTGAGGATGAAGAAGGTTAAGTGTTTTGTATTTCACAACGTAGTCCTTGGAAGAAAATACAAGGTATGGCTCAGGACTCCTTGACCAATAATATGTCATTTCCATCATCTGTTTCAAACATCCCTAATTGGAACAATACACCTTGGTATAACTTGCCACAACAACAATGGGTAACTATGCCACCTAGTTGGAACCAACAATAGGGGGTATGGCCAGAACAACCATTTCAAATATCAAATTATAATCCACAATGGTAGGCCAATCAAAACCCATGGTCACAACAGTGGCATGGACATAAGCCTTGGTAAAATTCAAATATGAACTACCTACAACCATAGCAAGCTCTGCCTCAACAACCTGCCCTTATGCCAAATACAACTTCACCCACTCTTGCTCCACCTAGAGTCACTCAATTGCTAGCCCAACCTAAACCCAATCCTAACAACAAGCATGTTCAACAAGATTATACTAATGAAGCCATTCAGTACCCAACCTATATGGTTGAGGTTAGTGATGTGCATCTACACTCAGGCAAAGTTCTTGTTAGACCTTCATATCCACTTATCACGGAACTTACTGATGAGGAACTAACCTCTGTCACTAACAATTATTTAAATAACTAGCATAGCCCTCCTGAAAAAACCCCACCATAGGAAGAAACCATTACCAAGAGCCCTCCATTTCCAGAGAGATTAAACATGCAAGCACCACCTCCATTTGAACCTAACTTTGACTTCATTGGACAATTGAAAAATGTTTGTGTAAAAATTCCCCTAATCCAAGATATCAAAGATGTACCCATATATACCAAGGCTATAAGGGAAATATGCCCTAAGAAACTAGGAAGATAGAGAAAAGATCCTTAGACAGTACATGTTATAGGACAACTTGTTCATATCATGTTAGGTAACTTGGCTATCCAAAAATATGCAGATCCTAGAAGCCATATAGTTTATGTAAACATCAATGGTACCCTTATCAAAAACACCTTGATTGACTTGGGTGCAACCATAAATGTGATGGAAAAGGAAACAATGAATAATCTTTAGTTGGTTAACATAAGACCTACTCCAACAATCTTACAGTTGGCAGATAGGTCAACTGTCAAACCTGAGGGAGTCATTGAAGATCTAGTGATTACATTAGATTCATGGGAATACACTATAGATTTTATGGTTTTGCAGCCTAAGGCCAACTTAGGAGAATATCCTCTCATACTAGGGAGACCTTGGTTGGCAACAACAAATGCCTTCATAGGATGCAGGTCTGGGAATATGATAATTTCCAATGGGAATGTCACAAAGAAATTGGTCCTTTATCCCCCAACACAACCTTTTTTTGATATGGAGCAACCTATTTGGCCAGACCTAGAGGATACTGACCAATATTCTCTTCAGACATTAATGATAATTGAACAAAGCCCATTATTGAATATCCAAGATGAAGATGAAGTGCTTTCCAACCTGATACAAAACACTTATGGAAGGGACCCATAGCAAGACCCATGTTTAGTATGCCTGACTTGCCCACTGCACAATATTCTGCCTTTAATCAACACACAAGCCTATGCTTCCACTACTCACATGTTTCATCATCTATTGCCCCATAGTTGTAGCCTCAATTTATCAGGACTAGATATTGCCTATGTCATGGCATTTTCAACACCAGTTGACATTACACTAGGTAGGATACTTAATATAAATAGTGAATTGACAGCTATTCAACAGTCTGAACTGATAAAAATGTTGCAAACCCACAAGACAACATTTGCATGAGACTATCATGATATGAAGGGCATATACCCTAACCTTTGCATGCGTAGGATATACATCAATGAGGGATGCAGGCTAGTTAGGCATCCTTAGAGGAGAATGAACCCTACTATAAGAGACATATTAAAGGATGAACTGCAAAAACTACTGGATGCAGGATTCATATATCCCATATCAGATAGCTAATGGGTATCCCCACTAGTCATAGTACCAAAAAAGGAGGTAAGTGGCGGTTTTGTGTAGATTACAAGGAATTGAATACTACCACTAGGAAATATCACTTTCCTCTTCCTTTCATTGACTAGGTATTAGACTCCTTGGCTGGGAAGAAGTACTTTTCTTTCCTTGATGGATTTAGTGGTTATAACTAGATCAAAATAGCCCCTGAGGACTAGGATAAGACTATTTTTACATGCCCATGGGGAACCTATACCTACTCAGTCCTTCCATTTAGACTCTGCAATGTGTAGACACCTAAAAATGTCCATTTTATCGCATCACTTGCATTTTAATCATTTCTTCGAATCACATGCATTCAACTTTAATTAAATAATCTAATTATTTAATTAATTTCATCAAAACCATCAATTTCCTCTAAATCACATAATTCGAACAGTAATCAAATAAATCATCTTTATTTAATTAATTTCAATAAATTTCCTCTTTATCCAACCAAATTAAATCATTCTAAATTATTTAATTAAATCATTATCTTCTCTCAAAATTCAAATCCACATCAATTGAATAAATTAATTTATCATTTAAATCCTCTTATCTATAATTAAATAATTTCTAAATTATTTAATTAAAACAATTATTCTTCCAAATTTAAATAAACCATTCGAATTTATTTAAATTGAGTCTCTCTTCTAAAAATAAAATAAAATCAAATATTTTATTTATCCTTCATCAGGAAAAATAAATTAAATCAATTTATTTGTTTAATTTATTTAAATCTTTAAATCTATTCTATGTCCTCTATCATGCACAATCAATTAAATAAATTTATTTATTTAATTTGTTTTTTCTTCTAAAAATAAATCTTATTCATCATGCACACAAAATTAAATAATTTATTATTTAATTCAAATCATGCAAAAAAGCAAATCTAAAGTTGAGTTAACTGACTTAATCAATATTATTTTTATCACCAACCCATATTAAAAAAAAAAAACATTTCTAGTTTTATGAAATCTAATCATATCTTTTTCATGTCTTTTATCTCAAATCAATCAGTTAACTCAATAAAAATATCTTTTTCTGTGACACATGTCAAGTGCACATTCATCATGAATCCTAGATTTATCTTATCCATTAATTCTATCAAATTATCTAGATGGTTGATCGATCTTTATTCAAACCTATATAAACCCCCTTCATCTCATTACAAACCCTCTCCAATCTTTTATGTGTCTGAGCTATAGGCATCCTTACAGCACTTTGAGCATACTACGTATTGTTGAGCACATTACATCGAATCCTTGAACACTATCTAAATCCGCTTGTTGCAAACATGGTTTCACAATTTATTGAGCAATCCACAATTGACCAAGAGATCCAAACAATAGCTGAGAGATTCTTTGTTCGTAACTTGATTATTCATTGATTTGGTTATTGCTTAGATAGATTTTTTGATGTTATGGGGTTGAGTTTATTATAATTGCATTGATTTATCCTAAGCTCAATTTTACCTATATGCACAATGCACCTGCAACATTTCAAAGGTCTATTTTAAGCATCATTTCTAATTTTTCTCATGACTCTATGGAGGTATATATGGATGATTTTACCACTTATGGAGATTCTTATGAAGAGGCATTGAGAAACCTTGAAAAAGTACTCCAGAGATGTCAAGATCATAACCTGTCTCTTAGTCATGAAAAATGTTTCATGATGATGGAAGAAGGAGTAGTGCTTGGCCACTTTGTGTCCAAGAAAGGAATTCAAGTGAATCCAAATAAAATTGAAGTTATTTTGACATTTCCTATTCCTCAAAAACGGAAAGATGTTAGAAGCTTCCTTAGCCATGCAAGATATTATAGGAGATTTATAAAAGATTTTAGTAAGATAGTTGCCCCCTATTTGTCTTACTCTCTAAAGATGTGGAATTTAATTGGATAGCTAACTGTCAGGTAGGATTTGAAGATCTTAAAGAGTCATTAACAAAGACATCTATACTCAAAGGATCTAATTGGGAAATCCCTTTCCCTATCCATACATATGCTTTTAACTTTGCTAGAGGGGTTGTGTTAGTGCAAAAGGAAGGAAATTTGGAATATGCAATTTACTATATTAGTAAGAATCTACAAGGTGTTGAACTCAATTATACTATTACAGAGAAGGAAATGTTAGTTTTTATTTATGCAATCAATAAGTTCAGGCACTATATCACTAGGTATCCTATTTTTGTTCATACTAACCATGCAGTAATAAGGTATCTGATGAACAAACCAGTGGTAAGTGACAAATTGGTTAGATGGCTATTGCTACTTCATGAATTTGATACCACCATTGTAGACAAGCCTGGAAAGGCCAATGTTTCTAATTTCCTCTCTAGAATACCTACTTGTAATGAAGATCCAATTATTGATGATTCATTTCTAGAGGAGCACTTATTTGTGTTGACTGTACAAACTCCTTGGTATGCAAATATACAAAATTATCTAGTTGTAGGGAAAACACCTCCACACCTCTCACCAAGGGAGAGGCACCACCTAGTTGAATGCAACTTTCCCTATTCTTGGGTAGTTGGTTACCTCTTCTACACAAGCCTTGATCATGTCATGAGAAGATGTATCAAAGAAGATGATGTATATGAAATTATCAAGGCATGTCATGATGAACCATGTGGAGGGCACTTTGTAGCTAAGAGAATAGTAGTAAAGGTCTTAAATACTAGATACTACTGGCCAACTCTGTACAAAGATACAACTCTCTCTATACAAGGAGTTGTGACCATTGTCAAAGGATGGGCAAACCTACAAGAAGTGATGAGATGCCCCTACAACCACAATTGGTGGTCACACCATTTGACAAATGGGGCATTGATTTTATTGAGCCCATTGATCCTCCCTCTAATAATAAAGAGTATATACTAGTCTGTACTGACAACCTCACAAAATGGGTGGAGGTGAAAGCTCTAAAGGTTGCTACATTCCTTTATGAAGAAATATTTACAAGATATGGGGTACCAAGGGAAATAGTTATAGATCAGGGACCATAGTTTACATCAACCTTGATTACTGGTCTCATTCAAGAATATGAAATCAGATATAAGAAATCCACTCCCTATCATCCACAGTCAAATGGCTAGGTTGAGGTCACAAATAGGGAAATTAAGGAAATATTAACAAAGAAAGTTGCATTACACAGAAAGGATTGGGCAACAAGACTCTCAGAAGTGGTTTGGGCATACAAAACTATATGGAAAACAACAATAGGGTATACACACTGTCGATATAAAATTGGTACAAAGACAACACAAAGATAATGATGATAGCACAATACCTTTACCTTTGAACCAAGTCTTCCACACGTGATAGAACGTGGTAGATGCACCCAAATCTACTAGATTTGTTCTCTTTGATGGATGTTTGATTAGTTGGAATGTTGATTGCTCACTTTTACAGCATAACAATGACTTGAGGATGATAGATGAGAATATTTAGATTTATTTGGACAACATGATGATGTATGAAGATATATCTTTCAAGAGCCCCTCTAAAGTCCCCCAATGTCTCCCAAATGGCTTGGGCGAGGCTTGATTTATAAGAGATGAGTGATAGGATTAGACGACTAGGATTAGATTATGGATGGATGACTAGGATTAAATGATAGTTGGAGTTGTAATCATTTGACAAGTGTCTCATGAAGGTTGAATGAGAGGGATTAATGTCAAATGGCTTCCACCTTACAAGGATTAGAAGCTTCTAACCATGTGGAGATAGAGACAAATGTGGAATTAATTAAATAAATAAAGATTTATTTAATTAATTGGATGAGGGATGATGTGGAATACATTAATTAAATAAATATTTTAATTTATTTAATTAATTTGGATGAGGGATGATGTGGAATACATTATTTAAATAAACATTTAATTTATTTTATTTATTTGGATGAGGGAAAAATGGAAATTAATTAAATAAATATAATTTATTTAATTAATTGGCTACAGAAGGATAAATGGGATTGAAATGGGATTAGTTAAATACATATGATTTATTTAAGTAATTGGGTGATGGAAAGGCCTCTAGGGAGAAATGTCTCATCAGGTGTCTCAAATGAGTCGACTAGGTGATGTCATAAGACCTAGTCAATTTTAGGTGTGTACACACCCTATGAGCTAGTGTATGGTAAAAGGGTTATCCTTCCTATTGAGTTTGAATACAAAACATTAAGAACTACCATTCAACTTGGGATGGATCTATCAACAGCTCAACAAGAATGGTTGCACTAGCTTAATACCTTAGAGGAGCTAAGGATGGAAGCAGTCCACCATACTGAAATAATCCAAAAGTAGAGAGTCAAATGGCATGACCAATACATCAAAACCAAAGAATTTTAGGTAGGTGATTGGGCCTGGCTCTATGACTCCAAGTATAAAGACCATAAAGGCAAATTGCAGACTAGATGGCTAGGTCCTTATGAAATCAAGGAAGTTTTTCCCAATGGTGCAGTCCAATTGACAACAATTGATCTAGTAGATTTTCATTAATGGTTAATGGACACCATTTGAAATTGTATAAAAAGCCATTGGATAAAGCCAACTTTCTCCACCTATTAAGAGAACATATGGGTACCCAAGTTTCACAACATTCTACACCAGAAGGAGCATACATACTAGTCTCAACTACTCCTAGCAATACAATAGTAGATCAAGCCACTAGCTTGTCTACATTATGTCCTTAGGTATGATTTCTATAAACCTTGTAAATAAATTAATAAATAAATAAATAAAACCAAATTCATCACATTTAGGATCCATCGACTCAGCTCATTATATCCAGTGGAAGATTACTCTAGCTGCCAGCCACTTTACTCAAGGGACTTGTCGCTAAAGGCTATCTGTTGTATTAAGGGACTTGTACACTTACACCTGCAACAACTACAATGTTCATCATTCCCAAGGGAATTATAGCCACTATACTTGCAACCAAAGCACATGGGCCCTATTCACATCACATTTTTGATTACGTGCATGCAACCACTTTGGCCTGCATCACCTTTTCTCACGGCATCCGCATGTCATCATTTTATACTATACATTGTACCTTGTAGCTATGCGTCACAATGGTAACACTCATTCACTCCACACACTTCTTCAACATAAAATCCATTTGATTCACTCCAACACATTCTTCGAACACATCAACTCCAACCACCATGTCATCATCTTCCCATGCAACATTTCGATGTTTGTCATCATTGCAAAGGTATTTATCTCACTACTGCTATTTATTAATATTTAATACTATTTATTTTATGGAAATATTTCTTCACCAATCATTAATTTAACTATTGTGACCAATTCAAATTGCTTTCAAACCTCTCTTCCATACCCTTAACTTGTCATTTTACTTGAGGACAAATGCCACCTTAGTTGGGGGGAAATTCCATACATAGGAATTATTTCATGCACACTGTAACCTCTCCCTTCATAATTATGACTATCCACCACATACCATACACAATCTAGTAGGATAGCAACTGGTAATAAGTGACTGGTAAAAGCATTGGCCAAAGAATAGGGGATTGAATTGAGGGAATTGAATTTGTAGAGTGGAATTGGGTTCAGTAATAGAGTTTTATAGAATATCACGATGAGTGGAGAACCAATCAAGAGAGAGCCTACTGATCACACAACATTATTGACTGACCTAGATTGTAGGCCTATCTTCCAGCAAGTGGGGTGGTTAAATTATTTTCTTAAGCTAACAGAATACAACGAAGCCATGACTCAGTAGTTTGTGAGAACATTACAGAATAATGAAGCTATAGTTAAAGGCTTACATGTTTACGCATATGAAGCTACCATTATAGAGGTAATAGTATTACCAGTAGCTAAAGAAGAGTTCCCTATGAGAGTTGATGGTATTACAACAAGGGTTGAATTCATTCAACCAAGAGAAAGAATATAATCTACATATGAGCATCTGTTATGGGCTTCTGTTGCTACCTACATTATTAAATATCTTACCTATGATAGGAGAAATCTTTGCTTTATACTATGCATTTCAAACTTTTAAGTCATCTCCATCATGGGAGGGTTGTGAATGTTCCAAGTTTCTTGTTCAATCTGTTAAAAAGAATGGCTGTCAAGTATAAAAAAAATAGCTAGTCTTCATTGTCTCATGATGGCCTAGTTGTGCTATTGATAAAAAAGAGTTTATCTGTTCAATTCCCTAACATTTATTGGGAATGTTTTCTTAAAATCAATCATATTGATGAGAGACCTTTAAGGGTTGAACCAAAAGGGGAAGAAGAGGAAGCACCTGCAGCCTCTTCCCAACCAGAGGCTTCACGTACCCGCTACCACGCAACTACTACAGAGCACTCAACTCCAAGTCCTGATAACCCTAAGAGTGAACCTACAAGGTATCCCACACCTACAACTTCACCAGTATCAACCCCCTTGCCAGCGCATTCACCCTCATAGACCTCTAGCTACACAAAGCAAAGTGGAAAGAAAAAACTACAACCTTGAACTACCAGCTCACCACCTACAGCACCTAAAGCTTCCCAAAATATTCCTTCTACTTCAAAGCCTACTAAGAAGAGAAAATCATCCTCTTCTTCCTCTAGAGCCAAAAATAAATAGAAGGTGACCACTCAATCATGTAGGTGTTTAGGCTTCCTGAAGGAGAAAGTAGTATCAGGAAGGAAAACCCCTTCTGAATGAAAGAATGTGGTTGATGTGCACATTGATATGGACTCTGAAAGGGAGCATTTGTTTGTTGATAGGGAACAGAGAAATGTGGACCACACACTTATCATAGAGACTGAAACAGAGTCAGAGGAGGAGGACTTATACACAGCTAGGAAACGACATCAACCTCCCCCTGATACTGAAAACCTAGACTTGTTAGCTTCTTGAGATGAAATTCAAGTAGAAGAATTATTGTTGGATTCTAAGGAGATAGCAGAGGATAAGAAGGATGAGATGCATGTAGCTCTATAGAAAATTACAGAATTAGAAAAATAGTTGAAGGATTATCAACAAAAGGAAATAGGGTTAAATGAAAGAGTTAAGAGGTTGGAGGATCAGTCGCATGTTTACCAGCAAAAGGGAATAGGACTAGACCATTTGGTCCAACTGGCCATTATAGAAATTAATTGAAGGAAACTAGAGCCTATGCAACAAGAACAACTAGAGGAACCTACACCATCAACCTTGTTAACAGTTACCTTGCAATTGTGGAATAAGATAGATGAAATGGTAAAAGAAGAGGATGAATTGAAGGAAAAAGCATAGCAAAAAGAATGAGGTTAAGAACATAGAAATAAAGAGACTAAAATTCAAAATGGACAAGATGGTAGATATGACTGTCCAACTAATGAGGTTCCAACCACCTACAAGGGTTTATGCCCTCTATCTACAGGAGCAATATTTAGGTTTTTAGTTTAGCTATCTTTATAGTGATGCCCTTGTTTCACACTTGCTTTATTTTAACAGCCTACCAACAAGCTACCTTTGAGATGCAAAACCAATTGTGTGAATTCTATCTGTATGAGTTAGCTATTCCTTATGATACCAATTGGAATCCCCTAGTTTATATTGGGGATGTGCAATTAAAGGCCCTAACATCATTCATCCAAAATGAGCATAGGAGGGGGATCATTCAACAATAATACAATGAGAGAGAGAAATCAATCCCTCTCAAAATCAGGGTAGAGGTCCCAAATCCCAACAAGATAGTGGTAGAATGGATTGAACTGATTGAACATCTTGAGGTGGAAACAAACTCATGGGATGTAGGGCAAAGGATTATAATAAATTTAAGGAATTAGCTAAGGGGATTTGTAAGGAGGCTTTGGGTTTTTCAACTGGTAGGTGGAAAGAGTTGACACCAGCATTGCAAAGAAAAGAGCCTCACTCAATGTTCAATCTCTCAACACTAATCAATAGGGCATAAAAATATATCAGATCAGTCAATGAACATGGAATTACTTGGCTACCTTTGGTGTTTCATGCCCCCTGCTCCTTTATCCAATTCCACATTGGTTGGAACAAAGGACAAACCAGGCAACATAATGGGCTAGGTAGAATAGATTGGCAGAGCAAAATGGTTTCTATCTCAAACATGATAGAGGAGTAGAATAACCTATAGATTATAGGGAGATAGCTCTTCAATATAATCAAAGGCCTTGGTTGCTAGAGGACCATCCACATGTTTAGTTGGGGGGTGTGATGAGGCTGTGTTTTGTTCTATTTCTCATGCTTTAGTTTATTTTTTAAAGACATTCCTAGACTCTTACATACATTGTCTATGCCTATAAACATCCTTAAGACATTGAAAGCATTAAGATTGGTATATGATATGTTGGTAAATGACTGTGTATGAATTGATGATTGCTTATAAATATGATAGTAATTTCTGTTAATATTAGTAGATATGATGTATAAATATCATGTTGTGAACTAATCCCTATGCAACAAGTATGTGGCTACATTTCATGAAGACCATCTTTCAGCCTACAACAAAGGAGGTGTTCTAATCTACAACAGACAATGCAATTACCCGCAACCAAAGGAAAAGGACTCTGAATTGATTAGGCATGAGTTATCCATAACTCCCCACTCTTTGATGGTTATCCTTCTGCAATTGACATAGTCATGAATAATGAAGGAAGCTCAAATCGTGATCCATGTTCCATCTCCAGTTATGACTATTTTCATAATGACTAAGAAGAGTTATAGTAGGATTGCATTGTCTACAATTATCTTAATGGTAGTTTAGTTTCCTATTCCTAGTTTGATTAGTAATAATGTCTTTTCCCTATGTTGTGGGAGGATGGACAAGTATGGTATTAATTACTTAGCAATTTTGTTCAATTAGGAAAACTCGATCTTGTCTATATATGTTAGATTTTGTATACGACAAAGGGGGTTAGATAGAGAATGTGTTATCAAAGTTATTATTGTATTTTTCTCAGCATTCAATAAAGGAATGCAAGTTTTGAATTCAGTCAATGGTTTAAGTGATACAGTAGAGATCTAGTTAGATTCTATGGAGATTATAGTCACTCAAGCAAGGGCCACTTGAGGTAACTGTATCTCTCTTATATGTTCATGTTTTTAGTTTATGTTACTAGATTATGTTTGTGTGATTAATGCATGTTGTGATGAGTTTATGTCATGTGGATTAGTTAGATATTGATAATCTGTATTGTTGGGTTAAGGTGATCATTGACTTAGTTATTAATTGTTTCCATATTTTGATTCACATAGACTATTTTGATTTACAGCCAACTAAATAGAATTAGTTATTTCTTATCAGCATTACTTACTCATAGTACTTGTCAATTCTTGTAATGTAGCATTTGTTTTCCTTTTGATAGTTTGTTTCTATGCAAAACTTCTAGATTACAATTCAAGAATCCTTGAATGTACACATAGTACGAGCACCATCCAAGAAGAATATGATTCCCTGGTTTGACAATTTAAATGTAACACATTATAGCCAGTAGGTTGCTTGATATAGGATCCATTGGTCCATTGAGTTATGTGCATGCCCTTTCTACATCAATGTATTGGTTAATAATGGAGTTTGAAAAACCCCAAGGTTGCCTTAATAGTCAAGGCTAAGATTGAAAAGCTCCTACAAGACGGTTTCATCTTTCCGATTGACTATTCACCTTGGCTCTCAAATATTGTGGCTATCACTAAACCTGACAACCACATGTAAATTTGTATCAATTTTTATGATCTTAACAAAGCATCCTTGAAGGATGATTTTCCTTTACCAAATATTGATATGATAGTTGATTCCAAAGTCGGTCATGCTTTCCTCTCTTTTTATATGGACGGATTCTTAGGTTATAATCAAATTCTAATTAACCTTGATGATCAACCTAAGATCTCTTTTACATCACCATGGGGTTATTGTTTTGTGGTCATGTCATTTGGTCTTATGAATTCTAGTGAAACTTATCAACATGCAATGACCCTAATGTTTCATGAATTTATTCACAATACCTTGGAAGACTATGTCGATGACATCTTGGCCAAGTCTATCATGCACCAAGATCATATGCATAATCTCTATCATATCTTTGAGTGTACACACCTCTATAATATGTGTCTAAACCCCCATGAGTGTGTCTTTGAGGTTGACTTAGGAAAACTTTTGGGGGTCATAGTTTTGCATCATGACATTGAGTTGGATACGAAGAAGATTGATGCTATTATGAACTTTCCACCCCCAAAGAAAATATCTCAACTTTGAATTGCAAGGAAAAATTCAGGCTATTTGCTTCTTTATTTCACAACTTGCCATCAATCAAACTCTTCCATTCATGCATCTTCTTAAGAAGAATGTTCATTTTGATTGGAATGAGGATTGTCAAAAATCCTTCGAGGTTCTCAAGTCCTATCTAGCTAATCCTCCTATCCTCATGCTAGCTATTTTCATTCATCCATTTCTTCTCTACACTTCTGCATCCTCTCATGCTTTGGTAGCTTTGCTAGCTTAGCATGATGACAAAGGTAAGGAATGTGTTGTTTATTATATTAGTCGAACCCTCCTCAATTATGAAACTCATTACACAATGTTATAAAGGCAATGTCTAACTCTCATATTTTCTACAAATAAGCTTAGACATTATCTTCTTCATGATAAAATGCATGTTATCATTAAATTTGATCATCTTAAACACCTCTTTTCTAAAACAGATCTATTTGGTCATCTTGCTAAATGGGTTATGTTGCTTACTGAGTTTGACCTAAAATTTGTCTCCCATAAGGCAATTAAATTACAAGCCATAGCTGACCACTTAGCTAAGGCCCCTTCTCCTTTCTCATTTCCTAATCAAGATTCCTTCCTTGATGATCATATCCTCTCCTTAGATGATGATCAATCATGGAAATCATTCTTTGATGGATCCAGGTGTCGACCTAGCCTCAGAGTTGGTGTCATACTAGTTCGTCCTTCAGGTAAGCCAATTCCACTTTCATTCTATCTAATTTTCTTTGCACTAATAACATAGCTGAGTACAAATCCCTTATTGTTGGCTTGCATGCAACATTGTCTCTCAACATCAAGAACATTCATATTCATGGTGATTCATAGTTGATTATAAAGAAAGTCACTGGTTCTTATCAGGATAAGCAAGATAAGTTGTCTCAATACTGTCACTTAGCTTTATCACTGCCTACTCAGTTTTCATCCTCACTATTGACAATATTCCTCATAAGGATAATTGCCATGTGGATGTAATGGAAACCACTTATTCCCTTGTACCCTACGATGATTCTAAGGATGATTATCACTTCATAATTCAAATTCTTTCCTCACCAACTATTGTGATTCTCACTCTTTTAGTTTTCTTTCCTGTTACACTATTTATTTTGAGGAATGGTACTCCCATGTATTCATCTATTTGAGTAATGGTACTTTCCTGAATGGTTTATCCAAAAGTGCTTGAACTTGCATTTGCAAGCTTATGACATGCTATATTATTGTTTCTAATATTCTATATCAGCGTTCCTATAATGCTCTTCTCCTACGTTGCTTAACTAAGGTTGAAATCCCTAATTCCCTTGAAGAGGCCCATTTAGGTCCTTGTGGGGGGCATTTTGGTGGACATGCCCTACTTCAAAAATTTCTCTGAATGGGTTACTATTAGACAAGCATGGAACAAGATTCCTTCACTTTTGTTAAAAAGTACTTTAGTGTTAGTCGCATAGCAACCTGATCCAAAC
Source organism: Cunninghamia lanceolata (assembly GCA_027924645.1). Taxonomy (NCBI): domain Eukaryota; kingdom Viridiplantae; phylum Streptophyta; class Pinopsida; order Cupressales; family Cupressaceae; genus Cunninghamia; species Cunninghamia lanceolata. The sequence continues at coordinate 2,979,809 of BSBN01000476.1, forward strand.
TCCTGGTTAGGAACTTCATGCCCAGGTAGCACCTTGGACATTTTCTATTTGGGGCTTGGATATCATCAAAAAAAATCTCCACCTTCTTCTCAAGTTCATGTATTCATAATAACAACTACAAATTACTTCCTGAAATGAGTCTAAGTTGTTCCACTTTGATCCACCATTGCTAAAATAATCTATCATTTTCTCTTGGATAACATTATTTCTCACTTTGGACTCCCTTCTACCTTTGTTTCTGATAATGGTACATCATTTAAGAACAAGAATGTGAAGCAGTTTCTAGAAAAATTTCATATTCAACATCACTTATCTATGCCATACTATCCCCAGTACAATGGCCAAGTAGAAGCCTCTAATAAAACTATCAAGAAATTCTTCACAAAATAGTAAATAAACATGGTAAAGATTGGCATACCCAACTCTCCTATACATTGTGGGCCTATCACATGAGCATTCATATGGCTACTAGAACAACTCTGTACAATCTTGTCTATGATGCCAATGCTATTATGCCTCTAGAGTTGGAAAGTCCCTTGTTGTGAATTTTCCTCATAGGCCTCATTAAGGACAACACCTATCATAATCAACATCTTTTACAACTTGAAATGCTTAATGAACAACGCCTACATGCTCTCAAGAACCTTCAAGCTTACCAAAAGACCTTAAATCATAATTATAATTAGTGAGTTCACTGATCCTTCAAAGTTGGTGACCTTGTGTTGTATGAAAACTAGCAAAACATGAATGCTCCTACTGGTACGAATGGAAAATTTAGTTTGAACTAGTTGGGACCCTACATCGTCACCTCTATTTATGGATTTGGCACAGATGGTGTCTCTACAATGGATGGTAAGCCTCTTAAAGAGCCCATTAATGCTATGCAATTACATCAATTCTAATCTTAGTTTCCTTTCTTTATGTGGTATTTGTGTAACAATATTATGTTTAAATATGTAATCTTTGCTTACCATGTGACATTCAGTCATTAACACATTTCCTTCTAGTGTTATGATTTCTTTCCAAATTGTGTATTCATTCAATATGCAATTTTTATTTTAAAGCACAATTCATTGTTTGTTTAGTGTTCTTTAATGCTTTACATTCTTGTTTTATGCTTGTATTCTTATTCTCCACGCATCTCATGTTGTCTTGAATGTTAGTTATAATTTTCATTTTACAATGAAAATTATCTCATTCCCTTTACCATGTCAATTATTTAATTGTGTAAATAATTAATTAATCTCCTTTTAGTTATTTAATTAGATCTTTCATAAGTATTTAATTAGATAACTTCCTTTGTTAGTTTACCAATTAGAGCTTCATTGCATTTAATTGTATAACATCTCATCATTTATTATTTAATTAGATCATTCTAGTATTTAATTAAACACTTTCATTAATTTGTTTAATTAGATCTGAATAACATGTAATTAAATAATTTCCATCACATACACAAAATATATACATCATCTCATAACAATTACATATCGATCCAAAATGACAAAATCTCATATATCTTGAATGTTTCTTAGTACATCATGATACACAAAAAAATCACCACTATATCAAAATGTGGTGTGTCAAAATACATCTCTATACATAGTATGCTACCCTCCATGAGAGCCTGAGCCCTCTAGCCTTGGTTGTGGCTCTTGTATAGATGGTTCCTATTAGGAGGTTGTAAATCATGATTGAATGCAACTCTGCATCTATAGGCCTTTTACTGTGCCTCTCAAATCAACTACCTCTGTTGTCTCATCTAGTACATGCTGCTATATCCACATGACGTCATCTTGTAGCTGATTTCTCTCATCCATCAAGCTCTATACTCTGGGATGATCTAGACCTGTAACAGGTGTACTCTATGCTTTCTCTAGATCTCATATCATGGTATCTAATTGGATTGTAGAGCATCGCGTGCAGCCTTTGCACTCTCAACTCTTGTCACTTCCCAGTCCCACTCTACTATGACAGTGATGACCTCTATTGTGGCCCAATCTCTCTCTATTCAGCTCTCCTCCAGAGTAGATCTCAGCCACACAATGGGCTCAAATATCTCCACATGTCACCCAACAATATGTTGAGGCCTGTAACTAGCCCGCACATCCTACTGGAGCTGTACAGTGGGAACCATCTCTACCAGCACTCAACTAATGCTCCCATGTGTGCACTACAGAATGTAAACCAAATCAAAGTCAACTCTCTCATCATATATAAATCAAAATAAAATACATATCTAGTATGTTCTACTCAAATCAGTACAAATATAACATCGTCACTTGGATCTTTGACCTACCAGTCAGGGTCTAGTAGAGCTTTGTGCCTCACTAGTGCCATGCTAGGTGCACTGGTCGATGTTGTAGCTACAAATATCATAGGTTTTAGAGTGGGTCTCATCATAGCTACATTTCTAGATTCCCCTCGCTCCCTCCAACTAGGTACTCTGCTAGCTGAGGGTGATGTGGGTGCTGTTTAAGGTCAAGCTCTAGGCTTCTCCTCTATAGCGACACCACCCTCATCCCTTTGGTGGTGCCTCCTCATTGATGTTTCTATAGGATCCTCCTCTTCCCCATCACTCTCTATCTCCTCTCCTCCCTTCTACTCCTCTAGGCTCTACTCTGATAGCAGTCATGGGTCTTCAGCAAGAGCATCAGATGGGAAGATGGGAGGTACTCGCGATGTGGACTGCCATGCTGCAAATGCTGGGGTCACCCCCATGTTGTCATCATCAAATACTAGTGTTGGGTCCTTATCATCATCTAGGTCACTTAGCTCCACATCCATGTTGGTGGGATGGGGCTGGTCCCCTAGTCTCACTATGCTGTGATAAGAGCAGATGTAGGTAGGTATAGCTATAGGAATGCCCTGTACCTGCCCAAACTGCCTCATTACCCAGTTTGAGTAAAATGGAACTATGATGTGATCAAGGTGACTGACTAATAGCCATTACTTCTACATCCTTCATAACTATCATGTCTGTCTCACCCATGAGGACATCCCCCTATAGGGCCACCATATAATGTTTATGGTCTATAGTTTGTCAAATGACTATTTCTAGTACAAGAGATCTCCAAACTACCATGGCCTCTTGAGCTTGTAGGTGTAGGCTCATGGCTGCATCCAGGTAGTAACAGTAGGTACTCCTACTAGCTGTGTGCACCTAATATGCTCAAATGCCGACACCTAAAGAAGTGTACAAGTCATCAGGCTATGGGCCTCATAATGTACATAGCACTTGAGATAAGGATAAAGATGCACAAGCATGCTCTAACCCCATTAAAATATTGTCTACTAGTGCTCCATTACCTTAATGGTATGGACGAGGCTGCCATGTAGTTGTGCACCTTGCCCATCCTGTGCTATGGATAGGGTGACCATGGTGATAAGTAAGCAATGGACTAGTGGTGTGTCATCATCCTCCTCTAACCATCTCAAGTGAATATTCCTTGAGGCATCCTCAGGGATCATTTGACCAAGGCAGTAGATTTGTCCATCTATGATGTATGTGTTTGACCTCTGCTCAACAATGGACATAGCTTGACCCTGTATCGGTAGTCACAAGTGACTTTCATCTCTCCTATCAGAAGATTAAAGATAGAGTTTTTTGAGTCTCGTCTCTCCATCAACATCAATAGCATGCGATCATGGTACCACATCTCTAGCATGGTATACACCTAGTATACCTTGATGGTGCATAGCAATACAACCTTCTCTAGGATAAGGGTGCTTTGTCAATCTCTCAATAACATGAAGATCATCCCTACCATATGCTCTTGCATCTTCGGAGGATACTAAAACTACAAAATCAACTTCATATTAGTTCCATGTCAATATCAATCAAAATGTGACCTCAAAAACTTGTCATTTTCTAAAAGTTCTTAGGATGCTAACACCCTGGGATGCTAGTGCATCCATTGGACCCTAGCACCTTTTTGAGATGCTAGCATGTCCATGGGACACTTGCACAACCCTTAGATGCCTACATGCTTGGTAGACTCTAGTGCTTGGGCGGGATGCTAACACTTTGAATGAATCTTCTACTACATGAAAATTGAGAAAAAATCACTAAATTCAGAAAAAAATTGTACCTCGTGCATGGCGATCCCCTTCTCCATGTGCTCCCTTAGTATGTCCAGCTATGGTGGTTGGTATGCTTTTCTATGAGGCATTCTCACTCTCCAATTCACTTAGGTGCTCACAAATTCTCAAAAGGGTAAAAGTCAAAATGAATAGTAAAAAGTAAAAAAAATTACCATTTATAGAAAATTCTTAAATTTTCTGCAACACCTTCTCATGTAAAGCTTCATAACTTGGGCTAGAAAAATCTAATTTCTACATCGTTGTTTGCATTGGCATTTTGGTTCCATCCTCCTACTTACCATATGCTCTTCCCTTTAACCTTATTTTATTGAATAGATCTACAAAGAGCATTTTCATCACCCTTTACGAAAACCTTCATTGAGGTGGATCCTTTCCCCTAGTTTTATCTTTTTACTTTACTAGCAAGAATAAACATGGGAGGGTGTTCATCCAACTTTGTTTTCATTTTAAATTATTTTCCTCCTCACCATTATTCTCTTAGAGTTTTTCAAACTGATGCATGTTTGATCTTGCAGGATTATCTATCTCTAACAAAGTGATTTTGCAGTTTCATGATAACTAACATTGTGGTTTTGTAGATTCCTAGTTCAAGAACATCATTCTTCTATTTGGCAAATTTCTATGTCCTCTATAGTCTCCTTTTGGGTATCCTTTTCATTCTTATTTTCTTTTAACATTTCATTTTTGTACTTTAGTGTACCTTATCACTTAGTGTCATCAACCCACTAAAGTGGGGGCAAAATGTAATGTCAAAATTTATGTACCCTCACAATTTCACACTACATTTCAACTTGCTTTAGCATCCACACCCATAACATGTTTTAGGGTCACTAAACCTAAGCCTTGGCCTATTTTTGACATCATCAAGGTTTGCCAAAATTCATTTTAAGCATTTATCTATTTTAGTCTTGTGAGAACACAGGAAATTTGGATGAATATTCCTAGGATGTAAGCACTATGCGCAGATGTCCCTGTGCCGTGTTGGCATCCTGAATATTCCAAAATTTAAAATGTTTAGTTCTCTCTATTGATGGGTGTTTTAGCATGTAGCAACCTTAGATAAAATATTGGGTACTTTATCTCTCTTGAAAGGAATCTAATCCTAGTAACCCAAAAAAGAATACCCCAAGGTTTATACTATCAGGTCTTGACTTGTGAGATAACCTAGTAGTGAGTGTACTTTTTTTATTACAACAAATGGAAGTTTACATGAAATATGGACAAACTTCTACGGACAAGGTTTAATTACACACAGACTAATCAGTTTTATGATTTGACAATAGATAAGAAAATTGATTCAAACATACATTGCTACAAATATATATCATTTTAGCTCATAACCAACAATTTATTTGCTTGCATTCATCAAATGTGAACTCTATAACATCAGTATGCAAGTTTCTAAAATCTATTCTAACATATCTTGATAAACAAAATGCAAAAGAAGAGTAAGAAAAGGAAAGGGATAAAGAGTCCTATAGATACCTACAAGAATGATAAATAGTTCTAGATAGACAAATCCCCAGAGTAAATAAATCTCTACTTAACCAGGTAACCCACAATGCTTTAGAGACTATGCAATCTTCTAGAATGAGGTTAAAGATTTTCAAATTGTGAAGAACTGATCCAACACCCAATTTTTGGTGCAATTCAATCATCTTCCACAATCACACTAAAACTGAGTTGTGTTAAGGCTAGCCATGCACAACAACTTACAATCAACAAGCTACAAATGGTATGAACAAGTAGAATCCATCGAATATCTTAAAATTCAATCATAAATGTAACAAAATAACCAATCAGAAGGTGAAAAAGAACCATGAAAACTAAATCCAATCAACAAAACAAACTCATATGGAAGTGGCAAATGAAGTTCTATTTGAATTGATTCATAAAATTGGCATAGTCTCAACAATTCTTTTCTTTTCAGACCCTTCTCTTTTTACAATGAGAGAATGGTTGCCTATATATAGAGAGGCAAGCATAGTGAGTTTCAAAATGAATGGTGAGGATTAAGCCAACACCAGGGCTCAGATTCAACAACATTTAATTTGGGTAGTTGGGTTGTTACAAACTTGTTTTTTCTTTTGTCCTTTAGGAAAAAGACAAAAATAAAGCTTTGCACCTTGTACAGATGAGACAAAATAGCACCTTTTTGATAGGTCTAATAAGACACATCATTTTTCAATGAATTGGCAAGTCAAAAGGTATGTGTGGTACTTTTTTAAATGAAGCACATCCAATTGGAAGTTTCCTAGTTTGATTCATTGATTGGAAGTAGATGTGAATAGGGTTTAAAACTGGGTACACCCTGTTAGTGTAGGTTTTTATTTCCTAGTTGGGTTATTTATTTTCCCTTTATTCCTAGGTTTTTCTACACCTTTTATTAATCTTGCTTAGGTTCATCAATCATGTTTAATTAGGTGAGTGGATTATGAGGTGCCACCTTTCTACAAGTGAGCATCCATTAGCTATCTTGGGAAGATACTTTGCTATTTTTAGTCTGATAGATGGTTGCTTCCTATTGGTTGGTGCTGCCACCTCCACCCTCTCCCTTTTCTATATAAACATGCTACCTAGCTGGTATTAGGTATCTTTTACTTTTGCATCCTCATAATTCTATTTTTCTTCTAGAATTTGCATTACTCTCGTGGAGACTAACTCTGTGTTGTTATTTTGATCTTGTATCATTTGCTTTCACAGTTTAATATCTATTTGTTTGCACTAGTTTTATGGGTTATTAATCTTTTCAGATTCTAACATGGTATTACAGATTTTCTAGTGTAGAATAGATTGTAGTTTCCTTATTTAAGAGATTCGTGGGGGGATAATAAGCTTTGTTGTAGGTTTTCCCAAAACTCCAGTATGCTCTTCTCTTGCATCTTCAGATGATCTGGAGAATCAAAAAAGTTTGACAAAAACATTTTAACCTTTGGGTTTTTCATATGTGTTTTGTAAGATATAGGTGATTGCAACATTTTTGGTTATACTGGCATCATTTATGGTTGTTCCAACATGTCCAGGAGGCTTGAGAAAGTTAGATTTGACTTTTGTTTCACTGAAATCAGAGATCATTTGACACAGTTGTGAAACGAGGGTTTCTTGCTTAGATCTGAAACCTAGCTTTTGTTCGGAGCATTTTCACACCAAAAGGACACTATCATTGCATCTAGGAGGCTTCACAGATGAGTTTTGATATAAAATTTGCCTAGTTTCACTATCGAGAGACAAACAGGCATTTTTTTTGTCGGAGACCATTTTTGGCCTCACAAAACGCAGTACGAGGCATTTTTTTATTTAAATTTTTTTTAAAATTTAAAAATAAATAAAAAATAAAATAAAATAAATGTTGTTTAAGTGTTGTATAAGCATTGTTCCAAGCACTTTACAGAGCTTCATTTATATTGGGGCTTCAACCCTTAGAAGGGCGTCGACCACTTTTGGGGACCGACCCCCCTTTACATAGGCCCTGCAAGCCTTTTCAAGGCTGTAGACCTTGAAAGGAGGGCACTGGAGTGGCTAAGGCCCCTGCCCCCTTTATTAATTTTTTTTAAAATCGATCTTCAAGCATTTAAAATGCCCCCCAAAACCATGCTTACATTCGGCCTTTTTAGGCCTATTTAAATTTTTTTAATTGGGCATGTGTAAACAGTCTCTGGCTTGCGTGCCATCAGTTAGCATTTGTGCCATTTTAAGCTACTTCTTTGTCAATTTTAGCATTTTTCTATATTTGGTGTCTCCTCTAACTTTGGTAGATTCAGCCAAATCTGGCCCTTAGCTAAATTTAATTGGAGACCTACTATTTTTAGTCACAGTTGACTTGTTTGGCAGAGCTACAAATTGACAGTGAGACTCTACAATTAGCGGGCCACCAAAGTTAGCAGAGACTTCACCAAATTTGGTAGAGGTTGAATATTTTCAAACAAGACCCCTCTCCATTGGCAAGGGCAAAATTGAAGACTACTTTCAAACACTCCGTTTAGGCTCCTTTTGGCTCCGATTTCAAAGATTACTTTTTTTATTTTCACTATTCTTTTGAGCTCTTCACAGTGGTACATATGATTCTTGATTCTGGTGCATAATTTTTTCAAAAATCATAGATTCTCATAGGTGACTTTGTGCAATTCCGATTTTGGGACCTTCAAAGGTGCATAACTTTTGCATATGACCTCGGATCGAGGCGATTCTTTTTTTTAAAGTGCATGTTTTTTATGTACTTCACAGTGGAGTTGTTAGTTTCACTTGGGTTTGTTCCAGTATTGTACTTTCAACATACACCTAATTTACGAGGATTTTGTAATGCATTGAGATCAATATCACTAAGTATTTCTTAGTAGTGGCAGTTGTAAACACACAAATTATAAAGTACCAAATCATCTTTCCTTGGGGGGTTCTTTGATTGAGTGAAAAGGGGGGGTTGTCCTATGTGTGTTCTCTTCTTTTTATCATTTCTTTTCTGCATTTCTTCATCATGGATCAAACAATAGTATCCATCTTAACTCCCTGCAACTACTTTGAGTGGAAATCACGCATGACAATCTACTTAAGGAAAGCTAGATTACATAGGATAATAATGGGACTTGAAACTGAGCTTGCTAAAGAAGATAAGCCTAAGTGTTTTAACAAATGTCATGAGGCCTATGGAACATTGTGTTTGTCTATTTCTCCTGATTTTCTCTATCACATTGAGTCTTTGAATTCACCAAATGAAATTTGGACAAAGCTAGAAACATTATTTGGTACACAAGATTCAATGAGGGGTCATATGTTGGAAAATGAACTAATTAGTTTAAGTCCAGGCAACTTCAACACAATTTAGGATTTTTTCAAAAAATTGAAATCACTAAGGCTTTAGCTAAATAATGTGGAATTGAAAAGAAAGATGACAATTGATTCCTAGTATTCTCTCTAAGCCAAGTTTAGAATATTCTGTATTTGTTTCTACCTTCTATGCTACTAAGGGTGCACTTGGTACTCAATTCACCATGCCATCTTTGGATAACTTTTCTATCTCTCTCACATGGGAGCAAGATAAGCTAATCTAGATGGGCACTCTAAAATCCTCTAAGTCACATGCCCTGGCTACCAACCAAGGCACAAAAGAACATAAAGGAAAAATTAGTAACAATAACAAAAAGAAACAAAATAATAGCAAGGGGAAGAAGGATCAGAAACTAGTTGCTTCAAAAGAAACTAATGAGACCCAATCTTATAAAGGCAACAAGCCTAAGAAAGAGAAGGTCCAATGTGCCTATTGTAAAAGCCTGGTCATGATGAACATAAGTGTCTGAAGAAACAAATTGATCACTTAACACACATTCTTGAGAAGAATAATATCAGTGTTCCTGAGTCTATCAAATAGAATTCAAATGAGGGGTCTAACAAGGAAAAAGAAAACAAGGGGAAAGGATAGGGCAAGGCCCTTGTAGTAGTTGCTTCACAAAAATCCACTTTGGGTTCTTGATTCATGTGTTTCGCACCACATGGCTTCATCTAAGGATGAACTTGAATCTTTAGAGCCATGTAATATGCCTTCTATTTTGATGGGTGATGACACTCATGTTGAGGTGTGTGGGAGAGGGTTTGTTGATGTGGGGGATGGCACATTCCATGATGTTCTTTGTGTGTCCTCATTATCAACTAATCTCCTATCAGTATATTAGATCACTCACATAGGTTTAGGCAAGCAGGTTGAGTTCACTCCTGATTCAGTGGAGATTAGTGAGTTGCATAGTGGTTCTAAAGTTGCAATTGGGAGAGAAGATCATCAATCACGGCTCTATCTATTTTCTCACTTTGTTCCTGATCCTCCTTCGACTATTTTACTCACTCATTCTGATGATGTGAGTAAATTATGGCATAAGTAGTTTGGCCATCTTAACTTCTACTACTTACAACAACTCAACCAATAGAGCATGGTCTCAGGGTTACCTTCAGTTCATTTTTTAGGTGGTGTTTGCCAAGGATGTATTCTTGGTAAGCATCCTAAGGAAAAATTTGGCAAAGGTAAGGCATGGAGAGCTTCACAGATACTAGAGTTAGTTCACAATGATTTGACTGGTCCATTTCCTTGTCCATCCTTTAGAAAGGATAGACTTGTTCTAACTTTCATTGATGACTTTTCTCGCTATACTTGGGTGTACTTTCTCAAATAGAAGTATGAGGTATTTGATCACTTTCAAGACTTCAAGACTTTTGTAGAGAATCAATCTAGGAAAGCCATCAAAGTTTTGCACATTGACAATGGTGGTGAATATGTCAACCATCATTTTGAGCAGTTTTGCACTTCAGAGGGGATTGATTTGCAACATTTAGTTCCATACAATCCTCAATAGAATGATGTAGAGTGGAAGAATAGTTCCTTGAAGGAAATGGTGAACTGCATGATTCATTCTAGATCTCTTGCACCACAATATTGGATAGAGGCCATTAGCTATGCTTGTTATATCCAAAACCATGTTCCTCACTGAACCTTGAAGGAGTTACTTCTTTTAAAGCTTGGAGCAGTCAGAAACCATCAGTTAAGTATTTTCAATTTTTTGGTTCTCCTGCATGGGCCCACATTCCTGCAGAGAAACACAAGGCCTTGGATCCATAGAGGAGATCTTGCATATTTGTAGGCTATCCTGATGGTGTGAAGGGTTATTGGTTTCTCCACCCTACCATACACGAGATGTTCATTAAGAGGAGTGTTCAATTTTAGGAGGGCTCTTCAAGTTCAATTCCTATCACTTCTACACCTCCTTCTACTTTGAAATTGGAGTCACTTGGACTACATGACAGATCTTTTGATGAGTCAGATTCACTTGAGTAGAGTCTTGATGATGAGTACTCTTATTCTAATGCCGAGAGTGATTTAGAGGATTCACCTCCTTCCTCTCCTAGTCATCATTTAGAGGGTGATGATTCTCCTCCACATTCTCTAACTTCTGGTCCACTTTGGGCTAGATAGACCTTGCAGTCTATAGGAGATTGGGTTAGGGATCCATCAGACACTAGGTGGACTTGTTCAAAATTTCAAGATGCTCCACATATCTTCATTGCTACTACCTCTGATCCACAGTCCTTTTGAGAGGCTTTTAGTAATCCTGAGTGGGATACAGCTATGTAGGAGGAGTATAGTTCCTTGATGAGGAACCATACTTGGGATCTTGTCCTTCTTCCTAAGGGAAGAAAACTTGTTCGATGTAAGTGGATCTATCAAACAAAGTTTGCAACAGATGGATCGGTTGATAAGTATAAGGCTCACTTGGTCGCCAAAGGATTCTCCTAGGTTCATGGGATTGACTACTCTAAGTCTTTTGTGCCAATTGCTAGAATGAACTCCATCTGACTTCTTCTTGCCTTTGTTACAACCAATCATTGGGAACTACACCACATGGATGTGAAGAGTGCTTTTCTTCATGGTGACCTTCAAGAGGAGATCTACATGAAGTAGCCATAGGGGTTCATTCAAGATTCTTCACTTGTGTGCCACCTTTGAAAGTCTCTCTATGGCCTCAAATAGGCTCCTTAGACCTGGTATGCCAAGATGAGCTCCTTCCTTTTGATAGTTGGGTTTCTCAGTGCCATTTTGATCCCAATGTCTACATGTAGTAGGATGATTCACTCCTATTTCTAGTCATGTATGTTGATGACTTGTTGATCACAGGGAATTCTTCATTTGCTAGTGGGGTAGTCAAATCTACCCTTCGTGACAGGTTTTTGATGACTGACTTGGGCTTGTTGCATTACTTTCTTGGGATTGAGATCTTCTAGTTTACTTCTGAGTTCACCATCACATAGTCCAAATATGCTCTAGATTTTCTCTCATGGTTTCATATGGCTGACTATAAGCCTCCTTTGACTCCCTTTCTTTCTAGAATCAAACTTGAGGCTCAAAGTTCTTCTCCATTTGTTGATGGCACTTTGTACTAACAACTTTTTGGGAGTCTCATTTATCTAACTCATACGAGACCTAACATTTCATATGTTGTAGGCATGGTTTCTCAATTCATGCAGGAGCCCCATGAGCTGCACTGGGAAGCATCCAAGCAGATACTTCACTACATTCAGGGTACTCAGTTTTGGGATTCATTATGCAAAGAGCATTGATCTTGACTTGGTGGGATACATAGATTCAGATTAGGCAAGTGATTCATAGGATCACAAGTCTACTTCAAGTTACAGCTTCTCATTTGGTTCAGGTCCTGTTTGTTGGTCGAACAAGAAGTAGTCTGCTATTGCTCTATCTTCTACTGAGGCCGAGTATCGGGGGGTTGTGAATACCACCACTGAGGCTATTTGGCTTTAGAATATTCTCACTAAGTTTGGTATCTAGATCAAATGGCCATCAGTCATATTTTGTGACAACTAGAGTGTTGTAAGTATGGGCCTAACCAGTGTTGTCATTGATGTCAACATACTCCAGTTGCATTGATGTCAAGGATTGGATGAGCTGTGTGCTGAGGATATTGAGAACATTAATCCTATCAGAAACAAAGAAGAACAGTGAAGATAGTGGAGCTCTATGAAGTGAAGATCCTAGCTAAGATGGAGATCAAGGAATGTGCTTCAAATGGTTTGTAGATATGTGTATAAAGATGATCCCGTCAAGACTTGAGAGGTTTGCATGAAGATTTGAAGAAGTTATGGCCACTTGAGTGAAACTAGTTCTAGCAGGTGTTTAGAGGTAAAAGAGTGACACAAATAGGTCTGGTAAGATTCGAAAATGTAATATCATGTTCTGCAGATTTGATGGAGTGTTTAGGAAGCCAATGTGAATTGACAACTCAATTGGTTTGTGGTCTGGAGGTCCACAAGCATTTATTCTAATATGATAGTGATGACAGAATGTGTTCTTGAGGTTCCAGATGAAGATGAGAATGATTTCAGTAGAGAGAAGTGGTGTGGGTGTTCTTGGTGATTCAGGCAAGCTTGTGGGGGTCTCTAGATTGTGTCCAGTTTGTGTTGGTGATCGACATTGAAGATTGAGCTCGTAATTGAATATTTACTTCCAGATGATGAAGTTCTTCCTAATCATGGCCGACCGAATGGTTTGCACATCTTGTGGATGATCTTGAAGATGTTCTGTGAAGCATGGCATGTTCCTCAAAGAAGATTAAATTCCCAGATATGTGTGGCCGACAGTGTGGTGATTCACATGAAGTCTTTTACAATAAATCAAGTTGTATTTGTGTATTTGCTTTCTAATAAAATAAAGTATGCTGACTTTGATGATAATCCCAAAGTGGATGTCTTGTATAAATAAGAGTTGTGAAGTCATTTCAAAGTATGATGCGAAGATGAGAGTGTGGTAGAGAGGAGAAGAACAAAAGTCAGAGCAGAAGTGCTCAGCTTAAATGGAACTGACTCAAGCATGGTGAAGATGCTATTCTTCAGTTCAACTATGTAATATTTATTATTCTATAGACAGTGTGTCTCCTATAGGTAGTAGGCCTCTTGTGAGCAGTGTACTCAGGCAGTGAACCCTAATTGGCATGTGTCATTTTGTTCCTTTTATTCTTTTAACAAAGAATACAATCTTGGGTTAGTCACCCCATGGTTTTTCCCTTAACTAGGCTTTCCACGTTAAAATCATGGTGTCATATTTGTCAATGTGTTTCTGCTCTTGAATTATTACATTGTGTTTGCATGATTGATTTATTATTATGCTATTGAATTACAAGAAGGATTTAAGTGGTTAATAAAAAGAAAGTTTTGGGACCACTGATTCAAACCCCCCTCTCAGTTGTCTATCTTGAAAGTAACAATTGGTATCAGAGCTAATTTCCTCTAAAAGAGCTTAACTGCTTGAGGAGATCCAGGATGTCTTCCTACAAGAAGGATAGTCTGAGGTTTGATGGAACTAATTACACTCTTTAGAAAAGCCACATGGAATGTCACTTGCAATGTATGGGAATGTAATATTGGACCATAACTTCAAAGAAGTATGTTCCTCCAAAGAATGGTCCAACAACTGTAGATGAAATCAAAGATGCTGAAGACAATCTTCAAGCTAAAGAAGCTTTATTAAGTGCCTTATCTAATTCAGAGCTGACAAAAGTTCTAGATCTAAAAATTGCATATGAGATTTGGGAAAAATTGTAACGTCTGCATGAAAGAGACAAATATGTTAAATGTGCCAAGCTATAAAGTCTGAAAGGAAAATTTGAAAACCTGAAGATGAATGAAGATGAGAATATCACTACAGTTATGCCAAAAGTTAATGAGCTTGTTTGTGGCATTAGGTGTGCTGGTGGAATCTTGGATGAAGATGAGATTGTTGCCAAAGTTCTCAGATCCCTACCTCCTGCTTACAAATACAAGGTTGTTGCTATTGAAGAATTCATATCTTTTTCAAATATAACAAGAGATCAATTGGTTGGAAAATTAGTTGCATTTGAATTGGTCAAGTTTGGAGATGCCCCCCAAGACTAAATCTTCATTCAAAGCTAGTGCCTTTGTAAAAGGCAAACAAAAGTTTGATCTAGGAGAGAACTCCTCAAAGAAACTATCATGGTATGAAAAAGCAAGAAAAGATCTGGAAGAAGATGAAGCAGAAGCTACTCAACTTGAAGCCCTTATTGCAAAAATACTTCCAAGAGGATCTGGTAAGTATGAAGGAAAATTGCCCTTCAAATGTTTCAACTGCAACAAGATTGGTCATTTTGCCTCAAAGTGTCCAGAAAGATTTTCAAGGGAAAATGCAAATAGATCAAGATTCCAAAAGAAATGTTACTATGTTCATGAAGATGATGATGATGAAGGAGTAACAGATGATGAATCAGAGACTAGAAACAAATCTTGAAGTGACTAGGTGTTCATTGTCATCAAGGAAGAAGATCTAATGCCCTCTGAATCTATCAATCATAAAATGATAGAAAAAGCTCTGGCTGCCCAAGTTGAAGAAAAGGATGATTGGGTCATTGATAGTGGATGCTCCCACCATATGACTGGTGACAAAAATAAGTTCATAGATTTGGAAAGATATGAAGGAGGAGTTGTAAAATTTGGTGATAATACTACTGGTAAAATCAGAGGTAGAGGAACTATTTCTTTTGATGGAAAGAACAAAACTAGTGATGTACTATATCTTGAAGGTCTGAAGCACAATCTTCTCAATGTTGGATAGTTGGTGGACAAAGGCTATGATCTCCAATTTCAAAAATGGAAAATGTAAGATCTTTGAAAGTTCTGGAACAGAGATTGCATCCGGTACTCAAACAAAAGGTAACATCTTCCACTTGGTTGGTACTGGCAAAAGTTGTTTATTTGTTTAAATTGATCAAAGTTGGCTATGGCATAGGAGAATGTGTCATGTGAATTTTGATAATATCATCAAGATAAGCAACACTTAGGTTGTAAGAGATCTTCCAAGGCTGGTGAAACCTACTAATAGTTTGTACAAAGAATGTCAGTTGGGTAAGTAGAGCAGAGTCACATTCAAAAGTAAGGAACAATCTTCTACTAGATTATTGGACTTAGTACATACTGATCTATGTGGACCAGCAAGAATCAGGAGCTTGCAAGGTGATAGATACTTCATGTTATTAATTGATGACCACTCCAGGATGATGTGGGTGACTTTTTTGAAAGAAAAATCTGAGGCTCTTGAGAAATTCAAAATATTCAAGCCTATGGTGGAGAATGAAACCAGATTAAACATAAAATGTATTAGGTCTAATAGAGGTGGAGAATTCACATCCGAAGATTTCATAGAATTCTATGAGAAATATGGGATAAAAAGATAGTTATCTGCTCCAAGCACTCCTCAACAGAATGGAGTAGTGGAGAGAAAGAACCAGACCATCTAGGAAGTATCTAGAACCATGATGATGGAAGCAAATGTTCCTCAGATCTACTAGAGAGAAGCTATAAGCACTGCTATCCATACTCTTAATAGAGTACAAATCAGAAGCAATATTGGTAAGACTCCCTATGAACTCTGGTTTGGCATCACTCCTACTGTGAAGTATTTCAGAGTCTTTGGTAGCAAATGTTACATTAAAAGAGATGAAGACCTTAGAAAATTTGATGCTAGAAGTGATGAAGGAATATTCTTGGGTTATTCTACTCAAAGCAAAGCATACTAGTGTTATAACAAGAGATTGAGAAAGATTGTAGAAAGTACAAATGTAAAGGTTGATGAAGGCATTGATAAACCCTCAAGGTTTTATGAATATGAATAAGATGATCAAAATGATGTTTTGGTTCAAGCCCCTTCTAAAATTTAGATCCAAACTAATCTGAAGAATCCTAAAATTCAGGAAGAAGAGACAAATTTGAATGAACCTATCCAAGAAATAGACGTGCAAGAAGTTCCCAAAACTCCCAAGTATGTAAGATTGAATCATTCTAAAAATCAGATCATAGGTGATAAAAGCAAAGGTGTTCAAACAAGAAGAAAGATTGCTCAAGACTTAGAGAAGTATTGTCTGATCTCAAAGATTGAACCAAAAATAGTAAGTGAGGCATGCAATGATGAAAGATGGACTAAATCAATGGAGGAAGAGCTGATGCAGATTGAGAGGAGTCACACTTAATATCTTGTTCCCAGACCTAGAAACAAAAATGTGATTGGAACCAAATGGGTCTTCCAGAATAAACTGAATGAAGATGGTGAAGTAGTCATAAATAAAGCCAGATTAGTCTGCAAGGGTTATTCTCAAGTTGAAGGAGTTGATTTTGAAGAAACTTTTGCTTCAGTGGCAAGGATTGAAGCAGTAAGATTATTTCTTTCCTTTGCTACCTTCAAGGATTTTAAAGTATATCAGATGGATGTCAAGTCTGCCTTCCTGAATGGTGACTTGGAAGAAGAGGTTTACATTGAGAAACTGGATGGATTTCAATTATCTGATCAGGGTGATATGGTCTACAAGTTGAAGAAAGCTCTCTGTGGACTCAAAAAAGCCCCAAGAGCCTGGTATGAAAGACTAGATAAACATCTTTTGAAGATTGGTTTCAACAAAGGTATTGTTGACAGTAACTTGTACTTCAAAATTGATCATGAAAATATCTTAATTGTTGAAGTGTTTGTTGATGATATCATCTTTGGAGGAAGATATAGTATGTGTAAGACTTTACAAATCAAATGAAAAGTGAATTTGAGATGTCTATGTTTGGGGAAATGAATTTCTTCTTGGGTCTGCAAATCACTCAAACAAAGAAAGGAATCTTCATTTCTTAGACCAAGTATGTGAAAGAATTATTGAATAAATTTGGGATGGAAGACTCAAAACCAATGAATACTCCCATGGCAACTAGATATAAACTGAGCAAAGATGATGACTCTCCTAAGGTTGATCAGAAAAAGTACAGGTCAATGATTGCAGGACTATTGTATCTTACTCAAACTAGACCTGACATTATGAATGTTGTTGGTCTTGTTGCCAGATTCCAAGCGGATCCAAGAGAATCTCATGTCATGGAAATCAACAGGATTTTTAGATATCTAAAATTAACAATTGAGTATGGTTTATGGTATCCTAGGGGTCATGATTTCTCTCTTTATGCATATATAGATGCAGATTGGGCAGGAGATGTGGATGACCAGAAGAGTACCAGTGGTAGTGCATTCTTTTTGGGGAGAAGATTGGTTTCTTGGTTGAGCAAGAAACAAGAGGCAATATCTCTGTCCACTGCAGAAGCAGAGTATATTGCAGCAGCAGGTAGTTGCACTCAAGTATTTTGGATGAAGCAAATGCTAAGAGACATTAGAGTAGAGTATAAGGAACCTATCACAATCTTTTGTGATAACTCAAGTGCAATAAACATTTCAAAAAATCCAGTGTTGCATTCAAAGACAAAACATATATCCATCAAGTTTCACTTTTTGAGAGAGCAGGTGAACAAGAATGAAGTCAGATTAGAGTTTGTGCCCTCTAAGGATCAGATTACAGACATCTTTACTAAACCTCTACCTAAGGACTCTTTTTAGTATCTCAGGGAGAAGTTAGGGGTTATTACCCCTCTGGTTCTTAATTAAGGTGCATTGATGTGCATTAGTCTGGTGGATCTCACAGTCATATGTTGTGATCTGGATTGATTATAGGAAGCTGCTACTCAGGGGGAGCAATCTGTATGATTTTGATTGATGCAAGTATGTGCCCTTTGCCATTGATGTCAAAGGGGGAGAGAAGACATGTGAAAAACAAAAGTGGTTGTTGATCAAAGGGGGAGCAGTAAAGGAAGAGAAGACATCTGAATGATTGTCGTTGATAGGGGGAGCTATGTCAGTCAGTGAGGAGAAGTTCTTGTCTCGATAGTTAAAATAATTTTTCACATCATATGTTGCCATCAATGACAAAGAGGGAGATTATTGCAATGGGCCTAATTGGTGTTGTCAGTGATGCCAACATACTCCTGTTGCATTGATGTCAAGGATTGGATGAGCTGTGTGCTGAGAATATTGAGAAAATTAGTCCTATTAGAAACAAAGAAGAACAGTGAAGACAGTGAAGCTCTATGAAGTGACGATCCTAGCTAAGATGGAGATCAGGGAATGTGCTTCAAAGGGTTTGTATATATGTGTCTAAAGATGATCTCGTTAAGACTTGAGAGGCCTGCATGAAGATTTGAAGAATTTATGGCCACTTGAGTGAAACTAGTTTTGGTAGGTGTTCAGAGGTGATAGAGTGACACAAATAGGTCCAGTAAGATCCAGAAATACAATATCATGTTTTGTAGATTTGATGGAGTGGTTAGGAAGCCAATGTGAATTGACAACTCAATTGGTTCATGGTCTGGAGGTCCGCAAACATTTATTCTAATATGACAGTGATGATAGAATGTGTTCTTGAGGTTCTGGATGAAGATGAGATTGATTTCAGTAGAGAGAAGTGGTGTGGATGTCTTGGTGATTTTAGCCAAGCTTGTGGGTGTCTCTAGATTGTGTCCAGTTTGTGTTGGTGATCCGCATTGAAGATTGAGCTTGCAATTGAATATTTACTTCCGGATAATGAAGTTCTTCCAAATCATGGCTGACCGGATGGTTTGCACATCTTGCGGATGATCTTGAAGATGTTCTGTGAAGCATGGCGTGTTCCTCAAAGAAGATTGAAGTCCCAGATATGTGTGGCTGACTGTGTGGTGATTCACATGAAGTCTTTTGCAATAAATCAAGTTGTATTTTTGTATTTTCTCTCTAATAAAATAAAGTATGCCAACTTTGATGATAATCCCAAAGTGGATGTCTTGTATAAATAAGACTTGTGAAGTCATTTCAAAGTATGATGCAAAGATGAGAGTGTGGTAGAGAGGAGAAGAACAAAATGCAGAGTAGAAGTGCTGAGCTTAAATGGAACTGACTCAAGCATGGTGATGATGATATTCTTCAGTTCAAGTATGTAATATTTATTATTCTGTAGATAGTGTGTCTCCTATAGGTAGTGGGCCTCTTATGAGCAGTGTGCTTGGGTAGTGAGCCCTAATTGGCATGTGCCATTTTGTTCCTTTTATTCTTTTAACAGAGAATACAATCTTGGGTTAGTCCCCACGTGGTTTTTTCCTTAACCGTGTTTTCCACATTAAAATCATGGTGTCATATGTGTCAATGTGTTTTTTCTCTTGAATTATTGCATTGTGTTTGTATGATTGATTTATTATGCTACTGAATTACAAGAAGGATTTAAGTGGTTAATAAAAGGAAAGTTTTGGGACAATTGATTCACCCACCCTCTCAGTTGTATGTCTTGAAACTAACAATTGGTATCAGAGTTAAGTTCCTCTAAAAGATCTTAACCACTTGAGGAGATCCAGGATGTCTTCCTACAAGAAGGATAGTCTGAGGTTTGATGGAACCAATTACACTCTTTGGAAAAGCCGCATGGAATGTTACTTGCAATGTATGGGAATGCAATATTGGACCATAACTTCAAAGAAGTATGTTCCTCCAAAGAATGGTCCAACAACTATAGATGAAATAAAAGATGTTGAAGACAATCTTTGGGCTAAAGAAGCTTTATTAAGTGCCTTATCTGATTCAGAGCTGACAAATGTTCTAAATCTAAAAACTACATATGAGATTTGGGAAAAACTGTAACTTCTGCATGGAGGAGACAAATATGTTAAATATGCCAAGCTATAAAGTTTGAAAGGAAATTTTAAAAACCTAAAGATGAATGAAGATGAGAATATCACTACATTTATGCCAAAAGTTAATGAGCTTGTTTGTGGCATTAGGTGTGCTGTGGAATCTTGGATGAAGATGAGATTGTTGCCAAAGTTCTTAGATCCCTACCTCCTGCTTACAGATACAAGGTTGCTGCTATTGAAGAATTTAGATCTTTTTCAAATATCATAAGAGATCAATTGGTTAGAAAATTAGCTACATTTGAATTGGCCGAGTTTGGAGATTCCCCCCCCAAGACTGAATCTGCATTCAAAGCTAGTGCCTCTGTAAAAGGCAAACAAAAGTTTGATCTAGGAGAGAACTCCTCAAAGAAACAATCATGGTATGAAAAAGAAAGAAAAGATCTGGAAGAAGTTGTAGCAGAAGCTACTTAACTTGAAGCCCTTATTGCAAAAAGACTACCAAGAGGATCTGGTAAGTATCAAGGAAAATTTCCCTTCAAATGTTTCAACTGCAACAAGATTGGTCATTTTGCCTCAAAGTGTCTGGAAAGATTTTCAAGGGAAAATCCAAACAGATCAAGATTCCAAAAGAAATGTTAGTATGTTCATGAAGATGATGATGATGGAGTAACAAATGATGAATCAGAGACTGGAAACAAATCTAGAAGTGACTGGGTGTCCATCACCATCAAGGAAGAAGATCCAATGCCCTCTGAATCTGTCAATCATAAAATGATAGAAAAAGCTCTTGCTGTCCAAGTTGAAGAAAAGGATGATTGGGTCATTGACAGTGGATGCTCCCACCATATGACTGGTGACAAAAATAAGTTCATAGATTTAGAAAGATATGGAGGAGTTGTAAAATTTAGTGATAATTCTACTGGCAGAATCAGAGGTAGAGGAACTATTTCTTTTGATGGAAAGAACAAAACCAGTGATGTATTGTATGTTAAAGGTCTGAAGCACAATCTTCTTAGTGTTGGATAGTTGGTGGACAAAGGCTATGATCTCTGATTCAAAAATGGAAAATGTAAGATCTTTGAAAGTTTTAGAACAGAGATTGCATCTAGTACTCAAACAAAAGGTAACATCTTCCACTTGGTTGGTACTGACAAAAGTTGTTTATTTGTTCAAATTAATCAGAGTTGGCTGTGGTATAGGAGAATGTGTCATGTGAATTTTGATAAGATCATCAAGATAAGCAACACTCAGGCTATAAGAGATCTTCCAAGACTGGTGAAACCTACTAATAGTTTGTGCAAAGAATGTCAGTTGGGTAAGTAGAGTAGAGTCACATTCAAAAGTAAGGAGCAATCTTCTACCAGATTATTGGACTTAGTACATACTGATCTATGTGGACTGGCAAGAATCAGGAGCTTGCAAGGTGATAGATACTTCATGTTATTAATTGATGACCACTCCCAAATGATGTGGGTGACTTTTCTGAAAGAAAACTCTGAGGCCCTTGAGAACTCAAAATATTCAAGGCTATGGTGGAGAATGAAACTAGGTTAAACATAAAATGTCTCAGGTTTGATAGAGGTAGAGAATTCACATCCAGAGAGTTCATAGAATTATGTGAGAAACATGGGATAAAAAGATAGTTATCTGCTCCAAGGACTCCTCAGCAGAATGGAGTAGTGGAGAGAAAGAACTGGACCATCCAGGAAGCATCTAGAATCATGATGATGGAAGAAAATATTCCTTAGATCTACTAAAAAGAAGCTGTAAGCACTGCTATCTATACTCTTAATAGAGTACAAATCAGAAGCAATACTGGTAAGACTCCCTATGAACTCTGGTTTGGCATCACTCCTACTATGAAGTATTTCAAAGTCTTTGGTAGCAAATGTTACATTAAAAGAGATGAAGACCTTGGAAAATTTAATGCTAGAAGTGATGAAGGAATATTCTTGGGTTATTCTACTCAAAGCAAAGCATACCAATGTTATAACAAGAGATTGAGAAAGATTGTAGAAAGTACAAATGTAAAGGTTTATGAAGGCATTGATAAAGCCTCAAGGTTTTATGAATATGAATAAGATGATCAAAATGATGTTTTGGTTCAAGCCCCTTCTGAAATTCAGATTCAAACTGATCCAGAGAATCCTAAAATTCATGAAGAAGAGACGAGTTTGAATGAACCTATCATAGAAATAGAAGTGCAAGAAGTTCCCAAAACTCCCAGGTATGTAAGATTGAATCATTCTAAAAATCAGATCATAGGTGATAAAAGCAAAGGTGTTCAAACAAGAAGAAAGATTGCTCAAGACTCAGAGAAGTATTGTCTAATCTCAAAGACTGAACCAAAAATAGTAAGTGAGGCATGTAATGATGAAAACTGGACTAAGGTAATGGAGGAAGAGATGATGTAGATTGAGAGAAATCACACTTGGGATCTTGTTCCCAGACCTAGAAACAAAAATGTGATTGGAACCAAATGGGTCTTCCAGAATAAACTGAATGAAGATGGTGAAGTAGTCATAAATAAAGCCAGATTAGTCTGCAAGGGTTATTTTCAAGTTGAAGGAGTTGATTTTGAAGAAACTTTTGCTCCAGTGGCAAGGATTGAAGTAGTCAGATTATTTCTTGCCTTTACTGCCTTCAAGGATTTTAAAATATATAAGATGGATGTCAAGTCTGCCTTCCTGAATGGTGACTTGGAAGAAGAGGTTTACATTAAGCAACTGGATGGATTTCAATTATCTGATCAGCGTGATATCGTCTCCAAGTTGAAGAAAGTTCTATATGGACTCAAACAAGCCCCAAGAGCCTAGTATGAAAGACTGGATAAACATCTTTTGAAGATTGGTTTCAACAAAGGTACTGCTAACAGTAACTTGTACTTCAAAATTGATCATGAAAATATCTTAATTGTTGAAGTGTTTGTTGATGATATCATCTTTGGAGGAAGAGATAGTATGTGCAAGACTTTTGCAAATCAAATGAAAAGTGAATTTGAGATGTCTATGTTTGGGGAAATGAATTTCTTCTTTGGTCTACAAATCACTCAAACAAAAAAGGAATCTTCATTTCTCAGACCAAGTATGTGAAAGAATTATTGAAGAAATTTGGGATGGAAGACTCAAAACCAATGAATACTCCCATGGCAACCAGATGTAAACTGAGCAAAGATGATGACTTCCTAAGGTTGATCAGAAAAAGTATAGGTCAATGATTACAAGACTATCGTATCTTTGTTGTTGGTCTTATTGCCAGATTCCAAGTTGATCCTAGAGAATCTCATGTCATGGCAATCAAGAGGATTTTCAGATATCTTAAAGGAACAATTGAGTATTGTTTATGGTATCCTAGGGATCATGATTTCTCTCTTTATGCATATACAAATGCAGATTGAGCATGAGATGTGGATGACCATAAGAGTTCTAGACTAAAAAGTGCAACCCTAGAGTGCTAGACTAAAAAGTGCAAAATTACAAAAATAATTTTTTTATTGAAAGCAAGAATTTGCAATATTAGTAACTAAGATGCCATAATACACAACGTAAAGAAAAGTGCACTTCTAACTCCTCTAGGGAAACATAATTGCATCAGTAAATATAAAGTAAAAACCACACAAGTGATAACATTTTACTGCTACTTCAGTTAAGAACAACTTTTACATTTGCAAGATAGTTTATTTACAAAGTTACAATACAAGATTACAAGACCGATTGTGTCGGTTTACAACATTATCTACAGGTTGGATTTAAAACAAAGAGGGGTTTGAAAATATGACCACCAGTAAGGGTAAGGATACAATGCAGAAATTACTTGGAAGACTACCAGTACATAAATAGAAGTGTCTTATTTGGTGGTTACAGTGAATAGTTTCATGTCGATTAAACTCAGACAATAGACAAGTACCAACCAAACAAATCACTATACACAAGACTCATATTCATTTTTCTACATGCTTCAAGATGGGTAATACTTCTAATGCAAATGAAGAATTAAATGGTATCTTTCAACCAACAGGAAGATTTATGATGCAAAAATTGTGAAGAAACTTCACCAAAATTTGGTCAGATTCCTAGACATGCTTGCAGGGTAGCTTCCTAGAGGAAGTAGTGTTGGAGACACAAAATTTCATCAGGGTTACACAGATAGAAACAAGGTATTGGAAGGTGACATGGAAAATGTGTATAAGGACCTTCTGAAGAATGGTGGAGCATCTACAATAATCTCAGATGAAATCAACTTATTCAAGTTGCCACTGAATAAGAGCAATAGCTATTTGTTAAAAGAAAAAGGCACATTGATGTGCATAAGGGTTACTCCTTCTCACTGGGCAAACCACTTCTGTCTGAGAGATAGATATGTGAGATAAATATGCAAGAACGACAGGGACAAGAGATTTATAAAGGGTTAAAATTGAGTCATCTATTTCACAGGATTGAGATCACGATGCAGGGTTACAGATGATGGGCATAAGATTTCAGAGGGATTAAAACAAAGGTTCAACCAGAAGAATCCATCTTGGAGGGATCTATAGGGGTTGGAGCAGCATTCAACCACACAGGGCACACATGGATAATTAAATTCCAAGTTACATGCAAGTTTCACAAATAGGACAAGCTAGATCACACATAGAACATGCTATAATAAAATTCAACTTACAAGCTACAAGGATTGCAATTTTCATAGAGAGAGACACATCACATACCCGCATTTCAGTTCCACCCTAAAATTTCTCCATCTCCTGCAACCAATTCCCTGTTCTTCTCCCAATATCTCCGTTCTTTTTCCAACTACCTTCCGAACAATATTCCCCCCCCATATAAAAATGATTCAACTCATAACATAAATGCAGACATGCATCCTTACCCAACAACCCACTCCCGAGGAATTCCCAAAAAATTGCTATAAAAAGAGATCCAAATCTCCCAATTTCAAATTGACAACTCAAGGCATTAATTTCCCATATCAAAATTATTTTGTACAAAATATATACTAATTACCCGTAACTCCAATTTATGACATAAATGCTCTTGGGCAGCAGATAATTAATTCTAGTCTATTTTAAAATCTAACAAAGGTATCAATCCCAGTTCTAAGCTAAACAAATATTATCCAATAATCATAATAGGAGCATTATTAGTTAATAATAAATCATTAAAGTATTATCCAACCACACATGAGCATTATTAACACAACTCAACTATACTCCAAAACATAGATTACCAACATACAAGGCAAGGACCAAGCGTCACAACACAACTCGAGACTACAACAGAAGACGAGGACCGACCTAGTGGAATAGACCTCGCGTTATCTCCCATCACTGATACCCATTGGTGTAAGAGCCCGCTCAAACCTACTATATTAGGTGGAGTCGAGGCTCTGTACCTGTAGCCTGCATCCAAACAATTGGTTGTATACGATCAAATACATATATGCCAACACACACCCAGAGTCAGGGAGTCACGACGTAGTAGGGTGCTCGAAGCGAGTAGTACTACACCGTCTCTGCTCTTATAACAACTTTTATTCAAATACCAACAAATCAAATGACACATGATAATATTAGTTTGCATCATAACTGGAGTAATAGTAATGCCATCATAAACTCATAACACATGTCTAATTATATCAGTCGAACATAGTCCATCAAGATCAAAATAAACATAAATCATAACCTACTAAACAAATGTCTCAAAACTATATCAATGAAATGAAAGACTAACAACTGTCTCCAACTGACAGAAAGCAATGTAGAACTACCACTATCACAAGCCAACCACGAGGGGGGCACTACATCCTCCCCCCCTAAAACTTGACTTACTCCTGGAAGTCACAGATTAGGGCAAAAACATAATATTTTAATATTGCTATATTGCATTGCCAACATTCTCATCTATATTCAAAAATTGTTCATAAAACAAGAACAAATGTTCAATAAAAGACAAGAAGAACATCAATTCTTTACCTTTATGGCGTATCATGTGATCTACTTATATCTAATTTCACTTTTTCTGGCAATCTCATACAATCCAAAGAATTGTAGTCACATATAACTATGGAAAAATTCATCTCCTATCTTATTTCTACTAATTACCAACCATGCAAAGTGCAATTCTCCGTGGAGTCCTCCCTTGAACATACTATCAGAGGTTCGAAATGAACATGATAGAAACAACCCTTACCACAAAATGGGAACAACATAATCAAACACTTGGAATATCCACCATAGAAAATTTAAAAATAGATACAAACCCACATGGAAAAACAATCAAATCCAACTTTAAGTCACAAAGTGCCAGCAAATTTCAATAAATCAAGAATAAAGAAAAGAGTCTTGGTGACCATTCCTGACATAAGAAGGTTCAAAGAAAGAAAACTCACTGTTAACCCCTCCGTACTACACACGAAGCAACTGTCAAAATTTCCAAACCAACCAAATTAAAACAAATTTACATCACGATGTGACTAATTTTAGCCACAAAAAGGGAGTATCCACTACACAACACTCAAGGACACAAGATCCAGGATGTATTAGAGAATGTACACCAACACTCAAACAATTATGTTAACTACATCCTCTTATCTAAACAACTTCTATCTTTAATACAATACAATTTCTTTCTACTAAACTATGGAAATATGCAATTGCTTCCTTATACACGAAGATATGAAAGGAATATATGATATCACATACAGGAATAATTACAACTTACATTATCACGTTCCTAATCTCATAGGCCCAACATAAGCTCTCATTGATCTCCTGCATACAGTTCTTACACAAACATATACAATGATAACTTCCATAAATTACAACAATTCTTCCATAAGAGGTCATGACCATCTAGGGGTTAGATATGGATTTTCAAGCAACCATGAAAAGATGTCACCATCACATAACCACATAATCCATGATACATGATGCCACTAGATGATTAGATGCATTAACATTCAGGGAGATTATATTGTTAGATGTAACATCACATTTCCAGAGAAGAAGGAGAAAGAACATAGCAGACACATAAGTAGCATAAAGCATAAAGAATTCATTTCTTAAAGAGTAAGTCTATAAACTTATCAACCTTCATACTAATGCATACAGGTGGGAGATACTATTACCAACATCACTACAACGAGGAAATTGTTTAACCTAGGGCAACAACAACAATCCAGAGGTCTCAGTGTTGCAATCTGGGATACAATTAATCTACAGAGTTTAAGCACTAGGTCACATAATGGGCTCAATTGTAACCAGAGTACCTAGTGTTTAAACCTGGCTTTGATACCAAATGTAATGCCCCGTCATGCAACCCTAGAGTGCTAAACTAAAAAGTGCAAAATTACAGAAATAAATTTTTTTTTTTAAAGCAAGAATTTGCAATATTAGTAACTAAGATGCCATAATACACAACGTAAAGAAAAGTACACTTCTAACTCCTCTAGGGAAACATAACTGCATCAGTAAATATAAAGTAAAAACCACACAAGTGATAACATTTTACTGCTACTTTAGTTAAGAACAACTTTTACATTTGCAAGATAGTTTATTTACAAAGTTACAATACAAGATTACAAGACTGATCGTGTCGGTTTACAAAAGAATACATATGAAGTATACAACAACACTGAATGTGTTATGCAAGTCTATACTGGATCACTTTTGCAAAGGACTCGAACTGAATCTCTGAAAGGCCAATGGATAGCTCTGCCTCCCAACCATGTGGAACCCTGAGGTCCACCCCTCCAAGCTAGGAGATAACGACGAGGATTCCACTAAGCCAAGAACAAAATAAAAAAAAATAAAAGAACAATAACTGACTGACACAACTGACCATATCAACATAACTGCACAAGCCAAGACATCACTCCAAAGGCACTACCAATAAGTAACAACTGAACTGCGTAAGGAGAGTGTCATCGCATGGTCCTAGCATGGGTTACCCAGGCTATCTATCCCCAGAAGCTGGCCCCCATCTATGGTTACCTTGGCAGCCTCTCTCTAGGCACCGGCCCCATAGGGTAACACATGCGGAGCCAACAGGTCCTCTCATGGAGACAAGGAGGTCGGCCTTGCCAACCAGGGCTTCTCATCCCATCCTTAGCCTGTGAGAGCACTCAAGGCATGGGTGAGGCATCTTATTTATCTTGTTAAGTATTTTAATACCACAACCCTCTTGATTAAGTTATTAAGTTTCCATTTGCTTACAACTTCCATGGGGTTACCCAGGTGACCTCTCTCTAGGCACTGGCCCCACCATGAAAGCCACTCCCTTAGCGTTCTCTGATCAATCATACATACCACAGCATACAGGAATAATAGTCACAAATCAGTTCCAACCCATAACTTACACCATTCACTAGGCCACAACAATAAGACCTTAGAGTCCCTTCAAAATTTAAGCAATACCATCTAGAAACCAAGTGTTATATCCAAGAGATCATTCCCCATTCATTACAAGACATGAAAAATCCAAAGAACCCAATGCCAT
This sequence comes from Cunninghamia lanceolata, assembly GCA_027924645.1. Lineage (NCBI taxonomy): Eukaryota > Viridiplantae > Streptophyta > Pinopsida > Cupressales > Cupressaceae > Cunninghamia > Cunninghamia lanceolata. Next base: position 3,008,419 of record BSBN01000476.1, read on the forward strand.
AATTTTGAAACAAAGCCAAGAACTACACCCCTGGAGTTAGATACCTGACCAATGATAAGGTGACCATTATCTGACAAGGATAACACTTTCGCGTCACAACACCAAGCGCACATGACACCCCTCAAGGTTCCCACTTCACAATAAACCAAATCATAGACCAAACTCCATCCCAAAGAAACAAAATGCTCCAATTACAACATAGGATATGCCCAAGGAGAAGATCAAGCAATGAGATTCAATGAACTCCTAATTCAATCAAGAAATCAACTTACACCAAGTTATCACGAATAGAAAAACTTCACAACTCTAGGAATTAATAAGGCAAAGAAGGTGAACCATAAACCAAACATCCCTTCTTAAGCAAAAGTCAAGGAAAGCTCATAAAGTAATTCCATTAATACCACAATCCCAAGTTAAAGACACTCTAATTTCCCATAATAAAATCAAAACACAATTCCTTGTTTTCCAAAATAAAAGAATCTAAAATGGAGAAAATACCTATACAATGATATCCACCATTTACGAAGCATGAAATAGAATATTACAAGCCTGAAAACACAAATTAAAATTTAACAAGGTAATTAATACCCCAAGCACAATATTGTTACCTCATGAAACAAGAACATTAACACAAATTACTCTAAAATTTCCAAAGACAACTACAAACATGAGTCACTAGAAAACATTTACTATTACCAACAACTTCTAAAAATCTTCACAACAATATTACATCTTTTCCCATAAGAAAATTAAGTACCTATCATGTTAAAATTTTAAATCAAACCTTAATAGTTTTCTTTAAGCTAACTAGCATGTTTCAAATTACAACTTTAAATCTCAAGGAACAAAGACGGAGAATCATAATATGGACATCTTAACTAAATCAAAATCTACGTAAGGCTATAATTTAAGTCCATTGCTAAACAATCACACGATAGAAGCTCTTTAATTCTACTTGAGATAACTGAAACATGATCCCATGTTTTATGAAATATAAGTATCTAAATTTATATGTTTTAATCTACTCTCACTAGATCACATTTGATCTAATACACCATTATAGAAAAACCTATTTCTATATTCCAATAACTATCAACAAAACAAAATAATTATAACTATTTACATCTTTCGCTACAACCATTTGCTTCTATTTTACCATCCATATCATCTATTGAATTAACTACAAGTAATTATGATCCTTCTAAAAGCGTAAGTCACTTGCTATCATATTAAGATCTTAAATTAAACATTATCACTCTAGTAGTCTTCTATAACCTTAACTTACTAACTAACACTATCCATTTAGCAACAAAATACGTAAATTTCCTAACCAACTTCTATTAACATAACATAATTACAATTCCTAAAGAAAACACTACAAGCATAACATTCTAACAAACATATAACAATTTATGTCCAACCACTATAAACCTATATAGATTTGCTATCATATCACCACTTCCCAATTTCAAAGCAACACAAAGGATTTCTAACTGCCTTGCTACCACTTAGAAACATGAAAAAGCATATAATAGAGGCACTTGGCTTACTTTATTTTAATTGATATGAATACCGACTAACTACACTTCCAAACGGAGGCACTCGACTACTTATCTACCATTGTGAACGCCGACCAATGTTGAACTTCCTACAACTGAAGTGTTTAATTAACACGACTACCAAACATATGCTTGAGCACCGACTACACAATAAAAAGCAACTAACAAATACATCAATATGACTGCTGACCAAACTCTGTGCTCCAGCGACAGCAGTGGGAAAAAGTGATTCAACCAACAATAACGATGCAAACTATTTCTAATTACACGCCACTGAGCTCACTGTCTAACTGACAGACAAAAGAATGGGGTTGAACATCTTACTAAAACCTTCTAAGATTACCATGACACCACAGATACATCATGATTCAAAGACCTACTGCTAGCAAGCTATGAAACGAGCCAAAATCAGCGACAAATATAAATGGATAGCACATGCAGAGTTAAATAACATAAGCAAACTAAGTATGATGTAGATCTGAGCAGAAATCTACCTCTAATATGGTCGACATTTACCAAAAAGGCCTAACTCAATGTTAATGACCCTCTAATATGGGTTGGTAACAATTAGAAGACAAAAACTATCATTTAGAAACTTTCTCATATGGTCAGCATTAACGAATGGTGTTATTATCATTAAGGAACTTTCCAGAATGGATCGAGGCAAAAATTATCATCTCTATAATATAGAAGCAATCCTTTACAAGTTTTTAGCAAATAGACATACAAAGATGATTTAATCTTTCTTGTAGAGGTTGGGTATTTGAATACAGATCAGAGATGAAGGAGTGCATTAGACTTTGCTTGGAAATAAGGATTTAGTGCAAGATCCACTATTAAGGTGCAAGAAGGAACCAGACATTATCTACAGGTTAGATTTAAAACAAAGAGGGGTTTGAAAATATGACCACCAGTAAAGGTAAGGATACAATGCATAAATTGCTTGGAAGACTACCAGTACATAAATAGAAGTGTCTTATTTGGTGGTTACAGTGAATAGTTTCATGTCAATTAAACTCAGACAATAGACAAGTACCAACCAAACGAATCACTATACACAAGACTCATATTCATTTTTCTACATGCTTCAAGATGGGTAATACTTCTAATGCAAATGAAGAATTAAATGGTATCTTTCAACCAACAAGAAGATTTATGATGCAAAAATTGTGAAGAAACTTCACCAAAATTTGGTCAGATTCCTAGACATGCTTGCAGGGTAGCTTCCTAGAGGAAGTAGTGTTGGAGACACAAAATTTTTACAAGCCCTAACTAGCCTTATCCAATCAAACCCTAGTTACAAGATATGCATGAATTGACTGATCCCAGAAGTAGAAACCTATAGGATGATTACAAAAATGTAGATAGGAGACCATGGTGATTGTGCACCTAAAATATGAAGGCATGATGGACTTGGGTGGCCACCGAAATAGTCCTAAAGTTTCTCTATCATAGAACTGACTGTACCAGGCACTTGAGTCTCTAATGAGGGTTCCAAATCCCAAATCTAAGGGTCTGAAGGACTAGGGAGGCCACCAAAATTGGCCTAAAATTGTTCGATGAAAAATCTACAACTTTCATAGCCACTATGACAACAATACCTATTTATTCTCTGCTCCTTTCCACAAGATCTTCCCAAATCTAACCTACACAACAAAAAGAAGGAGAAGGAAGGTTGTGGCTATATAGGAGTTTGCCTCAGTCAAACCCCGTCTTTGGTATTCCTACCTCAACAATAACCAATGTCAAGAGATATAGATGTGTGTGATAAAAAACCCTATGTGAGAGCATAAACAAATGCAAGATCCTAAATGACTCAAGCATAAAGGACATAGATCCACATAATGTTTCACTCAAGGAAACAACTTTTCCTCAAGGAGATGACATCAATGAAGACTTGTAGAACAAGAAGGCAAGGCAACCGTATCTATAGAGGATTCCAAAACTCAAGTTGGAGGCTTCAACCCTTATCCCAATCTTACAAAAGGCTTCACAAACCCTAGGAAGAGAAAGATAGACTCAAGATCTCTATTCCTAATCTTCACAACATATCTCCAAGATAGAAAAGATCCAGTTCTTCGATGAGCTTCAACACCTTGTAGATCTTCAATACCACTTGTGGTAGAGTTTTGGCACAATAATCTTGCATAATCATTGTGTGTGATAAAATGATTTTGAATTCCTTTTAAATACCTCACCTTAGAAGGGAAATCAATCAAAATAACATGCCAACAGTGCATGAGAAGTTTTTGAATTTGGAATCCCGAAGCACACGACATAAGTCAACACCAAAATCAAATTTGGGTCCCGAGGATTAAGGTAGGACTAGGGTAGTTGGCGCCCAAGTCCAGCCCCCAAATTTCACTCCAAAATCTGCTTAAGGGTGCCCAAAATATTTGGAATCCAAAATTCCTTTCTAGGATTTGTCAGAAATTACTCCAAAATATGATACTTCCTCAATAAGATATGCGTTAATCAGGTTCTCAATAGGTCCAATGATGAAAGGGATTGAGGGATACCAAAGGGGAGGAGCTAAACTTAGTAAAATTGTGTTAATCCATGCATACGTGCATATGCAACTAAAGGAAAGTAAATATTGTAATCACAAAAAGGATACCCAAAAGGATACTATAGAGGAAGTCAAATGTTGCCAAGTGAGAGAAAGAAGCTCCCAGTCTGCAATCCTACATGATCACAAAGTTAGGAATCGTATCCTATCAAGAAAGATATGTTAGATCAAATCAACCTGCAAACAATAAGTGAATAAGTTAGTGATAAATGCAAAGGGGGTGAGTGATGAGACATGATTAGGGTTGAATGTGGTATTTTTCAAGGAATTTCTTCACATCCTTATTCTTAAATGGTGTACCATTGTCAGAAACTGAGGAAGGAATGGCAAATCGAGATATTATGTTATCTTGTATGAAGTGACATATTACCTTAGCCATTGTGGATCGTAATGGGATGGCTTCAACCCACTTCATAAAGTAATTGGTAGTGGTGATGATGAAAGTGTGTCCTTCAGAGGAAGGAGGAGAAATCTTGCTAATTACATCCAAGCCCCATACAGAAAATAGCCAAGGTGAAACTTGGGCTTGAAGTTCTTGGGTGGGAGCTCGAATTAAATTATCATGTTGTTGACATTGTAGGCACTTTTTAATGAATGCAAAGGAATATTGTTCCATGCATTACCAATAGAACCCCATACATAGTAGTTTTTGTACCAAATATTTTCCTCCAAAATGTCCTCCATAGGCACTAGAGTGAGCTTCTTCTAGAGCTATTAGAATTTTTGAAGTATTAAGACATCGAAGAAGAACACCATTATAGCTTCTTTGATATAAAACATTGGATAGAATGATATATTGTGTAAAAAGTTTGCGTAAGTGAACTCATGTGTTTTTAGATGTTGAATTAGGAATGGTACCATCGTGCAAATATTGGAATATATGGGAGTACCATTCGTTGAAATTCACGTTACAACATAAGTCGGTATCCAGAGGTGTGACCTTGGCTACTGCTGTTCTTGATAAGATCTAGTGACTTGTCTTATGATTAATTGTGAATCACCATAAATAGCAATGTTTTTGATGTTGAGAGACTAAGCAGCACGAAGTCCTACAATGAGAGCTTTGTACTCAACAATGTTGTTTGTACATGAGAAGTTTAGACGGTAAGAAAGAGAAATCAGCTTACCTGAAGGAGGTACTAGTATCACACTAGCACCAGAGCTAGTTCTACATCTTGAACCATCAAAATACAATTCCCATTTTTTATCTTTATCTAAAGTTAATATTTGATCATCAAGAAATTCTTCATTCATTTGAATAGAAAAGGTGAAGTCCTCAACTAAATAATCGGTCAACGCTTGTCCTTTTATCTCTTTTTGAGGGATAAATTTGAGATCAAACTCCATTAACAACATAACCCATTTAATGAGGTGACCTGAGAGATCTATTTTAGCAAAGAGGTGCTTCAAGGGATCAAATTTTACCATGACATGAATCTCAGCATTTAGGAGATAGTATCTTAACTTTTGTGTTGCAAAGACAAGAGCTAAGCATTGTTTCTCTATGATAGTGTATCACACTTCATATTTGAGAAAAGTTGGGCTTATAAAATGTACAACATGTTCTTTGCATTTCATATCATGTTGTGCTAATAATGCCGCAAGAACATTAGTAGAAGCTAATGTATAAAGAATAAATGGATTTTCTGCCGTTGCTGGTTGTAAAACAGGTGGATTAGATATGTAGTTTTTTAAGTCTTCGAAGGACTTTTGACAATCAAAATCCATTGGAATTTTGATTTTTTCTTCAGTATTTGGGTGAAAGGGTGAGTCCTATGCAAATTTGTGATACAAATCAACGGATGGCCTGTATCTTCTCTTGTAAACTACGAAGTTGAGTTATATTTCAAGGAGATGGCATGTTAACAATCGCATCAATTTTCTTTGTGTATACTTCAATACCTTGATGTGAGACTATAAATCCTAATAGTTTACCACTGTCTATGCCAAAGACTCATTTACGAGGATTTAAGTGCATGTTGTATTTCTATATCTGCTCAAAGATTTGACAGAGGATTGTGACATGATCCTGCAACAAATAGACTTCGCAAGAATGTCATCAACATAATCCTCTAATTTATGTTATGCATGTAATCATGGAAGATAAGTGTCATAGCCCTTTGGTAATTTTCTCTAGAATTATTTAATCCAAATGGCATGACCACCCAACAAAATGTTCCCCACGGGGTGATAAAGGTTGTCTTATATTGATCTTGAGGGTTAATAAAGATTTGATTATAACTCAAAAAACCATCCATGAAGGAAAGTAATTCATGGCCAGATGTTGAATCAACAATCATATCAATGTTTGGAAGAGGAAAATCATCTTTCAAAGAAGCAAGATTTAAGTCTTTGAAGTTGGTGCAAATTCAAATGCAATTTTTGGGTTTAGCAATAGCCACAATATTCAAAATCCAAGGTGAATAGTCAATAGGGAAGATAAAACTGACTTGTAAAAGCTTTTCTATCTCATCTTTGACTAATAATGTGACCTTAGGATTCATTTTCAACTTTTTTGTTTAACTGGATTAGCATCAGGTTGTAACACGACATTATGCATTACAATTTTAGGATCAATGCTAGGCATGTCTGAATAATTCCAAGAAAATAATTCAGGAAAATCATGCAAGAGTTTTGTCATTTCTTATTTTTCTTCTTCATATAATATCCTATAGGGATAACTTTTTCAGGGTTATCCTTCTCCATCAAGACATCAACAGCCTTTCCATTAAGTAAAGTACTATGGTCTAGGAGCCTAGGTGATTGTGGTGAATTCATTGATTCTTCATAAGGTTCTAGAGTAGCGTTTATCGAGCAAGTGGTTTTCCCAAAGTATGCATCAGCATTTAAATAATAGGGAAACCCATGATTATGATGACAATGGGGAAAATTGTCATAAGCTCCCATAAATTTGATTAATGCTTCATCTGTAGAAAAATTATCCAATGGGATATCTCTTGGTGGATAATTTATGTCTATCATCTCAGGATATATCAGATTGAGTGTTGATATAGTGTTAACATTAAGATGAGGATGTTTGTTAGCTTTAGTGGGCTTCAAAGAGTAGTATCTAGTACCAGTCGTGTAGTTAATTGCAGCATCTTGTAAAGGTACTTTGATTCCTTGTTGATTTATGCCACAACCATTACCTACATAGTCACAATCTTTATAAAGGATTTTAAATCATTGACCATAAAGAGATGTCATTTCTTTAGAAGATGGTTGAGCTTCATAGGTCTCATACTCTATAGTATAAGTAAGAGTGTTGTCATTATTGTTGAATAAAGAAGCTTTAGTTTCTTTAGGTATTTCCATAGATTATTTAGATGATATCAATACAACTTTTGATGTTTCAACATTATTGAGTTTATATTCCTTTATAAAGGTAGGAGTAAAATCTAATGAACCCTAGTCATCACCAAGAAATGCATCCGATGAAGGTTGAGAATCTTGTACAACATTATCTGTGGCAAGAGGTATTGATGAATCAACTCATAAGTTATTTAGAATCTTATGATTCACAACATGTTTTTGCATTTCAATATGTAAACAGCTATCTGGTTCAAGATCGGCTTTGATGGTTTGAAGTTTATTTGCATAGATAAACTTTATTGATTGATGAAGAGTAGAGGGAACTGCTCCCATAGTATGAATCCATGGTCTTCCAAGAATCATATTATATGAAAGTACACTAGGCATGACATGAAAAAGGGTAGATAATGTTATGGGTCCAACCTTTACGGGTAAAGTTATGGTACCCAGGGATTGTCTACCAACATTATCAAATCCATAAATGTTAAGCTTATTGGTTTAATCAAATTTGTATCAATGTTGATTTTATGTAGTAAATTAACACCGCAAACATTAAGAGCCAATCCTTTGTCAATCATAACTCACTTTATCAACTTTTTGTTTATTATGATAAATATTATAAGAGGATCATATTGTTTTTTAACTTCCATTGATGGTAACTTATGTTGTTGAAATAGAATGTCTATTTTTGTTGCATGCATACAATCTAACAGAGTTGTTACAACATTTGTCTTAACAGCAGGTGGTATAGTCACCTTTTGTAAAGCTTTGTGGAGCAATTCATGCTATGTAGGTGATGTCTGTATGAGTTCCCAGAGAGAGATCTTAGCAGGAGTAGCACAAAACTGCTCAACAAGATCATAATCTTGACCAACTTTATGTGTTAAATGGGGTGGTTGAGGAAGCATAGGTTGAGAAGTTGGCAAAGATATCAGAATGTTTGATTGATGTTTACTTTGTTTATTATTCCATGTATTCTATGTATGAGCAATCAAATTTTGGTTGGAATGTTGTGATCCATCTTGATTTTTTATTTGTTTAGCATAGTTATAGATGCAATCATGAGGTTGAGAAGAAATCAGAAAACCTCTTATAGTGAGCACTAGTTTTTTGTATTTGAGGCACATTGGAACACAGGTTGACCACTATCTTCAGTTTCATAGGTTCTTATTAAGATTTAGGAACATAAATTGCATTCACTAACTTTTGAAAGAATGATGGTTTAGGAGTTGTAGTAGAATATTCAATAGAGATAAAGTCATCTAAGGCTTCATCTAACATATTGAAGTCATCACAACTAAACAGATCGTCATATACATTAAAGTCTTGTAAAAAGAAATCTAACATTTCCACATAATCTAATTCATCCAAGACTTACATATGTAAAACAAGACATCATATACTTTGCAAGAATGAAAGCAAGATCATTATGCAAATCGTAAACAAAGGCTCTTTCAATGAAAGGATAGATATATCAATCAAAATGCAATGCATATACTTTCAAGAAGGAGAATTTGCAAACTAAATTTGATTTAGAGCAAAAAATGCAATTAGACCTAAGGATGAAATTTTTTTAAACACGGGTTTACCAAAATGTTAGGTTGTTAAAAAGATAGAGTGATTAGCATATGCAAACTAGGTCAAGCTCCTCTTTTCATACACTAACATTTAGAATATGAACTGAGCTCAATCACTATGAAGGGATTGAGCTACAGGTATCATATTCCTTTGTTGGTGTACATGAAAAGATGTCCCAACAAGGTTTTTACAAGCCTTAACTAGCTTTATCTGATCAAACCCTAGTTACAAGATATGCATGAATTGACTGATCCCAAAAGCATAAACCTATAGGATGATTATAGAAATGCAAATAGGAGACCACACTAACTGTGCACCTAAAATATGAAGGCTTAATGGACTTGGGTGGCCACTGAAATCATCCTAAAATTTCTCTGTCACATAACTAACTGTACTAGGCACCTAAGTCTTTGATGAGGGTTCCAGATCCTAGATCTAAGGGTTTGAAGGACTAGGGCGGCCACCGAAATCATCTTAAAATTATCTGATGACAAATCTACAACTTTTGTAGCCACTGTGATAGCAATACTTGTTTCCTCTCTGCTCCTTTCCGCTAGATCTTCCTGAATCTAACCTGCACAATAGAAAGAAGGAGAAGGAAGGTTGTGGCTATATAGGAGTTTGCCTCAATCAAAGACCGTCTTCGATATTCCTACCTCAACAATAGCCAATGTCAAGAGATGTAGATGTGTGTGCTCAAAAACACTATGTGAGAGCATAAACAAATGCAAGATCCTAATAGACTCAAGCATAAAGGACATAGATCCACACAATGTTTCACTCAAGGAAACAACTTCACCTCAAGGAGATGAAATCAATGAAGACTTGTAGAACAAGAAGGCAAGGCAGCCATATCTGTGAAGGATTCCAAAACTCAAGTTGGAGGCTTCAACCCTTCTCTCAGTCTTACAAAAGACTTCACAAACCCTAGGAAGAGAAAGATAGACTCAATATCTTGATTCCTAATCTTCACAACATATCTCCAAGATAGCAAAGATTCAGTTCTTTGATGAGCTTCAACACCTTGTAGATCTTCAATAGCACTTATGGTAGAGTTTTGGCATAATAAGATTACATAATCGTTGTGTGATAAAATGATTTTGAATTTTCTTTAAATACCTCTCCATAGAAGTGAAATAAATCAAACTAACATGCCGACATTGTGTGGGAAGGAAGTTTTTGAATTTGAAATTCTGAAGCACATGATATAAGCGGACACTAAAATCAAATTTGGGTCCTAAGGACCAAGGCAGGACTAGGGCAGTTGGCGCCCAAGTCCAACCCCAAAATTTCACTCTAGAATTTGCTTAAGGGTGCCCAAAATATCCAGAATCTAAAATTCCTTTCTAGGTTTTGTCAGAAATTACTCTGAAATACAATACTTCCTCGATAAGATATGTATTAATCAGGTTCTAAATAAGTCCAATGATGAAAGGGATTGAGGGACACCAAAGTGGTGGAGCTAAACTTAGTGAAATTGTGCTAATCCATGCAGGAGTACAATTTATGACATAATAGGCATAAAACATAAAAATACTATAGTGAAATAAAGAAGCACAAGTATGTAGAGTGAACAATTCATTATAACATATCTATGTGCCTTCCTTATAATATATTGATGCATGCATAGTGATCCAAAAGTGGGTAGAAGTTTTGTACTCAAACTTGGTAGAGGGGGTTGAAAGGAAAATGAGGAGCAAGGAAAGAACTAATCAAGTTTAGAGTAATGTTTGAAGTAAATTACCATTCCAAGATGAACACAAATATAAAGCATACACCAAAATCAATCAATGGAGACAAGAGATTTTGAAGGGGGAAAAACAAAGAAAAATCCCCAATAAATACGAAAGATGGAAAGAAGCCTTGAAAGAATTACAATGAGAGTATGTTCATGTGAATGTGAAAAATGAGAGATTGGAGATAATAGAATGAGAGAGAAAACACCTGATAAATAGAGGTGAGAAGAGGAGTTTCTTGTAACTCCCACATGTCATCTATCATTTTGGTGTGTGCAAAGTGTCAACCTCTTAAGGATGTGGCTAAACTCAAATATTCCTCTAAGAGGAATGTGAACATGAGTTATCCTCACACATGTGTGAGGATATTCACATGAGACAAAATACTTTATATTATAAATACAAGTATTTAAGAGATGAAAATTAAATAAATAATCTATACCTTTACCAAGTAAAGACTAATATTCTAACACCCCTCTTAAGCTTTACTTGGGGAGATTACATCAAACCCATCTATAGGATGTAAGCCTAGATTTTTACAATGATGAAGAAATTTTTCTTTACAAAGAGGTTTAGTGAGAATATCTGCAACTTGATCTTCACCCTTGCAATACAATAGAGAAATTTATTTGTATTCAATTTTCTCTCTAATGAAGTGATGTTGAAGAGAAATATGCTTGGTTCTTGCATGAAAAATTGGATTCTTTGCTAAGGCAATGGTACTTTGATTATCACAATACAAAGGAGTAGGATCTGTTTGAGGTAGACCAAGTTCTTCAAGCATTCTTCTTAACCATAGTGCTTCTTTAGATGCATTAGTCCAACCTTTATATTTAGCTTTGGTAGAGCTAGGAGAAGTGGATTATTATTTTTTACTATTCCATGATATGACACCTGATCCAACAAAGAAACAATAACCACAAGTGGATCTCCCATCATTGGGATCACCTCCTAGATCTAAATCAATATAGCTATATAAAGAAAATTTATAGTTTGCAACATAAAAGAGACCAACATTAATGGAACCTTTAATATATCTTAAAATTTTGTTTGCAACTTTAAAATGAGTTTGTTGAGATTTAGACATAAATCTAGAAACTAAACCAATACTAAAGGAAATATTAGGTCTAGTTAGAGTTAAGTAATTTAAGTTTTCAATTAGTTGCCTATATAAAGTAGAATCAACAAAACGAGTTTCCATATCAACCATTAACTTTGTTCCTAATTCACAAGGAGTAGAAACAAGATTAACATCATTCATTTTAAATCTATCTGAATGATCTTGAGCATATTTATGTTGAGAAAGGAAAATACCATTAGGTGTTTGCCAAATTTCCATCCCCAAAAAATAATGTAACAAGCCTAAATCAGTCATTTGAAATTGATGATTTAGTTGAGACTTAGTATCACAAATTAAATTGTTGGAAATACCAATAAGTATCAAATTATCAACATATAAAATAACAATTACAATATCATTTTCACTATGTTTAATATATAGATTAGGATCATTTTGACTTCTAGTAAATAATTGAGAAGTAAAGAAGACATTAATTTTAGCATACCATACTCTAAGAGATTGTTTTAAACCGTAAATTGATTTCTTCAATTTGCAAACAAGATATTCTTTACCTTTTTGAACATAACCCAAAGGTTGAGACATATAAATTTCTTCATGCAAATCACCATTTAAAAATGCATTTTTAACATCCATTTGATGAATAGGCCAATGCATATGAAAAGGTAAAGCTAGAACTAATTTAATAGTTGGAATTTTGGCCACCAATGCAAAAGTTTCACTATAATGTAAGCCTTCCACTTGAGAGAAACCTCTAGCTACTAATCTAGCTTTAAATTTATTAATCTCATTGTTGGCATTGAACTTAGTTTTATACAACCATTTGCATGAAACAAGATTCTTACCTTGAGGTAAAGGAACAAGATCCCAAGTTTGATTTGCAATCAACATATCATATTCATCTTGCATAGCCTTTTCCCAATGAGGTTCATGTTTAGCTTACTCATAAATTTGAGGATCATTAGTATCCATCATTTTAGACATCAAAGCATAATTGCAATAGTTTCCTTTTCTATCCTTAGTTCTATCCATTCTAGTTATGATATCATCACTTTCTTGAACAAAATTTTTAAAGCATTTAGGCATACGTTTAGATGTAGGAGTAGCATCACTAGAATAAGAATCATCATGATAATGTTCATCATGTTCACTATCACTTGAACTAGGAGAAGTATTAGAAGGATTCAAAGAAGGAGGATTGTCCTCAATTAAAAGAACATTAGCAGTCATTAATTTTCCACAGTCCATGATGTTGTAGATAATGCTTCTGGATTTGACTGTGTTGTTTGTTTTTCCTCAATGTTTCGGATCACACTCCATGATCCATCATCAAGAGAAAAGAGAGCAAGAGAACAAAAATGATAAATTGCAGACTTAAGACTACCTTAAAAAAGGAGGGCTTGAGGTGACGCGGGAACCAAGAAGTCAAAGAGGTGGAAAAAAAGAACAACCTATTAGACCATAGGGGACAAAGGGATGAGAATATAGGTAATATTATATACAAGGTAAATACATATAAATAGATCACCGAAAGATAGTATACAAGCAATTATACCCACCAAGATAACACCAAAATAAAAAGATGACATATAGCTAGCATAACAAATAAATATAAAAAATGAAACCAAGTTAAAAAATATCAATATATATATATATACAAATACAGATATATATGTAGATATATATATATATATATATATATATATATGTAGATATATGTATACATATATATATATATATGTAGATATATGTATATATATATATGTCTATATATATATATGTATATGTATATATATATATATAGACATATATATATACATATACATATATATATAGACATATATATATATGTCTATATATATATGTATATGTATATATATATGTCTATATATATATATATATATATATATATATATATATACATATGTATTTATATATATATAACCAAATAAATAAACAGGAATAACAATTATAAATATAGACAACATTAGATCACATAAAAACAATTTCAACTAAATAGGTCACAAAAATGTAAAGATACCAAAAAGATAACAAGAACATATATATATAGACTTTTGTATACTAAGAAGATAAATAGAAACATAAAAAAGAAACAGAGGTGACAAAACAATATTGAAAATAAAGATAACGTAAAGAAATAGATCGCCCAAAGATAACAAACAAGAAATTTAGTAAATGAGGACAACACCTAGATAAGGAGAAACCAAAAAGAAACAACAAAACATAAACCTAAAAAAACAAAAAACATAAATGACAATTTACTATATATATATATATATATATATATAAACAAATTAATAGGCCAAGAGAATATTAAAAAAAAAACTAATAAATATACATAAATAACATATAAATATATAAAGATAACAAATAAACAATTTCATAAACATAGAAAACACATGTAAGGAGGACATAAAGATAACAAGAAAACAAGGATCAATCGAAAATATATAGAGGAAAAATAGAAAAATATATGTAAAGAGGACATAAAGATCAATAGAAAACACACACACACACACACATACACAATGGTATACAAAGGAAACAACCAAAAACATAAAAAATAGTAGGTCAAAATAGAAATAAAAAAATACAAGGATAACAAAAATAGAACACATATAGATAACAGAGGATTGTGCCGAGGAAGTTAGAAAAGATTGTGTTGTTGCTCTGAGACATGCCAAACCACCCAAGTGCAACATTCCCAAATCTAAGCTTCATACCTTCAAAACCTAAATGTGTAACCACGATCTCGTCATTGTCAAGGCAAACAAAGGTAATACCATGATCATCATGAGTAGACACGACTACATATCCAAGATGAGGGATATGATATCCGATAATGGCAGCTACAAAATTATGACCTGCAACTGACGATACCAAAAAGAGGCTCTTTCCTACCAAAGAAGTTACCCCCCATATTTATGGCGTCCCTAAACTTCACAAGGTTGGCATCCCCCCCATCCCATTGTTGACACCATTGACTCCCCCACCTATAAGCTTGTGACCTACCTAGCTAAGCTTCTTGCCCCTCTTGTTGGCAAATCCAACTCTTTCATCAAGAACTCCTCCCATTTCATCGAACTCATTAAAGACAAAAAGTTGGAAGACAATGACCTCTTGGTAAGCTTTGACGTTGTCTCCCTTTTCACCAAGGTTCCTATCCTTGATTCCATTGAGATAATTAGATGAAAGACTAATGATGAAATCACCTCCTTGGTAGAATTATGTCTAAGATCCACCTTCTTTACTTTCCAAGGAGTAGTCTACAAACAATTAGATGGAGTTGCCATGGGATCCCCCCTTTCGCCTATTGTGGATAACCTCTACATGGAACATTTTGAAGATATTGCCCTCAACTCCTTTCCCCTCAAACCAAAGTGGTGGAAGCGATATGTTGATGACACCAACATTTGTTGGCCCCATGGATGTGAGAAGCTTGAAGATTTCCATGTGCACCTAAACAACATAGCCCAAAGCATCTCCTTCACCAAAGAGTTGGAGACCAATAACCAACTCCCTTTCCTTGATATTTTGATCATAAAAAATCCTGATGGTTCCTTAGGCCATACAGTCTTCAGGAAATCTACCCATACCGATTTGTACCTTCATGCCACCTCTCATCACCACCCTGCCCAAAAAGCCGGTGTCCTAAAAAGTTTGGCTACTATGGCCTTTCGCATTTGTGATGAGGATAACTTAGATTGTGAACTCACCCACCTCTCTAAAGTCTTCCAATTGAATGGTTTCAAAAACAAACTCATCACTCAGGCTTTCAAACAAGCCAAATCTCATTTCTATTCCTTGCCTAATGAGACGCCCCAATCAACCCCCCCTTTGGCTTCTATCCCCTACATAGAAGGCATTTCCAACAAAATTTCTAAGATTCTTCTTAAAAAAGGCATCCACTGTGCCTTTAAACCCTTATCCACTCTTAGGAACCGTATCCCATCTCCTAAAGACCCTAGAGACCTCTTCCTTAACTTAGGAGTCTACAAGGTGGTTTGTTCATGTGGCACCCCCTACATTGGGGAGACAAGTTGCTCTTTTAGCACCAGGATTAAAGAGCATAGTGCCGACATCAAGCACGAATGATTCCAAAAATCAGCCCTTGTGGTGCAGTCATGGTAGGAGGGTTCACATAATGAATTGTTAGATTGTGCAACAAGAGAAAACACAAAGGAAACAACTCAAAGATATGAAACAGATGTAGATTCAGTCATTCAGCATATCATAGAATTCAAATACAATCTGGCCGGCATCATGCGAGCTTACAACTAGGGCTCAAAAGCTTGATTTTAGAATATCAGAATATACACAAGATGTAGCTTTGAAGCTCCTTCACACAAATCTAAACTATCAATTGTCACTATATCAATCACTGCCTTCGTAGGGATCTATTACATTACTATATATCATCTCTAGATCATAAGATTCCTCCGCGTCAGCCAAGGAAGATTACACACTCTGATGAAGAGTTGTAACATGTGTACATGGATAGGTTGGACCTAAATGTATAGAACACCTCCACAAATGAATAGAATGGAGTGCAGATCTTAGGGAAGGTCGAACATGAACCATAGATCATTGAATGGTGTGCAATTAAGCTCCATATGTCAAGGAATTCTCTGCAAGTCTTCTCCTTTACCTAATTGTCTGAAACTGTCAAGATGCTTTGTTCTGAGAAAATAGTTGCTCTTCTGCTAGCAATAACTTTCCGGTGCTTGATCCAAATGCTCTAAATTCTAGATATGATGTAGATGAATGAATCTAGATTCTAAGTCTAGCTCGACAAGGTTTGAAATACAACTGTGGCAGAATGCAAACCAAAATATAGAAACTACTATTGACTAAACTAGAAAATGAAAAGAAATAAACTAAACTACAAACAAACTAAAATGTAAATGTTTTTGGTTGATGCAAGATTACTCTTGAACTAGGGATGCTCCTGCATCAGACATCTAGGGTAATTGGAAAAAAGTGAGTCCCTCACTTTGCTGGGGCTAGAGGGAAACTAAGACGGTCCACCTCAGCCTGAGAAATCCAAGATGAATCTTCTTCCGGTCTGCCTTTCCACTTCACAAGGTATTCTTTGTATTGTCTTCCTCTGGTGTTGCATCTAATTCTGTTGTCCAAAATGTCTTCACTCTACGCTGGTGCTTGCTGGGGTAACTTCTTCAAGTCTTATGCCACACTGTCACTAAACTCTACTTTGTGATACTGGTACAAGTCTGCAATATTGAAAATAGGTGATATACCCAATATCTCCAGTAACTCCACTTCATATGCATTTCCTGAATCAAATTTTCTGAGTATCTTACAAGGTCCAAACTTCTTCATCTTTAACTTGTTATATGTCCCAACTGGAAATCTTTCTTTTCTCAAGTACACTATCACTTCATCTCCAAATTCAAATTCCTTATGTCTTCTCTTCTCATCTGCTTGTTCTTTATATTTGTTCATATCCTCCAAATGCTTCTTAACCCGATCATGTATTGTCTTCATGTGATCTGCAAATTCTTCTACTTCTACACTTCTCTTTTCTTCTAAATTGACATCTCTCAATTTTGCCACTCTAGGGTTTGCTCCAGTAACAATCTTAAAAGGTGTTCTTCCAGTACTCCTATTTACTAAATTATTGTATATGCAAACTCTGCTTGTGAAAGAATCAAGTCCCAACTCCCCAACCAAACATCTCAACAAGTTTGCTAAACTCTTATTCACTACCTCTATCTGTCCATCAGTCTGTGGATGAAAAGCTGAACTAAACTTCAGATCTATCTTCATCTTCTTCCAAAGTGTCTTCCAAAAGTATCCAACAAACTTTGTGTCTCTGTCTGAAATTATACTCTTAGGTAATCCATGCAATCTCACAATCTCCTTGAAAAATAGGTCAGCTACATGCACTACATCAGTTGTCTTCTTAGAAGGTATGAAATGTGGCATCTTTAAAAATCTATCTACCACTACAAATATAGAATCATGTCCTCTTTGTGTCTTAGGTAATCCCATTACAAAATCCATACTTATGTCTTCCCAAGGTCTCTCCGATACTGTCAAAGGTTTATACAATATAGTATTTTGACTACTCCCTTTTGCAACTTGACAAACTCTACAACTCTACACAAATTTCCTAACATCCTTATGTATCTGAGGCTAAAAGTAATTTTCACTCACCAATGCTACTATCTTGTCAATGCCAAAATGTCCTACCAATCCACCATTATGTTTCTCCTTGATCAAATTATCTCTCATTGAACTTCTAGGTATGCATAATTGACTCCCTTTGAACATGTCTTCTTGAATGAAATAGTCTTGCTATTTACTCCTATCTATCACAACAGGTTCCTTACATGCTTTCCATGGTTCTGCAAAATCATTATCGCCCTCATACATGTTTTTCAATTCATCAAATCCTATCACTTCAACTTTCATCTCTGTCAACAAGTCCATTCTCCTGCTTAATGCATCAGCAACTTTTTTTGATTTACCACTCCTATGCTTCAACACAAAAGTATAACTCTGCATGAACTCTACCCATCACATGTGTCTCTGATTCAACTTTCCTTGACTATTCAAATATTGTAAAGCTTGATGATCTATATACAACACAAATTCCTTAAGCAACAAATAATGTCTCCACTTCTTCAAGGCTTGAATTATGGCATAGAACTCTTGGTAATAAACTGAATATCTTCTCCTTGCATCATTTAATTTCTCACTGAAATATGCTATAGGTCTACCTTCTTGACTCAACACTGCTCCAATTGCACTCCCACTTGCATCACAATCTACTTGAAATAGCTTATTGAAATCTGGTAATGCCAACACAGATTGCTCTATCACTTTCTGCTTCAACAATTCAAAACTTTTATCTTCTCTTGATGTCCACTTGAAATCTTTTCTATCACCTCTCATTGTCTCTACCATAGGGTTACAAACTGAACTAAAATTTTTGATGAACTTTTGGTAGAAACTCGCTAATCCATGAAATGATCTGACTTCTCCAATGCTCTTCGGTGTAGGCCATTCAACAATTGCTCTTACTTTCTCAGCGTCCATCTTCAATCCTTCCATAGAAATCACAAATCCCAAGTACACTAATTCTTTCTTCATGAAACTACACTTCTTGATGTTTATCAACAATTTATCCTCTCTCAACCTTTGCAAAACTTGTCTAATATGCCACAAATGTTCTTCTTTTGTCTTAATAAAAATTAGAATATCATCCAAGTACATAATAACAAACTTACCCAAGAATTTCTTCAGAACTTCATTCATCAATCTCATGAAAGTACTAGGTGCATATGTCAATCCAAAAGGTATTACTAACCACTCATACAATCCTTCATTTGTCTTAAAAGTAGTCTTTCATTCATCTCCTTCTCTGATTCTGATCTGATGGTATCCACTCTTCAAGTCTATCTTTGTGAAATATTTTGCTCCACTCAAACAATCCATGATATCATCCATCCTAGGTAAAGAAAATCGATACTTAACCATGATCTTGTTTATTGCTCTAGAGTCTGTACACATTCTCCATTCTCCATCTTTCTTAGGTGCTAACACTGGAGGTACTGCACAAGGGCTCAAACTTTCTTTGATCAAACCTTTCCTCAACAATTCTTGTATCTTCTTATTCAATTCTTCATTCTTTGCCGGTGTCATTCTATGTGATGCTTTGTTAGGCAAACTAGCTCCCGGTATAAGATCTATGTGATGACTGATGCTCCTTATAGGTGGCAATTCTTTAGGTACATTATCTGATATGATGTCTTCATACTCTATCAACAACTCTTTTATCTCCTCCGGTTGTGATTCTTCAGTCTCCTTCTTCAATGTTTTAGGCTTCTTAGGAATCAAAGCATAACACATATTCTCATGTCTCAAACCATCCAAGAACTTCCTCCCATCTACCAAATAGATTCTAGCATTTCCACATAGTTCATTCTTAGGATCATATTCCAAAGGAATCAAGGTAATTCTCTTCCCATTTGATGGTATAGTGTATGTATTCTTTCTCCCATCATGTATAGCTTTTCTATCATACTGCCAAGGTCTACCCAATAAGATATGACATACATCCATAGGCATAATATCACACAAGACTTCATCATGATAAGATCCAATATGAAATTTCACCAAACATTGTTCACTCACCAGTACCTTATGATCATCCTAAATCCATTCTATTTGATAAGTCTTAGGGTGTTTCAGTCTTTCCAACTTCAGCTTAGTCACCATCTCCTCTGAAACTAGGTTATCTAATCTACCACTATCAATTATAACTTTACAACATTTACATCCTGATTTACATCTGGTTTTGAACAAAGTCTTCCTTTGCAGTGGTTCCTCATTTGTTTCTTCTTGAAATAGTGCTATCCTCATCACAAGTGACTCTCCTTGCTCTAGTTTACCAACTGAACTAGATGATCCAACAGGTTCTTCTTCCACATAGGTTGCTCTTCCACTATTCTCTATTCTTTTGCTTGTACTCCCCTGATTACATTCAAATGCTCTATGTCCTTCACCTCCACACTTGAAACATGTGCCTCTGATTGTTCTCATATCAAATCCTTTTCCTTCTCTTCTATATCCTTCATTCCGGTATGAATTATAATTACCTCTATGATGAAATTTTTTTCCATTGTTCCGGTAGGCATTTCTATCTCTATCATCCTTCTTAAATGTATTGTCAAACTTGTTCTGCTCCACATGTGATCTGTCTCCTCCAAAAAATGTTCTACTTCTCAAAAATTTACCTCCTCTACTTCTTTGTCTCTAATCATGTCTCTTGTTCAATGTTTCTTCAACTTTCAGGGCAAACTGGTATGCTTCTTCCAAAGATTTCATCCTTACTAAACTTAATTCTTCTTGAATGTTCAATCTTAGTCTATTTATGTATCTAGCCACTTTCTCATTGCTAATTGCTTCACTATGTCATATCCTTATGATCATCTTATGAAATTCTTTAGTATACTCCTTGACAGATCTCTCCTTTTGTCTCAGGTTTTGTAATCTTTTCAATAGCTCCAACTCATAGTTAGCAGGTATGAATTGATTCTTCAGTTTTGTTGCCATCATGTTCCACTTTGTAATCTTTTCTTTTCCTCTTTTGTTTCTATCCAATTGAACTTCTTTCCACTATATAGAAACATGTCCTTTCAACTTTGTCTTTGTAAATTTCACCTTCTCTAGTTCTTCAACTTCTTCATATTCAAAGTATTCTTCCATGTCATTTAGGGTTCAAATTACCAGTGTAGTTAAGTACATCCACTCTAGGTCTTTTCCTGATCTTTAAAATAGTTCACAACATTTTTACTTGATCTAATTCTTCTTCTTCATCACCTCCTAGGGTTTCAACAATTTGTTCAACAAATTGAAATTCTTCTTCATCATCACTTTCAACATTAGGTCTAGGTCTCAATCCTCTTCGCCTATCTTCCTCAACAGCATCCAATTGAATTCTCATTGTTTTCATCATTTCCATCATCTCATCCATCCTACCAGCCATTGTTCCAATAGCAGGGATTCTCCTAAGTCGCATTCTTCCTAGGATCAAGTGTAAACTGTCTCAAGTTTAGAGATCGGGCTACAAGGTGACAACTGCCTCACAATTGGCGATCAGTTGCAACACATGTAACTTGCCTCAATTCAGTGATCTATCCACAGCAAGATCTTATGGAATTCCTTCACCAACTTCACTCAATTTACTCCCCAAAGACTCAA